>CM076577.1:309543055-310143055 GCA_034641835.2 Pinus albicaulis
TATAGAACTACATGGATAAGCACAACAGGTCATACCCCTTATGAACTTGTTTATGGAAGACAAGTTTTGTTTCCCATAGAGTTTCAGATTCAAAATTTTAAAATGGAAGTTCAGCTAGGACTTGATCTAACAGAAGCACAAAAGCATAGATTGGAGCAGATTAATGAATTGGATAAGATCAGACAAGATGCAGTCCAGAAAACAAATATAGTCCAACAACAAAGGACTAGATGGCATGATAAGTAGATCAAGGAAAAGAAATTTAAAGAATGTGACTGGGCCCTCTTGTTTGATTCAAAGTTCAAATATTTTCAAGGTAAATTCCAAACACATTGGCTTGGGCCATATGAAATTGTGAAAATTTTTGATAATGGAGCAATAAAAATAAGGACAATAGATGAAGAAGAGGTTACTTTTCTTGTAAATGGTCATAGATTGAAACTATATCACAAGCCACTTTCAAGAGAAGAATTTGTCAAGAGATTCCAAGAGAATAGTGATGTGAAGTTAATGGGGAAGAATCCTTCTTCTTCATCAACTTAATTGTATTTTTTGAAATAAGATGATAAAATAAATAAAATAAAAATAAAGTATAAACATGAAAACTAATCCTTGATTAGCATGTTTATATAGAAAAGATAAAGTGAAAATCAGAATCCTTCTGACACTTTACCTTTTCACAATTGTTCTTTTTCCTACAAGCAGCTATCATAAAATCATAAGTGATCACATTCCACTTATGATCCATTTCATTCCATCATATCTCACTTCATTCATTGCATTCATTTATATTTCATTCACTCCATTTCATGGTCCATCTCATTTTCATTTTAGATTTTTAAATTTGATCTCTTTCTGCAATTGAGTATTACAAATCATAAGTTGCAGACCACTTTTTATGCCACTTCACATTTATGATTCATTCCATTCCATTATATTTCACTTCATTCATTCTCCAGTCCACCATATTTCATGATCCATTATTAAATCATTTCACACAGCATTCCATCCATGCTTCAAATCATTTCATGTTTTAAAGCTTTCTATAGGTATATTCTGCAGCCAGACATTCTATAGCTAGATTTTGCAGCCAGACATTCTGTAGCCAGACATTCTGCAGCCAGATATCCTGAAGGAAACTATCTAGTAATCACTTGTTCAACAGCAAATTGATCCTGCACACCTATGACAACAAGAAAAATCAAAGGGATTATGAAGACTTAAGAATCAATGATTTTCAAAGGAATACAAAGCATATTAAAACCATAAAAATCAAAGGAAAGGCTAAGGTAAAGTTGTGAAATTATTATGATAACAGATTATGAAATTTATAGTATGGTTAAGTCATGTATGATTCATAAAGTTATTTGATTATTCATGTTTATCAAGCCTATTAAACCTATCATAAAAACCTTGGACAAAATCCCTTCCATTCTGCCATACCAAATCATCATTTATTAAAAATTAATGGTTAGTACTGAAGTGACCTATTCGTTCACGTCACTAACCCGAAGTATTTAGTGATGATTTTGAAATTCTCACGAGATTTTTTTTTCCAGCGGTCTTTTCTTCCATGATAGCTCTGAAACTCATTAATTCGTGTGAATCACTGTCACCGTATTTCACTCATCCCATAACCTCTTCATGTCATCTTTTCGTAGCTAATTCCTGCTACATAAACAGAGAAGGCATCTTTGGGGTAAAAACAACTCTCTACAACCATTGCTATAGTGAATAGAAGAGCAGTAAATTGAAGGTTGAGAAAAGAAGCCATGGGTCTCATTGTAAGGTCCGAACCAGTCAGAACCAAATGCTTAGAGGGTTACCCATAGATTAGAGAAATTATACAGCAGGTTGGGTGGTTACATTTTTTGGAAAAGTTCAATGGTTTTCATAAGGAGGTAACTAAGACATTTTCACGGTCCTTCAATGGAGCAGAGGTTGAAATAGGAGATGTCAAGTTCACTATTACAGAATACTTCATTGCAGAAGCAACGGAATTACCAAGGCAAGGTGAACGATGGTTCAAAAACAAGGAATTTCACAATGAGGCATGGAGGCAGATGCTCAAAACACCAGGTATGGATATTTCAGTTTTTAAGAAGGGCATCCCTAGCTCAGCACTGAAGAATAAATGGTGAAATATGTTGCTCATTTTGCAAAACTTTATAACTTGTGAGGGAAGGTTTCGTACCCTATATTTTTATCACATTCGGCTTATGATGCATTTCTTAGATGAAGAAATCAATTTACCCTTCTTCTTACTTCATAGCCTAAAGAGAATGGCTTCTAATGTCCAAAAGAGGGTTCAATTCTTGGAAACCACCTTGTATCACTATGGTCTAGTTAAAATCCTAATTGAACATCAATTGAGAAAGGTGGGAGACAATTGGAATGAGTTCCTAGTGAGGAATCACTTTGAAGAACCCAAGGAATCTCCATCTGAAGGCAAACTTGCAAGAAGAAGCAGGAGAGGGAAAATTTCCAAATTTGTTGAAATTTAAACTGGTAAATCCATGAAAGAGGACAATGAGGAGATTATCTCTGAAAAACTAGTTGAAATCAAGAAACAGCGTAAAAAGGAGAAGATAATAAGAAAGTGTGCTAATGAGAGAGGTGAGGGACCATCTAAACTAAGACGAAGCCATAGTCTTAGAGGCATATTGAAGAAGACAGGAGTTAAGCAAACAGACATCATAAACATTGAAGATGAAGAGACATCAGCTGATAAATTTCCTAAATACTAGTACGAAAAGGATCTTGATGAAGAAACTCCGGAGGTAGACCCAGCACAACAAAAAATCTATAATTATGTTGAGTCATTGGAAAAGAGAGCCTCAGAAAGAAGAGGAAGAACTCCTAGCCCACCAGGATCTGCAATTGAAGTACTAAGAAGAGATAAATATGAACTGGAAGTACTTAATAGGCACATAAAAAATGAAAATGAAATTCTCAGGGAACAAGTCAAGCTGAAGAGTAACATGAACACAACTCTCTCTCTGCAAATGGAAAAAACTGTACAAGGCTAATGAGAAGCTAAAAAAGAAAAACAAAAAGTTGAGTAGGGCACTTATAAACCTGAGATTCAAATTGTTCATAAGGAAGCCTAGGAGGCCATTGAACATCAGGCAATGCAGAAAAAGGAAGTTGGATGTCCTAGCAGAAGTTTCATAATACATGGATTAATTGCATGAGGACATGCAAAAGCTTTTCAGTGGGGGTATGTTGAGCCCCAAAGATGTCGTTCTCTTTCACCAAATTTCACTTCATTTCCTTTGTCCTTTATCAGTTGCAGGCTTAAAATATCAATAGGATTGATTAAATTTACTTTAAGAATGTATATAATGACTGAATTGCTACACTTTTATGGTTTTGCTGTTGTAGTAATTTTTGACTGAACTTAAGCTACAGAATGCAGCCATTCTGTAGCTAGTCGCCTATTCCGTAGATATCTTCATGTTCACACAGGTTACAGGTGTCACTTAAAGGAAAAAAACATATGGTTGAATTCCAGACCTCATCTACATCATTCCTTGCCCTCTACAAAGTCTGAGCAAAAATCTCCAAGTGGTTATGCATGTGGAAGAAATCAAAACTAAGAGGTAGACTTCTACCGGGACAAGAACTCTTCAGATGTCTTCAGAAAAAGTACGAGGCTTCCACAAGAGTTATAATTTGATTTTAATTGGGAAATACACTTATCCCTATTTCTTCTCAAGGGTAGTTATGTATTTCTCTTATAATAATGACTCGGGAGACCGAAAGACAGTGAGCTAGATTAATGTTTTATTGTTAAGTTGTCCAAGACCGTAATACTCTATTTTTTGAAGCATTTTCCTTTGATAAAAGAAGAACCACTTTAATACATGATCTGAGGAAATATTGAGGAGATTAGTATGCTAATCCAGTGGTATAGGGCCCTTACTTCCCGAGAAGCTCTGTGCATATTGTTTAGATAAGTAACTTTAGCTCTGTTTCATTCCTAATTTAAACAGTTTTTTGAACTTTATGTTTTATGCTCACTTACATCGAATGTTACAGCCAGTCTTGTTCTTACGAATTGTTCCAAAATATCACTAACACTGAATGAGATGAAGCTGTAGTATTTCAATTCTAGTTCAGATGTAGTATTTCGAAATTGCATATTAGTTTAGGTTCTGTTTAATGTATTTTAAGTTTTATTAGCTAGTTGTATGCTAGTTCTGTTAGATTAGACTTAAAGGCCTTCATTATTTAAAAAATGTTCTTGTTCTTAATCTCTACTAATACATCATTATCATAGGAACAAGAATTGGCAATGCCATTTTGAAGTCTTGACTGTTCTGTAATTTCTCATAATTTTACAAACTGCCTTTTTTCCAAAACTGTTCCAAAAGATTTCTAACACTTGAATGAGGCTTAACAGTGATATTTTTAGTTGCAGAATAGATTAATTTTAGTGTCATAAGTTAATTTAGAGTAGGGTTTCTTACTATGTTGCAGATACTCTCTTCTAAATGTGTTCCAACAAATTTCTAACCAAGGATGAGATTTTCTCTGTGATTTTGTAAGTTTTTGTTTGCTTAGAAGAACCTCATTGCATTAAACGTATCATTTTCTCTAGTTGTGCCAACATACTTATAATGAAATGAATTGGATTGAGTCTATGTTATGAGTTATTTTTCTTGTCAAGTTTTGCAATTTGTAAGTTAGCATTCTCTGTTCTTAGGTGCCATACATAGTCTAGATTTTACTCTGTTTTTAGAGTGACTAATAACTTCTCTTTGCCAACAACTTACTTTCCTCTTAGCATAAAAACACAAAACCCAAAAACACTAGAAAAAACTAAACACAACGAAGTAGGAAGAAGATACCTAGGCACATATAGTGCACTTCACTTCAACAGTTTACTAGCCCTGGTTGACAATTTATGACATCAACTTAGGAACACTAGGTTGAGAGCTCTCCAAATGTGAGTTTGAGCTGACAGAGATGCTCTATTTGGGGCACATCATTGGTGTGGATGGGGTGAGATTCCATGAGGAGAACATCCAGGCCATCCGGGATTGGTCGAAACTGAAGAATGTGACAGAGCTCCAGGGATTTGTATACATCTGTACCTACTATCGTAAATTTGTCAAGGGGTCCCAACTTGTTCCACCCCTCACAAATCTTACCAAGAAGGGGGCATTTGGCTAGACTGATACTACACAAAGGGCTTTTGACAAGCTCAAAGAGGTGATGAGCAGTTGTCTGGTATTGGCTTTGCTGAACTTCACGCAACCCTTCATTCATGAGTGTGATGCTTCGGGGGAAGGAGTAGGCACAGTGTTGATGCAGGGGGGCCACCCTATAACTTTCAAGAGTCGGAAGCTACCGCCACATGAGAGGTTGTATCCAATATATGACAAGGATATGCTGCCCATTATGCATGCATTGGCCAAGTTTCAGTAGTATCTGGTAGGTAACAGGTTTCAACTGAGGACTGATCACAACAACCTCTGGTTTTTCCTTGATCAGAAGCAGTTGCAGGAGAGTAAATAGAAGTGGGTCAGTAATATTTAGGCCTACGAATTTGACATCAAGTATGTCAAAGGGAAGAACAAAGTGGTGAAAGATGCTTTGTCATGCAGGCCAACAATGTTATCCTTTATGAGCTTAGACGCAGACTGGAGGGCTCAACTGCTGGTGGAGTATTCGAAGGACCACTTTTCCTGTGAGGTGTTGGATGGCCAAATTACAGATGATGGGTACAGGGTGATGGATGAGGTCATCTATTACCAAGACAGGATCTTCTTGACCAGGAATTCCTAGCTCAAGGAGAATTTATTGTGTACATCCCATGATTCTCCGTTATCAAGCCCCCAGGGATTCACAAAGACCTACAAGGCCATCAGGGAGAGGTTCTCTTGGAGGGGCCTCAAAGAGGATGTACTCCGGCATGTCAAGGAGTACGAAGTATGTCAGAGGAATAAGGGGGAGATGGGCCACCCTGCCGGTTTGCTATAGTCGCTTCCCATTTTATAAGGAAAGTGGTAAAGCATCTCTATGGACTTCATTATAGGGTTGCCCACAGTGCAGGGCAAGGATTGCATCTTTGTGGTTGTTGATCAACTAACAAAGTATGCCCATCTCTTCGCCATATCAATGTGGTGCACAACTTCACAGGTGGCCAAGCTATTTTTTTGGGATTTTTTTAGATTGCATGGTCTTCCCAAGACCATAGTCAGTGGCAGGGACAACCATTTCATGGGCGAATTTTGGCAGAAAATATTACTTCTAGTGGGTACAGAGTTAACTCCTAGTACCAGCAATCACGCAAAGACAGATGAGAATATGGATATAGTGAACAAGTGGCTAGAAGGCCACTTGCGGAACTATGTCATGGGGCAACAAAAGGCATGGCTGTGATGGATTAACCTGGGAGAATACTGCAACAACACTACTTTCCATATGTCTATCGGTATGTCTCCATTCTATGTTTTGTATGGATATCATGCTCTGAATTTTGCTGATGTTATGTTTGAATCTAGCAAGGCTCCCAGGGCCAAGGACTAGATCCAAGAAAGCCAAGATATACTCCGGGCTCTTAAGAACAACTTAGCCACAACAAAAAACTAGCAAAAGCTTTATGCAGATAGAGGGCAGGTAGAGAGAAAATTCGAGGTAGGTGACTTGGTCTACCTCCGACTTCAGCCATACAAGAAATCTACGCTGAAGCAGAAGGGGGCTGAGAATCTTAAGCCCCACTTCTATGGGCCTTACAGAGTGATCCAATGGGTAGGAGAGGTTGCTTATGAGTTGGAGCTACCAGTGGGAAGTAGGATACATAAAATTTTCCATGTATCATGCCTGAAGAAGTCCTTGGGGCAGTAGGTGACTGCAACAGGGGAGCTCCCACCTACAAATGATGAGGGGAATTTGGTGTTACAAACAGAATATGTTCTAGACACTTGGGAGAGACATTTACGGAGTAGGACAGTCAAGGTTTATTTGGTGAGATGGAGGAACCTCCTGGATCAGGATGCCACTTGGGAGAGTGAGAAGATCCTGCAACACCCATCCTTGCATTTTCTTGAGGACAAGCAATATTTTGGCAGGGAGGACTGTAATATTCCTAATTAGTAGCATCTAATTGGAAATATTAAATTTTTCTCAGATTTTTCTTTTCTAATATTCAACCATAAATAAAAAGGGTTTTATGACCCATAACCCAACTTAGGAGAAATAATCTCCCTAAAGTCACTTAACCAACATAATTATTTCAGCGTCGGGCCTAGGGGGACCAAGTGACAGCGTAGAGTAGGCAAGGCAACGTGGCAAAGGAGGACAGCGCAACACAGTGGGACCCAAGGGGATGTTAGGGTCTCAAGAATAAAAGGGAGTGAGGGCCTAGCTTCTAATTCATTCTATTATGCTTCTTCAGAATTTCTATCTAACAAATATTGAGCACGCTTATGATATTTAGCTAAATCTGCAAGTGTTGTTCCACACATGGGTGTCTCCGAGTGGAGATCCCAACCTCAGCCTCGAGGGATTTCGAGTGCCCGCTTAGGTGAGGAGATTTACCTTCAGCTTTTAGAGTAGAGAACGCAAATCCATTCATCCAGGATTTACGTATTCATCTAGAAGTACAGTCACTCAGAGAGATTATGCAGACTTGGAGGAGGGAAACTTCGGGAGTTTCAGGAGTTTCAGGAGTTTCAGTTCGAGAGAAGTGTGAGGGGATCAACCCTTCACAAGTTGTCTTTTGGAGCAGTGAGAGGCCATCATTTCTAGCCATTCAGTTCAGAGGCTAGTGTACTCACCAGGAGCGCGTAATTTTCCCAAGGGGGGTCAAATTCTGGGGCAAGCTTGTCTGGAATTCCTTCCTGGTTTTCTCTGGGTTTCGGGAGGAGAGTTCATAGCCGGAGTTTCATAATTTCTGAGCAGGGGAACAACCCCAAAGAGCAGCTCCATTCTAGCCAGAATCAAAGCTTTCCAACAACAACAACAACTTAGAGAGTTACGCAATCACTAGGAGAAGAAACCATCCATAACAGAGTTTGGAGAGATATTTCAGCTTGCCTTGAGCAAGCCAAGGTGCCATCATTTTGATCACCTTCTTGTACTCATTCCATATTTCTAGATTTATAATAAAATGGCTCAGCTTTTCTGAATTGTTTGTAGTGATTTTTATGGTGCGTCTCTATTAGTTGTAGCTTTTGTTTATGTTTCTTTGTATTGTTGTTTATTTCCTATTCAGAATATTACAAATGTGTATTCCCCCTTTGAGGGTTGAAAATGTAAAATATTGTGTATTAGAGGGTTGAAAAAATATTAAATCCCCTCATGTGTGAATTAATTAATTTTTTCTGACAAAATCAAATGAAATCCTAATCCAAAAAATTAATTAATTAGAGTCAAATTTAAATTTTCTTAGGAAAATAAATTCTCCAAATAGAAAAATTTGTGGGTCTTAAAAGATTCAATTTTTAAGGGTCCTCTACCAAGGGAATATTGCAAGAAAAATTGTACCCTTGGGCCTTATTGATTTCCGCCTCCTTCTGGATGTTTCTCTTTCTATCGTGACTGAACTTTACATGGTTTGGGGCCTTAAAGATATTGAGAATACTTCGTTTCCTCAGTTTTTTGATATGACCGGAAATTTATCCTTAGGAAATTCATCTAGCTCTAGGTGTACTAAGCTACCTTAGGAGACTTCACACTCTCTACAACTTAGCCTCGAAAATTCCGTTTAACACCAAGATTACTTCTCTTTACCAGCCTTAGGAAAAATATGGCCTACTTTAGGTGAGTTTTCATAGGATATAGCATCCAAAACTATGATTTTTCCAGACAATTAACCTTAGATAGATTCATTAATGTCTCACACATTTACTTCAAGGTACCTCATTTCTCCATGAATGGTGAATTTCCTATTTTCAGAACAAGGAAGAAAGAATACAAAAAAGAGAAGTGACTAGGTAGGGTGGGATCACCTCCACCGAAGCTAGTCCAAGGAAAATGGGGTCTTAAAATCCTCAGAGCCTCAGGCTCAAAGAAAAACGAAGATGAATGATCCAATCCAATGATGCCTCAAGTGATTCTCATATTCTTGCATTTACAGATTTCCTTTAGAGGGTTTTCTCTTTAATTAATTGAGTGAGGGTCACATCAAACCCCAACTTTGGGATTTTTTCCCCAAATACCCTAATTTTCCCAAACATTGGGAATTTTGGGGTTTTTCCCTTTGTAGAGGACTATAGCCACCATGGATCAATAGGCCACTTCATCCTTTGGGCTAATTAATCCCTCGGGGACATTATATTCCCCCCTTCTCGACATTGCATGTCCCCAAGCAATGACAAACTTAAGAGCTGCCACTTTTTCTCGTCAACCGTTGAACACAAAAAATTTCCTTCAAACTTAACAATTACCATTATGAACTACCAACATTGCGAGAAGTTATTTGTTCCATTAGAGGTTTCACTCTACTACTTTCACCCATGTCTTCATTAGTTACTTGAATATGGTGACCCTTATATGCCTTAAATTCTCTGCTTCCATGAGGCACAAAATTCACAGGTTCCAATATACTAAAATTATGCTGCTAATATACAATGCAGTCGATTCCTCCATCAATGCTTTCAACAATGTAAAGGCTCCACCATTCTTCCTATTTTCTAGTATTCAATTGACCCATTAGACTTCCACCTTGCTACACAATTTCCCAAGAACTTCCTCCAACAAAATCTCTCTAAAATTTTTTCCTAATCATTTCCAAAAGTGATTCAAGATTAAGAAAAATTGGTTCAGAATATAGATAGCATCCACTATCTTCAGCCCCTTTCATTATATTATGCATTGTGCCCTCATATATTTTATGCTTCACACCAAGATATGCTTAGCAGGTAATAGGTTTCCTTTGGTTCAAAATCATGCCTAATAAATATGTTGCAGTCTTGTTTGACTATTCAACAACAGGCCAATCAGCATATGAAACATTAGTTTCAGCCAAATATTATGTTTGCATGCCTTTTTTACTTGTGTGGCTTTCTTCCCTTGTTGTTGTACTCAAATTCTCAATGAATTCATCTAGTTTTTTGTGTATCTCTAACGAGCTTTTCCTTAAGTGTAGATTCAGGGACAAAATATATCTCATTTTGTAGAATATGGTTTCATCTTCCAGCTTATACCTATCATCATGAATGAGTCCATCCAATATTTCGCAAGCAAATTTATTCTTGGAGTACTCTACCAGGAGGTGGGCTCTCCAATCTCTCAAGAATGTGTCATGTTCCCCATGCTTGAGGTCATTGGATTGTAAGTTTTGATGTGTAATTCTACAAGCTGACATGCAAGTGAAGTCTCCTTGTTTGGGTATAACCTCCATTTGTTGAGTTGCGACAATGCGGGGACCACCATTAGTCATGCCTCTCAGAACTACCTTGCTGCCCTTTGGGTCTCAAAATTCCATTTCCACTGTTTAGTAGTTCATCACAATTATTCATAGCAAGTACAACCACTGAACTCCTAGCACCATGTTAGTATTTGCCAATTCTATCACATTAAAACGATAAGTAAGCGTATACTTACCAAGAGAGATGCTCAATAGTGGAACTACCTGGGTGCATGTAATATGATATCCATCAGCTACCCTTACTTCGAATCCCTCAAATTATTGGATAGGGATGCCTCTCCTTACCACTATGGTTGCATCAATAAAAAATTTATGTTGCTCCGCCTTCTATTGATGCTATGACACACTGCCCTTATAAGGGCCCTTGATTTTAAATGTGTGTTATTTAGATACTCCTAAGAGAGTGGCAATATTACCTTCTTCAATTCTTAGAAGTGGCTTCCTCATTGCTTTTGGGGGTAGTGCTTCCTTATAGATGTTAAGCTCCTTTCTTTCCATTTCATTGTATCATTCTCACTATCGCTATCAGGGAGTACTTCAATGTAGTGAATCTTCCCTTTTCCCAAACATTGGTGACCTAGTTCCTATGGCTCTTTGCAAGTGAAACAAAGCTTCTTTCTTCTAAGCTCATTTCGAGTCTCTTCATCTAACTGGTCCTTCTTGGGTTCATTGTCCAAATATATCTTCTTTCCCTTGTCTTTTGGAATAACTGGAGTCATGGGTGAAGCCTTCACTTTTGTTGTTGCACCTCCCATATCTCAAGTATTCTTGATGGTGTCCTGTAGGGTTTTGGGGTTGAAAGCCTTAACCCAACCCTGTAAGGGTTCGACTAATCCTTTTGTGAAGTGTATGATCATTCTTTCTTCATCAATGTCAGTGACCATGACTGTAGTCCATTTGAATTATACGATATACTCCTTATGCGATCCAGTCTACTTGAGTTGTGCCAACTCTCTGAAGTGTATAGTTGGATTCTTAGGTCTACATAACAACTTATGTTTGCATGTCCTAATGTAACCAACCCATGATACCAACAATCATGTACTTCTCCTTCTAGGTGTAGCATGGAAAATTGAACATCATCTATTTCCTACATGGGATTAAGTCAAAAATAGGTGTCCAACTTTTGCACCCAAGCCCCGGCTGAGCATTTTGATGACTGATAAAAAAAGCAGATGGGAAGCTTCCCTACCTTGAGTGCCAAATTCAGATTTCGTTGTTCCCTAGGTCTATTATGATATCTGATGTTTCTAAATTCTCTTCTAGTGTTGTATACTCCCAAAAGTATTCATCAAAGAGCCTATTTTTCTTTTCTGCTTCTTGGGTCACTGTTGTTTATATTTTTGGGTAGCATCAGGTGCGCTCTAGCTCCGAAAATTTGTGGAGGGGATGGAACACATGAGATCTCCAAGACCTGGAAAGCATTTGGAGAAATTCCATATGGTGTAAAAGTTATTCAAATAATTAATTTTTTTAATGGGGACCCTTGTTGAGATTTTGGGTAGCATCGGATGTGCTTTAGCTCCAAAATTTTGTAGACGAGCTGGAGTACATGACATCTCCAAGACCCAGAAATCATTTAGAAGAATTCCATCAAGTCTAAGAGATATTTAATTAATTAATATTTTTAATTAAGGACCCTGAGTCTAACAAAGGAAAATTAAATGTTTAAAGTTAATTAAATTAAACATGTGATGAGAATGAATTAAGTGACGTGGATCAAGCAAATGTTGGCAATATGATGCAGAGTGCTGTCCTTGATGGCAACCCACTGAATGAAGATGAATACATGCGACTATTGACATGTGCTGTCCTTGATGGCGAACCACCTGATGAATTTATTCTTGACCTGATGGACTTGGTAAATGATGTAAATCTGATATGAAATGATGTTTGTTAGCAATATGATGCTGAGTGTTGTCCTTGAATGGCAACCCACTTGATGAAGATGATGGCAACTTACTTGATGAAGTTGTGCTTGATAGAATATGTTCTTGATGAAGTAAATCTGATGTATCTACAGTATATACAGAAGGCAATGAAGAAAGGAATTCAGCATGTGCTAAATCTTGATGAAAAGAGTATGTCTCTAGGCATACGCGGATTTGTCTAGGGGAAGTCGTGTATGCACGCGGGATTCAACGTTCCAAGTCGCGTATGGGCAAAAGCGCTCTTAAAGTGCAAAACCAGGGGTAACCACCATGGTATTGACCCATTGTATTGGGTAATGATTCGTCTAAATGACTCTATCCAGGAATACCATCGGAAGTAATGTGGTTTTGGCTCATGGTATTGAAAAAGGGTAAACTTCTATAAGGAAAAGAATTTCATTGTGCAAATTATGAGCGTGGGTGCAAGATGTCTAAGCTTGAATGAATACTTCTCTCTGGAGTATATCTGAATGAAAAGGGTTACAGTTGAATGATCTGAATGTATGATGCACCAATAAAGGAGTGATGAAGAAGGGGATCTAGATCTGTATTGTACTTGTATTTGCTAGATCTGTTTATGGAATGATTAGATCTGTGATGAGGCGAACATCTAGGCGAACATCTGTCTGAGGTAAAGGGTAAAATCTGAAGTGATGTATCTGTTGTGAAGAATTGCAATGACATTTAAGTTTGAAGAACCATACGCTAGTTCGCCGAAGAGGAAGCGCGTATATACGTGGCTTCGCTGAAGAGAAAGCGCGTATGCGCAATAAAATTAGCTCTATAATTTGTACTGAAGTATACGCTGGTTTATGTGGACGAAAGCACGTATATACGCGACATCAGAGAAAGAAAAGCGTGTATGCAAACTAGGGTTTGCTGAAATCTGTGGTAAGAAATGTCTGATCTGTTCTACTGGTTTACTGATATCTGTCAGTGAGTTATATGTATCTGTTTCATGGTTGACTGTGCTTAAAAGTATGGAAAGGGTCCAGTTTGAAAATATGATGAAATGTGGTCTGCAAGTGGTGTCCTAAAGGAAGCTTTGGATCCAGTGTGAAAATTGATGAAACGTGGTCCATAGAGGTGCTGAGGGTTGTAGCCTTCAGTCAGGGGGTTGTAGCTCCCTTCCAGGTGAGGCTGGTAAACGAGATCAGGGGGTCGTAGCTCCCTTCCAGGAGAGGCTGGTAAACGAGTCAGGGGGTTGGAGCTCTCTTCCAGGAGAGGCTGGTAAACGAGCGCAGGTGGGTGCCTGCGTGCTGGTAGGAGTCTGCACCATCACATATGTTGTAAGATGTTTTCTCTATAATAAAATATTGAAGGTTGAGCAACTGCAGCGGTGGTTTTCTCCCGACTTGGGTTTCCACCTAAAAATCCCGGTGTTCATGTGTGATGCTTTGTGTGATGGTTTATTCTGTTGTTACTACACATGTTTACTGTTAACTTAACATCAGATGAATGAATATTGAAAAGAACTAAGTCAATAAATATATGCATATTTAGATCTCTGCTAATACGCGAGTTGTATGAAGGATATCCGCGTGTATACGCGAGTTTACTAAAGGAAAGTAGCGTATGGGTTTTAGAGAGTGAAAAAGTAAAAAGTTTTGAATATGAAGTAAATACTGATTCACCCCCCCCTCTCAGTATTTTTCCCAACAATTGGTATCGGAGCAGGTTCTTCTGCAGAAGCTTGATCGCTTGAAGGAGATCCGTCGCAATGGGAAGTCAAGAAGGAGTAATGTCTATAAAGCCACCTCTATTCAATGGAAGCAATTTGATATTCTGGAAGGTACGAACAAAAGCATATCTGCAAAGTCTTGGTGCAGATGTATGGGCAATCGTGGAAGAAGGCTATCAATATCCGACAAGTATTCCTACTAATGCAGTTGAAAGGAAGAAGTATGAAACCAATGCCAAAGCAGTGAATGTCTTATTAGGAAGCATGTCTGAATCAGAATTTGCTAAAGTGATGCAGCTACATTTAGCAAAAGAAATATGGGACAAAATTATTTTGAGCTATGAAGGAGATACAAAAGTAAAAAGTGCAAAACTCCAAACTCTTAGAATCAAATATGAAAACTTGAAGATGCATAGTGATGAAAGTATTGCCAGTTTCTTTCTTCGTCTAGATGATATTGTAAATCGGATGAGAAATTTGGGTGAAACCATAACCGATACTACTCTGGTGGAAAAAGTCTTAAGATCCTTGACTTTAAAATTTGACTCTAAAGTTTCAGCTATTGAAGAAAGACAAGATCTGCAAACTCTTACTATTGTTCAGCTACATGGTATTCTGACTGCTTTTGAAATGAGACAAGGAGGTCCTTCTCAAATCAAAGAAGCTGTTTTTAAGGCGTCTACAAAAGGAAAAGAAAAGGGAGCTGTCAAAGAATCCAGCTATATATCTGAAGAAGAAGAAGAAGCAAATTTTGTGAGAAGACTTCAACTAGGTACCGGAAATTTCAAAGGTAAGCTTCCTTTCAAATTTTTTAATTGTGGAAGAGTTGGTCATTATGCTGCAAAGTGTCCTTATAAAGAAACATCGACTAAAGGAAAAGAAGTAGCAAGAAGGAATAAGAATCGATCTAGCACAAGAAAAAGTTATTATACTAATGAAGACAGTGATGGGTCATCTGATAGTGAGGAAGAATGTGAAGAAGACTTTAGACTTCTCATGGCATTTGAACAAAGAGAAGAAAAGGACACTTTTTTGGATGCTGTAGAGGACAAAGATTTTCTTGAAGAAAACAATCAACTCAAAGTAAGCCTAGAAGAAAAGAACATAATCATCGAGACTCTTGAAAAACAGCTTGAAGCCAAAGAAAAACACATTGAGGAATTGGAGTGTGAAGTAGTAAGTCTAAGGAAAGATAATGAGAAAGTGAAGACTCTCAATCTAAGATTTGCTAAAGGATCAGAAACCTTAGATGAGATTGTCAAGATACAACGGTCTCCTCTTATAAAAACAGGTCTTGGATATACTGGGGAATCTTCCCAGACTTCAACACCAAATTATCTGAAAGCAACCACAACTAGTTCACTACATTCAGCCACTCAGCAAGGGAAAAAAGGATCTTTACAGGTAAAGCATGATCATCTCAAATCAAGGAACACTAACAGGGAGAACTTTCAAAGAAGCTACAACCAACAGGTAAATTCAAATAGAAGATTTCATGATCACAGAAATTTCTACTTCAATGGACAATGTTTCTCATGTCACAATTTTGGCCATAAAGCTGTTCAATGCGTTGCATATAAAACCATCATGACAAGAGAAGCAAGAAAGAAAAAGATGAATCTTGAACCAAAGAAGAACACCTATAACAACTTTTCTCCTCTTCAAAACGAAGTTGAATGTACTTATTGCAATAACTTTGGTCATGAAGAAGCTGAATGCAGGAGCAAGGTCCAGCCAAAAGAACATGTTCCCTCAAGCTCTAAAGTGTGGAAAAAGAAAGAAATACCGGTTGAAAATTGTGGGATAGCGTTATTTGCAGAAGGTGAAGAAAATCAATGGTACATTGATAGTGGGTGCTCAAGACACATGACAGGTGACAAAAGAAAACTCCTTACATATAATGCTCTTGAAAAAGAAAAGAAAGTTACATTTGGAAATGATACTCCTGCTGTAATTAAAGGAAAAGGGTCATTATTTCTAAAAGAAAAGGTGAAGGCTAATGATGTCATGTATGTGGATGGATTAAGGCATAACCTGTTGAGTGTAAGTCAAATGTGTGATCAAGGAACAGAAGTGGTCTTTAGTTCAAAAGAATGTGTGGTTCGTGATCTTGACACAGGTAAAATCATTATAAAAGGAAAAAGAAATCCAAGCAACCTGTATGTACTGAACGGCATAGATCAATGTTACTTGAGCAAGTCTTCAGAAAATTGGCTATGGCATAGAAGGATGGGGCATCTGAGCTTCTCTCAAATCAACAAAGTAAGCAGACTTCAAGCTGTTCGTGGTCTTCCCAATATTAATCTACCAGAAAATATCATATGCAAATCTTGTCAATTCGGTAAGCAGACCAGAGTACGATTTAATGCCAAAGAAGGATCATCAAATGAGCCTCTTGAACTCATTCATACTGACATATGTGGTCCTATGAGGAAAAAGTCACCACGTGGGGAAGAATACTATATCTTATTCATTGATGATTATTCTAGAATGTGTTGGATCGGGCTCATTAAACACAAAGATGAAGCATTTGAAAAATTTCAGATCTTCAAAGCATTAGTTGAAAATGAATTAGATCTGAAAATCAAGTGTCTTAGATCTGATCGAGGACGAGAATATACATCAAATGAATTCTTTTAATTTTGTGAACAACATGGCATAAAAAGACAATTCTCTGTAGCAGGCACTCCACAACAAAATGGCGTAGCAGAAAGAATGAATAGAACAATTCAACAAATGGCTAGAGCTATGCTCGATGATTCTGGAACTCCTGACATGTTCTGGGGTGAAGCATCACATACAACAGCTAACATTCTCAACAAGGCTCATGTTCGGGTAAATAGTGACAAAACTCCATATGAACTCTGGTATGGTAATTCTCCCTCTGTGAAGCATTTTAGAGTTTTTGGAAGTAAATGCTTTATCAAAAATAATGATGAAAAACTTGGCAATTTTGAACCTAGATCAGATGAAGGGATATTTCTTGGTTACTCATCCTCAAGCAAAGCATACAAATGTTACAATAAAAGGCTTCGAAAGATTGTTGAATGTATTGATGTTGTTATTGATGAGTCTCCTGCAGCTCCTAAAGAAGAAAAACAAACAACAAAAGAAGATGACGGTGACTTATGGCCTTCTACATCAAATAGAAATGATATAAACAGTGGATCCAATGAAGAACCTGAAAATGATCTATCTGAAAAAGCTCCATCCAGATATGTTCAAAAGAATCATCCTGAATCTCAAATTTTGGGAGACAAGGAATCGGGTGTACGAACGAGGAGAACTCTGGTGGGATCTTCTAGTCATCTGGCACTTCTATCCACAATTGAACCACACAATGTCAATCAAGCTAGCAAAGATGAATGTTGGAAGCAAGCCATGAATGAAGAGCTTGGTCAAATTGAAAAGAATGATACTTGGGAATTGGTACCAAGACCACATGATAAAAATGTCATTGGAACTAAATGGATTTTCAAGAACAAGTTAAATGAGAATGGGGATGTTGTAAGAAACAAAGCTAGATTGGTTTGCAAAGGGTATACTCAACAAGAAGGTATAGAATTTGAAGAAACTTTTGCTCCTATAGCTAGACTTGAAGCCATAAGAATGTTTCTTGCTTTTTCAAGTTATCAACAAATCAAAGTTTATCAAATGGATGTTAAATCTACTTTTCTTAATGGTGATCTAGAAGAAGAAGTATATATAGAACAACCAAAAGGATTCATTTTGGGAAATGATGAAAATCTTGTTTGTAGACTTAAAAAGGCTCTATATGGTCTCAAACAAGCTCCAAGGGCTTGGTATTATCGTCTCGACAAATATCTTCATCAACAAGGATTTTCAAAGGGGTCTGCTGATAGCAACTTATACACAAAAGTTGAAAATGATAAACTATTGATTGTGGTTGTATATGTTGATGATATCATTTTTGGTAGTAACGAAGAATCTTTGAGTCAAAAATTTGCTTCTGTCATGCAGCAAGAATTTGAAATGTCCTTACTTGGAGAACTAACATTCTTTCTTGGCTTACAAGTGCATCAAACTGCAGATGGTATATTCCTATCACAAGAAAAATATCTTAAGCAAATTCTGAAGAAGTATGGCATGGAAGAATGCAAACCCGTAAGTACACCAATGATAACCGGATGCAATCTCGGTTCTCATGATGATTCTCCCACGGTGAATCAACCAGAATACAGATCAATGATAGGAAGTCTACTTTATCTCACTGGAACTAGACCAGACATTATGCATGCAGTTGGGATTGTTGGACGCTTCCAAGCTAATCCAAAAGAGTCTCACCTTCAGGCTGTTAAAAGAATTTTCAAATATCTTCAAGGAACTCAAGACCTTGGTCTATGGTATCCAAAGAATGCTGATCTTACTCTTCATGCTTACACTGATGTAGATTGGGCTGGAAGTGTTGATGATCGGAAAAGCACTAGTGGTGGTGCATTCTATATGGGACCCCGGTTAATATCTTGGTTCAGCAAGAAGCAAAATTCTATTGCCTTATCTACAGCAGAAGCAGAATATGTGGCTGCCGCATCTTGTTGCACTCAACTCCTTTGGATGATGCAAACCTTACAAGATTTTCAAATCAAATGTACACCTCCTGTCCCCATTAAGTGTGACAATACAAGTGCCATCAGTAATTCAAAGAATCCTGTTATGCATTCGAAGACCAAGCACATTCCCATCAAGTATCACTTTTTACGTGAACAAGTGCTTGAGCAAAAGGTGAAGTTGGAGTATGTTCCCTCCAAAGAACAAGTTGCTGATATCTTTACCAAACCTCTGCCCAGGGAAGCGTTCGAGTATCTAAGACAGAAGCTGGGAGTGTTCTCTGCCAGTCAAAAGCACAAATATGCATAAATTTCGAAGATGGCATTGGATACGCGATTTTCCTGAAACACAGTCGCGTGTATACGCGAGTTCATGCACAGAAAACCGCATATGTCTGATTACTGACATTTTTCTGTTTGGAGTCAGCCCTCTTCAGCACAATTGCAGTGCTATTTGGTATCTCTGATACTGTTTGGTATCTCTGGTGGTGTTCTAGTTCTCATAATTCTATTTCTAATGTTTTGATAAAGATGCCTTGATGATTTGTTGGTGAAAGTGTTCAGGATGCACAAACTAAGGGGGAGCCTTAGTCATATGAAAAGGATGCTTGGATGCATAGTTTCAGGGGGAGCATTAGCTTTGATGAGTATAATGCATTGTTGGCATTATGATGGTTCTGAAATATGTTCTCTTTCTTGAGGACTTTCTGGTGTTGGTCTTAAAGTTATATTTGTAGTTTGATGAAAAGTTCAAGTTGAGACCCATGATGTAAAAATTGTAATATTCAGTCCTGTAAGGACTTGTCAAATTTGTAAACCCACTTGGTTGGGTAGCTGAGTCAAATTTTGTAAACCCACGTGGTTGGGTACTTGAGTCTCATATGTAAATCCACTTGGTTGGATCTTTGATGTAAGTATGAGTCTTTGGTGATAGGAAGTTCATAGAGTCATGTACTTCATTGGAGAATATGTTTGAAGATTCAGCATGAACTCAGGGGGAGCTTGGTCACTTCAGTATATATCAGATCTGCAGAACGCTTCTTCCACATGCGGAGAATAGGGGGAGAGTATGTTGGTTTTGATCCACCCTTTGCCCTTGATGTCAAAGGGGGAGAGTGACATGGTGTTTGAATGAAGTCAAAAATGGGGCATGTGACATGGTGTCATTATATTCATATACCTATCTGTTGTGGTAACCAAACACCATCGTGGTTGCCATCAAGTCCAAAGGGGGAGATTGTTGGCAATATGATGCAGAGTGTTGTCCTTGATGGCAACCCACTGAATGAAGATGAAGACATGCGACTATTGACATGTGCTATCCTTGATGGCGAACCACCTAATGAATTTATTCTTGACCTGATGGACTTGGTAAACGATGTAAATCTGATATGAAATGATGTTTGTTAGCAATATGATGCTGAGTGTTGTCCTTGAATGGCAACCCACTTGATGAATATGATGGCAACTTACTTGATGAAGTTGTGCTTGATAGAATATGTTCTTGATGAAGTAAATCTGATGTATCTAAAGTATATACAGAAGGCAATGAAGAAAGGAATTCAGCATGTGCTAAATCTTGATGAAAAGAGTATGTCTCTAGGCATACGCGGATTTGTCTAGGGGAAGTCACGTATGCACGCGGGATTCAACGTTCCAAGTCACGTATGGGCAAAAGCGCTCTTAAAGTGCAAAACCAGGGGTAACCACCATGGTATTGACCCATTGTATTGGGTAATGATTCGTCTAAATGACTCCGTCCAGGAATACCATCGGAAGTAATGTGGTTTTGGCTCATGGTATTGAAAAAGGGTAAACCTATATAAGGAGAAGAATTTCATTGTGCAAATTATGAGCGTGGGTGCAAGATGTCTGAGCTTGAATGAATACTTCTCTCTGGAGTATATCTGAATGAAAAGGGTTACAGTTGAATGATCTGAATGTATGATGCACCAATAAAGGAGTGATGAAGAAGGGGATCTAGATCTATATTGTACTTGTATTTGCTAGATCTGTTTATGGAATGATTAGATCTGTGATGAGGCGAACATCTAGGCGAACATCTGTCTGAGGTAAAGGGTAAAATCTGAAGTGATGTATCTGTTGTGAAGAATTGCAATGACATTTAAGTTTGAAGAACCATACGCTAGTTCACCGAAGAGGAAGCGCGTATATACGCGGCTTAGCTGAAGATAAAGCATGTATGCGCAATAAAATTAGCTCTGTAATTTGTACTGAAGTATATGCTGGTTTATGTGGACGGAAGCGCGTATATACGTGACAACAGAGAATGGAAAGCGCGTATGCAAACTAGGGTTTGCTGAAGTCTGCGGTAAGAAATGTCTGATCTGTTCTGCTGGTTTACTGATATCTGTCAGTAAGTTACATGTATATGTTTCATGGTTGACTGTGCTTAAAAGTATGGAAAGGGTTTAGTCTGAAAATATGATGAAATGTGGCCTGCAAGTGGTGTCCTAAAGGAAGCTTTGGATCCAGTGTGAAAATTGATGAAACGTGGTCCATAGAGGTGCTGAGGGTTGTAGCCTCCAGTCAGGGGGTTGTAGCTCCCTTCCAGGTGAGGCTGGTAAACGAGATCAGGGGGTCGTAGCTCCCTTCCAGGAGAGGCTGGTAAACGAGTCAGGGGGTTGGAGCTCCCTTCCAGGAGAGGCTGGTAAATGAGCGCAGGTGGATGCCTGCGTGCTGGTAGGAGTCTGCACCAGCACATATGTTGTAAGATGTGTTCTCTATAATAAAATATTGAAGGCTGAGCAACGGCAGCGGTGGTTTTCTCCCGACTTGGGTTTCCACCTAAAAATCCTGGTGTTCATGTGTGATGCTTTGTGTGATGGTTTACTCTGTTCTTACTGTTCATGTTTACTGTTTATTAAACATCTGTTGAATGAATGATGGAATGATTTAAGTGAAGAACTAATGACATAATTAGATATCTGTGTATACGCGAGTTTCATAAAGGGTATCCGCGTATATACGCGAGTCTGTTTCAGGAAAGTAGCGTATGGGTTTTAGAAGCAAGAAAAAGGAAAAGTTTTGAATATGCAGTAAATACTGATTCACCCCCCCCCTCTCAGTATTTTTCCCAACAACAAATTCTAATCTTAGTTTTCGATTAGAGATTAGATCACGACCATTGATGTTTCAATAGAAAATTATAAGAGAAGGGCTTGGGGTTAGTCGGAGAACACACACATTGGTAGAGCATTGAAGCTAAGCTGAGATTCTAGGGTGTGGTTTGTTAAGAATTTCATAAGTGTTTCAATCAAGGTTACTTGGGAGTGGGAGCGAAAGCAAGGAGCGGGAGAAGGAGCGCCATTTTCAAAAGCTCTAGGTCCGCGAGCATTTTGGGGAGTGCTTTTTTTAAATATATATATATATATATATATATATATATATATATATATATATTTATATTTATATTTTGATGCATATATGTCAACAAAAGCATGTAGAATGATGAATTGGACATAAAAAACATAAAAACATAGATTTAACCATATGACATCAATCATATAGAAGTTATAATCTTCATCAACCACATCCATAAGTTAGAAACATACAACATATTGACTCTTGAGTCTCATGATTCATCAATCTTAAAGTTTCAAGCGAAACTTTAAGAATTCAATATATAACATCTATCATCATTGATTCATTGATCACCATAGTTGTACTTGTAAGCTAAGTGTAATCATTACAACAAAGAATATTTAACATGAAATGAAATGTTATAAAATGAAACGAAATGAAACAACTTTCAACTTTCATGAAGCATCATATTCATAATTCATAATGACTTATAAACTTATAACTGCCAACTTCAAAGTTTCAAACTTCAAACTTAAATTGTCATATATTGTTTACAAAAAATATCTTCCATTAAATATGAAAGAGTCAAGTTTCAATAGTTATAAAAAGTTAAAAACTACTAGAAAATAGAAAAGACTAGTAAATTGTAAATCTATTTCATCTATTGCTTGGCCTCTTGCCACGAGAAATGTCTAATTTATGAGCAGCTCGTGGTAATGGTGGTCTTCCAGCAGTCTCCTTGCTGGAAGTACCACGACTATGACTAGAAGCCCCATGCCCTCCACGTGAGGATGTAGGTGGAGGTAGCAAAGGAATAACAGTCGAACTCGAACACTGGCACTGGACCTACTACCGGATGCCGGATGGTGGGTGTGGCGATGGCATGCCTGATATTGCTTCATCCTCATCTCTCAAAAGTTCTGCTTCCAATTCTTCCAGATGTATAGTGTCGTCCTCCAAATTATCATCCTCTGGGTTGTTGTCCCAAACTTTATATGAGAGATCCTCATAAGCCCGATCACAATAATGACTCAATAACCTCAAGTTGTAGTGCACATAAACCAAGCTTTCTTCTTTGTTTTCGTTGATTTTGTTTCTTCTCACATTATGGATGAAGCTATAGGTGCTCTAACACCTCTCTGCAGAAGAAGTATTTACAACCTGTGAGAGAACTTTTTTTGCCAATTTTGGCAAATGTCCCATGCCACCATATGTACCCCACCATGTGAGAGCATCAAACCTATCCCTATCTTCCATTGTGTTGTTGCATGTAATGTGTTCAGGCACCGTAACAATGGCCTCGCATTGGGATACCCCTGATCCACACCCTATTTAAGTTGTCTCCTTATAGCAGACTAAGGGGGGTAGACCCTACAGAAATGGAATGAAGGAGAACTCGTTGGGAACCAACCAGTTCGGTAGACACAATTAAACAACCAAATACTTGTAAAATATCTAGCAAGATTAAATGATTCGATTGAATTGGAAAGATTGATACTAGTGCCTTATGGAGTTAACTATCCCGCTAAGGAAAATAAAACTAAGTACTTGATGAGAAACCGCTACTATGCAATGTTAATTTAGAATGCAGAATGCAAGAAAAACGATTTGAAAAAGGAGCGAGATGGAGCAAGCTTTGAAGATGAGAGTTAATGTTAAAAATCCTAAAGCACTTAGATTATAAATAATCTGATCTAACCACTAAATACTTAAGTGAGAGTGTCAATTATGAAGATGCTAAAATTACTCGATTAAAAGATATACAGATCCACAATAGAGCTCCCAAAATTAGATATCAATCACACTTACTTGAAATTTTTTCCCAAACATTAGTATATAATAAACATCCAATAATTCAAGTAAATGAAACAAAATTTAATTAAACATTAGGCAATTTTAATTGATAGAACATGTTCCAAAACTCAGATGTCACTGATCATCAAACCCAACTGAAACGTATGAAATTTACTAGCACTTAAATATCAATAATTATTCATCTAGATATACCATGAAAGTATAATGCTAATAAAACCACTTCATCAAGCAATTTATGGATTAAATGATGTTCTTAAAAATGCAAATCCAAAAATTAAATTTTCTCCTATAGTCAAACTTAGGATATATTTTTCAGCAAGATTTCAGATCTGAAATATAAATTATAGCAGTAATTTAAACCATAGATCAGCAAACAAACGATACCGGCGCCAATGCCCAAAATGACTAAAAATAGTAAAAATTGTTGAGCTTGAAGAAAAATCAATTTTAGGGCTTGATTAAGAGAAATTTCAGATCTGATATTTTTATTTCAGCAGTGAAACAATGACGAATCAGCAAGATAAAACTGCCCAAAATAGCCGCCGAATACTTCCAGAAATAGGAAAAATATATTAAAACTTGAAAATTTCAATTTTAAGGCTTTAAGAGAATTTGATTCAGTAATTTTCAAAATTGATAAGTTTGTAATAGTAGTAAATTGATAACAAATCAGAAAACTGAAAATACTGAAAATAATCCCCACTATGTCTAAAATAGTAAGTTTTGCCGAAAAACTGAAAATTCAAAATTTTTAGACCTTATTTAGGATATGAATAAGAAATGTTCAGATCTGATTTTTCACAGTTATGTAGTAATTTCCAGCAAGCTTTAAAGTCAGATCTAGGAAAAATTAAAGATGCCCAAATGGCCAAAAATTTTGAAAATGAAGATTTTGCAATTCTAAACAATTTTGACGATATAAAATGTGTTTTTAGGGCCTAATTATTTTTGATTTGCTTGTTATAATAAAATTTGTAGACAATATGGGTTTAGAGATCAAACTCTTAGCCCAAGGCTTTGAAGATCCCACCATTGAATATTCTTGACATTTTGGGATAATGTTGCCAATTGAAAATTATAATTTTGGAAACCAAAATCCTATAAAAATAGTTTCAAAAACCAATACATCCTCAAGGGTCTAGATCTAGCTCAGATCTGAAGATTTCTTTGGCTAATTTTTCAAATCTATTCCTGCAAACAAATATTGAGCCCGCATTTGTTTTCCAAGGTCACCCAGATTTGGCCGCATCTCGAAGATTTCGTCGTTTTAGATCTACTCCTGCACAAATGAAAAAAGAAGCCCAATACCCAATATGTACAAAAATAACGAAAATCCTAAAACCCAAATGTTAGAATTCAAAATTATGTTACAAAACTTCAGATCTACACATATAAATTATAGATCTATACAATATATTTACAGATCTATGCACAAGAGTTGCAGATCTATCATATATTAGGAGTATAAGTCTGACTTCACTCCCAAATCTGAATATTTAGAGCTCTTACTAGCCGGATCTAACTTTAAATTCAAAAAAATTAAGATAAATTTTTTTTTTTTTATTTAGGCACAAGCTCTAGAAAGACCCTATAAAAAATATTCCATAAGATAACCTTAGAAATTAGGAAACAATGGGATTTTTCAGATTTTCTGAAATCTGAGAGTCGGCTGACGAATCGAAGATTTCTAAATGTCTCAAATCTTCAATAATGATCTTCCGTGTGGAGCGATAAAAAGGTGTCTTTGTAACTCCTAATTACCTCACATTAATTGTCAACCCAGGGACGACTTTTTATTTCAAGAGTGTACTCAGTCTGAGGAGGCTATTTACTCAAGAGTAATGTTTGTGAAGATGTAGTATAGAAATGCAAATGCAGAAATAATAAATGCTTGAAAAGAATTGCTGAAAAGAAATCTAATTACAAATGACAATGTAAAGACTACACTACAGCAACCTTGTTAGACATCGATTAGGGATGCAATAGTAATAACTCTTTCCCTAGAAATCGATGTGAGATGACCAAATCTGGGGACCTGGAATGATTAGCTCTGCCCTCTACAGTTTAGAGATCTCAAAGCAAGTGAAAACAACTCAAAGGAAATGAAATCTAAAACGCAAACTGGAAAGGAACAACAATCTAAAAGAAATGAACAGGAATTGAATAGCAGCGTAAAATAAACAGTGAATTCAATTCATAACCAAGCAAACTAGATTTCTACTCTTTAATCCTGTCGACAGCCACGCAACAATCAACTATCGTAATTCATAAACAAAAGGAACAACAACCGGAATTAGATACAGAAAAACAACATTTTATAACAATTGAATCATGAATCATGCTTCTTGTAAAGAATGGAATAACAATGACTCTGTATTTGATCCAATTAGCAACAACTCAATTCTTTAATTGTAATAAACTAACTTCACACAACAGAAATACCAACAGCAGATCACTCCACCAGGGCCGGGCCCTCAACCACCGGTGAAGCGTTGCTGTGCTTTACTCCAGCGCTTGAGAAATGGAACAACAGTGAACTCTTTTATTAATCAGGCATTAATAATGTTTACAAACAACTCACACTCTCTTAACAAGAGCCGATGCACAATTCTGCAAATTACAATAAGAAAAGTCTCTCCATCCTCCCATACACAATACATGCTTCTCCTTTTATAATCAGAAGGAGGAGAAATTAAATAGCAAATAGGATATCTAATAATAATATTGAATTTCTTCCAACCAATTGATCAACAATAAAATATATTTACATCCATCTTTCAACAACAGCAAGTCGAATTTGGCTTTGTAGCTGAGATTTGGAGGACGGCCGCAACCACAGATCTGAGAAAATCGTGCTCAAAGAACCCTGTGTTTCTCTTAGTACAAGCCGAATTTGGGCAAACCGTTCTTTGTAAAAGTTAATTGGGTCCGTTCTCAACAAAACCCATGTTCCGGATTTTCCAGATTCGTCTTCATTTGCTCAGAATCTCAACCGCAAAACTGTCACTCCTTATTCCAGCGCATTTCTGAGTTGGCACTTTTAATGATCAAATCTTCAATCTGGAAATTATCTTGGAGGCTAAAAATGGTGAATAATATTATAACCAACTTATTAAAACCATCATTGATAAAATAATTCATAATCATCAATTTATTAGAAATAAAGGAGAATAAATAATATTCATTCATAAGAGCATAAATCATTATAAAATAGATTTAAATAATAAATTATAATAAATGACGTGATGAAGAATGGTAGAAATGGGTGGAATAAGCGTTCACAAGTGATAATAATAATGGCATATTAACGGCCCAACATACCCCCACACTCAAGATGTTGCATGTCCTCATGCAACGAAAACCTGAATATATTGCATGTCCTCATGCAACCCAAAGACAAAAACCCATGTGTTAACCAAGCAATAAAAAATGTGTTCATCTTAGCTCATGAAATGGATAGAACAAATGAATTCTTTCTTAATTAATGAATATTCACTTTTAGTAATCTTGATGAAGGCATAACAATTTTTATATTGACATTCAACTATATGTATGAAGTTGCAGCAAAATATGATATAGATAACAGCAAACTTCATTAACCATTTTCTCAAAACTACAAACCAGCTTTTGTTGAAATTTGGCAAGTAAATTTATAATATATGAATGCCTTTATGATCCAAAAATCAGATCGTTTTGATGCACGGATCATGGGATATAAACAAAATGGTTGTAGGTGAGAGTGCATGATTTCCAATTTATCTTGAAATTATCTGGGTTTGTATTAATGATACGTCTGTGTTTTCCAGAAATCACAAGAATTGAGTTCATGGTTTTTTTAAAAATATTATGGAAATCAATTTCTGCATTGTGTAAAAATGAAATTGTATGCCTTAAATGAGAAAGAAACTTGAAAACATCCATCATGCGTAGCAGCAATTCCTCCCCCTCTCTGAAGAATTAGCATGCCCTCATGCAATGCTAGAAAACAAATAGAGGTGGTTGCCACCATCTGTTGAATTCTATGCTTGGTGTAAAACAACATGGAATAATGGAGGTGTTGAGAATGAATAAGAGTAACAATGGATGATAAAGAATATGGATGACATGGTCATAAGAAAGAAATGAAGGAAAGGAACACTCCCCCATACTCGAAAATGATATGCTGCTGAAAAATAGGGAGTGGTATAGATGTGGACTGAAGGATGATAAATGATGCTCAAAATGGATTTTTATGAAATTCTCCTAAATTCGTAATAAATCAGAAAATTATGCGATTTTACCTCAAGTTTTACCTCCAAAAATGTGGAATGACATATATGGACTGGCAGTTTTTGAAGCTGATGTAGGCAGAGTCGGTGCTGAAAGTGATGCAAAAGGTGGAATCCAGGTAAGCACATCATGTCTGAAGAATTGTTCACGTTCGCGAGTTGCTCGAGCCTCTTCTGTTAGTTGCAATACTGTAGTCATGCTGTGAATAGAATTCTGCCCATACTTGTTGTTTTCCTACAAACAAAGCACTATTTGGCATACAATGTTCTTGAATACATAGTGTAAGCAATAGATAAGATGCATGCAAAAATTTCAATCAGAAAAACTTATGTATACATGCAATACTAATATTTTGGCAAATCAACAAGTGATGGTAGAGTGCAGTAATCATATCGCATGCAATCCCATAATGCATACATTCCCCCTCCAATTGGAAAAGGAATTCCATGACCATAAAGCATATGAGAGGTGTTGTGCTGACGGCAAGGCACGAGAATGAACAATATATCAGTAAATGAAGCAGAGTACACATATCAATGATAGGACAACGAGAGTTATGATTATAATGAGAGTAGAGTGTGTAAAGATAGTTATGAATAAGAGATAGGACGCTTTGGATTGATGATAGTTTATGCAAAACGAAAAAGGACAACAATATGCTAAAAAGATGCTTAACTGACAACATTCTAGCTGAAAATGATGTGATTGATCTGAAAACAATTTCTCATGCATAAAGGTTCAAAACAGGGAAAAAGTTAAGGAAATAACTTCTCTGATAAAAAAGAAAAAGAAAATAAGAAAAGGGTATTATAGTAATAATTGACGATAAGATATAACTTCAATACCATAAGCAGAGCCGCTGCTGCCAGCAGGCGTCCATAGCCTCGGCAGGGTTGCTTTTTAACCCATATGAGCCAGAATCCTCAATTTATAACTAGAGAGTTACATTGTTGTTCTACAGAAGAGATCAATGTGCTGGCGTGGTAACCAGATAACCACACTGCCATTCACTGGGATGTAGCAAAAGTGATCAGGCTGGCTCGTGATGAGACCTCCTGTTCCAAGGATAATTGGGCTATCCAATGGATCATAACCCTGGTGTGGTGGCCATAATGGGAATGTCACTTTGTTACAGCCTTATGAACATGGTAGGCTGGCTCGTACTGAGACCCCCTATCCTCCATCTGCGAACAAAATTTTGTTATTATTACACATTTTTATGATAAAAAGAGGGAGGCTCAGTACTCCTTAAGAGCAAGGATGGTGGAAGAAGTTGAACATGTCAATAGAAAAAAATATACCCATAATCTCATTTATTACAGACAGAGAAGATTATAATCCAGAAGGGTGGAACCAGCATGGTATTAAGATGATCAATCAATATCATGTTCAACATAAAACAATGCAGTAAAGTAGTATATAAATAATTGTGTCTCTTTTTAAAATAATCTATCATCAAGGAGCTGTCCTGTTAAAGATCATAACGTGAATGATATTAGCTCGCTTCAATAGAATCCATAATTCTTGTCCTCATAAAAATAGTGTACTTCATGCCATGAAGGGGAATCAGTGAAATGTAGTTGAAATGAACTAGGAATAATCCCACAAGAGGAAGGAAGGGTTGCTCCCAAAGTGTTGCTTCTTTGAAGGAACAACAAAAACACTCAAAAAAAGTGTTGTTCCTTGTAGGGAACAACAAAGGAAATGCACACAAAAAAACAAAAATACACACAAAAAAAGTGTGAAAATGCAAATGTCGTTCCTTTGGAAAAAGGAACAGCAAAAACACTCAAAAAAGTGTTGTTCCTTGTAGGGAACAACAAAGGAAATGCACACCAAAAAGAAAAAATACACACAAAAAAGTGTGAAAATGCAAATGTCGTTCCTTTGGAAAAAGGAACAGCAAAATGGACAGTCATACAATGCAAACATGCAAAAAAACAAATTAGCTGTTCACGGTATTGATGCTGAGGATGAGTTACACTTTGAATGAAGCAACACCTGAAACACAAAATATAAGAGAAATTAGAAAAAAACAACAAAAACAGTATGTAAATAAATAAATTAAGTTACAACAGCTATGATGTTATGTAAAAAAAAATGATTTATTCGAAAAATGTTTTGGCAGCAAATACATGACATGAATCTTCAAATGGAAATCAATTCTTCATTTCTTCTATTACGAATCCGTTGGGTAATGAGTTAGATGAAATTCCTTTGTTTCATAAAATTTCTTTCAAAAATCACTCGTCCATAAATTGACCTTCTTTATTTTCCCAAGACCCGCAAAAAACGAGTGTCTACCTGCAAGAAAACATTAAATCATGGAGAAAGAGAGGTGCGCGGGCTCCCCTAATCCAAGAATTATGCAAAAAACTAACAAGTAGTTACTCTGTAGAACAAATCCATGGAGAAAATAACAAAGTAAAATTCGTTTGTTACCTGCGGGGGAGCAGTGGCCAATCATGCTAACCTGCAGTGTTTTAATCACAACTTCTTTGTTTTTCGTCGAAATTGAGTGATTCCAAAGCAAAATGAGAGCTAATTCAAAGAGTTATCTCCAGTAGCAACAGGTTTTAAAAATTCAATGCTATGATATGTCAAATTTGTTTAGAACAACCTGCATAATAGAATCATTTTCGATTACCCAATCTAGACCAACGATTGATATTTCAAGCATAGATTCTTCGTTTGATGTCGGATTCAAATGATTCAAATTGGAAATGAGAGTAGATTCATTTATTTATCTCCAATAGAAACAGGTTTTGAAGACAAGAAGAATTGATAGGTCAAATACAGTAAGGAACAGCCGGAAAGACATAGTTTTAAGGGTGCTGATTTACGATAGACAGTCAGTATTTTGATCATAAATTCCCCATACGATATCAAAAATAAGTGATTCCAATTGCATTGGAAACTAGATTCATAGGGGAATCTACCATAGAAACAGGTTTTAAAAATTCATTCATTTAGGCCTCCAAAAACTGACTGTCCCAACTCTGTTCTTGAGCTGCCCGCTAGACATCCGGTCAATGTTTTGGTTCTAACTTTTTCGTTTCAAATCCGAATTGACTGATTCAAATTTGGTTCGAAAGTAGACATCAAGGGCTATCTAGGGTAGAAACATGTTTTAAAAATATGGTCATTTAGGCCTCCAAAAACTGACTGTCCCAACTCTGTTCCTGAGCTGCCCGCTAGACATCCGGTCAATGTTTTGGTTCTAACTTTTTCGTTTCAAATCCAAATTGATTGATTCAAATTGGATTAGAAAGTAGACATCAAGGGCTATCTAGGGTAGAAACAGGTTTTAAAAATATTCATTTTTGGTCCCTCAAAACATGACTGTCCCGACTGTTTTTCCAGAAAGTTCATCAAGCCCGCAAGCCAAAAAAATGATATTCAAGCATTTTTTCAAATTGGTGATAAAAAATGAATATGAGTGTTTGTAGAGCTATTATTTCCATTATAAGTCATCTACATATACAAATGAATTAAAAAATTATCACCAATATTGATTTGCATAGCATGTTGCAACAAAAAACAACTAGTTTTACATAAAAAACAAAATGCATTTATTTATTCCCTTATTTATTTTATGTTCTATACTAACCTATTTTGATTTGAAAAATGAATATGACTACGTATATGAGTACTTCCAGTGGAGCCATTTTCGAAATAAGGCTTCATGTATACACATACCCAAATTTGAAAAATGCATATTAGTGAAAATTAGGGTACGAGAAGCCAACTTCCCTTGAAAAAATGGTATCAAAAATTGTTGAAGCATAGAGTGATGATGCAAACACGTGATGGAGTGAAACCAATCTTCAATATATCCGTTACTTTCTTGATTTCCCATCATACCATGAGGTTCTTGAGCTTTTAAAATGGTTTGTTGATGCAAACTAGAAGTAAGCTCATTTTCTTCCATAACTTCTACAATTTTTGAATTTGAAACATTTTGAATCTCATTGTAAGTTTTCTCTAATGGCGCATGTGAGATAGAATGGGTGGGAAGGGTGGGTAAATTTGGCAGTTCAACATTGTAAGCATGTTGTACTGGTTTATTGTGGTGAGGGTGTGGAATTAGTTGGGCAGGAAATTGTGTATGGAATGGAGCATTGTGATGATGTGTTTGGTTGGGTTGAGTGGATAAATTTGATATGCAAGCAGGATGTTGTGAAAGAGCTGGTGGAGAATATGGAGAATGTGCTTGTGCTACAAGATGAGGGAGAGTAGTCATGCAATCATAAGGTGAACCATACCAAACTTGTAGATAAGATTGGTGGTTATATTGAAATTGACATGGCTGCCCTAGAACATGAGTATTCCATAATGGATTATGCAAGTAAGAGAATGGAGAAGAAGTGTTTTGAACCATACCGGTTGACCTTGTTGTAGCTTCCTTATCTCTTTGATATGCTACTTCCATCCTAGATAAGGAAGAGTGAGTATCTATGGGCTGCTCCTTTCGGTCATGAGGGGAAAACACTTCATCAAATTCTTCATTTTTATGAACCTGCAAAACGTCCAATTTTGAGCTTAGAGAGCTAATAAAATCAACTTTAAAATTTTCAAATAAATCATTGATTTCAGCTCTTATGTCTCCTATTCTTGTAGCAGATTTGGAAAAGAAAGAACAAACATCTCTAGAATTCTTACCAACCTTGGAGATTCCTCTTGAATACCTTATGCACAACTCACAAACATCATCATATGATAACTGAAAAACATCACCTTTTCCTATCAGATTTAAGAGTTCTAAAAATTCATCTTTGATTCCTTCAAGAAGGAGTGTTTTTAAGATCTCTTTTTCCAAATGCTTATGCTTTGATTTTTGAAGGTTATAATGAAATCGATCTACATAGTCCTCCAAACTTTCATCTTCCCCTTGTATCATACCGAAAATATCTTCATTGGATTTGCAATAGTCTTGGTACTTCTTCAAGAATATGTTCTTCATGTCCTCCCATGATCGGATGCAATTCCCACCTAGGCTCATGAACCATCGGAGAGCTGCTCCTTTTAGAGTAAGAGGAAACACTTTCAATCTTTGATCATTAGTACAATAATCATATCCTCTACAAAGTATTTCGAACTCAAATAAGAATGTATCCGGATCTTCATTTGCTAAACCATGAAAATTTGGTAGAGAAGATGGGGGAATTATGTGCATTTGTGTCACTCCTCCTAGATCTTTGATAGGAAATTCAAAAGTAGAAACGTGAGCCATTTCTTACCATAATATAAGATGTTCTTCATGTGTTTCTTCGAGGCTCCTTCAAATGTTCCTGTCAATCGGTTAGTGAAATGGGTGGTGCTTCCATCACCACTTGAATGAAATCATGTGATTTATTTTTCAAAATTTCTATTTTTTCCCTAGTCACTCACACAAAAATTCAAACATCTATTTCTACCCAACAAAGCAACACCAAATCTGTTAGGAAAGCGGACAGTGGAGCAGGGCTTTTACATGCTCCGCACGTAGGTTCTTACCTTCCGTTTTTAAGATCCAACTCTTCCCTAGCATGCACTCATCAGATTCACACTACTCTTTAGAAATGGCTACACTCTCCCCGGCAACAGCGCCAAAATGTGGAGCGATAAAAAGGTGTCTTTGTAACTCCTAATTACCTCACATTAATTGTCAACCCAGGGACGAATTTTTATCTCAAGAGTGTACTCAGTCTGAGGCGGCTATTTACTCAAGAGTAATGTTTGTGAAGATGTAGTATAGAAATACAAATGCAGAAATAATAAATGCTTGAAAAGAAATCTGTTTGAAAAGAAATCTAATTACAAATGACAGAAATGTAAAGACTACACTATAGCAACCTTGCTAGACATCGATTAGGGATGCAGTAGTAATAACTCTTTTCCCTAGAAATCGATGTGAGATGACCAAATCTGGGGACCTGGAATGATTAGCTCTGCCCTCTACAGTTTAGAGATCTCAAAGCAAGTGAAAACAACTCAAAGGAAATGAAATCTAAAACGCAAACCGGAAAGGAACAACAATCTAAAAGCAATGAACAGGAATTGAATAGCAGCGTAAAATAAACAGTGAATTCAATTCATAACCAAGCAAACTAGATTTCTACTCTTTAATCCCGTCGACAGCCACGCAACAATCAACTATCGTAATTCATAAACAAAAGGAACAACAACTGGAATTAGATACAGAAAAACAACATTTTATAACAATTGAATCATGAATCATGCTTCTTGTAAAGAATGGAATAACAATGACTCTGTATTTGATCCAATTAGCAATAACTCAATTCTTTAATTGTAATAAACGAAGTTCACACAATAGAAATAAACTAATAGAAATACAAACAGCAGATCGCTCCACCAGGGCCGGGCCCTCAACCACCGGTGAAGCGTTGCTGTGCTTTACTCCAGCGCTTGAGAAATGGAACAACAGTGAACTCTTTTATTAATCAGGCATTAATAATGTTTACAAACATCTCACACTCTCTTAACAAGAGCTGATGCACAATTCTGCAAATTACAATAAGAAAAGTCTCTCCCTCCCCCCATACACAATACATGCTTCTCCTTTTATAATCAGAAGGAGGAGAAATTAAATAGCAAATAGGATCTCTAATAATAATATTGAATTTCTTCCAACCAATTGATCAACAATAAAATATATTTACATCCATCTTTCAACAACAGCAAGTCAAATTTGGCTTTGTAGCTGAGATTTGGAGGACGGCCGCAACCACAGATCTGAGAAAATCGTGCTCAAAGAACCCTGCGTTTCTCTCAGTACAAGCCGAATTTGGGCAAACCGTTCTTTTCTAAAGTTAATTGGGTCCGTTCTGAACAAAACCCATGTTCCGGATTTTCCAGATTCGTCTTCATTTGCTTAGAATCTCAACCGCAAAACTGTCACTCCTTATTCCAACGCATTTCTGAGTTGGCACTTTTAATGATCAAATCTTCAATCTGGAAATTATCTTGGAGTTTAAAAATGGTGAATAATGTTATAACCAACTTATTAAAACTATCATTGATAAAATAATTCATAATCATCAATTTATTAGAAATAAAGGAGAATAAATAATATTCATTCATAAGAGCATAAATCATTTATAAAATGGATTTAAATAATAAATTATAATAAATGACGTGATGAAGAATGGTAGAAATGGGTGAAATAAGCGTTCACAAGTGATAATAATAATGGCATATTAACGGCCCAACACTCTGCACACTTAGATCTGAATTTTAGATTGATAGAGATTTAAAAAATAGCCATGAGACCTTTCAGAAATATATATAACTGATATTTCTGTCAAATCAAAATGCAATTTAAGAAAACCCAAAAAACTGTACAAGATAAATATATGCATATCAATCCATAAATGTCATCAAACATCAAATGCTAATAAAAGTAGTAGAGTTTAGAGACAATATCACCACATAGATCTAGAAAAGGAACACCAAAGTTTGTAACCCCAAAGTCTTTATGCTTTATTGATCAAAAAATTACAAGAGCTTCTAAGAATAAGTACACAATTCAAATATCAGATGCAAATGACATACAAAGACCTCTAATTTATAAGATAAAATCTCCAACAGCTAGTTCGGTTAATCCATGTCAAAATAATCTCGACCATCAAAAAAGATTTAATTATCTTTTAATCTAGACAATTGAAATTATAATTTTGAGGAAATTCGAATTTATCGTTTAATTCCATTTTAATTAACTCAAAAATAATATTTTGAGTTAATTACCTCAAAATTTTGACTTTGACTTAACGACCAAGGCCCAAGGGTCCAAAAATTCTTGAAATTCTCAATATTCCCTTCGCCGAGGACCTTAAAAATTTATTTTTTAAGGACCCACAAATTTTGCCTATAAATAATTTTAACTCACCTAGGACTTAAAATTAATTAAATTTCTGGCTGAGGATTTTTAATTTAAATTGGCCAGAAAATTTAATTAATTGACTGGAAGGGGATTTAATTATTTTTCCATCCCTCTTAACCTAAGATAAATACATTTAGACACATAAAGGGGAAATACCAATTCGTGATAGACCCTCAAATAGCTACCCAATTCTGCGACTCAAAAGATGATCTAGTAGACCAAATAGCTTGTAATAAAATAATCTAGCTAATTAGCTAGGATTATTCCCAAACTACTTTTCAAAGACTCGATAGAAAACAATAGAACTCACTTAGCATCTTGATGACAAAATCCACCTTAGATTTGAGGTGAGTCTGGAGGGGAAAACTCTGCCGATTACTTGTGTCGAGAAACACAAATGAATTAGTGAGACAAAAAACCTCCTAAGATAGAAATCATCACCAAAATACTAGGCTTACCTAGGTTGTTACATACATAGTGGTCTTACTTAGATCATTTACATCATAAACATGCAGAATGAGTTTACATCATTTATAAAATTGTCGATTGATGATGAAATGTTATTGGCGTGAACATGTCGAACATGATGAATCCCATTTGAAAAAATGGAGGTGTACTGCTATGGGGTTGTTAACAAAGTGTGGTCAACATCTGGCTCTACTTGGGGACACATTGCTTCATTGGAGAAATATGAGAATCTAAAATCTGTATACAAGCAACACACAAAATTACATAAGTAGCGTCCATCCAAATGTCATCATATAACATTAAGCACATGAAAAAATATAAGCTCTTTTTTCATTTATTATTCTACTGAACATGAAAAGTAAATCTACTCTAACTACAAAATGAAATGCGGAAATAACAAGGTGTAAGGTTAGAGATACAATACAAAGGATTCCCTGTGGCATTAGATGCATTCAATATAGTGCATACTGAGCATTTGCCTACTTTTAGGCAAGTCTATAGGCTGCTTTTAAGATGTGCCATGTGCAATCTTGCATATGGTAGGACTTTGTCTTATATGAAAATCGAGCTTCTCACGGCCATCAGATGTATCGAAGCACTTCCTTATTCTTTTTCTTTTTCTCTTCAAGATTTTATTCGTGGTAGACTACATTTTTGATGATGTGGAACATTGTGCTTGTGAAATTTCAAACAAAGTATTCAAGATATGTGTGACATGCCTCTCTTCATTCTACATCTGCTCTGTCATGGATGATGTATTAACCTGATTCCCTTTAGTTTTCCTTTTATCCGGGTTTCCTTCAATCAACCACTTTTCAATGGAAGAAATGGTCTCCTCATAATAGGATGGTGCTTGCTTTAGCAAACTGGGAGGCCTATGATCTGTTAACAATTCTGACCTGGGTTGGACATTCTGTATATGTGATCTTTCCATTTTTTCCATCTTATTCTGAATAAAGTCATTTGATTAGAATTCTTAACCTTTATACTTCCTATTTCCTTCGCATGACTCTTTTCAACAGTCAATAACCTGTGCTGAAGAGACATTTGACCGGTTTCCATGTCCTTTATAATTTTATCATTATCTGCTTTCATGGCCATGAAGCAATTATGCATATAGTTCATTTATTTCTCATGATTTGCTTCCATGGTGATCAAATGATTCTGCATGGTGGAAATTTGATTAGAGTGATTAAATTCCATGATCGTCATTTCTTCAATATGTTTTTCTTCCATAGCAATCATTTTATCGGAGTGATTGAATTCCATGATCGTCATCTTTTCCTCTAAGGCTAACAAATTGTTTTGTATAGCATCAATTTCCCTGGTATGATCAGCTGTAAATCTTGCTTGGTTAAGTTCCATATCCTTAATAAGTTGAGCCTGATTAAGTTCTGTATTCTTGATTATTTGAGCTTGATTCAATTGTATATCCTTAACCATATTAATCAATTCCTTAACAAGATTCTTATCGTTGTCAATATTGATTTGACAACTTGTTTCTGCTTCACCACCATCATGAATTTGTGTTGTCATGGTACAAGCGGATTCATCCTGAGAATTGTCCTGGACTCTTCTATTGATAGTTGAATTCTCTACAAGATTACTTTCATTCATTTGCATAGTACTGGGGGCACAAGGCAAGTCACCTTGTTTTATATATTCATCTTTAAAAGCATTGACGATACTTTGCAAAGAATCAATATAATCCTTAGGCCAATTACTCAACCATTTCATAGCATCACCATATAAGGAAAAAACAAAGATACATACCTTGATATCTTCACGATTATATTGTGAAGGAAGATAATATCTATTTATTATATGAGTAACCATTAAGAGATGATTTCGAGCAGTGGCTGAATCACCACCCGAGAACACATGCATTTTTCGAATGGCATATTTTGGCATGTCATGAAAAGTATCACCCATGATGACTTACTTAAATGAAAAAACAAAATGGATGTTATAGAAAGAGATCATTGTTCAAGAAAAGTCAAGAGATCCACAAGAAGAAAGCTTCTTAGTAGAAATTCTTGTAAGAAATGAAAGAATTGGAGTCACCACTTGAACATGAATCTGATCCAAGTACCAAAAAAATAGTTGAGGGAAGCAAATGGATATCAGCGAGGGATTCTTGTCTGGGAGTAAAATAAATGAATAAGTGGAGTCGCCACCCAAAAAAAAGCCAACCAAAATGTCTAGGTGCTAAAGGTGCAAATGATGAAAGGATTAGTGAGATGACGAAAGATAAGGTGATGAAAAAGACGAAAAGATGAAGATACGAAATGACGTCAGAAAATGTGATCCCGTGTATTAGGCTAATGAATGGTGAAAAAGATTAAAAAATTATAAAATGTTGCTAAAACCAAGGATAGAAAAACTCTATCCCTGGCAACAACGCCAAAAAATGTTGTCGCATATAATGTCTAAGCACCGCAATAATGGCTCAGATCGGGGCTGTCACTTTGATCCCAAATCTCTCTATTTAATTTGTCTCCTTATAGCAGACTAAGGAGGGTAGAACCTATGGAAATGGAATGAAGGAGAACTCGTTGAGAACCAACCAGTTCAGGAGACACAGTTAAACGACCAAATACATGTAAAAGATCTAGCAAGATTAAATGATTCGATTGAATTGGGAAGATTGATACTAGTGCCTTATGTAGTCAACTATCCTGCTAAGGAAATTACAACCAAGTACTTGATGAGAAATTTCTACTATGCAATGTTAATTTAGAATGCAGAATGCAAGGAAAACGATTTGAAGAAGGAGCAAGATGAAGTAAGCTTCGAAGATGAGAGATAATGTTAAAAATCCTAAAGCACTTAGATTATAAACAATCTGATCTAACCACCAAGTACTTAAGCGGAAGTGTCAATTATGAAGATGCCCACAAGATTGCTCGATTAAAAGATATACAGACCCACAATAGAGCTCTCAAAATCAGATATCAATCACACTTACTTGAAAAGATTTCCCATACATTAGTATTCAATAAACATCCAATAGTTCAAGTAAATGAAACAAAAGTTAATTAAACATTACACAATTTTAATTGATAGAACACGTTCCAAAACTTAGATGCCAATGATCATCAAACCCAATTGAAACATATGGAATTTACTAGCACTTAATTCTTAGTAATTATTCATCCAGATATACCATGAAAGTATAATGCTAATAAAACCACTTCATCAAACAATTTATGGATTAAATAATGTTCTTAAAAATGCAAATCCAAAAATTAAATTTTCTCCTATAGTAAAACTTAGGATATATTTTTCCACAAGATTTCAGATCTGAAATACAAATTACAACAGTAATTTAAACCATAGAACAACAAACAAACGATACCGGCACCAATGCCCAAAATGACTAAAAATAGTAAAAATTGTTAACTTAGAAGAAAAATCAATTTTTAGGGCTTCATTAAGAGAAATTTCAGATCTAATATTTTTATTTTAGCAGTGAAATAGTGATAGATCAGCAAGATAATACTGCCCAAAATAGCTTCCAAATACTTCCAGAAATAGCAAAAAATATATTAAAACTTGAAAATTTCAATTTTAAGGCTTTAAGAGAGTTTGATTCAGTAATTTTCAGAACTGATAAGTTTGTAATAGCAGTAAATTGGTAACAGATCAACAAACTGAAAATACTAAAAATGATCCCCACTATGTCTAAAAATAGTAGGTTTTGTCGAAAAAACTGAAAATTCAAATTTTTTACATCTTATTTAGGATATGCATAAAAAATATTCAGATCTGATTTTTCACAGTCATGCAATAATTTCCAGCAAACTTTAAAGTCAAATCTAGACAAAATTAAAGATGCTCAAATGACCAAAAATTCTGAAAATAAATATTTTGCAATTCTAAACAATTTTGACCATATAAAATGTGTTTTTAGGGCCTAATTATTTGTGATTTGTTTGCTGTAATAAAATTTGCAGAAAATAAGAGTTTAGAGATCAAACCCTTAGCCCAAAGCCAGGGAAAATTTTAAGAACCCCCCTAAATTTATTTATATAATAAATAGGCGAATCCCCATGATACATAGGAAAAATGGAAGGCGATTTTATTAATAATATAATATGTATATATAATTTTTTGGTGAATCTCTCACGAGATTATATTATCTTGTAAAAACATGGCGAATCACTACTAAAAAATGGTGAATCGTTGTCTAGTGGAGTTCGCGTTGTTGGTTCCAATGAAGATATGGTAGTTGAACCAGGAGTAGAAGGAAGAGAACCACCGAGACCAAGCATGGCACATGGTGACTCATGAGGGAAGTAGTTCTCGTGCAGTTTGGAAAACGCGTTCTTCTTGTTCTGCTAAGAATAGTGTTGTTGCTCATGCTACTACTAGCACTGATATTGAGGTTGGAGAGGAGTTTCAACAAATTGGGATCTTTGCAGATCATTTTGTTTCAACTATCATCCAACACAAAGGCCCATGCCTCTGCCGATTTCTTCAATGAGCAGAACAAGTCGAACAAAAATTAAAACACCAATAACTAATGAACATAGTCAATACGACAATCCCAACACACCTCCAAACCGACAGTTGTGCCTCACTGTTTGCTACGCACATCCAAACCGACTCAGCTCATGGAAGAATTTGCTCGTGGGAATGGATCGGGGAATTCGAGGGGGAGGTATCATAAATTCATGAAGCTCAACTCATCCCTCCATAGTCCAATGCAACAATGGAGGTCGTCTCTCCTCCATGCATATAATCACCAATAGGCACCAGCAGTTACACAACTATTACACAATCCAGGCCTCTCACAACAGTGGCCTCTCACAAGTTTGACCAGCGACGGTGCTTGACTAAAAACTTTAAAAATAAAATTTTGACCAGGCAAAGTAGTATTTAATTTTTTATCTTGTAATTAAAGAATTCAACATCCCAATATATAAAAATACCATCAAACAAACATTATGCACTCCACTCATAAAAAAATTCAGGCTAAGAGAAAGTGTAACTTCTCATTCCATTCATAACACAACTCATGATAAGAGAAAGTGCAACTTCCCATAATGGTAAAACAAAAGGAGGAACTTTAATAATGATAAAACAATTCCAAAGTGTGGGGTATCCCACTTTTTATTCACACACCAAACAACCCATCAAAAACTTACTTGCACTTGTCCTTGCCAGAAATCAGGAAATTTATTTTACATCAGAAATTAATGAAAAAAACTGCATATGGTAGCGAGGCTTAGTCACCGGCTAAAATTTTAATGTTGGTCGTTATGGAAATCGACTTATTGCCAACTATCCAAACCTTGAAGTGAAAATTACATTACAGTATGTACAAGAATGGATATAGTTTGAACATGTAAACTTCCCAAGTTTTCTTGTGCCCCTCATTCATGGCTGTTGTTAAGCTGTAACATGGGAAACCCCCCCCTTCCCTTACAGTTCGCTGCTTAGGGTTGCACAGTTTCCATATCCAACCATCAATCCAGTCAGCTTCTTATTATTCAGATGTTGTTGGTAGACCGTTGGTTTTTCAAATCTGTTATCAAATTATGAAAAAAATCAAATAAATAATGAATTCATGATTATCTTTGGAGAGTATCTATGTATGATTAATTTCATTGTGACATAATAGCTAAAGAAAAAATATCATTAGGTAAGCAACCCAATTTAAATCTTGAAGATACATAATCTTCAGTGATTTCAATAACTGAACAATAATTAATTGTGTTGTACCTGTTAGGGAATGGTATGAGGTGTGGAAAACTGAGCACATTTGAAGTCAAATGTAATCTTCAAAATTTTATAATATAATACAACTCTTGCTTACTTACAAAAGAATAAAAAAAACATATTATAATTTCACTATCAAATATCAAATATCAAAACTATGAATTATTTCTTTCATACACCCCCTTCATGGATTCTAAATCTTTGAGTTTTTTACATATTTAGTCTTTTACACACATTTTTTTTCCAAGAAAAAATTGTGTTTTCTATTTCAAGTGTGAAAGAAAAATATGCATGAAAAATTCTGCACTTTCATACAAAACTACTAGTCTAAATACATTGGAACTTAACCATTGGATTTACCCCAAATACATACCACATCCATCTTCTGCAATTGGTATACACTATACATGACAACAAGAGTTACAAGTCAACTAGAGCACCTCCCATTTTTCTTCTAAGTCAATAGATGATTTTATATCTCACTGGGAAGCTTGCTCCCCCCTTGAACTCCTTGAACAAGAGAAAACCTTTTTGTTGTGCCATAACTTTTTTTGAGAGTCCATTGGCTGATTTTTTAAATTCTCTATACAGATGTTGCAATGGACTAAAGAGTGAACCCTGTCTCCCTAATTCTGTGAAGCAAAGGAGACAACAATAAATTAGTGATTTGTCACTTCTCATTAAACCAATGCAATTTTCAACTTTGAAACTCCTGGTAGTTGCAAAGATCTGATTTGACACTTCTCAATAAACCAATGCCATTTTCAACTTTGAAACTCCTGGTACCTACAAATATTTGATATCATTTTCTAAAGCAAACTAAGACTTCAAAAAAATCTACAAGGCAAATAGTTCTATCCTCTTATTTGAACCCTTGATCAGCTCCAAACTTTAAGGTAGAGTAACGGGTGAGATAAAAACAAAACAACACCATATCCACATCTTCTGGAATACCTTGCTCCATCAAAAAACCTTGCTTTATTATGATTTATCTTAAAATCCTTTGGCTTTTTATCTTTGCAACTTTCTTTATAGGAAATTCTAATTATATGTGTTGCCAGATTCTCTATCTTATTCCAACCGTCCACTTATTCTGCCAGATCCTCAAAAGTCCACTTGTTCCAACCATCCATAACCCCCACATAATATAGCTAAGAAGAGCTCAAAATTGAGTGTGTGCAAACCATGTCTCAAGACCCTGAAGTAGGGACCCAAAATTAAATTGTCCTCGGCAATTTAAAGATTGGAGAACATCTTGCCATACATAAATAACATATGAACACGTAATAAAGAGGTGATCCACAAGTTTACCTTAACATTTGTAGAAAATACAGCGATTTGGTCCCTGCCAATAGCACTTTTTTCCATTGTCACAGGTCAGAATTATGTTTGATAGAGATAATGAGGAGAAGGTTCTAATTTAATAAATCTTCCAAATGCTTACCTACCATCAATGTCTTTCTCGCAGCAAATCCATGTAGGATAAAGCCTCATAACCTAACTTTTATGTAAGGATACTTGTGGCCTTATTCCAAAATCATACTATTTCATCCCCTGAAATCTATAAAGAAATAAAATTGTGACATAGTAATGAGTTGTAGGGAGTATATTCAACAAAAAAAGCTCCTTGTAAGTTCAGATATTCCGCTACTAACCAATTTTTTTACCATCTTCCAGGAACACCTTGAACCCCAGCATTAGCCAACACTAACGCTTGATTTGATTTGATATCGACGCTTCTGCTTAGATAATAGGTTTGATCATAGTGGCTAAAGGGGGAGAAAGTAAAGACTTGTCATTTAAAAAGAAAATTTGCAGATTGTTGCTTTAAATCACTAGATAAAAATCGGTTGAGATCTTCTTTACTGCCACATTATTTTGAATTCTAGATCGTGTTGATTTTTGCTATGTATCATGGCCACCTCCACCTGAAGACATTGTGAATTACTTTATTCTGAATTTCAGATTTATTTGAGCTTAAAGTCGATGCATTGACATGAACAGAACAGGCATACTGCTTGAGACCACTAAAGATTCAATGCAAGAAAGGCTATGCACACCCGAATGCTTCGACGAACTTAAGTTGGCTAGTGATCACGAGGAATTAATTGCCGAGTAAAGAATGGTGGGGCATACCTCCTGGAGTCTCCTCTGCATTGATTTTTTGGCTGAGTGACTGAGCTTTAATGGTGGTGCACTCTTTGAGAAACATTTCAAATCTCAAATATCATGTGTCTTATATGGTTTGACCTACTATGGACGACATATTCACCTAGCTAGCTCAAGAAAAATGAGATCCTTCACACCAGATTGTATTTGTTCATCTTAGGTAATTGTTCATCTAGATCTTGCCCCATGAATGTTTCCCTGATAAAATGTGAGGGTTTAATAATGGAACCAATAGCTACCAAGATAGATTATCGCCAATTCTGAGACTGAAAGGGACTTGAATAAAATGGGAATGTATTTTGATTAAATAGTTCCAAATCTAAAGATTGCTTGGAGCTGAGAATCAATAGTAAATTTAACTATTTTCGCACTATAGAAACAAGTGAAGCTAGGAAATAGAGTTGGATAGCTAGAACCAAATCCAGAGCCAAAGGGCAGAGTTGAGGTCCATGTTCCAAAGATGCTGATAGAAGACACATTGATCCAAAGTTTGGTTTCCTGAAGCTTTGGTTTCCAAACGTGCTTGGTTTGCCACACCTGATACGGTATTGGGATTACTATACCAATAGATTAGATCCTCTCCAAGGGATTACTATACCATATTTGTACGTTCTAGAACAGAGTCTATTTGGTATGCAGATCTCTCACCCTCACCTTTAAGATATGCAATGGTAGATCCTGAGCTTTTGTATGTGATACCAGGTCCCACAATCAGAGATGCGTTGATTGTCACCATATTCAACCCTCTGTCCATGGCCAGCACCCATGCAGCCCTCTCTGACAGTGTCTTGGCTAATGTGTACCATAACTGTGAACAGGAAATATTGCATAATTAGAACAGGAATACCACATATACCCTAACATTGGCTATCTATTTCTGCACTTGTTTCCCTTTCTTCTATCAACTATGTTGCAGATTTTGAAGCATACTACAGCCATAAAACAACACCTTATGAACGGATTGATGAGTAGCAATTTATCCCTTGAAGACTGCTTTTCTACAACACATTTCCAGCGAACACATAAGGATCAAATGCATACATTAGGCCCTTTTCATCTCAAGTACACACCTTAAAGATGAATGTATCAAATTGTTTCTTCATCTACTACTTGGTAGAAAATGATAAACAGAAATATTCTATCGTATGACCTGCTTCAAAGTAGTTGTTTGTGACATACAAGTTCTCTCATTTATCCAAATTCCTTATGGCTCCATTAGCCCATAACTGATAGGCACCAATTTCCTTCCGTCTCATTCATTCCTTGCTTTTGTCCCTTTTTGTTTCTTCATCCTAATTCATACACTACAACCACAACTCATCTTATTAAATCACCTTGTGCCCCCATTCTATAGCCTAGCAATCCTACCCTTTAGGGATGCCCCCTTGAGTTGAAGAAGAGCCAACCAAAAGAGAAAGGAAAATCTACTCAAAGTGAGTAGGTAATATTCTTGCATTGTAAAAAAATAACACCATCGTGATTGAGACTTTATACTTTTTATGGGTGCTAGGTTTTGTTGTAACAACAAGGAATCACAGTGTAGATGAAAGATCAGATCTTAAGCCAATTTTACAGTTCAAAATGCAAATAATTACGAAAACAAGATATAATCAAGAAATGTAAAAATCATTACCAATAACAAGGCATATATAAGTAGCAATAAATGTGTTCAATGCAAGTTTACATACCCATTCATCTCTAGGCAATAAATACATCCCCAAATATTAAAAATATAAGGTGATAATCACTAGTGTAAGTAGGGTAGCAGCAAATTACATATACAAATTCAAAGCTCCCTCAAAACAACTAAGGAATCACAATAAATAAGGAAATGTGCAATAATGTAAACTCACTAGAACTTTCCAAAAATTGGAACACAAATTTATTAACCAATGAGTTTTTCATAAATGACTCCGATATGATGCTGAGTAACAACATTAGTATCTCATAACATTAGGCAGTTGCAGATCCACTCCATCCACTAGCTTCCACAATATCATTTAGAAAATAGAATGTATTGCTGAATAAAGGTATAAAAAAGCTGAATGTCTGGAGTCATGGAAAAATAAACTTAATTTTCTTCAAAATTTGGAAAATTAGACTAACAATAGTGGAATGAATAAATGGTGAAATTGAAATGCCTTGTATGAGGTCATTGACTTAATGTTTCTGCATGATCAACTTCATCTAGAAGTTATTCAATTTATGCATGAAGAAGCTCACTCAGCATGTTATCGACTGTCAAGTGATTCAAAACCACCAATAACCAGGAAAAAATTAAAAAGGTTCACCCTAAAATTAATTTCTTCATTGTCAATATTCAGTATGCAAGCGCACATAAGCAACAGACGGATGTGTGTCACAGCAAAGAAAACAAGAATGCAATTATTGTGGATTAAGAGGATAGCTTACTAGTCATGTTGAAAGAATTATCAGACCCCAACTAAAAAATAGTTTTAAGCCATAACCATCAGCACAAATGCTCAAGAAAAATTGTTAATAGTTGAATTTCATGGTTCCATGGTCTGTTCATCACATTCTAAATACCATCTATAGATTTTAGCGAGTATCAAACTCTCAATACTTCAAGAAAAACTATCATACTGGCATTTTTCGAAGGAACCTCATATGAATACTCAAAATGGGTTAACTGAAATGTAGGTTAGTGACTACAAGAAGGCCATACTAGGAAACATGGTAATGAAGATATAGAAGTGTTTTAAGCATACTTACAGAGATTGAACTTTTAGCTCCTATATTAACTCGTAACATTCTTAAAGTTGAGAAACTTGACCACAGCTAGTAGAAGATGATGTTATTTAACATAGGATGACTAGCAATTCTAATACAAGTGTTTTCTTGATCACTAAATCTAAAGCATTGCCGATACTACATAAAGGTTACTTAATAATAGAGAAAGTATAGTTACCTCAAAGAACATACACTGCAAGTGGATTGAATTTCTCAGTCCAAACAAAACCATGCAAAAAAATAGGAAACAAGATATGTACAACAAAAATCACTTTATGAAAGAGACATATTTCCATAATTTGGCCACATATACAAGGAATGCATGCAAGAAATATAACATGAGCAAGAAAGGAATCAACAAGAGGGAAAAAAAATACTTAGATTGTCTCAATGTGTAAGTCCAGGAAGATTATATGGACTGAAAATCCATATGCCTATTTTAGAATCAATTGACTCAACTGCATTTTCCAGAGCTGTCTCTGTATTTCCAGGTGATTCATCCTGCTGAATTCCAACCTCACCACACAAATCCTCATCTTGTTGATTTGGATCTAAGCACCCGAAATTTATAGTATCCAAATCTACATTATCACGCCTCTCATGAAATTCAGAGACTTGACTAACAGTTTCTAAATTGGGCATCATAGAAATAGAATGTGATTCTCCTTCACATTCCCTCACTAACTTCAAGGATAGGGAACTGGAAATTTCCAGAAATGCTGCAGCTTTATTTGTGATAGCAATATCTATACAACTGTCTATTGGTACAGGAAATTCCCTGGAAGAGTTTTCAGTCACTTTGAAATAAATGTTTCCTATGTGTCTATTTGACATCGTCTTGTGCTCTTTCGTATTCAATATTGAAATATTTCATTTTATAAGGGAAGGGACATTGTTAACTTGAAATGGACCTACAATGTTAGCCTGCTCTTCTGACAAGACTACTGCATCAACAGGATCCGCAGGTGCTTTTGAGACATGCATTGAATTAATTCCATAAGTAAGATATTTTGGAGAAACTATGGTATTAAGATTTGATTTTTCTGAGAAGCCTCTCAGATCATGATCATCCACCAGTTCTGGGTCAGTGACACCATCTTCAGGTTTTGCTGAAAACGCCCTAGTATTAACATCATCCAAAGGATGTTCTGAACAACCTTTGGAATTGGTATTGCATCCCAGTACCAAATAATCTGCATCCTTTACATTCACCATTGGTTCTTTCACATCAAAAATTGGGTTTTTTTTACTTGAACTGATAGAGTTATTCATTTTTTCATCATCTTGAAGAACCATATAAGGGTTTTGAAGAACAATTCCTTTGAAGAACCATATAAGGAAAGCTCATCAAGAAGGAATGAAGGCTTTCTTTTTCAAGATTGGTCTACATTATAGGATTTCTTTTTCAAGATTGGTCACATTTAGAAACATTTCTCCTAAAAATGCTCTACTTTCTTGGTATTAATTGTAGGCTTAATATGAATTTTTCTGTATTTGTAAGGTAAAAATGTAACTGTTGAATATTAAGCATAGGTGATGAATTTTATGACAAGACCAAAATCTCAAAAGCATAACAGTGATATATTTCCCTATTGCTACATTGGAGTACTTCTAATGTAAGGCACTGGATATTGAACTTGAAAGCTAAATTTGTCATACATTCCTTCATGTCAGCATATTTATCATCTAGGAGGGATATATGCAAAGTTTGGAAGGCAATATGGTAATACAAATATATAGGATATCCTGTAAATTAACAATGGGTGTAGAAATCCAAACTGAATTCTGGTTAGCCATGATCTGTTATACACTAGTATGATCATGATCCATGCTTACAATGACTGCTCACCTCAAAACCTAATTGACAAAAATACATTTATCATCCCCATTAAAGAACCTCATTTCTTACTCCTCTTACCCATTTATCTCACACCTCCATTCATCTATATGAATGGGATCCAACCACATTGAGCCAGCATTACTGGTTAAACAAGTAAGGAAGTAGTTACTGGACAAAGCTTTACCCCTTATTATCACTTTTCAGTTCTATGACAATTTTCCCTGTATAAAAAAGAAGAACCTAACTCTTTCTTGCGTACATAAAAAGATATCAATTGATTTCTAGGAATTGATTGATATCCAAATCAACCATAAATCCACAATCACAGCAAAACCCATCTTGGAAGCCTTGAAAGTTCACTATAGAAGAAAACATAAAAAAAATAACGTTAAAAATGGAGGAACCTCTTGGGGCTGTTTCTTATTTAAGGAAACCGATGAGTTACAGAGATTGATATCTGTGTATAGTAACAATATCATGGCTGGTTGCCTTCGTGACCTATTATTCTCCACATAATGTTCACAAAAGCGATGATTGTAGCTAAACTCATTGTCTTCTCCAACTACCCTGGGATGGCCACATTAATTCCCCAATGGCCATCCTCAACCCGATGGTAGATTCACGTCATCACAAAGCCCAGTCACAAAGTCACTTTGTGGCTGGCCCTTCGAGGACCCATCTCTACAATCAGGTTAAGGATGGGGCATTCCCCAACAAGGTTCAACTCTTACAACTGATTCATAAAAAAATATTCCTTGAAAATTTATTATGCAACAATGTAGTTGAGGGCTAACTTCACATACTAAACATCATTGTAATAAAATATGGCAAAGAATATGTTGCCTAGTACCAAGTTTGTAGAAGAACCTACAAATATACAAGACTTTTTAACCATGGAGAAAATTCATTGCAACGACATTACTCTATATTGATTTTGTTAAGGTCTCTCTCATATTAGATCCAATACATGTCAAAGAAACATCATAGCATCCCACATGTATCCATTGAGATAACTGTAGAAACAAGTTTCAACTGCTTGAGAGGAAGAATCACATCAAACTGAAACTTTTGACATGGAAACTATTGAGTTCTTTTGTTCTAGCAGGAGATTTTTTCTTGCAGAAACCAGATTCTGGCTCGATGTATTTAACAAAAGGTATTACTAAACATGCAAATTTATCTCTGGACCTTGACTGTGGTTATAAGAGATTGAAATTAAATAAGAAATAAAGTGTATAAACATGTGTACAAGAAGAGAAGTGGTCAAAGAAATAGTCAAAACACCAAAAAATAGCCCTACATCAAAAGGAATGCCTTAGGCATCTCTAACTTGGGTATAACTGAAGTGTAATGAAATGAAGGAACAAAATCCAAAAATAAAGAGATTGAAAAAAGCACAGTATTAAACATCTGAAATCAAATTTCAAAGAAATATCCACAGATAAGTACAGTCCCAGCCCATATTCAGTTATAACTGGTATTAATGTTATATACATTCAAGGCTCAAGCACTACTACAGGGATAATCTTATCCCAAATGCAGTTAGCACTAAACCGTCCTGAGAACGAAAATAGACAACAGTGTCAACTCGCAGCCCTAGTTTCATGCCCTGCACTAGTTAATTGGTATTAATGTTCTATAAGTTCAAGGCTCAAGCACTGCTACAGGGATAATCTTAGCCCAAATGCAGTTAGCACTAAATCGTCTTGAGAATGAAAATAGACAGCAGTGTCAACTCGCAGCCCTAGTTTCGTACCTTCATGTGTTGATTGCTTTATAGAATAGTGTAACAATCCATCTAAGAATGTCAACAAGTGCACTAAGATTGCAAGCAAATGTCACAACAACATTGTTAGGCTTTTCAGATAGACATGATTGAAACATGTGCAAATTTTGAGAGCTACGAATTTGCTTCTCCTACCATATATAATCCCAACTAAAATGTCTCTGATCCTATAACTGCAACATTGGAGATCATTCCATTCACTTCATTTTATTGGTAATGCTTAGTAGATAATTAAACCTTAGATGCTTAGCTTAATTTGGGCATCCTTCTCTGTTTTTGCTATGCATCTCTCTGCTTTCCAAAAACTTTTTCTTGGAGTTTGTCCATTCTTCACTGTTTGCTTGGCCATCTTGACCTGAACAAAGGAATTATCTGTACCATCAACATCCATTTCCAGGTAGAAAGTAACATAATGGTCATGGATGACACCAATTGTATTATGAGCAAGCAAAGTCCCATGAATCTCATCCTCGGATTTGATCTGGTTGGAATTCTCATATTTTGTACCTTTGATCATCAAGATCCCACTTATTCCAACCTGTGTGCTAAATAAAATGGTCAAAATCTTAACCCTTCTAATCTGCGCTTGATTAAAAATAACTTGACAAGTTGCTTTATCAAGGAAAGATTTCAGAGTTTCCTACCTTAATTCGGATAAAGCCATCAGTTTGAAATTCCCAATCCACAATATAATCATAGTTTGCAATAGATGCTACCATGCGGGCTACTAAGGTAACCTTTGGTCTAACTTCTCGAATATGTCACACAATAGATTTCACAAATTAGAAATACAAACAATAGGCCAGTGCAAACAGAAGAAAGAAACTTTTTCAAGGTTTATACATGTTCCAAGGAAACAATATAATAGTGCAAACAAAAACATCATCTTTTTTTCTACGTTTATACAAGTGCCAAGCAAACATCTAAATGCCCAGGAGATTGTCAATGAGTGCCAAGCAACGACCTAATCTTACCCACCAAGGAAACAATATACCAGTGCAAACAAAAGCATCAATTTTCAGTCTTCAATTTGGTAAATATCTGTGAATGTAAATTTAGTCCTTACACAAACAACCTCAACATATAACTGAGGGAATTCAACTCAAGTATGTGCAACTCTTGTTCTTCACATAGACCCAAAAAGTAATTCCCCATTCGTCTTAATGATTTGTCTAATTATTGCAGAAAGAATTATGGTGAATTTATTCCAGAATGATATGTATTTCAGCAGCTTCCAGGTATCAAGTTGGCCCACAAATTTTCTAAAATTGGAATTGAGTATATATAAAGTGAAGAAAATGCTATCACGGAGCTAGGCCCTTCAAAATTTCTTTCAATTTTTCCCAGTCTTCCCTACCTAGGTAAAACAAATTGGCTAGGTAAAACTATGGAAAAATGGCATGAACATGAATGAAACTAGGTAAGTGTATTACCACATCAGAGGATACTTATGATCTAACCAGGCAGCACAAGGTGAAAGTGACCAAGATGTGATTATTTGACCACCTTAATGTTGGTTCATGAAGAACATTATGCACCACTGAAGCAACCTCCACTGATAATCTAACCTTGTGAAGGCTAGAATCATCATTCCAACCAAGGCAACCACATTATTATCAAGGAGAATCATTATGCTGAACATCCAGGAATATCATCACATGAAGGACTACTCTCAACCAAAAATAAGTGTGTGTCTGTAGCCCTTGAGCATCCTACAAGTTACCCATGAAATATGCATTTATCAATCATGTCAACATTAGGGGTAACAACAACCACCAATGTGACCAAGTGGACAATGAAAAGAACATGACTGCTGGGATTCTCGACTGGCAAAGACAAAACCTAGTTCCAACCTTGACAAATTGATGATATTTTTCTTCAAATAGGATAAATTATAGTCTCTGCTGAAATATTTATTGACTGGTAGATCATATGTACTAGTTAGATCCAAGGAGAAAAACCCAATTCAAATGATCGCATGACCAATATACCTCCATGTCAAGCAGGAAATCACCACTTCATAGGGAATCCCAACAGCAAGAAACTATAAATATGAAGGAAGGAGACTTGGAATTTGAGTTACACACCAATACCAAACCATTTCAAGAAACAAGCTTGGATATTTAATCTGGGCTCCACAAGTATCCCAATCAACTAGTCCCATGAAAGGAACATTGGTCAGCATACCTTGTGCTGCATGCAAGACACACAACAAACCTTTACCCTTGTCTTCTATCAATTAACTATGCTACAGCTAATGCACACAACCACCATTAGCATACCATTAAATGCTTGGAAAAAACTAGTTAATAATTCCAAAGGGTCAAAGATTATGAAAATGCAACGCATCGATTTGAATGTAGAAATTAAGTGAAAACTATACAGACAATGAAATCCACTGAATCAATTATGTAGCATCCCTTTCACCACCAAGAAGAAGTAAGAGGGTCCACAACCATCATACACAATCTTCTGGTTTAGATAAGGAGGACCAGAGGGTAAGATACTTCAGGATATAGGCTGGATTTCTTAGAATGCTTCATTCAGAACATTACTATAGATATACAGTTACTTCACTACAAAACAGAAATCATACCAGTTAGTTAAACATGAATATAGTTCTAACTTCTTCCATCCATCCTCCTTCTCTAGTTTACATAAGGAGGTCCAGAGGTCAAGATACTTTAAGACCTAGTAGAATGGGCCAAATAGGCAAGGGAGCCTACTAAAGGTGCATTGATATATGTAGAAGGTTCTGATTTCTCGTATTCATTTCGGTCATTAGGAAATCGATCCATGTTGTCCGGGCCTCCCACCACAGCTCCCACCAAGATGTTGGGATTGGGTGCATTAATGTATAGAGAGTGGAATCCTGCATTGCATGGAATGGGCTGAGGATGATTTGCCTTGCAGGGAAGAGAAGAGTCTCTGTGATGAATACAGTTTAGACAGTGGGAACCATATCCAACCATGTATGACATCTTGAGAGGATTACCCCCCAACATGTAATCAACCTTCATTGAAAAAACAAAAACACAATATTGAATCATAGCCTCATAAAGATCAATAACTATTGATTAAAAGAACAGGAAAATTTATCAGTGGGTTTCTATGAATCTATACCTGGCATTTTGCAATAGTTCTTAGCCTCTTTGGACTAAAATTCATTGACCCACAAGTTACTACATGTTTGGAGGAGCTCAGGTATCTAGCATAAGTGAAGAGAAAAAAGGAAGAAGATGTAGCATATTGCAAATTGCTATCAGGCATTGTGTAAAGAAGCCCTCCTGCTTACACAAGAATATACCCAAAGTTAAAATCAGAATAAAACGCCAAGGAGAGAGCATATATACCCTTCAATGCCAGTGAAAAAAAAGAGACCTAGAGTATATTTAGCTTGTGAATAAGATACTCCAGGGAGCAGAGAGCAGATATAATTATCAGCATGCCCTTTGTAGTCATGAAGAGACTTCACATTTCACAGCAAGAAATCCTGCATACAAATTCAAACCATGCAATAGCTCAAACTCAAACCCAGTGAGTACATAAAAATGTGCCAACGACCACTAAGTCACTACCCAGCAAAACAAAATGGATGTTGTTGTACCTTTGATAGGAAGACTCGAGCTCCTGCATGTTTATTGTCCCACCCAAATATATTGTCTGATTCATCAGCTCCTAATAACTAGCCTTTTGATTGAATATAATTTAGATAAGTTGGGTTGCGTGTTGCCTTATGCAGCCAAGCTACTCCCTAGAGTAGTTCATCCTGAGATGATACCAAAAGCAAGTCAGTCATAAATCTTCCAGCTTCATCTGGCAGGCTGGGAATCAGCTCAAAATATGACATTATATTTAACAGTACCTCATATCCAGAGTATGAGCAATAGAATGGGTAGACTCCAGATCTAAGGGAGTCACTATAAGCTCCTCTGTGCTTATTAGCAAAATAAAATACCTGAGAATTCCAAGGCAATAAGGTCAGGTGTGGGAGTTTACAGAGAATGGCTACAATGTAAACTTAAAAGGGGAAACCATTTTAGTATTTACCCTCATGACAGTATGGATAAGTCGTTTTGAATATTGAGGATCAGATTTGCGAAATACAAGGGATGCAACTGCAAGTGTTGCAGTTGTTTCAGCAGCAACGTCTAAACCAGGATGTTGGCTATCAATTTTATAAACAGTCCGAGCAGTGTCCATATCTTCTGGCCTTTCCCAGCATTTGTGATCAGTGTTGGGATCCCCTACCTGGCACAAAGTTGAACATCAAATATATTTTAGCCATAAGATGCAAAACAACAATTTACCTTGTGTTGTTAGTCATATAAACAGTGGCTATAGCTATAAAGCATGATATGGCTTATTTTGTGGAGAGTTGAATCCTCACGTATTACAAATGCATTTACCTGGACACATATGGTGCCTAGATGTGCAGTTGCTTTCAGCAGGTAATCCGTGGCCCAGCGAATGGCATCCTTTGAGTTGGCTAGCTCACCACCCATGAACCCACCAAATTCCAAAACAATCCATGATAGCATTGTTGTTGTGAATGCCATTGGAAAACCAAATTTAATGTTGTCACCTGCATCATAGCATCCTCCAACCAAGTCCACATGCAAAATGAAAAACAAACCCCATCTGTATTTATTAAATGAAATAATAGAAACTGGAACCACAAAGTGGTTTTCACCTCTGAGACTTTATATTCCTTTTTACACTCAATAAAGACACCAAAAGAGACACTGCTACTTTCACCACCCTGGGGTGTAGAATGCTCTTCTCAGCACAATAATGACAGCATGATTCTGATTATCCATGGCAAATTTCATGATGTTCACAAGAATTTACTTGTTAATAACACTACAGGAAGTCCAAGGAAGTACAAGCAAGATGTCTCTTCCAAATGTTAGATTTCACAGTCCAATGCATGAAAAAACAAACTCTACAGTAATGAGAACTGAAATAAAACCAATTGTACCCAGCTCGAGTTCTTGTGTCTCTCTGACACCTCACTAAAAGTAAGTTCTAGTTCTATCTAGTCCTATTTCTAAGCCAAAGAAGAATACAAACACCTATCTACATTGTGAATATTAAGGATAGAACACAACAAAAGCATTATTGAAAAGAAATAGAATCGAGAAACTTTCACTCAAATCTGATTAAATATCTAATCATAGTATGGGCTTTATATGTACCTTAGTTCCAATTTGGTGCTTGTCTTGCAGTTACTTGGACAAATCACTCACTTTTTGCTGCATCAGATAACAAGACTCTTTAATGTGTATGAAGGGGTGCAGTGAAAGTGGAAAAGATAGGAACATAAGGGCACACTTACCTCAAGCTCTGCTGTTTTAACTTTATACATTGCAGACATTTGATTGTAGTCATGTTGAAGCAGCTTCAACTGTTAAAAATAAAATATTTTTGTCATTTGAAGTTAGAGAATAAGAAAATAAAATAAAAGAACAAAAACCATCCCAGTCTCTTGTACAATAGTTCTTATTAAGATATGAAATAAGAAACAAATAATACCCACAAAGCAACAAAAATAAATATTGCAAATGTAAAGAATTTCAAGTACATTGATCAGCCAATTTGTCTCTCTAAATTAGTAGGGATTACCATCAGAACACGTGAAAGAGGTAGCTTACCTTTCCTCGAATCATGCATAATTCCTGTAAAATATAATTAAAAAAAAAGAATAATATAAACTCTGTTAGACACACTTCATGGATATTTTCTACCAGAAACTTCTTGATATGCCCCCAAGTATTTTATTTTCAACATTTGTGTTGCCCTGCAAATTGAAGAGAAAACAATATGGATCCATACTAACTGAAAAAATTTGGCCATTAGTTTGAGCACGTTGCATGTTTTGTTGTGATGCTTTCATCTTGTACTGTAGAACTTTATGCATTTCATGTCTTGTGTATTGAAGAATAGCTCTGCATGGTTATGGAAAAATTATGAGAGGATTTAGGCAAAAGCCAAACCTCCCATTCAAAATGGAAGTCACACAGTGTGGAAATTTCATTTCAAACCCTTAGGACATAGATTGAAGGGGTACTCTTTCTCTGTAAGTTGCTTCTTAAGGCAAGCTATCTCTTGGAGATCACAGAAAAGGAAAATAAATCTGTAAGGAAATTAATCAAAGAACATGCTAAATTTTTTCTGGAAACATTCAGTGTTTGAACAATTTTCAACTTGCTGAAGATGTTGTTTCTTCTCAAAGTCAAGACAATAATCACTTTATTTCAATATATTTCCATAATGATTATCCCAACCACAAAATTACTTTGCCAATAACTTAAAGTAAGAGAGATGATGCACCAAAGCCACAAGATGAGTTCTTATCAATTTAGAGGTTTCTATTATGTCCTTCTTACCACTGTTATGACTTATATCAGAATTATAAAAGCATATATCAGACCTTATAAACAATATGACAGTCCTCCAAAATCACATAGAACACCATAAATGCAATGACATAAATCTTTCTTATTACTTGAGATTAAATGTGTGATGATTATGAGCATTCGTTAATGAGTTTTAGGATGTGTATTCAAAGATTTTACCAATGTTATGAGATGCCTTCAGATCTAAAACATCACACATATCCTAAAGAAGCTGTTCTAAAACATCTTAGTGTTCTGATTTAATATAATCTTTCATCAAGAACCAGAACACAAGAAATGCAGCCATTTTATTTATATTATTATTCACTGAAAGTAAAATACATGCCCAGACCATAAAATTCTACGAATGGCATGCACAGCTACTTGACAATGACAAATATAAGAAACTAAAGCCCACTTGTGAATCTTGGATGGGTTCACCACATAAACATCACCACGGGGTTTTTGTCCCGGGATCAATGCTAGAACTGGCCAGGCCAGGTTCTCAACCCAAACAAAATAAGATAGATAATCCAGAATGCTCTAAATGCCTAGCATCTCTCCCCTTTTATAGGCTTGATGGGTCAATACCAACAAGAAATACCATGGGTCAATACCATGGGAAAATACCACGGTAAGTACCATGGATCTATTCTATCCACTTTGACTGGATCAAGAAAGGGAATATTACATAAAAAAGAGAGACTAAATCCTCATTTTGGACATCATCTCATCACACATTCTCTCTCCTTCTGATTGGTTCATACAAGCCTTCAGAGAGATTCTCTCTCCTCCGCACGTGTGAAAGAGAAGCTGGAAATTTCGAATTGTCTGAGAGTTTCCGATTTTGGGAGGCAGAATTTGGTGGCACAAAAATCAAAGAAATCCGAGCTGATTTTACTATTGCGTTGACCACATTGTTGACGTCATATTTGACCAAAGTTTGACCGTAGCATTGACCAATTTTGACTGAGGAATTGTGCATTGTTTTGGGCTGACTTTGACGGTTTCAAGAAGCCGAGTTTGACTGGCTTTGACCGAGCTCCATTAGGAGACATTTTGCTGGTTTGACCAGCGTTGACTTTCCTGACTAGGGCATCCTGTTGACTACTGAAAATTGTACTTTCTCTCTTTGCTGAATTTGAAGAATAATAAGAAGATTTGGTCAAAGGGTTTTCCCTGCATTGGGGTTTTACCCTGGCATCCGCCAAATTATTGTTTCCTCTTGTCTTGGCTCATCTTCTAGTTATTTATTTATGTTCTATGAGCATTTAGCGTCAATGTTAATGTCATTGCATAACAGGAAATTGAATTGGGCTAATAAGAAAGATTGACGTAAATTGCTCCAAGCATAGAACATACCATCGCTAACTAAAATTAACAAGTACATTTTCACACCTGCTAGATATTTCTAGATCTTGGATTGCTAAGCTGTTTTTTTACATCCAAAAAACTAACTCTTACCTAATAACAAATAGTTTTAGCAGTAAATCAAAATCTCTTATATAATATTATAAGAAAATCACTATTTATTATAGCTATGACTAAGATACCTTTAATAAAATTACATACCCACTCTATAAAAAGAATTATAATTTTATAAGTTAATAATTTATTTTTTACCTTACACTAAATTTTAATATTATATTTTCAAATAAAAATTTCTACAATAAGTTTATATTTAAATGTATATGTGTTATTTTTGTGAAAAATTTATTGCAGATTCCAAAAATATCTCAAAATCCGATCAAAATCTAATATTCAAGAAAAGTGTCAAACAATTGACCCTACCTTCTCCTCTCCTCTCCTCTCCTAACAGTCCCCAAATTTTCAATCAACATAAAAATGCCCTTCAAATAAGCTATGTGACCAGGTTAACACTAAGAAACATTTATTTAAGAATGGAAATCAGATTTCAAGTTTAGGCTTCTTCTGACTTTATTGTAGCGATAATCCCTGGAAAACAGAGATACTTTACCATATTTATTGTTCATTTTGTGATGTAAATATAATTTTTGAGAAAACAGAAAAAATCTCAGAAAATGTAAGAGGCTACCTTCTTGTTGAAGATTTTTAAATTGCTTATGGTTGCATTAAGAACTGATAGGAGCATATCTTCTTGCTCCGTCTACTAAAAACTACCCAGTCCTTTAAAATCTAGCATGACATAGATGTGCTTCTCTGCTGCTATTGCAGTCATCCACACTCCATATGCACACCTTCCACCTGCCACATCCAAAAGAGACCCTGACAAGTGATTTAACAAGTAAGATTTTCAGCTGCTCTGTTTTCCCATGGATGATATCACCATTATCTCGCCCTCCCAGTTTCTAAGAAATGTATCATAAATCAAGCAAGGGCTAATATTAGAAACTGGGAACATGGATTCATGTTTCTAGTTTTATGCGCCCTTTTTTTGGTGGGCTAATATTTAATAATTAATTATTTTTAAAATATTTATTGGGCTAACTTTATTAAACTATAGAAAATGGGTTTTATATAAAAAATTCGCCCTAATAAAATTTAAAATCCGTTAAAATTCACCTTTGGGCTAAAATTCGCCCCTAAAATTTTCCCTGCCCAAAGCTTTGAAGATCCCACCGTTGAAAATTCTTGAAATTTTGGGATAATGTTTCTACTTGAAAAGTTTAATTTTGGAGACCAAAATATTGTAAAAATAGCCTCAAAATCCTATACGTCCTCAAGGGTCTAGATCTGGCTCAGATCTGAAGGTTTCTTTGGTTGATTTTTCAGATCTACTCCTGCAAACAAATATTGAACCCAGATCTTGCCCTCCAAGGTCTAGATCTTGCTCCAATATGAAGATTTCTTAGCTGATTTTTTAGATATATTCATGCACAAGTGAAAAAAAAACAAATACCAAATATTTACAATAATAGAGAAAATCCTAAAAACCCAAATGTTAGAATTCAAAATTATGTTACAAAACTTCAGATCTACACATGTAAATTACAGATCTATACAATATATTTATAGATCTATGCACAAGAGTTGCAGATTTGTCAGATATGAGGAGTATAAGTCTGACCTCGCACCCAGATCTAAAGATCTAAGACTCTTACTAGCTAGATCTAACTTTAAATTCAAAAAAATCAAGATACATTTTTTTATTTAGGCACAAGCTCTAGAAAGACCCTGCAAAAAATATTCTGTAAGGTAACCTTAGAAATTAGGAAATGGGCTTTTTCATATTTCTGAAATCTGAGAGTCAACTGATCTAACTGAACATTTCCCCAAACGCTCAAATCTTGAATAATGGTCTCTGCAAACTCAGATTTGAATTTTAGATTGATAGATATTTAAAAAATAGTCATGATACCTTTCAAAAATATAGATAACTGATATTTTTGTCAAATCAAAATGCAATTTAATAAAACCCAAAAAACTGCACAAGAGACCTGTATGCAGATCAATCCATAAATGCCATCAACCATCAAATTCCAATAAAAGTAGCAGAGTTTAGAAACAATATCACCACATAGATCTGGAAAAGGAACACCAAAGTTTGTAACCCCAAAGTCTTTATGCTTTATTGATCAAAAAATTACAAGAGCTTCTGAGAACAAGTGCACGATTCAAAGATCAGATGCAAATGACATACAAAGACCTCTAATTTATAAGATAAAATCTCCAACGGCTAGTTCGGTTGATCCATGTCAAAATAATCTCGACCGTCGAAAAATATTTAATTATCTTTTAATCTAGACCGTCGAAATTATAATTTTGAAGAAATTCGAATTTATCATTTAATTCCATTTTATTCAACTCAAAAATAATATTTTTGAGTTAATTACCTCAAAATTTTGACTTTGACTTAACCACCAAGGCCCAAGGGTCCAAAATTTCTTGAAATTCTCAATATTCCCTTGGCCTAAGACCTTTAAAAATTTATTTTTTAAGGGCCCACGAATTTTTCCTATGAAGAATTTTAACTCACCTAGGACTTAAAATTAATTAAATTTTTGGCTTAGGATTTTTAATTTAAATTGACCAGAAAATTTAATTAATTAATTGAGAGGGGATTTAATTATTTTTTCAACCCTCTTTACATAAGATAAATACATTTAGAAACATAAAGGGGAATAACCCATTCGTGATAGACCCTCAAATAGCTACCCAATTCTGCGACTCAAAACATGATCTAGTAGACCAAGTAGCTTGTAATAAAATAATCTAGCCAGTTAGCTAGGATTATTCCCAAACTACTTTTACAAAGACTTGATAGAAAACACTAGGAATCACTTAGCATCTTGATGAAAAAAATCCACCCTAGCTTTGGGGTGAGGCTAGAGGGGAAAACTCTGCTGATCATTTGTGTCGAGAAACACAAATGAATCAGTGAGACAAAAAACCTCCTAGGATATAAATCATCACCAAAATACTAGGCTTACCTAGGTTGTTACATAAATAGTGGTCTTACTTAGATCATTTACATCATAAACATGCAGAATGGGTTTACATCATTTATAAAACTGTTGATTGATGATGAAATGTGAATGGCGTGAACATGTCGAACATGATGAATCCCATTTGAAAAAATGGGGGTGTACTGATATGGGGTCGTTAAAAAAGTGTGGTCAACACATTGCATGCAAAGAACCAAACAAACCAGTTCAACTGAAGTATCTGCCTAATCCAAGGCACATATTAACACACCTCCCTATTAGGGACCAACTTGTCAAATGATTTCATATACCCCTCTTGTACCTATGGATTTGTATGAGGTTTGATCCTAATGCCACCCTCAGGTGCAGGTTTGCCCAACCAAGATGGAGAGTAGTATTTTGGCATAAGGATATACACCAAAGCATGTAGTGGAACATTACGTTTATTCCACCGCGCACACACACAATTGTGAATCATTGAATACAAGTTTGGATCTTTTTCCTTAACAAAATATTTTATTTGCACCAACATGCTATCCATCTGCTCATACACATCCCCCAATCACTAGTTTATCTGTATCTACAAAGCGAATCATGTTATAAATGTGGAAATTTATGAATCTTTACACTTTATGCAAAAATTATTATTGTTAATTTAGTTATGCTCCTACTTAGATAAGTTATTAACTGAATAAAATTCAAGTTAAAATCAAAGCAAAACACATAACAAATCTCCACCAATTGAGATCTAGAGCAAGTTCATGCAGACATAGACAAAGTAACACAGTTATTTATGGAGAAATAGTCCCTGAAAAAACCCAATGTTGGAAAACTGGTCTTCTGGCTGCTGGAGGGTTTTATTATTAAGAATTTTTTGAATACAACAAGCCTGGGTTCCATATCTATAAAACTCGACAGAGAAATAATAGATCTACAGCTTACTGGATGATCTAGGACCAAAATAATGACTGATCCACACCCTCAAATGGGATATATATAACTCAGCCAAAATTAGGGCCTAGAAACCCCAGCGCTGCCCCTGAAGCCTTTGTGTCAGCCTTTGAAGCCCCTCTAACCTTCAACGCTGCTCCGAAAAGAATTTCGTTACCCCAGACTGGGTGACACACTCCCTACGCTACCCCTTAGGGTCTCTGCATAACCCCTGAGGGTTTCCAACAGCAAATCACACTGTCCTTGAGGGACTGCGTAGCACACTTGCTGCCCTTCTTGTTGCTGCTCTCCTACTTCTTTGCGCTGCCTCTCTGAGCTGATATCTGCCACTTGCTGATTCTAGACCCCGATATCAGATCATCCCCTTGCCCTAAATTCCCCTCTCTGCAGTTGAAACAATTCTGAGAATTCTTAGCAAACCCACCCTATAATCTCATCTTAGCTTCAGTGCTCTACCTCTGTGTGTCTTTACAAATGACCCCAAGCCTTTTCTTTATACTTTTCTCATTGGGAAACCAACGACCATGATCAGATTTTGAATCAATGGCTAAGATTAAAATAAAGCTTGATCTGTGTAACTTAAGACAATTTCATCACATGTTTAATTAAATTCACTTTAATTATTTAAGTTCCCTAAGTTTTAACTTAGGAAATACATTAAAATAATTAATTAATTTAATATCTCCTAGACCAGATTAAATTTTCCAAATCCTTTTCTAGGTCTTGTCGATCAAGTGTAATCTAGTCCCTCCACAAAATTTGGGAGCTAGAGCACAATTGATACTACCCCAAATACACAAAATCTCAACACTCCCTCTCAACATCAAGGGTGTGATCTAGTAATACATCACACTATGCATTACAAGACTTTGAGTATTGGTTCTATGTTGCTAATGCTTGGCCTAATACCACTCAACTCTGCACTGCTGCTGCCATTATGCACTGCTACCCATGATTCTGCCACTGCCACTGCAACTTCTGTACTGTAGCTCTCTCTCAATTTGTTGCATCTGTGCTACTCATAGCACTACCACTACTGATCTGTTGCACTGTAACTTTAGTTGTTGAGAGAAACAACTGAATATCCTACTCAATCTTTGACAAACAAGTCAGATGGGTTGCATCCTCATCACTGAAGCTCCATAGGCTACATATCTGTGATGGCATCTAAAAGATGATGCACAGCTACAGCTCTGCACTACGTAAGCAGACACCATCTGCACTACTGAAGTCACATCAGCCCCTTGTGCTGAAATCTCTCACGCTACTGCTGCACTACGCTGTCCCTCTGAAGCCTTCTGCGATGCTACAGCTCTACACTGCGTAAGAAGCTCTGCTCTACACTACTGAAGTCACATTAGCCTCCGCACTGTTGTTGCTTCTATGATGTTGTTGCTCTTCTCTGCGCTGCTCCTCCCAGTCTTCAGATGTACCTCTGCTTCTTATGTGATCTATGCACCCACTGCTCCACTTGTCCTGTTAATGTCTTAAGGCTATCGTAGCTTGTATGTGATCCAAGAGATGAGCTGCTCAAGAATCTCGCCTTACTTCTAGGTAGCTCCTTTATATATCCATGTCACCCCACCTCCGTGGTTCATGAGCACTCATGGCTGCATCATCTTCTAACCCATCATCTACCGCAGTAGCCTTGGAAGAAAAGGCTTCCTTTTCCTTTTTCTTCTGAGGACAATTGCTGGAAAAATGTCCCATTTCACCACACTAGAAGCACTTTATCTTTGAGAGATCCTTCTTCTTCTTTGGCTACCTCTTTGATGCCAAGGTTGCATCTTCTTCATCTTCCTTCTTCACTTTGCTTGATCCTGAGTTGTACTGCTTCTTGGTGAATTTCCAGAGTTCTTCTTGACGTAGAATTGACCACAAGGCATCCCAATCTGGGAGGTTCGCTCTGCCCAAGATACTTTGGACGAAGGTTTTCCACTCATCTATGACTGCATTGAAGGTAGTCCTAACCATCACATCATCTTCCACCTTAGCACCAGTTGCAGTCAATTGATATTTGATCGACTGCAGTCTAAAGAGGAAATGCTCCATGTCTTCTCCATTGATCATCATGAATGACCTCATCTATGTCTCCAACAACATCTTCCTTTGGACAGATTTTACCTCATATAGGGAGATTAAGGCCTTCGACATCTCATTAGTTGTCTTCTTCTCAGCTAAGTGTGGTATAATATGGTCCTTAATTTTGTCCATGATCAGCTGCTTGGCATGTCCAGCAGCTTCCTTATGCTTCCGAAGGAGATCCGGATCCGTCAGTGTGGCCAGAGTTTACTCTACATGGTCTCTAAGATTGTATGTCTCAAGGACTTTCAGGATCCTTGCCTTCCAAATTGAAAAGTTTAAGAGGCCATCCAGGCTGTCCTGATCACACAGTCCATGAGGAGCCATCTGCTCAGAAATTTGTCAGAACTTCCTTTTTTCTTTTCTAGATAAATGGATCTAAGGCCCTTGGTGAAACAGGTACCTTCTGTTGCCTTTGTGTTACACAGTAATTTGTTACTGTCCCTGCAATCACCTTCTCGAACATTGGAGGGTCATTTCTGTGACTAATTAGAAGTGTCATGCCTTGAAAATACCATCATTGCATCCCTTTCCATGATGACAACATTCTCTCTATTGACCATTTCCTGAGAAGACCACTAAAAACACCTATTTTTGCCTTGGCGCGAGTATCCAATTACACTCCTGTGCCGAGCTGGAAAATTAACACTGAGCCTGCGCCAGTTGGCAATATGTCCCAATTAAGCACCCGTGCTGATATGTTTATGGAAAGTTTTTTAAAAATAGAGGCGAAGTTTCGATCACAAAAACTTCGTGGATGAGTCATAGAGAGTGGTTCGACTGAATAACCATGACCTCCCTCCTTTGGCCTCTTTTTTCCACGTCATGGGGAAACCTCCCAAGGGATAAGGCCTCCCTTCCACTATTGTAGGGATCCCAACCTCCTCCTCTCCTCTATCATTATAGCCATCTTCCATTGATGTGCTAGTTGAATAGATAGCTGAAAAAGTTAGCATAGAGAAGAAGCAATCATAGCTTCGGGAGAATAGTGTAGAATGTGATTGTTTTTGTGTGATTGGGAACATAGTGAGATCTTAGACATTTGTGTGTGAGAGTGTGGAAAACGTGCTTGGATACAGACTTGCCGAAGGAGAGCCTCAAAATCAAGGCTTGGTTGTAAACTCCCCTTGTCTTCATCATAATAAAATGCATCTGATGTTTATCTTCCACTCTTGTTTATGTTTATAATGAGATTTCTAGCATTCCTTGATCAGTTAGATCGGTTGTAATTATTTTATGTTTGTCATGGTTTTACGCTTGTCGTGTTGTCTTGACTATCAGTACAGGTAATCAAACGTTGGCATCAGCTTGTATCGAGCTTGAGAAGAGTGACGGATCAAGAGGCTTCGATGGAAGACAAAAACATAGCATCAGAACGAGGTAGGACATCTTCCTTTCTCTGAATTTCATTTACATTCTAGGAAGGTAGATGTTAGTATGTTCCCGTAGTTGCTAGACCCACCCTAGGGCTAGAGGGATCACCTCCGTTCGCAGAGGGGATTTAACTGGACAAGAAATTGGCAATTCCGCTGGGGATTTTCCTTTGAGTTTGTCACTCTTTGAGGTCTTATTCATTTGATGGAATTATTCGAATGAACATTTCCTTGTTTGTTCCTATGTTTTTCATCAATTACAATCATTTAGCTTTTTCTTGAAGTGGTGAGTTTGGTCTTGGTTGGGAGAAATTCTTTGTTTTTTCCTGTTCAAACATTGGCGCATTTATTTTTCTGACAGTCGTGCAGATTGACGCTAGTTGTTAATTAGCAACCCACGCCAATTGGCCGTTGGTGCTAGTTGTCAGTGAGCAAGTCACGCTAGTTGGCACTAGTTTCACCCACAAAAGTCGTGCCAATTCAGGGTGTATGAAAAATTGAGGTTTTTTCCCTAATTCCTCCACCAGTGTTTCTTTCCCTTCCAATCTTTTTCTTTGTATGCTTTACATGTTCTCTCTTCTACTTTTTCACTTGTGAGGATAGATTGCATTGTTCATTGTTCAGCTGAAAAATATTCTTTCTATGATTGCTTGATATAAAAGGGAATGAATGCCTTGTTTTGAGCTCATGCTTTGGAAGTCCTTTTTGTGCATGACCTCATATGTCTTGTAGTATTTTGAGGAATTTCGTTACAAAGTGTTTAAAACAATGATTGCATTCTTAGTGTTTGTTTGCATCTCTTTTGCCTTCATCCTTCATTAAGAAAATTTGCGTTCATTTAGTTTCGTCTCAAAGTTTGATTTTCGTTAAAATGCATTAGATCACATTACATTGAAGAGTATTTTTTGAGATTTATCATTGAACTTAGATTACATTGTTTAATGATTGAAAGCTATAAAAAATCGCATTGAGTTCATTCTCTTTCATTAAAAGCATGTATTAAGTAGATTCTCATCTCATCGAAAAATGCATTGAGTGCATTCTTGTTCTTTCAAAGAAAAAAGGAAATTTTGCATAGATTACAATTGCATAGTTTTCAAAAAAGAGAATTTTGCATAGATTACATTTCATAACTCACATCGTTGAATGTTTTAGATTAATTTTGGATAGTGAAAGTCATCTAGTTTGGAAAAAAAAAATTTGCATTGTTGTTGTTTGTTTCATCATTGTTTGAGACTCTTCCCTTAACTAGATATCATTCATCAAATTGAAAGATTTATTTCCTCATATAGCTGCATATAGGAGATTGTTAGATGACATGCAGTAGGGCCTTGAAACTGAATCATAAATTCAAGATCAAATTTAAAATTTATTCAATTAACCTAAGGCAACATTGAAACTTAACGAAACATTTAGTGGTCTAGGCTAGAGATGTGTTCCGGTGTCTTAAAACCTAGTAGCTATCATTCGCCTGCACTAGTACGGACTTGTGCTCCTCATATCGTCGAGTATATAAAGGGAGACCCTTATAGGTCGCAATCCTTTTATCCATAGGAAGCCGAGTCTGCCGCCTTGTAACCGTGATACACCGAACACAACATTCGAGGAGACTACCTGCACGTATGTCAAGTCCTTGGTTGATTTTTCTTTCATTTTGTAACCAAGGTGTATATGGTAGTTCACGGAAACTTGGTACACCCTTTTACCTAGACTACCTGAGCAGTCATTTTCGATCTTTACTGACTCCATAAATTTGAAAATATCATCGAGCGCTTGTCCTTTCACATTCGTTTCAACCTGAAAGTGATAGAGTCACCTTTTGCTTGTTTCTCGACTCTTTAAATATGAAATGATAGAGTTTTATTTCAATGTCTTAAAAAATTAACTGCCCACGAAATATTCCTGGTTAAAGTTATATTACTTAGCATCTTATTTTAGGGTTGTTTCTAATGGCAACGTTTCAGGAGTTTACCAACCAAGGAATCCCCTCTGAAGGGAATCTTGGTCCTTTTCCTGCTTTTGGGAATATTGGTGCTCCTTATATGGCAACATTATCCCTTCCTGGGTTAACTGTTGGGTTTCCTATTTGGTTATTCTTGACCTTTGTGGTCTCGAGTGTTCCATCCACTGTACAACCATCTCCTCCACCTGAACAACATCGTGTTGATTCTAAGGTGGACCTCTCTGCTTCTTCGCCTGTTTCTTCGTCCTCCTCTTCTACTTTGCCTAGTGAAAGTATGGATTCTAGTAACTAGGTGGCTAAGAAGAAGAAGTCAGATAAAGGAGAGGCTAGCTCTGCGGCTATTGTGCCTAAGAAACCATCCATCGATAAACCATCCAAGCCTCCATGAAAATTCAAATTCCCTTGCATGTTGTGCAAAGGTGACCATCTTCTTCGAGACTACCTTGGCATTCCAAAGGTACTTGAAGCATGGTCTAACGGTCGTCCGTCGTTTCCTTTGGCTTCTGGAAGTCATATTGGTGGCACATATTTGACTAGTGCTGATAAGACTCATAAGAAATAGGGTAAGATTACCAATCCCTATAAGTTGTGTGAAGGGTATCATCCTATTCACATTTGTCCATACATGGATGAAGCCAAGAGAGTGTTGGAAAACCCTACTGTTTCTGTACCCTGCCTTCTGATTGGTTACCATAAGCTTTCTTTGAGTCCTCTGCTAGTTGATTCAATGATCAGTCAAGAGTCATCTTTGGTTGATCTCGCTCCCTCGGAAATTCAAATTCAGGAATCCATTCATGACCAACCATTGGACATGGAATCGGTCGACTTGAGCTCGCCTATGGTTCATTAGGTATTTTCTGTTGGGAGTGGATCTCATCCCCCTCACGTTCCTCTTATTTCTTCAAATTCCTCATACTTGGAGAAAGATCATCCTGTCCCTGTGATTCAAGAAGTTGCTCCTCCTGCTTCCGTGATGGAGGTCTAGGAGGATGCTCCTTTTGCTCCGGTAACACTAGGGGAGGACCATCTCAGTTCGATGGTACCTCCTCCAAGTAGTTTGGTCACTTCCTTTGATTGGAGTCGATTTGTAGGGTACTGCCTTCCTTCTTATGTGCCTTTTGAGATAACGGTACAGACCTTTGATTTGATTGTACCCAGCACCATTATAGATGAAGGCACATCTGTTAGTAGTTTGTATTCCACTACTTGGTAAGCTTTTGGTTCTCCACTGCTTATGCCCATTACCTAGAATCTATTGGCTTTTAACAGAGGAACCAGTCAACCATTAGGGATCCTTCCCAAATTGCCTGTTACTTTGGGAAGGAAAACCGTCCATATAGACGTGATGGTTGTTCCAGGCCCCTTGGATTTCAATTTTCTCTTGGGGAACGACTATAATTATGTCATGGGGGCAGTTGTCTCTTCCCTTTTTCATGTGATCTATTTTCCACACAAAGGTCAAATCCTGACCATTGATCAGCTTTCATTCTTTGGTCCTGTCATGGCTTCTGGTCCACCATTGTTCCTTTTGGGTATTTATCCATTGTTTGTATCTTCCCCGGTGCAGGTTAATTATGTGACTACCTGTCCTATGCCCACATTCAGTGACGGTGCCATTGTGCATCGTGTGCTGGGGGCATTGGGTCCTGATTTTCAAGATGTTCTCCCATCAGATGCGAACCTCTTGGAATCTATGACCTCTTATTTATCATAATGAAAGGTCATCGAGGATATTTCGTCTTCTATGTCAAACTAATTAAAAAATGAATTATCTCAAGAGGATATTTTTTTTAATGTGTCAACCTCGTTAAAACAATGAAACACTTTCCTGTTCAATTCGAGTCTTTGATAAGATCTCGTAAAATCCTAGTCGAGTCTTTCTCTTGATCTCGTAACTGAACCTTTACTCCATTTTCCTTTCATATGTGCCGAAGCTTGGGGGGGCATGTACCTCAAATTGAGTCACCATGTTGGGGGCATGCAAATCATTTCAGGCATAGTTTATTTCTGTTTCAAGCTTGTGTAAAAATGAAACTGGTTTCAAGCAGAGTTTCCAGATTTCAAGCTTGTGTAAAAATGAAACCATTCCCATTTTACCTCTTGTGATTTCCATTTTATTAGCCTATTTTTCCATATGAGCCTTGGTTTTCTCACTCCATCGTCAGTATCTTCTTGGCCGATCATATGCCTTCACTTGGTTTTTTTACCCATTCCTGAGGAACTGCTGCAATGAGTGGTCTTGTTAGCCAACCTCTTGATCTTTATCTTGTTCTGAGCAGTTCCACCATCACCGAAAATAGTTGCTACCCTTTATACCAATCATTCCTCTAGGAGGAGTCAACTTTCAGCTCTTTTATGACTCTCTAAAACTGAAATTTTTTTCGAGAATCTTGTCGTTTTGAACTCGTTAAATGGCTGCGAAATGATATCTACCCAGTATATGTTTACTCCTTTTTCAGGTTGGGATAGATTATTTATGAAAAAGGAATACCTTAGCCTATCACGACTAAGAGGTTCTCTCAGATACATTTTTCTACCTTTCCAGATCTGTGAGACTACCTACGAAAAGGGACTGATGGAGTTTTCTTTTCCGCTGTCTTTTCAAACTCTCTAAACATGAAAATATGAAAAGTTCTCCCTTTGTCAGACTCATTGAAACTTGATGACATCGGACTCCGTCGTCATGATGTTACTCTAGTTATTCCTTCCTAGGGCTCGTAAAATATACTAGGTTGGATTTTTCCGAAGGAAAAACTTATATGACAAGCATATGGTATCCTCTTCAAGCTTGTGTAAAAATAAAGAGGTACTCGCCAGAAATGGTGGGGGAAAATGGAAGTTATTCGTCAGTTGTGTCAGTAGTATGTCACTCTTTAACATGACACTTGTTTGCAGTTCGTGTCGGGTTATGATATCTTCATTCTGTCACTTTGCCTCCATGGGTTTGGGAAATTTGTTTGCCTTTCATTCGATTACCAATTTTTTCAACATGACCTCTGATCCTATTTGAGTCAAATGCTGCCAAATTCTAGAGTCGTGTCGCCAATATGTTCAAGAGAAAATCCTTCTGCACTTTGTACATTCCTGATCCTCTATTTCAATCTTGATTTACATTCATATTACCTTCTCTGTTTCGTGTCGATGATGTGGGACTCATTATAACCCTCCTTCGATGGATTGCTTCCTGTCGACTTTAGCTCATTATCTGGGAAGTCGATCTAGAGACTCCTTTCTGGTACCTTAGAGCTTGCATGCCCTAATGGCAAGTTCTTCGCATTCAATGAAAGGTTCACATCATTGGCCTTCGATCGAGTGATTTCACAGGTGTTCGACTTCAGCTCACTGTTCACATTCCGTGGATTGTACTAGTTGTACCTTGAGAGCCATTGTCATTATTGGTGGTTTCTCTCGCACTTGTTAACGGTTCACATCATTTGACCAGTAATCAAGTGATTTTCTAGCATGTTCGACTTCAACACGTCTATTCACATGTTGAAATTTTTAATTTGATCGGGTGGTGTTGGAGCGCAAGACCCTGGGCTTCGATCACAAAAGTCCAGGTTGCGAGGAGTGATGAGTCATTCATGATTATATACATGATTCTTTAGATGGATGGTTGCGACCATACCATGGGTTCTCTTGTTTTAATCCTCTCTATACGGATGGTTGTGCCCATACCGTGGATCTATTTCATATGATCCCTTTATTCGGATGGTTGTGTCCATGCCGAGGATCCATGCACATGATCCTCTTCTTGATGGATAGCTACACCTATACCATGGATTCATGTATTTTCAATAGAGATTTCAGTTATGTATATGTATATATGCTTGATTTGCAGGTCTCCCGATAGCAATGTCTAGTTCCTTGCACGTACTTGTAAAGCATTTCACCCCTCACTCATGTTCGGACATCATACTTTAGGGGGCATCTGTTACACAGTAATTTGTCACTGTCCCTGCAATCCCCATATCGCACCTTGGAGGTTCATTTCTGTGACTAATTAGAAGTTTCATCCCTTGCAAATACCATCATTGAATCCCTTGACATGAGGACAACATTCCCTCTGTTGACCATTTTTTGAGCAGACCACTAAAAACACCTATTTTTGCCTTGGCACGAGTAGCCAATTAAACTCCCGTACCGAGCTGGAAAATTAACACTGAGCCCACACCAGTTGGTGCTCTATCCTAGTTAAGCACCCGCGCCGATCTGTTTATGGAATTTTTTTTTAAAATAGAGGCGAAGTTTCGATCACAACAACTTCGTGGATGAGTCATAGGGAGTGGTTTGACTGAATAACCATAACCTCCCTACTTTGGCCTCTTGTTTCCACCTTATGGGGAAACTTCCCAAGGGATAAGGCCTCCCTTCCACTATTGTAGGGATCCAAAAATCCTCCTCTCCTCTATAAATACAGCCATCTTCCATTGATGTGCTAGTTGAATAGATATCTGAAAAAGTTAGCATAGAGAAGAAGCAATCATAGCTTCGGGAGAATAGTGCAGAATGTGATTGTTTTGTGTGATTGGGAACACAGTGAGATCTTAGACCTTTGTGTGTGAGAGTGTGGCAAACATGCTTGGATACAGACCTGCCGAAGGAGAGCCTCAACATCAAGGCTTGATTGTAAACTCCCCTTGTCTTTATCATAATAAAATGAATCTAAGATTTTTAGCATTCCTTGATCATTTAGATAGGTTGTAATTATTTTATGTTTGTCATGGTTTTACGATTGTCATGTTGTATTGACTGTCTGTACAGGTAATCGAACGTTGGCAGCAGCGTGCATCAAGCTTGAGAAGAGCGACAGATCAAGAAGCTTCGACGGAAGATGACAACATAGCATCAGAATGAGGTAGGACATCTTCCTTGCTCTGAATTTCATTTACAATATAGGAAGGTAGATGTTAGTATGTTCCCATAGTTACTAGACCCACCCTAGGGCTAGAGGGATTTCCTCTGTCCTCAGAGGGGATTTACCTGGACAACACTTTGACAACTGATTTCCCTCCTTGGAAATATTCTAAATAAAACAATGATTCAGCTCTCTTTGATCCTCTTATCAAACTACAAGTTTCTTTGGCTAGAAACTGTCTGAGAAGTTGATCTCCTCCCGCTCTTTGTCACTTGTGCTTAGGCTAAAAATCTGAAAAATTCATAAATTTAACACCACCAAAACCTTCTGAATTTCTACAGCTTTTGTTTAGTCTTTTCTGGATCTGACAGATTCAGATCTGCATCACACTAGCAGACTTCAAACTAATCCACGTTGTTTCTGAGATGCCTCTGCACAGTAATTGTGCGGGCTTGATAGGAGATAGTGTTAGACTGCGCCACCCTTCCCTCTGCATGAATCTACCTTTGAAATTTGTGCTATCCCTACAGATTTGTGTTTCTGCTAATTTTCCAGCTGCTTTTTGCAGCTAGAACCTTCAGTCTCTTGCTAGTGACCCTCCTATATTATTACTGTTAATCTGGTTATGATCCCACTTAGATAAGTTATTAACTAAATAAAATTAAATTTAAAATCAAAGCAAAACACATAACAAATCTCCACCAATCCATATCTAGAACAAGTTCATGCACACATAGACAAAGTGACACAGTTATTTTTGGACAAATAGTCCTCGAAAAAACCCAATGCTGGAAAACCGGTCTTCTGGCTGTTGGAGGGTTTTATTATTAAGAATTTTCTAAATATAACAAGCCTGGGTTCCAGATCTAGAAAACCCGACAAAGAAATAATAGATCTACAGCTCACTGGCTGATCTAGGACCAAAATAATGACTAATTCACACCCTCAAATGGGATATACAGAACTCAGCCAAAATTAGGGCCTAGAAACCCCAGCGCTGCCCCTGAAGCCTCTGCATCAGCCTTTGAAGCCCCTCTAACCATTAGCGCTACTCTGAAAGGGGCTGTGTTACCTCAGACTGGGTGACACACTCCCTATGCTATCCCTTAGGGTCTCTGTGTAACCCATGAGTGTTTCTTGCAGCAAATCACGTTGTCGTTGAGGGACTGCGCAACACCTGCATAGCACATTTGTTGCCCTTCCTGCTGCTGCTCTCCTGCTTCTCTGCACTACCTCTCTAAGCTGATATCTGCCACTTGCTGATTCTAGACCCCGAGATCAGATCATCCCCTTGGCCTAAATTCCCCTCTGTGCAGCTGAAACACTTTAGACAATTCTTAGCAAACCCACCCTAAAATCTCAGCTTAGCTTCAATGCTCTAGCTCTGTGTGTCTTTACAAATGACCCCAAGCCTTTCCTTTATACTTTTCTCGTTGGGAAACCAACAGCCATGATAAAATATTGAATCAATGGCTAATATTAAAAGAAAGCTTGATATGATGAAAGAAATATTGCACCACTAATGGACACAGTAATAACACTTATCAATGGCTTGCCTTTTACATTTTTCCATCCATCAGATACAATGAACACCCCATGCTCATTCCAAGAACTTTTCATTCTACTCAAAGAATGAGCTATTTTTGCTTTTTCATGATGAAGTCCCATGGTTATAGCCTTTTCATACCCAGGGCTCTTGTATCCTTTGGGGGCATCATTAATGGAAAAAACCATTTCATGCCAATATGGTGAGCGAAGAACATTGAATGGTACCCCACATGCATAGAGAAACTGGAAACTTTTTGAGTCCACATCAATCCTAAACCCTTCGTCAAGGAAATTAGATATGGTTCTATGCCTTAAAGTGATGCTTGGTCCAGGTATGCCTCCATATCCACTACCATGGGTTGAAGTTGATGGACTTCTTTGCCCATGTTGTGATGATGCATAAGATTCAATGAAACCCTTAGATCTTTTAGAGTTGTATTGGGCTTCCTCCTCCTCCATTATGCATTTGTCTCTATCTATTGCTGACACACTTACACAAGTTTTGATTCCTATATTTCTATCTCCATCCCATGGCCTTTTCCCACAAAGGTGCCTTCTGGCATGGATGTATGAACCTGTGTATTGTGTATTGCAATGGGGGCATATAAATTTAGTGGCTCCACTCTCTTTCCCTGCTTCAGGCCTAGTAACATATTTCCACAATGGTGTTTGTTCAATTTTAGTTGGTGTCACTGTGGTCTCATTATCTCCACTCTCCCCTTCCTCCTCAAGTTGGTAATCCTCTTCATGATTTTCATCATATCCACTGTAACCCCCTTCTTCATCCTCTTGTTCTGGAATAGGCCTCTTTCTCCTACTCTCTAACACCATAATAACAAAAAACTGAAGTAACATGAAGAAAATGCCAAGCCATATAGCCATGACGTTTCAACTTTCAAAATTCAAACTTTCAAGTTTTTAACCTGCAAAACAATGGAGGAATGCCAAATGGGAATAGGAAAAAAATGCAACATAGAAAAAAAATCAATTTTTCATTTTTCAAAAAATTAAATTGCAACATAAAAATTTTAAAAATCATTTTTTCATTTTTCAAAAAATTAAAATACAACATAGCAAATTTTTTTTTTCATTTTTCAACAAGTTAATATGCCACATAGAAAAAATAAAATTTAGATCATTGGTGATTGGACTCTCCTACCTCTTTGTCCTTTGATGATTTTGATCCCAAGTAGAGACCTCCAAGCTCCTTGCTGGTCAACCTCTCCTTTCCCTTGCTCTGTCTTGATCTCTCCTCTCCTCTCTTGCTCTTTCTCCTCTCCTCTCCTCTCCTCTCTTCTTCCTCTTTCTCCTCTCTAGATCTCCTCTTGCTCTCTCTCTTCTCAAAGATGAAAAATAGAATGGGAGGGAGGGCTTTTATTTCTTTCCCTCCCCTCCCCCACCCTCTCTTCCCTCCAAATTTTTGGCATCATCTTCCTCCTTCGTGCGTGAATAGAAAATGTGGGAGCATTTTTTGCATTCAGGAGCGAACACTCCCCGAGCACTCCCTCCTTAAAAAAATCACTCCAAGAGAATATTTTTTAAGGAGTGAACGCTCCTCGAGCACTCCCTCCTTAAAAAAAGCACTCTCGAAGTGTCTTTTTAAGGAGGGAGAACTTGGGGAGTGTTCTCTCCAGAGCGCTCCCTGAAACACTAGCGAGCACTCCCTCCTTAGAAAAATCACTCCCGGAGCATCTTTTTTAAGGAGGGAGCGCTCAGGGAGCGTTTTCTCCTGAGCGCCCCCTGAAACGCTCCCGAAAAGGCAGAGAAAGTTTCGACAGTGCAGGAAGCGGGCTACCGGAAGGGAGCATTTTCGGGAGCGTGCTCCCTATGCACTCCCAAAATTATCCCGCTCAGAGCTCGTTTTAAGAGAGGGTTCGAGAAGGGGGGGTGCTCCCCCATGACCCTGGTTTCAGTTTTAGCAAGGGATAATATTGATGAGGGGGATGTTTTGATCTCGAGCCAAGAGTACAACGAGGACAAAGAAGTAGCATTCCATAATAGCGCAGAGGCAGGCAAGTGTTATGCAGTCCAGCCAAAGCCCAGCAGGGGCAGCGCAGAGGCAGCAGGAGCCACGCAGGGCTGGCGCAGGCCCAGTCAGGGCACCACAGGGGAAACATAAGCCCTTCATCGGTGACGCAGGCCCTTCTTGATCAGCGCAGAGGCTGACACAGGAAAATCAGGCTGACAAAGAGGGCTTCAAATTAGCGCTAGGGTTTCCAGAGGGCCAGAAAGGGTTGTAATTCTGTAAATCCCATTTGAGGGTGTGAATCAGTCACATTTTCTATCTCCAAGGATAGAGGTATTGCTACGGTTTTTATTTCTCTATCGAGTAAACCATTTTTGGTCCCAAGGATTGTTGTACTTAGATTCTACATAATAATGAAAACCCTCTAGAGCTATATGCACTGGTTTTCCCGCTTTGGGTTTTTCCAGGGTCATTTTTCCAAAAAATCTATGTGTCACTTTGTCTATGAGCATGTTATTCAATGATTGATCTGTATGTTTAGGCTGTTATATGTATTTACTTTGATGTTAATTCTAAATATTTAGATTAATAACTTGTGTATTTAATCAAGTAGAAGAAGTAAATCGAGAATTAACAGCAAGATTTCTTAGGTTAAGAAATTTTCAAAACCCTAAGTCTAACTTAGGGAGATTAAAAAATTAAATCGAATTAATTTATGCATGTGATGAGAATGTTCTAAGTGACGTGGATCAAGCATTATTTTAATATTAGCCGTCGATTAGAGATTAGATCACGGCTATTGGTTTGCCAATGAGAAAATTATAAAGGAAGGGCTTGGGGTCAGTTGGAGAACTCACACACAGTGGATGCACTGAAGCTAAGTCGAAATTCTAGGGTGAGGTTTGTTGAGGATTTCGAAGTGAGTTTGAAATGGAGTGAGGGGCAGAGATCGGCAAGGGATGATCTGATCCGAGGCTGAGAATATAGCAGGAGAGAGGCAACATCGTACTATGCAGTAGAAAGGACAGTAGGAGGGATGCAACCCAGCCAAGCTGATGCAAAGGCCATGCAGAGGGTGACAATGTAATATTCCAAATTAGTAGCAGCTAATTAGTAATATTAATTTTGGCCAGTTTCTCTTTTCTAAAGTTAATTTAGTTAATAAAGTGAGTGATGAGACACACAACCTACACTTAGGAAATAAACATTCCCTAAAGTCACTTGAGCATATAATTATTTAGCAACGTGGGGCCCGAGAGGACGAAGTGGCAGCGTGGGCAGCGTGGGCCCATGGTAGCGTAGTGAGAGAGGGACATCGTGGGCCAAGAGGGACAGTGCAGTTTGGTGGGGCCCGGGTGAGAGCAAGGCTCTCAAAGTATAAAAAGGGGAAGAGGATCCTCATTCTCTCATTCTATTATGCGTCTATGTTATTTGTCTTTTGACATTGAGCACGCTTTTGCTATTGAGAAAAGTCTGCAAGTATTGTTTAGCACATCGGGTGTCTCCGTGCAGAGATCCCAACCTTAGCCCCGGGGGACTTCAAGTGCCTGCTCGGGTGAGGAGTTCTATCCTTGATTTACCGGAGATAGTTGGAGCAACCAAAGTTGGGATTATTCACTTGCAGAGGCAGTGCAGTTAGTGAGAGGGAGGACACAGTCTTTGGACGAGGAGATTCCAGATCGAGGGCTTATCAATGGATTCAACCGAGAGAGTTGGAAAGGGGTCAGCCCTTCCCTATTCCATCATTTTGGTAGAGTTGGAGGACATCCTTTGCAACAGATTATTTAGGGCCAACATTTATCATTGGGACAGTATGGTACCTCAAGGGAGGTCATTTTCGGAGGTCATCCATTTTTCAGAAATCTCTCTGGGTTTTTTTGGGTATTGGGTGGAGAGGCCATTCCCAAAGTTTCACAATTTTCCGAGGTGGGGAGCAGCCCCAAAGAGTTGGTTCATTACAGCAGTAGCATCAGCACCAACAACTTGGAGATTACGCAGTCATTGAGGGAGAAACCATTTCACGATATATTCTGAGAGTATTTCTATGCTTTCCTAGTGCAAGCCAAGGTTCCATCATTCTGATCACCTTTGTATTCATTTTATCTTTCAGTACTTAATAAAATGGCTCAGTGTTCTCCATATTGTGTCTGGTTCATGTGATGCCTCTTAGTTGCCGTAGTTTCTTGTTTATGTGATTTATATTACTGTTTATTTCTGTTCGGGATATTACAGATGCAAACCCTTCTGGGTGACACAGAGGCAGCGCAGAGACCTTCAGAGTGATGCAGGGGCAGCCTGTGCTACGTAGAGGTTGAACTGGGCTAGAGGGGTTGATGCAGAGGCCAGAGGAGTTGCACTGAGGGTTGCAGTGAGCCAAAAAGGGATCGTTATCTATAAATCCCAATTGAGGGTGTGATTGAGCCATATTTTGTGTCTTCGAGATTGTCGTATATTTTCTTTGTAAGGAAAAGAATTTCTGGTGCCCAAAATGTTGTATTTAGGTTATGCATAATAATAAAACCCTCTAGAGCTACTACATTGGATTTCCCGCATTGGGTTTTTCTGGGACATTTGTCCGAAAAATTTGTGTGTCATTTGTCATATGTGCGTGATGTTCAGTAAATGATCTATATTTGTGTAGGCTGCTATTTGTGTTTAATTTGAATTTTTCCTGAATATTCAGTTAAATAACTTTGTAATCAATCAAGTAGGAGAAATAAATCAATAGTTAGTAGTAGGATTTTTGTAATAAGGATTCATAAATTTTCACATGGTATGAGAGCATTGTAGATCAAGTTGAACCATTAGCAAAGTGGCTGAAAATATTCGTTGCAGGAAGCACAGTTGAAGCAACACTGATCTGGAAGAAGGCAACGCAACACTAGAGGGACAACAGACCCTACAAGGGTGACGAAGAGTTAGTGTGCTCACATAGAGTCTGGCGCAGCTCCAGATAGGTGATGCAAAGCCAATCTGCTCATGCAGAGGTTGACATAGCACAAGGAGAGGGACACTGAGCCCATCTTCTCATGCAGAGGATGATGCAGCACCAAGAGGGTGAAACAGTACTAGTTGGCGAGTTGTTGTCCAGTTTTTCGAGGCTGGAACTGCAATTTCTGATATTCAGAAGTTGCTGGTGTGGCATAGGTTCTTTCGGTGTAGAACAATGCCTAGGAAAGGTGACAAAATTTGGAGGAGAACAGTTGCTCAGCATATTCGTGCCAAAGGAATATGTGATTCGATCAGGAGGGTGATTGTAGAGGGTTGATTCAGTTGATTTGGTGGAGGATTTCCTGGAGGGAAATAAGTTTTCAGAGGGAGAAACTACTCTAGAGGGTTTCTATTGCCAAGAAACCCAAATCCGATCTTCTCTTGAGTGGAGCAGCAATAGAAGGGAGAGGAGTACCTGCTTCAATATATTTGAGCTAAATGGCCCCATACGGACTACTTGATCAGGATAGGTTGGACAGTGTGTCCAACTTCGTGATATGGAAGGCCATAATATTGTCAGTCCTAGATGAGTATGACATCATAGACCATGTGTAAAATGTCTTAGATGTGTCAACTAATGCAGACGCTCTGAAGAAATTCAACGAGAATCAGGCACAGACAAAGCACTTGATCATGGACGAGGTGAAAGATCATGTGGTCCCACACGTTGCCAAGAACAAGACAGAAAATGAGGTGTGGACAACATTGACCATGTTGTATCAAGGTATCTCCGTCCAATGGAATATACTTCTAGAGAACCAGATGAGGATGTTATAGATGCATAAAGGGGAAGAGATCGATCTATTCCTCTCCAGATTGTAGACTATATGGGATCAATTGAATGCCATGGGGGCAGTTATGGATGAAGGGCTCTTATGAAGGACTACCCTGAATGCAGTCACCGATGAATGGGAGACATTTGTCCAAAGAATTTTTTGCAGAGCACAACTCCCTAATTGGGGTGACATGTGGGCTATCCTTTGACAAGAGGAGATCTGGTGGATGACCAAGAGGGAATTCAACAACAAAAGTAGCAATGTGAAGAAGGAGGAGGAGGACGTAGCCCTTGCATCAAAGAGAAAATGACAACAAGGGAAGAAGAAGAAGGACCTATCAAAGGTCTAGTGTTTTAAATGTGGAGAACTTGGACACTTCACCAGCACTTGTCCTAATAGGAAGGACAAGGAATCTTCTAATTCCAAGGAAACATCAGCTAGAGGGGACAGTGGTAGTGAGGATGATGTGGCAATGAGTTCTTATCTGCATCAAGAGAAGAGGTGGGGCGATATCAATCTGTAGAGTAGCTACAGATGGTGGAAGGCAGGATCCTTGAGGTGCGCAGACTCTTGGATCACATACGAGCTACGGGAGCCTTAAGATAGTAGCAAGATGACTGCAGAAGTGGGTGCAGAAGATCATGATAACGTAGAGGCAGAGCTAGGACATTGTATATTGGAGTAGCACAATTCAGTGGTAGTAGCAGCATAGAGGTTGATGGGATTTCAACAGTGTAGAAGGGAAGTGCCTACACAGTGTAGGGCAGCAGTAGTAGCAGTGCAGTGGCTTCAGAGAGACACCGCAATGCAGCATCCCAGGGAGCTTCAGTGATGAGATGCAGCTCGACTGACTTGTCTTTCAGTGATTGGGTAGGGGTCCTTCAGTTTCTTACTTCTCAACAAATGAGTTACAATGCAACAGTTGGCAGCACGATGCAGCAATTTGAGAGGGAGCTACAATACAAATGTTGCAGTGTCAGTGACAAAGACATGGGCAGCAGTGTAGGGAGCAGCAGCATAGTAGATGGAGGGCAGTAGGCCAAACATCAACGTAGAGATTGATGCCAAATATCGGGGCAATACTTCAATGTGGAAGTATTGCTATAGCACAATCCTTGCTAAGAGGAAGTGTTGAGATTTTGGGGTAGCATCAGGTGTGCTCTATCTCCGAAAATTTGTGGAGGGGCTAGAACACATGAGATCTCCATGACGAAAAAAGAATTTGGATAAATTCCATCTGGTGTAAAAGTTGTTCAAATAATTAAATTTTTTAATGGGGACCCTAAGTCTAACTTAGGGAAACTAAAAAATTAAAGTGAATTAATTTACATATGTGATGAGAATGTTCTAAGTGACGTGGATCAAAAATTATTTTAATCTTAGCCGTCGTTTAGAGATTAGATCATGGTCGTTGGTTTTCCAACAAGAAAAGTATAAACGAAGGGCTTGGGGTCAGTAGGAGAACACACACACAACGGATACACTGAAGCTAGGTCCAAATTCTGGGGAGGATTTTGTTGAGGATTTCGAAGTGAGTTTGCAGTGCAATGAGGGGTAGATATCGGCAAGGGATTATCTGATCCCAGGCCGAGAATATAGAAGCAGAGAGGAATCATCGTACCAGGTAGTGCAGAGGCCAGCAGGAGGGATGCAGCTCAGCCAAGCTGATGCAGAGGGTGACACAGACCCTTCTTGGTGAAGCAGAGGTAGCGCAGAGGGCTTCAGAGTGACACAGGGGTAGGCTGTGTTGCACAAAGGTTGTGTTGGGCTAGAGGGGATGACGTAGAGGCTGGAGGAGTTGCGCTGAGGGTTCCAGTTGGAAAAAAAGGGTTTGTTATCTGTAAATCCCGATTGAGGGTGTGATTCAGCCATATTTTCTGTCTCCGGGTGATAAGGTACAACTGCTGTGTATTTTATCTTTAGGGAAAACCATTTCCGGTGCCCAGAATGTTGTATTCATATTTTGCATAATAATAAAACCCTATAGAGTTGTTGCACCGGTTTTCCCGCATTGGGTTTTTCAGGGAACATTTGTCCAAAAAATCTGTGTGTCATTTGTCATATGTGCGTGATGTTCAGTAAATGATTTGTATTTGTGTAGGCTACTATTTGTGTTTACATTGAATTTTTTCTAAATATTCAGTTAAATAACTTGTGTAATCAATCAAGTAGGATAAGTAAATCAATAGTTAGTAGTAGGGTATCCGTAATAAGGATTCAAAAAATTTCACAGCTATCTGTTGTTGGTTTAAAAATTGAATGAGTAAGGGTTTGAGGTTCCTTCAATTGTATTTCATGTTGTGTGTTTGAGGAACAACATTGGAGAAAACAGGGTTATGGATATTGGTTCCCTCAGTACCAACTCTATTATCAAAATTTGCTATGTTATCATTATTACCAACAACAATAGAATTTCCTATGAGTTGTGACATTATTTGTTGTCCTTGCTCTAGTACCTGAGCTATTTCTCATTACCCCTAAACTATTTTTTGTCCTTGTTACTGCCCTTGTAATATTAACTTTTTTATTTCTTTCTTTCCATGAATTAGTACATGTAAGAGATCCTCAGAATTTGGCCTTCCTTGATCTTCCCTATCCCCCATGGTTGTGTTCCGGTTAACCTGATTCTTTTTTACTATAACATTACTTGGATACAAGGATGACACCCTCACAAGCTGGCACGATTCCAGCTCTGATGCCTCTGAAGTAATTTAGGGAAATTTTTGCCCGAGGTTATTCTTAAGCAACTAGGTTTTTCATTAAAATTTCCTTTACAATTCAAAAGAACCAATTGCTGTAGAATAACTATAATCTTCCAGTAAACAATACGTTAACCATACAGAACAAGGCTACAAATTGATCATCCAGTAATGCAGTAATATTGATATGGTGAAAATTCTATTGTTCAGTAAAATCCAACCAGTACAATGAAATTGCAAGTAATTCTAATTCAACAACAATAGATAAATAATTGTAGAAATTTTTAATACAATTATGTATTGCTGGATTCTCGTGATCTAAAAATTATATGCCACTGTTAAATACAAAATCCTTCTACTTAAATTCTTTGCGGAAATTTAATCGCCAATTGCAAACACATGAAGAAAGATCAATCAAACATAACAAAGATGTTTTTACTGGGAAAGCATAAAGCTGAAAACCCCACTATCATATTTTATGTATATATCATGGATCAAGAAACAATCTCTTACAAAAATCTAATCCAGGAGATCTCAATACTGTTAGTCATCAATAATTTGATCTTGTCCAAAGATGACTAAGTTGAAAAAATCAGATTTCTAGAAACAATATTGCAGAAACATTGTGTTCTAGAAATCTCACGGCCTTCATTATTCTAAGTCTATCAGTTCACTAAAACCTTCATTTGTGCCTTCTAAAAAATCACCTTCTGCTTCAAAAGGAAACTTGTTTCAGGCTATTTCCACCATTTTTACCTACATTTCATCCCCTCATCTTATCACTCCTATTCCTGTTATTCTATCAGTCTTTTTCCCCCTAAAAGGACCTTTTCCTCTTCATGAAACCTCCATTCCCTCTAAAAAACCCTTTTAAAACATGATAAACACCCCCATTTTGTTTTAATCACTCCTTTTCCACCTTACCGAAACCCTAAAAAAGGCTTAAAAACCTCCTTTTAAGCCTATTTTGCGCCCATTTAAAAATATTTGGCCTTAAGCCCTTTAGGCTTAAACCCCCGCCCCTCTTCCTCATATAACCAAGGGATCGCGATCACACGCTTATCCCTTAGCCCCCTTTCATCTTAGCCCCGATCCCTTTCTTTGCCATGGAACCATGCCTTCCCCTTTCCTTAATGCCCCTTTCTCCTTTTTTCTTACCCACCACTACTTTTCCTCCAGGAAATCCCAGCCATTAATCAAGCTCGATCTAATGGCTACCGTGATCCCCGCTTCTCCTCCTTCTCCCGATGCGCACTCCCACTACCCGACAAGATAGCTGACCTCACCATCGGGCCCACTGCCCATCCACCTCCGGTCCCATCTGTCCTCCGATCGATCAACTCTGCTTGTCGCATCCATCATCCACCATCGATCTGGCTCCCCCAGATCCGACGGCCTACAATCATCTTCGCGCACATTTTGCCAAAATGATTTAACGCCTCATTTTGACGCGAAACAGGTGGTATTGGCTTGGACAAGTGTCAACAAATGAATGGTATCGTGTTCATTTGGGCTAAAACTGCTTACTGCCCATGTGCAACGTGAAAACCACCCGCGGTTTCACAAACCCACCTTCCCTTCTCTTCGCTATGTGCATCCCGCTAAAAAGATCCTGACCATTGATCCTCAAGATCCGACGGCTATTAGGGCTCCACCCTTTCTCGACCCCTCCATCCACCGCTCTAGCCCTGCTTTGATCTATACCGTTGATCTACCAAGATCAACAGTCCGCACTTAACAACACCTTATAATCCACCGATTGACCCATCCTCTAAATGCCAAAACTGATGACATCATGACCCATGGCCCACCTGTCTCCCACCTGAGCATCTTCCTCCCATCGCACTCGCTTACCACCATTGATCTGCATCCCCGCAGATCGGATAGCTGACGTGCTCCAATCGCCCAAAGCCTCCAACATGCATCTCTGACGCGAAATAGGAAGTTTTAGAGGGACACGCGTCAACCTCTAAACTATATCGCGTTCCCCCAGGGCAAAACCACAAACCACCCATCGGCAGCGCGAAAACCGCCGGTGGTTTTCTGAAATCACTTTTGCCCATTTTCGCACCAAACCTGTTTTAAACCTTGTTTGTGTGTTTTTCCGCCCATAAACCCTCCATTGCTACATTTCACTCCTCTGTAAATGCTCCTCCGCCCTTGCCATCACCTCTGTAAGAAGTAAAACCCCCGAACTCAGGTTTTCATGACGTTTTTTGTTTGTTTGCATATTTTTATCGTGGCGAACAAGGCATGAAGCCATCCCAAAGTCAAGAAAGTGGCCCCAGGCTGAGGGTGACTATCCTCGAGCCTGTTTTAAATGCAAAAGGAACCAACAGGGTTAAATTTTCATTTTTAAGTCAATGGATCATGACCATTTAGCATCATATCAAAACACTCCAATTCGCCAAGCCACCTGTACATCAGCAGACGGTAAAGGGCAAAGATCAAAGGAAGCAAAGGAAGATTAAGGTCTTAAAAGATGATTAAAAATACCAAGGACATAGTTAAATATGAACAAATTAGGATTTTAAATTAATCTATCATGGATTAAAGACAACATATTAATTTATGAAAGAAAAAGGAAAATTAGGCCTAAAGATAGCCTCGAACACATCAAAAGGGAGCAGTTATTTCATTTGATAAATCAAACTGACACCTTTGGCATACCCCTTATCTATAAAGAAAATCAACAATTATTACGCAAAAGAATATATTTTAAATTGTCAAGATAGTTATTGTAAATATGAGGATAAAGCCTCAAAGTAAACTTTTTCTCCTATCTTTACTCCAATAGTTAAGACAAAGTTAAATAAACGGAGAAGTAGTTGCACACATGTTCCTACCTTATGCCTTGCATGGTTTTCAAGGTCAGGGATGCATTTACTCTGTAATTAATAACACTTGAAATCTATATCAATTCCACCTCCTAATTTGTAGCATAAATATTGTATTTGAACTCATTGCATCAAGGGGCATTTGATGACTCTTTGAAGTAATACATAGCTCTGCTGAAGTTGAAAGGAAATTGAGGTTCTGGAACCTGTGGATGTTTTTAACCTGTTTTTTGATGGAGAAAGCTCTGTCATTGGATCCCTGAGCATGGTTGTTGGTGATGTATTCTAATATGTTAATGTTTTTTCCTGTTTTCCATTATGTTTCATCATTTCTTACTATAGTAGAGTAAAAGTTTTAGGCTAAGAAATGTCTCCTAGAAGCACCTTAGACCTATTTACTCTTCATTGTTTTATGTTTTCTTCTGCTAAGGCATTCTAGAGAATTCTTAATTGCTCTCTTGAACCCTTATGCTTGTTTATTTCAGAAATAGTTCAAGCAGTTGGTTTCAAGAATGATTTATGGTTTTCCCTGCTTACTTGTTGCCACTTGAAAATTGTTTCTGAAGTCTCCCTTTAAAGTACCATTGTTTACAGTCTTCCAAAGAGGTATGTTTTGATCATACCCTGTATTCTTGCTGAGATAATTGTTTTGAAGGTATTTATAATTGTAATCAAATATGTCTAGGAGTTCCCTCTTCAATGATACAATTATTTGTGAATCTTTTATGTTTTCTAAATTCCTTGATGGTGAAATATTTGGATGAAATAGAGCGTTCCTCGACTCCTAGATTTCATTTGAAAAGTTTGTCTTGAAATTGTTATTTGCTAAAGTGTGGTTTCTAGAATTTATGGTTAGCCCTGTCTATGAAATGCCTTTTCATGTTTAGATAATCTTTTAAGTCCCTTTGTTAAGAAGTACATATAATTAAGGATTCTTAATTGCCCTTAGCTCTACTTTTCATTATAAACCATTGATGTCCATTTCATTTCACTTGAAATACCTTGTATATCCACTGGCCAAGTAAGATTTTCTCTTTGATACCCCTAATTCATTTACAAACTTGTTACAATTTCCACTTGACTCCATTGCCCAATAACTTAGAGATTTCCATTTTCTATCTATGCTGCCTAGATCATCATGTCCCACCAAACAAATCAAAAAAATCCATGCTTCATAACTAGCCTAAAATCAACCCTTAAAAGAAAACAAGCTCATATCTTTGCAAACAATTGAGAGATCCCTCTCTGAGACTAGGAAGGATAGGTCCTAGAGCTCTAAATATTGGTTTTGATGTTGCCTTGTCACTTTGTATGCCAATCTTCCAAATAACAGGACCACAACAAGTACAATATACAATCGTCTCACACTGTCATGCAAAAATTTTCATAAACATGCACCAATTTACTGCCTCCTGACAACCTGCCTCCACTACACAATCCCTGATGATCACAATCCCTAAATGAATTCAATATTGCCTTGCCTTGCCTTGACTAAGAAATCCTCATTGGCATCTCCAATGTGTGTTTGGTTGCACTTGTGTCCCCACTATAGTCACAACTAATAGTCAAACTATCCCTTTCACCTATCTCTCAACTGGGTCTCCACTGGATCTGACATGCATGTAGTTAATAGTAGTAAATCTTCAGTTGCATGTGAGATCACTCCATGTGAATTAATTTAATAGTTAATTCACTAATCTCTCACTAGTGTATCTTTAGTTACAACAAGTTACAACTAGCACAACTGACTTTAACTCACTTAACTGAGTTAAAATACTTTACAACTCACATAACTACACATCTAACTCTGTTACAAATTTGTATCACTCAGTTACAACGAATTCCACTAGCATGTCGCACCAACCAACCTTTGAACTCAAAATTCCTTCAGTTAACTGGTTTTCCACATCAATTAACTAAAATAAAGGGCTTCAAGAGAATATATTATTATTTATTGTCTTATTATTGTTAAGGGCTAACAATAATCGACATGCATTCTATTTTTAGACATGCATTCCACGAAACAACTTCACACATGCATTCCAAAAATAGATGCCCATCCATCCATATAATTTTCTCAACCATCTATAAATATATTACTGCTAAAAATATACTTTGATCCAAATTATAAAAATATACAAATCACCTAAAAATAGCCTGCGGACCCCACCTAATGTAGGTGATTAATTTTCCCTAGGATCATCATCTTGTTGAATCTCAACACTCCCTATGAACAAGAAAGGGATTTTCGTTCACCCCGATCTTGTCTCTATGGTATTTGAATTTGATCCTGGTGAGCGCCTTCGTCAGAATATCTGCATCCTAATATTCGTAGGAATGTACTGAAGCAACATGATCTTCCGCTGCACATAATCTCTGATATGATGATATCGAATATCTATATGCTTAGATCTATCATGAAACACATGATTAATCGAGAGTTTAATGCAACTCTGATTATCACAATGAATCATTGTAGGATCTAAATGAGAATCGAACAAACCAACCAGGATCTTCCTCATCTAGATAGCCTCACATGCAGCTTGACTTGCTACCATGTATTCCGCTTCCACTAAATTGAGTGCCACGAATCTCTGTTTCATGTTGTACCAAGAAATAGATGTAGATCCGATACTGAAGACCCCTCCTAATCTGCTCTTTCTTTCCATTGGGCTGCCTGCCCAATCTGCATCCGTGAAGCCATGCAAATTCACCTCATCCATCTGTCTGTACCATAAGCCATAGTCAGATGTGCCCCTAAGATATCTCAAGACATGCTTGCCCGCCTTCCAAAAGATCTTGTTAGGTTTAACCAACGTTTGAATAAACTGGTTCATCACATAGCATATGTCCAGTCTTGTATTAACTAAATACATGAGTGAACCCACCAACTCTCAATAGACAGTAGGATCCACTACCTCTCCAGATGTAGCGCCCTCTTTCCTCTAGTTTCCTGGAAGAGGAGTATCCATGGGTTTGCATCCCTCCATGTGAAACTTATGGAGTATCTCCCTTGCATACTTGCCTTGAGACACAAATAGTTCACCTTCTCGCTGCCATATTTCCAATCCAAGGAAATAGTGAAGAAGGCCCATATCCTTCATCTCGAACTCCTTTGCAAGGTCCTCCTTGCATGAGTGTATTAGCTGCTCATCACCAGTTAGTATTAAATCATAAACATAAAGAAAAATGATTAAAATCTTACCCTCCACCACAATCTGGTATAGGTTTGCATCCGCCTCACTCTTGGTGAAGCCAAGTAGTGAAATAGCTATCGATCCAAGTGTACCAAGCACGAGGTGCTTGCTTCAGCCCATACATCTCTCTTTTGAGTCTGCACACATGCGAATTGTTGCTGAAGATCTCAAATCCTTAAGGCTGCTTAATGTACACTTCTTCCTCAATGATCCCATTAAGGAACGTAGTCTTCACATTCATCTGATGAATGTGCCAACCATCTGCACTGAGAGAGAAAGGATGGTCCTTATGGAAGAATACCATGCGACAGGTGCAAAATTTTCTTCATAATCAATCCCCTCGATCTATGAGAAGCCCTGGGCCACAAATCTTGCCTTATAATTCTCAACACTCCCATCAACATTTTTCTTCACCTTGTAGATCCATCTTGAACCTATCATTGATTTATCAAACAGCCTTGGAACAATTTCCCAAGCACTGTTTCTGACAATGGAGTCATACTCCTCCACCATTGCATCTACCCATGTGGGCTCCTTCACTGCTCCTTGAAAGGAATATGGTTTAGTCACAATAAATTTTCTCATGAGAGCCATGTATCCATTGAAAAGGTTAGGAGATTGTCTCTATCTGCTCTGTGAAGTAGGGACTCCTACATTCTGTGCCACATCAAGCTTCAGCCTCTCAGCTTTTGTGGTATGCCTTCTACCAGTTCTAAGTTTGGCTCTGCATGAGTGGACTCCTCCACTCCATGAACCTCCTCTTGTGGCTGATCCACATCTAGAGACTCATCTTTGGGAACCAAAAGTTCCTCCTCTGCATGCAAGTCTAGCTCCCTCTCAAGAAACAACGTCATGGCTTTCTTCTCATTGAATTTTATATCCCATCAAACCACAGTCATTCGAATGTTTGGCAAATACACACGATAATTATGAGGTGTTTATGTGTACCCCAAAAATATCCCAAATTCAATAGTCGGCTCCAGCTTCTTCCTGGCTTTCTTGGTCACATGCACATAAAAAGATGAGCCAAAAATCTTAAAGTGAGAAACATTTGGTTTCTTACCAGTAAAATATTCTTCAGTTGTACTCATACCAAGTACTCTATGAGGACAACGACATTGCACATAAACTACGGTGTTGCATGCTTCTGCCCGTAAGTGCATTGGTAGGCCCTGATCATGCAACATAGCTCGTGCACCACCCATGATCATTCTTTTCTTCCTCTCTGTGACCCCATTATGTTGTGGCTTATGAGGCGCTATGAGTTCTCTTCGAATTCCTTCTTTGCTACAGAAGTCTTTGAATTCATTCGAGATATATTCACCATGATTATCGCTCTGCAGAGCCTTCACTTGCTTCCCCGACTCTTTCTCCACAAATGCTTTAAACTCACAGAACTTTGAGAATGTTTGATCCTTCTTCTACATGAATAAGATCCAGCATCTACGAGAATAGTCATAAAAAAAAATAACATAATACCTGTGTTTTGTTGTTGAAGCAACAAAGAATGGTCCACACACGTCTGTGTGAAATCTCTCTAGGATCACCAAATCACGGTTCTCCATTTCATGAAAGGTGGTCTTCACAAACTTACCCATAGTACATCCATTGCACTGATATAACTGCACAAGTGTACCCTTAGGAATTCCAGTAGAAATCTGCTGCAAAATCTTCAGGGTGCCATGGTGAAGATGGCCCAATCACCTGTGCCATAATTCGCCCTCATCCCGACTCAGTACTTCTTCTGATTTTCCCACCATTACTGTGCAACAATCTACCTATAGCTTGTAGAGATTATTGACTCGAATCCCTATCCTCTTGGTTCGACCCATTGTTTTATGTCACAGGAAATTTTTTCCATCGCTGAAAACAATGTCATAATCTCTGTCCTCCAACATTGCGACTAAGACCGAGTTTTTCTTTAGACCTGGAACATGCATAACATCTTTCAACAAAAATGGTTTTCCTGACTCCTTCTCAAAGGTAATGGTACCAATTTTGGTCGCAGTGTATCATCCATTGTCGCCCATCTCTATATACATTTGGATATATTTCTCCTCCAAGTCACTGAAAAGCTCCTTATCTGTCATCATGTGGAAGCAAGCACCACTATCAAGATACCACACCGATCCCATTGTACTTGAAACCAAGCATGTGATCAAAGAGAAATCAAGATCAAATTGCAAGGCAAGGGCCTCACCAGCTTCAGCTCTGTTAGAGTCGGGATTGTCATCCCTCCGTCAGAGATCAAAATCTCTTTGTTGCATTTCATTTTTAGGTGTCTCATTCAGTCCGTTCATCTGCATTCCGTTAGGGGCATGCCATCATCTGACGGAAGGGTCTCTTCACTCATTTCCCTCATGTTTGTACCTGCTGGTTTGGTCAAAATTCAAAATTGTTCATCAAAGTTGATTTCAGTCATTTACAGTCATGGATGGTCTCTTGGTCAAATAAGAGTCATTTCGGTCATTAGGTCTAGGGTTTGGTCTTCAAAAATGTCAAATAATGCCAGCAGGCCATGAGGATTTCTCCAATAATTTTTCATCTCAAAATTATCATCATCAATAATGCTCGAGAATGATTCTTCTTCAAAACTCTGTTTTGAAGAAGAAATCGTCAAATTTGTTTTTTGTAATAAATTTGTAATTTTTCAAAGTTTTTTAGTCATGAAATGTTTCAGGCGCAACTCTGGTCATCCTTTGCAGAATTTCAATTTCAAACATCCCTGCAAAGAAGACAAAGAGAATTCATCATCAGTCCAGAAAGCCAAAGGAAGCAAAGCAAAGATTCAAATTGAAGTGTCAAAGGCTTCAAACACTACAAAAGTGGGTTTTCACATCAAAAATCAAGTTCCATGATATATAAGATGTTTCATATTCAAACGGTCCATTTACACACCAAAGACATCAATGGAGCCAAGAGAAATCATGGAGAAATCAGTTGGAGGGTGAAACAGAGTTTTGGAGGACCAATTGTGGGAGAAATTCAGTCGCAGCGCACTTGGCAACTAGCGTGGTGCACCGGAGGTGCGCGGCGCATTGGGCCATTTTTCACAGTGTAAATTTGCACATGCGCGACACATACAGCTTGCACGGCGCATTGGACTGACTGCGCGGCGCATAGGCCCGAAACACTAAATTTTTTCCATTTTTCAAAAAACTCCAAATTAATTCAGTCTCACTTGCTCCGAGTGAGTCTATGCGACCTTGTAATTGCTATGGAGAAGTATTTGGTATTGATTATGAGATTGTTTATGAAGATTTGAACACAAAAACTTAAAATACTACTCTTATGTTTTAAGAGTGCTCCTAGGGTTTTAAATTTGGTTTTGCTACTTACCCCATCTATTACCACTGCTCATTTTATCATTACCACAGTTTATTTCCCTATCCCCTTACATCCTAAACCATCTATATCCCTTGTTCCCATTTTCCCTATCTCTAAACCTACCATTCCCTGTCACTATCACTCTCCCATATCATTTGCAAAATTCCTAAATCCTCAAACCCCGCATTCCTAAAACACAATCAAGTGATTGTCTCCACATTGTAAAATTCACTTGACTGAACCACATTTTTACCATTGTACTATTTCCCATAGTCCACTTTTCCCCACTGTTCCATATACCTCACAGTCCCTCATTTCCCTTTGGCACACATTTGGCACTTGGAGACAAAGACATCAAGTTTTAATTTCTCATTTTCAACAAACTAAACATACACTTGACATACACATTGCAACACCATGATGGACACCGACACATCCAATGAAAGAGACAGTGATTCCGCCACTGAACTGCATGCACTGAGGAGGCTCAAAAACGCCTGATCCACTTTGAATATTGGCCGAAGCTTCTTTGGCTGAGCATGGTACTTGATGAGGGACATTCAATCCAATTTTCAGCAAATTTGGAGAAAATTTTTTCATTTTGAATTTTTGGGTCACAAAACAGGTTTTTCTGCCCGACGCGTCGTGCCACCTTGCGCACGCTTACGTTTGAGAGATATTTTGGAGGAAAAATTGATATTTTTGGGTTTTTTATGATAAATTATGCATGCTCAGGAATGGTTGAGATATTTCATCAAGTTCTGGGTGGTTTAAAGGGTCAAAAACACCTTGAAAATGGCCTTTTTACCACCTTTTGCACACACAGGAACTAGTCTTGGGAGATTGAAGATTTGGAGGGGAAAATGACATCAAAATCTAGAAATTCCACTTGTTTTGGATAGTAGACAGACATGGATTTCCAACGAGCTATCATGAGCTCAATTTTGACTTCGGGAAGTGCCTCAAAAATCGGCTCCAAAGTGGCGCGACGCATTGAGAAATTTGGCCTCATTTTCACTCTTCAGCTCAGAAATTCGCCTATTTTTGACTAGTTTCACTTTTTGATGTAACTCTTGACCTATCTTGATGTAATTTCATGACCATGATGTAAATTGGGCACATTTTTACTTGTTCTAGAGGATTCATTCACTAAAAAGTGAAAATTAAATGAATGAATCAGTTTCCTAGCATATAGAGGCAAGTTGTTTGATTGCCTAGATTTCAGTTTCTAGTTTAGAATTGGTTGAAACAGCTCCTAGAAGGATGAGCTCGACCCCTAGAGGCATGGTAAGGGGTTAGGATGGTCTATATCATGTATTTTATGAGACATTTTTAGGGTTGGACTCTTGGGAATAGTTCGGCACCTCATTGTATATTCATTTCTGCATTTTTGGCAAAGGAAAGACCCAGGTTTTGCAGCCCTCTTTGGGATCCTTGTGGCTCTGCATTTTGATGGTGTTTTTCTCCATGTATTTTTAAGTTCATTGATGTTTATGTGTACCAATTTCATTCTCCTTTCTTCTTAAACTGAACAACCAAGTTATAAAGGTAGAATTCATTGGTTTGCTTTGCTCTGCCTTCAGTTTTTGTTTAGTTTTTCATGTTTTCATCTGTTTGAGGAGGACTCTTGAGACCCTCTTTCCCTCTTTAGCTCCTCACCAGTCTGATCCATCCATTCGATCAATATAAAGCATAAAAACTCTTTCCTTCCTTGCCCCAAACAGAATTCTGCAAAAACTAGGCCTAATCCCCGCACCCGAAACTGCCTTTCCCTTTGATCCAACAAAAAACCCAACCAAACTCCTTCACTTATATACCTAGCCTAAAATTAGCTTCTATTTCAATCATCTCAAGCCCTATTGATTACTTTTCGCTGAGATTGACCCGGAGAGAGCCCTCTCCTGTTCTGGTAGGGCTAGCTACCAGACTGAGCATGGTTTGATGTTACCCTGAACTCTGCCTTCTTTCAGCCTGAGGTAGATTTGGGCCATAACATAGTGGCAACCATACTGGGGAGAAAATGGTTTGCTTGTTGGTGTTATTTGTTTTATAAGCTACAGACGGAGCCTGAAGTTATGCCAGGTAGCCTTCGAAACGCTCTTGCTTTGCATTAGCAAAAGTAGATAAACGTTGCTTCAGTCAATCTCTGGTCTAGCTTGTGAACGTGACACTTGACTTGTAGATTGTCTTGCCCCAGTACATGTATCATGTTCAGATCTGATGGTTGATGGTGGACAACGATTAGACATAAGAAGGTTGAAATATTTCACCTGGTGACTCCAACTCAATGTAGAGACTCCACTGGAGGACTAACTCTTTCTCTGAGAAAATGGAAGGATCTTACACAAAGTTCAGGTATCCAAAGTGGAATGGTATTCAGGATCTAGTTTGCTTTCTGGTAAATTACTTCTTCGTTGTTCTTGAAGCTGTCCTTAAAGTTTTTCAGAATTTTTTGTATGATAAAGGTGATCAAAATCTTCACTCGACCTATTCAAAAAGTGTAAATACTGATTTTCCCTTTGATCCTGGTCTCCTTACTTTTCCCACATCTTATGTTGACTCTCTTCAAAGTGATGAGCTTAAAGAAAACCAAACTGATCCCGTAGCTCTTGTATATACTCCTACACCTTGTATAGTCCCCGATAGGTATAAACCTCTTGTTTTACCTCCTATACTTCATGCTTTCCCTAAAAATTATGACCTATATCTACCAAGATTTGACGGTGAATGTAACAATGTCAACGTTGAGCAACATGTGCAGAATGTTGAGACTTTTCTAGACCTTTTTGAAGTTGATGACGAGGATGTCAGTATTAGGCTTTTCGCTCTTTCTTTACAAGGCAAAGTCAAGAGTTGGTTCAAAGCCCTGCCTGATGCGAGCATCTCAAATTTCCAGCAGTTCGTTGAAGTTTTCCTCGACAGGTGGGTGATCATAAAAAACCTTTTCTTGATTATAGAAGAGTATAACTAGCTGAAAAGACTTCCAGGGGAGACAATACAACAGTTTTCTGCCAGATTTAACCAAGTATATTTTTCAATGCCAGCTGATATAAGACCTTCTCCTAGATCTGCTCTCTTGCACTACCCGGGTGCCTTTGATCCAGAAATGGAGTTTCAGTTGAGAGAAAGGAATATTGCAACACTTGTAGAGATACAGAACAGTGCAGTAAATGTAGAGGCTCATTTGCTGATCCGAAGGGCAAGGTTGAAGGAAGAAGAGATGAAAAACATAGATCCGGAGAAATCGACATCTCTAGAGGTAAAGCTTGACATGTTGGTAAGTGCAGTAGAAGAGATGATGCAAAAGATCACCACAAGGAATGAGTATAATGTTCAAGCCCATGGCTCGCTAATTGAAGAAGAACAAGTTGCTGATCCAAAACATTTTGTTTCTTATCCCAGTTGTCATAGATCTGATAATGATTGTTTTGTAGATCATCTTGGAGAAGAGAGATCTATTGATATGACATGTATGCTTGATGATGTGTTTTATACTGATGATTTGCCTCAGTTTGATCAGTATGATGATGATTATGTTCTCCAAACAGAAGCTAATCTTGCAGACAAATCAACAGCTAGTTTGTGGAAGGAGGAAGTTCACTTTCAACAGCTCGAGTATAGTGATCAACCGATGCATATCAACTATGACAATGATGAGGAAAGTGCAACAAATTTTGAAGTAAGTGAAGGATCTTTGCCTTTTTGTTTTGATTCGTTTCAGTTCATCAGAGACAACTTCCATGCAATCAGAAATCAACTGCCAACAAGCCTTGATTTGGACCATCTTGAGGGCAATGAAAACCTTGTTCAAGACTTCTCATATTCAGATTTGCAGCCCCCGAATGCCATTGATTGTCAAGTTGTAGATGAAGACATGGAAGCTGGCGCATATGATCAAATGATACAAGATGACTCCGTACCATTTTGCTTTGAATCATTCCAGTTTTTGAAGGGTAAATTGCATAGTAAATCTTCAAATGAGCAGCCTGTAGGAGACCAACAATCTCTCAGTTTTAATATTGAGGATGAGACATATATCAAAATTCTTGAGCAAGTTGTTAATGAGAAATATTCCCCTGAAATGACTGATGAAATCATTTTGGATACAAAACCCTCCCTAGCTCCAGATTTGCAGCCACCAAACTAAATTGAAGGGAAGATTGCGGATGAAAGCGTGGAAGCCGAAATACATGATTTAATGATGCAAGAGGATTCTGTACCCTTTTGTTTCGAATAATTTCAGTTTATAAAGCAGAATTTTCGTAATATCTCTAAGGAAAAAGATGAACAACCAGTAGGATGCCATACAGTTTCAATGGATACGTCACAGCAGTCTTCTCAAGTTTTTGATGATCCTATTGCTCATGTGTTGGATGATGTTTGCTGTAAAAGTTCTTCTTCATTGGCTAACCTTGTGACAGAAAAGAATGTTGATAATAATCTTATACAAAAGTCGCCTTCATTGTCTTGTCTAACAGATTTTTTGTTACAAAGCCCATTTCAAGGTTTGCAGTCATATGAGGAGATTGATAAAGGAGACTTTTGTTCTGTTTGGAATCAGCAACAAATTTTGGTTATTCACAAAATTCAGGATCCTTTTGATAGCCTGCTGCAGTCACCAAAGAAAGACAACACATATGTGAGGAAAATCTTAATATCCAGCTATGAAGATTACTTGGACCAGAGCAGTAATGTGTTAATGGAAATCAATAGCTATGTTTATGAAGATCCTTTCACAGTTTTCTTGAAGTCATCCAGTCAATTCATGCTTTGCAAGTTTATCAGCAGTAAACTTGATTCCAAGTTTCCATGGGAGTTGCCTTTCGATTCTTCCCTTTTCTTGCGCATCAGAAAGCATTTGGGAAGAAATCAAATAGCAGCCAGGATGCTTACATGGTTGCATTGGCTGTTCCATTTCACTTGATCGGGTGGTGAAAAGAACAATTAGAGTAGGTTTGATGAATAAGCTCAATTATGAGCATCTTTCCAATTTGTCAGTTATGTTTTAGTCGTGTTTGATTTTATTATGGTTTTCAGTTTTAGCCTTGAGTCAGAGTCAATCTGCATAATGTCGGTTTTTGTGTTTTGACTCCATTTCCCAATGGATGAAGGCACTGTCTGCTCTCCCAAATATCTGTAGTTCTTGGCACCTCCCAGGAGCTACCATCCCCATTGGATCCAATGTTAGAGTCGGTATAGTCATACCTCCGTCAGAGATCAAAAAACTCTTTGTTGCATTTCATTTTTAGGTGTCTCATTCAGTCCATTCATCTGCATTCCGTTAGGGGCATGCCATCATCTGACGGAAGGGTCTCTTCACTCATTTCCCTCATATTTGTACCTGTTGGTTTGGTCAAAATTCAAAATTGTTCATCAAAGTTGATTTCAGTCATTTACAGTCATGGATGGTCTCTTGGTCAAATAAGAGTCATTTCGGTCATTAGGTCTAGGGTTTGGTCTTCAAAAATGTCAAATAATGCGAGCAGGCCATGAGGATTTCTCCAATAATTTTTCATTTCAAAATTATCATCATCAATAATGCTCGAGAATGATTCTTCTTCAAAACTCTGTTTTGAAGAAGAAATCGTCAAATTTGTTTTTTGTAATAAATTTGTAATTTTTCAAAGTTTTTTAGTCATGAAATGTTTCAGGCGCAGCTCTGGTCATCCTTTGCCGAATTTCAATGCCAAACATCCCTACAAAGCAGACAAAGAGAATTCATCATCAGTCCAGAAAGCCAAAGGAAGCAAAGTAGAGATTCAAATTGAAGTGTCAAAGGCTTCAAACACTACAAAAGTGGGTTTTCACATCAAAAATCAAGGTCCATGATATATAAGATGTTTCATATTCAAACGGTCCATTTACATGCCAAAGACATCAATGGAGCCAAGAGAAATCATGGAGAAATCAGTTGGAGGGTGAAACAGAGTTTTGGAGGACCAACTGTGGGAGAAATTCAGTTGCAGCACACTTGGCAACTCGCGTGGTGCACAGGAGGTGCGCGGCGCATTGGGCCATTTTTCACAGTGTAAGTTTGCACATGCGCGGCGCATTGGGCTGATTGCACGACGCACAGGCTCGAAACACTAAATTTTTTCCATTTTTCAAAAAACTCCAAATTAATTCAGTCTCACTTGCTCCGAGTGAGTCTATGCGACCTCGTAATTGCTATGGAGAAGTATTTGGTATTGATTATGAGATTGTTTATGAATATTTGAACACAAAAACTCAAAATCCTACTCTTATGTTTTAAGAGTGCTCCTAGGGTTTTAAATTTGGTTTTGCTACTTACCCCATCTATTACCACTGCTCATTTTATCATTACCACAGTTTATTTCCCTATCTCCTTACATCCTAAACCATCTATATCCCTTGTTCCCATTTTCCCTATCCCTAAACCTACCATTCCCTATCACTATCACTCTCCCATATCATTTGCAAAATTCCTAAATCCTCAAACCCCGCATTCCTAAAACACAATCAAGTGACTGTCTCCACATTGTAAAATTCACTTGACTGAACCACATTTTTACCATTGTACTATTTCCCATAGTCCACTTTTCCCCACTGTTCCATATTCCTCACAGTCCCTCATTTCCCTTTGGCACACATTTGGCACTTGGAGACAAAGACATAAAGTTTTCATTTCTCATTTTCAACCAGCTAAACATACACTTGACATACACATTGCAACACCATGACAGACACCGACACATCCAATGAAAGAGACAGTGATTCCGCCACTAAACTGCATGCACTGAGGAGGCGCAAAAATGCCTGATCCACTTCGAATATTGGCCGAAGCTTCTTTGACTGAGCATGGTACTTGATGAGGGACCTTCACTCCAAATTTCAGCAAATTTGGATAAAATTTTGTCATTTTGAATTTTTTGGGTCACAAAACAGGTTTTTCTGCCCGACGCGTCGTGCCACCTTGCGCGCGCTTACATTTGAGAGATCTTCTGGAGGAAAAATTGATATTTTTGAGTTTTTTATGATAAATTATGCATGCTCAAGAATGGCTGAGAGATTTCATCAAGTTCTGGGTGGTTTAAACGGTCAAAAACACCTTGAAAATGGCCTTTCTGCCACCTTTTGCACACACAGGAACCAGTCATGGGAGATTGAAGTTTTGGAGGGGTAAATGACATCCAAATCTATAAATTCAAATTGGGTTGGATATTAGACAGACAGGGCTTTCCAACGAGCTATCATGAGCTCAATTTTGACTTCGGGAAGTGCCTCAAAAATTGGCTCCAAAGTGGCGCGACGCATTGAGTTTTATGGCGCGGCGCATAGAGAAATTTGGCCTCATTTTCACTCTTCAGCTCAAAAATTCGCCTAGTTTTGACTATTTTCACTTTTTGATGTAACTCTTGACCTATCTTGATGTAATTTCATGACCATGATGTAAATTGGGCACATTTTTACTTTTTCTAGAGGATTCATTCACTAAAAAGTTAAAATTAAATGAATGAATCAGTTTCCTAGCATATAGAGGCAAGTTGTTTGATTGCCTAGATTTCAGTTCCTAGTTTAGAATTGGTTGAAACAACTCCTAGAAGGATGAGCTCGACCCCTAGAGGCATGGGAAGGGGTTAGGATGGTCTATATCATGTATTTTCTGAGACATTTTCACGGTTGGACTCTTGGGAATAGTTTGGCACCTCATTGTATATTCATTTATGCATTTTTGGCAAAGGAAAGACCAAGGTTTTGCAGCCCTCTTTGGGATCCTTGTGGCTTTGAATTTTGATGGTGTTTTTCTCCATGTATTTTTAAGTTCATTGATGTTTATGTGTACTAATTTCATTCTCCTTTCTTCTTAAACTGGACAAACAAGTTATAAAGGTAGAATTCATTGGTTTGCTTTGCTTTGCCTTCAGTTTTTGTTTAGTTTTTCATGTTTTCATCTTTTTGAGGAGGACTATTGGGACCCTCTTTCCCTCTTCATCTCCTCACCGGTCTGATCCATCCATTCGATCAATCTAAAGCATCAAAAGTCTTGCCTTCCTCGCCCCAATCAGAATTCTGCAAAAACTAGGCCTAATCCCCGCACCCAAGACTGCCTTTCCCTTTGATCCAACAAAAAACCCCAAAAACCCAATCAAACTCCTTCACTTATATACCTAGCCTAAAATTAGCTTCTATTTTAGTCATCTCAAGCCCTATTGGTTACTTTTTGCTGAGATTGACCCGGAGAGAGCCCTCTCCTGTTCTGGTAGGGCTAGCTACCAGACTGAGCGTGGTTTGATGTTACCCTGAACTTTGCCTTCTTTTAGCCTGAGGTAGATTTGGGCCATAACAAGCTCCTACAACCTTCTTGTTCTTATTTTTTTGTGGGAATTTAGTGGTGAGATGCCCATGTTCGTGACAGTGAAAACACTTCACCTTGGACAAATCCAGCTTCTTGCCTTTAGCCTCATATTTTTAATGGGATTTCCTCCCCTTCCCTTTCCTTGCTTTGGCAGCCAAAGAAAAATCCTCTTCATTATCATGCTTTGATGAAGAGCCATCTCTGGTGTTCCACTTGAACTCCTCCTACACTAGATCCGACCACAGTCGTTCCCAATCCAGCAGTTTTTCCCATCCTTTAACAAAATCTTGATAACTGTGCCAACTCTTAGGAAGTCCCAAGAGAGGAAAACTCACCAAATCATAATTAGAAACCGTGATTCCCACACTCCCCAGTTAATCCTAACATTGGACAAACTTTGTGAGATACTTAGGAATATTGTCTCCCTTCTCCATCTTAATATTTCTGAGTTTATCCTTCAGCGCCAATTTCCTATGGTCGCTGCTTCTTTGAAAAAGATAGGTCAAAGCCTTCCACATTGGAAATTTATTGGCTTTCCCATGAAGGCTTGAGACAATATGGTCTCTCACACCCTCCAACAAAATCCTTCTTGTCTTCGCTACTTTCTTTTTCCAGGCATCAAGTAATGTAGGATCCGTCGAAGTGGGCTTAGGAACATCATTGTCGATGAATTCCTTCAATCCATTATATTCAAGCACTGCCTCCATCCCATCCTTCCATGCAATGTAGTTCTAGCTGCCCTCGAGTGTATACTCTAACCACAAACCATTGAAAGCCATTTCTAAGTTTACTCAACTGTCGCACCAAGAAATTCTTGCAACAAATTCGAATTGTTTCCACCAACAAACTTAGCTACTACTTCAATATTGCAATCTTCTTTGCTCTGATACCATGTAGAAATTTTTAATACAATTATGTATTGTCGGATTCTCCTGATCTAACAATTATATGCCATTGTTAAATACATAATCCTTCTACTTAAATTCTTTGTGGAAATTTAATTTCCAATTGCAAACACATGAAGAAAGATCAATCACACATAACACAGATGTTTTTACCGGGAAAGCATAAGGCTGAAAACCCCACTATTATATATTATGTATATATCATGGATCATGAAACAATCTCATACAAAAATCTAATCCAAGAGCTCTCAGTACAATATACATTTGTCTCACACTGTCATGCAAAAAATTTCATAAATATGCACCAATTTACTGCCTCCTAACAGCCTGCATCCACTGCGCAATCCCTGATGATCACAATCCTTGAATGAATTAGATCTTCCCTTGCCTTGACTGTGCAATCCTCATTGGCATCTCCAATGTGTGTTTGGTTGCACTTGTGCACCCACTATAGTCACAACTGATAGTCAGACTATCCATTTCACCTATCTCTCAACTAGGTCTCCACTGGATCTGACATGCATGTAGTTAACAATAGTAAATATTCAGTTTCATGTGAGATCACTCCATGTGAATTAATTTAACATTTAATTCATTGATCTCTCACTAGTGTATCTTTAGTTACAACAAGTTACAACTAGCACAACTAAGTGTAACTCACTTAACTGAGTTAAAATACTTTACAACTCACATAACTACACATCCAACTCTGTTACAACTTTGTATCACTCAGTTACAACAAAGCCCACTAGCATGTCCCACCAAGCAACCTTTGAACTCAAAATTCCTTCAGCTAACTGGTTTGCCACGTCAATTAATTGAAATCAAGCACTTCAAGAGAATAGATTATTATTTATTGTCTAATTATTGTTAAGGGCTAACAATAATTGACATGCATTCTATTTTTAGACATGAAATCCATGAAACAAATTCACACATGCATTCCAAAAATAGATGTCCATCCATCCATATAATTTTCTCAACCATCTATAAATAGATTACTACTAAAAATAGACTTTCATCCAAATTCTAAAAATGGACATATCACCTAAAAATAGCTTGTCGGCCCCACCTAGTGTAGGTGCTTAATTTTCACTAGGATCATCATCTTGTTGAATCTCAACACTAATCACCGTCTTCTATTAACCGATCTTGTGAAAATTTCCTTGAAAAATAGCAATTGGAAATTATTCTTCTAATTGGTTAATTATTAAGCAATTTATTTGCTATGGTAAACAACAAATAAATCACATTGCAATTCTTCACAGATAAAAACGTTGCGGAAAATAAATTGTTGGAACTGAGAAATATAGAGCACACACAAAATAAGGTGACTCCATTATTTTTTGGCAATAGTCCCCAGAAAAACCCAACATGGGAAAATCAATGCAAAAAATGAGGGTTTTATTATTATTCTTCAACAACAAATCTGAGTAAAAATCTAGATGCCAATTTGGCTATCCTCCAACAAAATATACTGCCAAAATTATTTGGAGGAGATTCCTCCCTTTTGCAACTGATCACAACCCCTCTGGCCCTACTTTCACTTCCACCCGGTAACTCGCACTGGCCAAAAATGCACACTGCTTGGCCCAAATAATTAACACTTCCTACTAGATAGATCTGGATGAGCCTTCCTGCCTCCCTCTAGCCCTGGAATTGACTCACTCTGCCTTTCGATGATCTCCTGGCCTCCTACAATTGAAACGATCACTTTCTGACACTTTGAACTAGGGTTCCTAGCTGATCGCACTGGTTTCTTGGCCTCTTTACAGAAATAATTTAGCCTCCCATCTATTGTTGCTCTACTACTAAGAAATTCTATTGGAAATGAATTTTTTGCTCCTTTATTCATTGTGTTTCTCCCTCAGTCACTTCCAGTTGATCACTAGCATGAATTCTTGTCTAGTTGAACTTTTCTCTCTGAGAAATTCGATCTACCTAGATCACTGGTTTGTTATTGTTGCGGTTACTTCTGCAACTACATTTGCATCCTTTATGGTTCAAACTTCTCTCCCTTTCTTGATCTCTGCAATTGGGTAGCTCGATATTCCAAGGGACTCATTGTTGCTACTCTGCTACTATTGCAACATCCCTTCTAGCTTGAACTTCTCTCCCTTGCTAAATCATTGCAACTAGGAAGCTCGACTTTTGCCAAGGAACTTGACTGAAGGTGTCTTTTGCTCAAACCCCATCAACCTCCTTTTATAATCTCTCATTGGCTCACCAATGACCATGATTAAATCCTCATCAATGGCTATGATCATCTCTGAGTTGATCCATGTGAGTTTCTAGAGAAATTTCACTTTTCTCAATTAATTCATATTAATTAATCATTTTTCCTAAGTTAGACTTACGAAAATTTTAATTACTAACTAATTAACTTAATTGAGACATCTCTAGGTGCCTTCTCCTGAAACTTTTTCTAGGTTTGGAGTTCCAGTGTTTAGCCTCTCTGATCAAAATTGAGACTAGAACACGTGTCTGATGCTACCCAACCTTAAAAAACTAACACTCCCTCTTAGCAAGGAAGGTGTTCTAGAAAATCTCATAACATCCTCCCATACATGTTAGTGATGTCTGATGTAACAACCCTGGTGAAAATTTCATGTAATAAAGTTAAAAAATAATAACCATGGTTGATGGGACACTTATTCCAAGATGAATGGTGAGAAAAACATCATAGTGGGTGTTCATTTTGGTTATTATGGCTAAAGGAATTGAAAAATGAAATGGCAAAGGCTTTGGAAAGGCATAAGGCATTAATTGTCATTTTATTTATGAAAATAAAGGAAAATAGGAGAAAAGGAAGGTGAAAGGTCACAGGTTGCACGTGAGGAGGAAAATGAAGGAAAATAATGGAAAATGAAGAAAATAGAGGCCTCATTAATAAAAAGGATTTTGAGGATCAGTTGGCAAGATTTTTCTCACACTTATGGCTCACATTCTATTCTCTCTCTCTCTCTCTCATACTCTTGGATACTTATAGCTTTGTTGGAGCACTCTTGGAGAGTGTGGATACTTGGTGATTTGGAGCAAGAAAATAGCAAGGAGGAAGAAAGCAAGGAGGAGCAGGAATCAAGCAGCTACAACAATATTCTTTGCAGGTATTGATTTGCATGTATGATTTCCTTGCTAGATTTTGCATGCATGGTATTGCATGTGATTCTTTTCTATCTTAGCATGGGTTTTTCTAGGTGTGAAAATGTTTTCATCCTAGCCTTTCCATTTCCAGATAGCCATGGTGTTGTGGAGTTCTCATGTTTGGTTTAGCTGGAATACCGGATGGACTCAAAGCCGAGTGAGGTGGATCTCTGAATGATTATGGAACCGGTCCATGTGTTGCCTCAGTTTAGGGCCTAGTAATCTGGGTTTGGATTGCGGTAAATCCTGAGAGGTGGTTTTATCTCCATTCAAGCCTAGGAATCTTGGGTTTGGGATATATGGTAAATCCTGGAGAGTATGTCTCGTTTTAGGGCCTCGTGACCCCTAATTCAGACTGTGGGTTGCAGTAAAGCCTGAGAGACTAGGAGACAGTAAAATTCCTCATGGTTTAGGGGGAGATAATCCAATGATATCTATGGTTGTGTTGGTCTAGTGATCGAGTGTAGATCACGGTAAAGTCGGTTATGACATGTTTATTTTGTTGGCCTAGTGATTTTGTGTGGATCATGACAAAGATTTATTTATATTAATGAGGGTGAGGTGGTTTAGCCTCAGGATGTCCTGGTTGGTTCTTTCGGTTTGATTCCCACATTCATGCTTGGAATATGGCACGGGAGTGATTAGCTGAAGAGAGATTTGGCTCAACCAATCAATGATCGAGTGGAACATGAAAGTTTCATCTCGAATTAGTTTTTACATTCAATAATGAATATCTCATTCCTTTGGTATTTGGTATGAAAATGTACTGGTTATTATGTGGATTCTATTTTTGTTGTATCCACTGTATTTCTATTGTTATTATGCTGGTTATAAGCATGTATTTTATCAGTGATGATGTATGGATCTATCCATGCTTTTACTTGTAAATGAATGCACAATGTATCTATGGTAAAATAGATTTTACTTCAGCATATGGTGTAAGGAAACAATTCTTCTTAGTGATTCTCAGACAAGTACGAAACCTATATGCTTAAATATGTTGTTTACACCTGTAGATTCAATATTTGTGACATGTTTGAAAAAATGCATGTCATAGCTAGGAGGGGACCAAATGAGTTATTTTTTATTTCATTTATTCAATATCATTTTCCTATTGTTATTTATTATCCCTTAATTTTTCATGAAGTTCTGGGTAGTGACCTTGGATCTGGGCCTGAAAAGGTGGCTCAAATCTCAAAGCAGCAGGCACAAAACTGAGCATTTGGGGCCCTAGCCACTAGCATGAGTGTTATGTCTGCGACTATAACCTCCTAGCCCCTGGAATTCAGTGTTATGCCTATGGCTATGGCTCAAAGGGGATCAAAATTTCAGTGTGACCCTTGGGTAAGAGGCCTAAATGGTTGGCTTACCTCCTAAGGGTGTTGTGGTTGTTGTACAAGGTTTGTAGGTTGTGCTTTCCATTGGTTCCACTTCCTTAAGGTCACATAGGAGGTTGAATCTCATTATAGTAGCCTCTCATCGCATTTTTATCCCGTTTGGCTGATTACTTGGGTAGATGTGGGAAGGGTGTGTTACAGAGTGGTATCAGAGCGATGTTGCGCTCTCCTTAGGCGATGTCTGGTTTCTTTTCTATTTGGATGGTGTCTAGTTCCCGTTCTCTTTGGTTGATATCTATACCACAGAGTGGTATCAGAGCATGGTTCAACCCTTAGACTGGGTGGGTAGTGTGTTTATCATGCATTTATGTTAGTTTCATATGTGTTTGTTGCATCCGTGTCATGTTGGCCATGGTGGAAGTGGTGTCTCCATGGAAGGATTGATGGTGTTGTTGTCAACATGTTTTCAAGAGTGTATGATTGGTTATGCGTTGCTCATGCTTGTGTATTGTTCGTGCACGCTTGCTTACATATTGTTACATATTTTACATGCATTTATTGCTTATGCTAGGGTTACATATTGGTCATGCTTCGGTGTTATCCGTGTATGCTTTCTTGTGTGATGTCATATGTTGAACATGCATTGGTCGTTCATGATTGGTTATACATTTCAAGTGGGTACATATGGTCAAGTTTGCATTGGTTTGATTGAGGTTGTTGTGCATAATTCATTGTATGAAATTATGTCATCATGATGATATTGGTATGTTAGGATGCAAATGTGTTGGATGCGATAGAGTAGGAGATGTAGATCATTAAAGTGAAGTTGCAACAAGGGACTTTGGGTTAAGAGCAGATTGTCATACAAGTTTGTATGCTTGGCATGCAGGTATGTGGTTCATAGTTGTTGTAAGCATTAGGGTTGCTTATATGTTTTTCATTATATTATTATTATGGTTATGTGTATTCCTTTCATTCTATTGATGTTATGGTTACATATATGATAGATGCTAGTTTATTAGTGTAGTTATGAATGATAGTAACTTGTAGTTGTAGCATTTCTATTGTTGTTTTATGCTAGATAACTTGATGATTATGTTATATGTTATATGTTGTTGATGAGCATGTTATAGGCTAACTTGTTGTTATATGATAGTTAGCTTGATGATTAGGTTATGTTGTTGATGAGCATGTTATATGTTAACTTGCAGCTAGCTCGATGATTATGTTATATGTTGTTGATGATCATGTTATATGTTAACTTATTGTTGTTATACATTAGTTAAATTGATGATTAGGGTTATAGCATTAAGATATTGATGTTATATGTATTTTTATTTCTTTGGATTAGCTTATGTAGATGGTTAGGGTTATTACATTCACGTTTGAGTCGATATATTTATGATATTATATTGTACTAATCTAGGTTGACTGTGCATATGTGATTGTTATGCATGAATGAAAATTGTTTGTGAGTTTATGATGTGAACATGTTAGCTAGATACTGTTATGGATATCATGACCTTATATATGATTGAGTTTATATGTTGTGAGTTTATATCATACTAATTAGATTGATTGTGTAGACAAGATAGCCTCCCCTAAGACACATTAAGGCATGAGTTTGCATATGTCGTATACTTGGTGGTTGATCTTTTGACTATGTCATCTATTCTGTGTTTCAGTGTTTGGTGTCTATTATGTATTCTAGTTGATTTATATAACATTGTAGATTTATAGTTTGTTTAAATGTTCGATTATTTGCATGATATGAGTATGTGCCTATAAGGTTGCATGAATAAATGATCTTGTTTTGAGATGGTCATACTAATGTGTTGGGACATATGATATGTACTTGAGTGTAAGTATGTGATAGTTGTAGAATTACGTATTATGAACGATGAATATGAGTTGATTGTGGATTATGGCATGGTTGTTAGTCTTGGTAATAGTTGATTTCAAATTGATAAATATGTTGTCTTGATATTTGGTACATACGACTGACATGCATGTTCAGTTACAAGTCAGCGTGCTTGGCACAACGAGGTAATATAACTGGTATATTGTTATATTTATTTATGCACTAACAGTTGTGTGATTATGGTAGTATGATGCAGAGATTACATGGAAAAAGAGACTGCCATGAAATCTTGGAGAAGGACAAGATTTTTTTTCCTTCGGAAGCACTGGGAACCCATGGGGATTGAGTCATGGTGTTTGATGCTAGTCTTGTGCCTTTGGTGTTTATGATTTGTTTGAACTTGATTTGCAGTTTTGTCTCTGTTTGGTGCAAGGACTTGCCACTTTGATTGTGGTGTCGTACTACTATTGGTTTTCTTCTTGTTTGTTTCTTGTTCCTACCTTTTGTTTGAGAGTCTTGGGAATTGGTTGGAGAAAGAGGAAATTAATGGAGATTGGGGAGAGTTATGTGGTACTCAATAGGTAATGAAAGACACGGATGAAGCTTGGTGCATGAGTAAGCACAACGAAATTTAAGAATATGATAGTCAATAGGATTGGTTGGGTCCATTGTGGTAAATGGATGGTGGAAGGAAAATCGTGAGAAAGGAAAAACGAAAGGTAAAGTGAATGGATCTGAGGTGTTAGCTGCCTTGGATATGTTGGGAAATGTTGTTCTTAATGTTGTGCATGTTGTGCACCAATAAAGGAAGTTCTCTTAACCTTGACCTTATGTTATCTGGTAATTATGATGTGATCATGATTATTTTGGTGTTTATATATGTATACATGTATGTATGTATGTATGTATGTATGTATGTCGTGTCTGACAAGGTAATCACGAATCATGATTTTTTAATGCTAATGTTTATATGTATATATATGTGTATGTATATAGTTGTTTGACTAGATCATTATTGCTTTATGACTATATATATGTATGTATCTGTGTCATTGTATGACAGAGTTTTCAAGGATCATTCTTGTGGAGGAACGATTTCTTATGCAGGTGAATGACATGAAGAAAATTGAGGCCTCATCAATACAAAGCTTTTGAGGATTAGTTGGAAAGCTTTTGGCTCAAGCGTCTACTCACACTTATGGCTCACATTCTATTCTCTCTATCTCTCTCATACTCTTGGATACTTAGAGTTTTCTTGGAGCACTTTTGGAGAGTGTGGATACTGTAGAAATTTCTGAATCGTAACTCTTATGCAGAAATTATTATTGTTAATCCGGTTAAGCACCTCCTACTTAGATAAGTTATCAACTGGATAAATTCAAATTATAATCGAAGAAAAACACATAAAATATCTCTACCAATCCAGATCTAGAATAATTTCATGCACACATTGAAAAAGTGACAGTTATTTCTGGACAAATAGTGCCCGGAAAAACCCAATGTGGGAAAACTGATCTCTAGCTCCCGGAGGGTTCTATTATTAAGAATATTTCTGAATACAAAGTTTGGGTTCCAAATATGGAAAACCCGACAGAGATAACACAAGATCTACAGATCTCTGGCTAATCTAGGGCCAAAACAATGAATGATCCACACCCTCAAATGGGATTTACAGGACTCAGCCAAATCTAGGCCTAGAAACCCTGGTGATGCCCCTAAAAGGCTTTGAGTCAGTCTCTAAAGCCCCTACAAGCCTCTATGTCGGCCTCTGAAGCCCCTGAATGCCTCTGTGTCAGCCTTGGATGGCCTCCAAACCCTTAGCGCTGCTCCGGAAGGGACTGCGTTACCCCTAAATGGGTGACACAGTCACTACGCTACCCCTAAGGGTCTTTGCGTAACCCATGAAGGGTCTCCTAAAAATTACGATGTCCTTGCTGCTACTGCTGCTGCTGCCTTCCTTTGCGTTGTCCTTGAGTTGATCTCTTCTCTGCCTCTTGTGTATTCTAGACCCTGGGATCATATCATCCCCTTGGTCTAAATTCCCCTCTCTGCAGCTGAAACACTTCTGAATATTCTTAGCAAAACCCTGCCCTAAAATCTAAGCTTAGCTTCAGTGCTCTGCCTCTGTGTGTCTTTAAAAATGACCCCAAGCCTTTAATTTATACTTTTCTCATTGACAAATCAACAACCATGATCAAATCTTGAATCAATGGCTAAGATTAAAAGAAAGCTTGATCCATGTGACTTAAGACAATTTCATCACATGTTTAATTAAATTCACTTTAATTATTTTATTTTCCTAAGTTTTAACTTAGGAAATACAATAAAATAATTAATTAATTTAATATCTCCTAAACTAGATGAAATTTCCCAAATCCATTTCTGGGTCTTGTAGATCAGGTGAACTCTAGTCCTTCCTCAAAATTTGGGACCTAGAGCATAACTAATGCCACCCCAAACACACAAAATATCAACACTCCCTCTTAGCATCTGTAATGTTTCTAAATTAGCTTCAGCTAATTGGAACATTAATTTTGCCTTATTTATTTTTTATTTCATGATTAATGAATAAATTGTGAAGGAGGACATGTAAAACTCTTGAAAACTAAAAATAAATCAATGCCTATGTGAATAGAGACATTTCTGGGCTATTTAAATTATATCTTGCAGGTGTGAAATGGGCTAAATCACAAGAGGGCATCTTAGACTGCGCAGTTCTAGAAGGAACTTCTAAATGTGAAAGGGGCTAAACCAATGAAGTGGTTTAGGGTTTTTCCAATACTCCAACATTATAAAAGGAGGAAGAGAGCAACAAGAAAATGTTGTTGATGTTATTTCATATTTTAGGTTGCTTGGGCAACTCGAGTTCTCTTGGCTGTTTAGCCAAAGGGAAGAGGGTTTCCTATTTAGGAACCTTCTCTCCTTCCAAGGAGAGCTCTTTGGAGGAGATTGTGTTGCATTTCTCCGCTATCCAACATTTTGGCCAAGCTTCATCTTGCATCTGCAGCACAATCCTGTTTAGGGCTGAATTGTTCATGAGAGTTGTAGCAAGTGGAGACCAGATCTCTCAAGATCTAGGGAGTTCTAGCACCCCTTGTCACTGGGAAACTCATATATCCCATTGATAAGCTGGTTTTAGACTCATTGGGCTTCAGATATACATCTTGGCATCAGGCCAAACCCATTCCAGAAGAGGAGAGATCTCCGGTGTTAGGATTATTCCTCTCACTGTGGTGATCCATGGATTGGCCATCCAATCCATGTTAGCTTCAGATCTGATTTTCTATAACATGTTATTATTCAGAAATTTCTGAATCATTCTGCTGATTTGCAATTATAGATCTCAGATCTACTTCCGGCATTTCATGTTTTGCACAAAGGTATAGATAGGCATTTCTTTTACTTATTTCTATATTAGATATATATTTTTATGTACTAATATGCTTCAGATCTGACTATTAATGAAACACTGCTTCAGCCCCAGAAAATAACGCTATCATGGTCATGCAGTCTTTTCTTATGTGTTGCAACATCTTATTGCGGGGTTTTTCCTTATGAAAATTCTTGTTTTTCTTAGTATAATCCATATTATTTCCATTCTAAACTTGAAGACTGATATTCATGCATAAAATCACTAAACCCTTCAGAAAATCACGCTGCTGAAGCTTCATTCCAATCTGCATACTTGAGGTCATGGGGAATCAGGGTTTTTCTTGACTAGTCGGGAAGGAGGAACTATTTAACATAGAAAAACACATTTTTTTTAGCTGAAATTTTGCATGGAGGTTCCATATAACCCTATTTCACATATCCCATAGCTGTTTCCCTTATTCTGACACCTATTTCCTATTACATCCATTTTAGTGCATAAATCCTCACTTTTACCCACTATTGGATGAAGGGATTGAACATATTTCTTGCTGTTGTAGTTCCAGATCTATATTTATGTCTGTTACATTGGTTTCAAATCTTATTCTTCAAGGTAGGACCGTTATACAGTTTCCAGATTGTTGCAATCCCTTATTTTGGCAATTTTCAGGGCAACTGGGTGTGGGAGATCTGTTTAACCCACCTAGAGTGATTTGTTTGAAGCATCCTCTTGGATTTAGGTCTTAGATACTCTGATCTAAGGAATCCAAGGGCTGGTCTGAGCTTTTGTAGAATACATTCCTAAAAAATGCATTTTTCAAGCATGTATTGCTGAGAAATCCCTCTTGGGGATATTACCCTTCGACAAAGTTCTATAGACAGAGTCTGTACAAGGCCAGCTAGCCTCTAGATCTCACCCTATTTTCAGAGGTGACATATCTAGTAAATTCCCCTACATTCAATCTCTGGAATAGATCCAGTTGTTGATTGGTAATGTTTTTGAAAAAGGATTCTCATTTGCCGGATTCATGAGCAGTTTCTGAAAAGGAACATTACAGCATCAAGGGTGTGCTCTAGCAATACATCACACTATGCATTACATGACTTTGAGTACTGGCTCTATGTTGTTGAATCTTGGCCTACTGCCACTTAAAGCTACACTGTTGCTTCCATTCTGTATTATTTCCCATGACTCTGCCACTGCCACTGCAACCTTTGTACTGCAGCTCCCTCTCAATATGTTGCATCTGTGCTGCTCATAGCACTGCTACTGTTGATCTGCTACACTGCAACTTCAGTTGTTGAGATAAAAAACTAAATATCCTGCCCAATATTTGACAAGCAAGTCAAATGGGTGGCATCCTCATCACTGAAGCTCCATAGGCTACAGATATGTGCTGGCATCTAAAGAACGATGCACAGCTATAGCTCTGCCTGCATAATCAGACTCCCTCTGCACTGCTGAAGTCACATAAGCTCCTTGTACTGAAATCTATCATGCTACTGCTGCACTATGTTGTCCCTATGAGGCTCTCTACGCTGCTGCAGCTCTGCACTGTGTAAGCAGCACTGCTCTGCGTTGCTGAAGTCACAACAGCCTCAACACTGCTATTGCTTTTACGCTACTGCTTCTTTGCTCTGTGCTGCTCCTCCTAGCCTTCAGATCTGCTTATGCTTCTACCTCATCTGTGATCTATGCACCCACTGCTCCACTTGTCCTTCTATTGTCTTAAGGTTGTCGTAGCTCTCATGTGATCCAAGAGATGAGCTGCTCAAGGATCCCTCCTCCTTCTATGTAACTCCTCTAAATTTCCATGTCACCCCACCTCCATGGTTCATAAGCACTCATGGCTGCATCATCTCCTGACCCATCATCTACCACAACTACCTTGGAAGAAGATGCCTCCTTGTCCTTTTTCTTCTCTGGACAATGGCTGGAAAAATGTCCCATTTCACCACACTGGAAGCACTTGATCTTTGACAGATTCTTCTTCTTCTTCGGCTTCTTCTTCGATGCCAAGGCTGCATCTTCCTCATATTCCTTCTTTACTTTGCTTAGGACAGGGCTATGCTACCTCTTGGTGAATCTGCGTAGTTCTTCTTGCCGCAGGATTGACCACAAGCTGTCCCAATCTGGGAGGTCGGCTCTGCCCAAGATACTTTGGAAAAAGGTTTCCCACTCATCTGTGACTGCATTGAAGGCAATCCTGACTATAATTTCATCATCTACGGTTGCACCCATTGCAATTAGTTGATCCCTAATTGCCTGCAGTCTAAAGGGGAAGTGTTCCATGTATTCTCCCTTGGTCATCATGAATGACCTCATTTGGGTCTCCAACAACATTTTCCTTTGGAAAGATTTTCCCTCATACATGGAAGTCAAGGCCTTCCACATATCATTAAATGTCTTCTTCTAAGCTATGTGTGGTACAATATGGTCCTTGATACTATCCATTATCAACCGCTTGGCATGTCCAGCAGCTTCCCTATGCTTCCATAGGAGATCTGCATCTGTCGATGTGGCTAGAGTCTGCTCTGCATGGTCTCTGAGATTGTACGCCTCAAGGACAATCAAGATCCTTGCTTTCCACACTAAAAAGTTTGAGAGGCCCTCTAGCCTATCCTGATCACATACTCCATGAGGATCCATCTACTCAGAATGTGTCAGAACTTCCTTTTCTCTTTGCTAGAGAAATGGATGTAAGGACCTTGGTGAAACAGGTGCCTTCTGCTCCCTCTGACACTTGATTTCCCTCCTTGGAAATCTACCAAATCAACTATGATTCATCTTCTTCTTTGATCCTCTGATCAAACTCTAAGTTTCCTTTGGCAAGAAAATTCTTGAGAAGTTGATCTCCTCCCAATATTTGTCACTTGTGCTAAGGCTAAAAATCTGAAATCTTCAGCGTTTTAACCCCACCAGCTCTTCTGAATTTCTACAACTTTTCTGCAGACTTTTCTAGATCTGACAGACTTAGATCTGAATCACACTGGCTGGCTTCAAACCCAACTAGCGTTGTTTCTGATCTGCCTCTGTGCAGTAATTGCATGGGCTTGCTAGGACATAGCGTTGGACAGTGTCACCCTTCCCTCTGTGTTAATATTCTCCTGAAAATTGTGCTCTCCCTTTAGATCTGCTTCTCTGCTGCTTTTCCAGCTGCTTTATGCAGCTAGATCTTTCAGATTCTCCATCTAGTGACCCTCCTTGATCTGCAATTTCTCTGATCCTATGTAGAAATTTCTGAATCTTAAATCTTATGCCGAAATTATTACTGTTAATATAGTTAAGCTCCTCCTACTTAGATAAGTTATTAACTGAATAAATTCAAGTTAAAATATAAGAAAAACACATAACATATCTCTACCAATCCAAATCTAGAACAAGTTCATGCACACATTAACAAAGTAACACATTTATTTCTGGACAAATAGTCCCCGGAAAAACCCAATGTGGGAAAACCGATCTCTGGCAAATGGAGGGTTCTATTATTAAGAATATTTCTGAATACGGAAATCTGGGTTCCAAATCTGGAAAACCTGACAAAGATAACACTAGATCTATAGATATTTGGTTGATCTAGGGCCAAAACAATGATTGATCCACATCCTCAAATGGGATTTACAGGACTCAGCCAAATCTATGCCTAGAAACCCCAGCGCTACCCTTGAAAGGCTCTGTGTCAGCCTCTGAAGCCACTGAAAGCCTCTGCTTCAGCCTTGGATGGCCTCCAAACCCTCATGCTGCTTCAGAAGGGACTACGTTATCCCAGAATGGGTGACGCAGTCACTATGCTTCCCCTAAGGGTCTTTGCGTAACCCCTCAAGGGTCTCCTGAAAATTACGTTGTCCTTGCTGCTACCTTCCTTTGCGCTATCCTTGAGTTGATCTCTTCTATGCCTCTTGTGGATTCTAGACCCTGGGATCAGATCATCCCCTTGGTCTAAATTACCCTCTCTGCAGCTGAAACACTTCTGAGTATTCTTAGCAAAACCCTGCCCTAGAATCTCAGCTTAGCTTCAGTGTTCTGCCTCTGTGTGTCTTTACAAATGACCCCAAGCCTTTCCTTTATACTTTTCTCATTGACAAATCAACGGCCATGATCAAATCTTGAATCAATGAAGTACGTTAAAAGCATCCAAATTGTGACTTAAGACAATTTCATCACATGTTTAATTAAATTCACTTTAATTATTTTATTTTCGAGGATTTTAACTTAGGAAATACATTAAAATAATTAATTAATTTAATATCTCCTAAACCAAATGAAATTTCCCAAATCCATTTCTGGGTCTTGTATATCAGGTCAACTCTAGTCCTTCCTCAAAATTTGGGACCTAGAGCATAAATGATGCTACCCCAAATACACAAAATCTCAACAGATACTTAGTGATTTGGACCAGGAAAGCAAGAAGGAGGAAGCAAGCAAGGAAGAGTTGGATTCAAACAACTACAACAAGTTTCTTTGCAGGTATTGATTTCCATGTATGGTTTCCTTGCTAGATTTGGCATGCATGGTATTGCATGTGGTTCTTTTTTGCCTTGGCATGGGGTTTTCCAGGCATGAGAGTGTTTTCAGCCTAGCCTTGCCATTTCCAAATAGCCATGGTGTTGTGGAGTTCTCATGTTTGGTTTAGCTAGATTACCAGATGGATTAGAATCTGAGTGAGGTGGATCTCCGAATGGTTATGGAACCGGTTCATATGTTACCTCGATTTAGGGCCTAGTAACTCGTGTTTGGATTGCGGTAAAGCCTTAGAGGTGATTTTCTCTCCATTCAGACCTAGGAATCTTGGGTTTGGGATATAGGGTAAAGCTTGGAGATTATGTCTCGGTTTAGGGCGTAGTTATCCCTGATTTAGACTGTGGGTTGCGCTAAAGCTTTAGATACTAGGAGACAATAAAATTTATCATGTTTTAGGAGAAGAGAATCTGATGATATCCATCCTTGTATTGGCCTAGTGATCGGGTGTAGATCGCGGTAAAGCCGGTTATGACATGTTTATTGTGTTGGCCTAGTGATCCGATGTGAATCATGGTAAAGCCTGATTTATATTGATGAGAGTGAGCTGGTTTAGCCTTCGGATGCCCTATTTGGTTCGTTCGGTTTGAGTGCCACATTCATGCTTGGATTATGGCATGGGGGTGATTGGTTGAAGAGAGATTTGGCTAAACCAATCTACGGTCAGGTGGAACATGGAAGTTCCATCTGTAGTTGGTTTTTACATTCAAAAATGAAGAACTCATTCCTTTCGTATTTGGAATCCAAATGTACTGATTATTATGTGGATTCTATTTTTGTTGTTTCTACTATATTTCTATTGTTATTATGCTAGTTATAAGCATGTATTTTATCAGTGATGATGTTGGATTTATCCATGTTTTTACTTGTAAATGAATACAAAATGTATCTATGGTAAAATATATTGTATTGTAGCTTATGATGTAGGGGAGCAATGCTTCTTAGCGATTTTCAGATAATTATGAGATGCCTATGCTTAAATCTATTGTATACACCTATAGATTCAATGTTTGTGACATGTTTGAAAAAATTCCTGTCATGTCTATGAGGGTTCCATATGGGTTCTTGTTGATGTGATGGCTTCCATATCATTGTCCTATTGTTATTTATCCCCATTAAGTTTTCATGAAGTTATGGGCAGCAACCTGGGCTCTGAGCCTTGTAAAGGTGGCTCAAATCTCTGAGCTGTAGGTGCAAAACCGAGCATTTGGGGCCCTAGCCATTGGCATGCAGTGTTATGCCTACGAAAATAGCCTCAGAGCCCCTAGAATGCATTGTTATGCTTGCAGCTATGGCTCAAAGGGGTTAAAAATGTCAGTGTGACCTAGGGGTAAGAGGCTTGAATGGTTGGGTTACCTCCTTGGAGTGTTGTGGTTGTTGTACAAAGTCTGTATGGTGTGTTTTCCATTGGTTCCAATTCCTTAAGGTTAATTAGGAGGTTGAATCTGTTGATCAGTGGTTGTCATTGATGTCAACCCAAGTAGCACCAGGGGCTACCCTGATCTTGCATGGGAAATTTCACTTGACAACTTACTCTATTTAGAGTCAAGGATATTTTGAATGTTTTCTACTTGTCGAGATGTTTCCGTTGATATATGGCACGCCACGTAATTCTTCACGGTTTGAGAGATAATCATGTTTGAAGTTAGTAACCCCAGTTAGTGGGCTAAAAGCCCATGGGGTTGTAGCATGACACTAATCATTGGTTGTGATCATTGAATATTCAATAATTTTTTAAAGTCCTAAAATCCCACCAACGTTTACTTGTTGAAGACCCTCTCAACGCAATCATTTATATAAATTGTGACCCTCATATCCTCCTGATGGAAGGATTTCGCTACTTAGAATAGGTCATCGTGGAATTATCGAAATAATTTTTTTTTCTGCGAAGCTTCAGATGCAAAAAAAAAAAAAACCCATTTGAGCCAAAATCCTGATGAAGCACGCGACCGAATTTTAGATATTTTTTCACTATATTTTCGGAGATATGATCTGAGGAAGTTAGGTTTTTTGCAGGCTCTCGAATTTCATGTCAAACAAGTGACCTTAAGAAAATATTCATAACTTTCTCTCTAAGAATTGAATTCAAATTTCATAAGAAGTGACAGAAATAGGATGGAATGTAGTTTGTTGGATATCATTTTCAGGACCAAAGGTTGAAACAGTGACACATGGCACTTCGTACAATTTCGCTCTACTAAACCAATCTATAATCAGGTCATCTTAGGAGATTGGGTATAAATATTTCTTGAAGAATCCAATATTAATTAGAACTATGAGGTTGGAAAGAGGACTCAGAGGGCTACCACAGGATGTAATTTTTTGATGAGTATGTTATATGTTATATGTTGTTGATGAGTATGTTATAGGCTAACTTGTTGTTGTATGATAGTTAGCTTGATGATTAGGTTATGTTGTTGATGAGCATGTTATATGTTAACTTGCAGCTAGCTCGATGATTATGTTATATGTTGTTGATGATCATGTTATATGTTAACTTATTGTTGTTATACGTTAGTTAACTTGATGATTAGGGTTATAGCATTAAGATCTTGATGTTATATGTATTTTTATTTCTTTGGATTAGCTTATGTAGATGGTTAGGGTTATTACATTCATGTATGAGTCGATATATTTATGATATTATATTGTACTAATCTAGGTTGACTGTGCATATGTGATTGTTATGCATGAATGCAAATTTTTGTGAGTTTATGATTTGAACATGTTAGCTAGACACTGTTATGGGTATCATGACCTTATATATGATTGAGTTGATATGTTGTGAATTTATATCACACTAATTAGATTGATTGTGCAGAAAAGATAGCCTCCCCTAAGACACATTAAGGCATGAGTTTGCTTATGTCATATACTTGGTGGTTGATCTTTTGACTATGTCATCTATTCTGTGTTTCAGTGTTTGGTGTCTATTATGTATTCTAGTTTATTTATATAACATTGTACATTTATAGTTTGTTTAAATGTTCGATTATTTGCATGATATGAGTATGTGCCTATAAGGTTGCATGAATAAATGATCTTGTTTTGAAATGGTCATACTAATGTGTTGGGACATATGATATGTACTTGAGTGTAAGTATGTGATAGTTGTAGCATTATGTATTATGACCGATGAATATGAGTTGATTGTGGATTATGGCATGGTTGTTAGTCTTGGTAAAACTTGATTTCAAATTGATAAATATGTTGTCTGGATATTTGGTACATACGACTGAAATGCATGTTCAGTTATAGGTCATCGTGCTTGGCACAACGAGGTAATATAACTGGTATATTGTTATGTTTATTTATGCGCTGACAGTTGTGTGATTATGGTAGTATGATGCAGGGATTACATGGAAAAAGAGACTGCCATGAAATCTTGGAGAAGGACAAGGTTTTTTTTTCCTTCGAAAGAAATGAGGACCCATGGGGATTGAGTCATGGTGTTTGATGCTAGTCTTGAGCCTTTGGTGTTTATGATTTGTTTGAACTTGATTTGCAATTTTGTCTCTGTCTGGTTCAAGGACTTGCCACTTTGATTGCGGTGTTGTACTACTATTGGTTTTCTTCTTGTTTGTTTCTTGTTACTACCTTTTGTTTGAGAGTCTTGGGAATTGGTAAGGGAAAGAGGAAATTAATGGAGATTGGGGAGAGTTATGTGGTACTCAATAGGTAATGAAAGACATGGATGAAGCTCGGTGCATGAGTAAGCACAGCAGAAGGTAAGAATATGACAGTCAATAGGATTGGTTGGGTCCATTGTGGTAAATGGATGGTGGAAAAACAATTGCGAGAAAGGAAAAACGAAAGGTAAAGTGAATGGATCTGAGGTGTTATATGCCTTGGATATGTTGGGAAATGTTGTTCTCAATGTTGTGCATGTTGTGCACCAATAAAGGAATTTATCTTAACCTTGAACTTATGTTATCTGTTAATTATGATGTGATCATGATTATGTTAGTGTTTATATATGTATACATGTATGTATGTATGTATGTATGTATGTCATGTCTGACAGGGTAATCACGAATCATGATATTTTAATGCTAATGTTTATATGTATATATATGTGTATGTATATAGTTGTTTGACCAGATCATTATTGCTTTATGACTATATATATGTATGTATCTATGTATCTTTGTCATTGTATTACAGAGTTTTCAAGGATCATTCTTGTGGAGGAATGATTGCTTATGCAGGTGAATGACATGAAGAAAATTGAGGCCTCATCAATAAAAAGCTTTTGAGGATCAGTTGGAAATATTTTGGCTCAAGCTTTTACTCATACTTATGGCTCACATTCTATTCTCTCTATCTCTCTCATACTCTTGGATACTTAGAGTTTTCTTGGAGCACTTTTGGAGAGTGTGGATACTGTAGAAATTTTTGAATCTTAACTCTTATGCAGAAATTATTATTGTTAATCCGGTTAAGCTCCTCCTACTTAGATAAGTTATTAACTAGAAAAATTCAAATTATAATTGAATAAAAACACATAACAGATCTCTACCAATCCAGATCTAGAACAAGTTCATGCACACATTGACAAAGTGACACAGTTATTTCTGGACAAATAGTGCCCGAAAAAACCCAATGTGGGAAAATTGATCTCTGGCTCCCGAAGGGTTCTATTATTAAGAATATTTCTAAATACAAAATCTGGGTTCCAAATTTGGAAAACCCGATAGAGATAACCCAATATCTACAGATCTCTGGCTGATCTAGGGCTAAAACAATGACTTATCCACACCCTTAAACGGAATTTAAAGGACTCATCCAAATCTAGGTCTAGAAACCCTAGTGCTGCCCCTGAAAGGCTCTGCGTCAATCTCTAAAGCCCCTAAAATCCTCTATGTCGGCCTCTGAAGCCCCTGAAAGCCTCTGCGTCAGCCTTGGATGGCCTCCAAACCCTCAGCGCTGCTCCAAAAGGGACTGCGTTACCCCAGAATGGGTGACGCAGTCACTACGCTGCCCTTAAGTGTCTCTGCGTAACCCCTGAAGGGTCTCCTGAAAATTACGCTATCCTTGCTGCTACTGCTACTACTGCCTTCCTTTGCACTATCCGTGAGCTGATCTCTTCTCTGCCTCTTGTGTATTCTAGACGCTGGGATCAGATCATCCCCTTGGTCTAAATTCCCCTCTCTGCAGCTAAAACACTTCTGAATATTCTTAGCAAAAACCTGCCCTAAAATCTCAGCTTAGCTTCAGTGCTCTGCCTCTGTGTGTCTTTACAAATGACCCCAAACCTTTCTTTTATACTTTTCTCATTGAAAAATCAACAACCATGATCAAATCTTGAATCAATGGATAAGATTAAAAGAAAGCTTGATCCATGTGACTTATGACAATTTCATCACAAGTTAAATTAAATTCACTTTAATTATTTTATTTTCCTAAGTTTTAACTTAGGAAATACATTAAAATAATTAATTAATTTAATATCTCCTAAACCAGATGAATTTTCCCAAATCCATTTCTGGGTCTTGTAGATCAGGTGAACTCTAGTCCTTCCTAAAAATTTGGGACCTAGGGCATAACCAATGCTACCCCAAATACACAAAATCTCAACACTCCCTCTTAGCATCAAGGGTGTGCTCTAGCAATACATCACACTATGCATTACATGACTTTGAGTACTGGCTCTGTGTTGTTGAATATTGGCCTACTGCCACTTAACTCTGCACCGTTGCTGCCATTTTGTACTATTTCCCATGACTCTGCCACTGCCACTGCAACCTTTGTACTACAGCTCCCTCTCAATATGTTGCATCTGTGCTGCTCATAGCACGGCTACTGCTGATCTGCTACACTGCAACTTCATTTGTTGAGATAAACAACTAAAACTCCTACCCAATATTTGACAAACAAGTCAAATGGGCTACATCCTCATCACTGAAGCTCCATAGGCTATAGATCTGTGCTGGAATCTAAAGAACAATGCATAGCTATAGCTCTGTCTGCGTAATCAGACTCCCTCTGCATTACTGAAGTCACATCAGCTCCTTGTGCTGAAATCTATCACGCTGCTGCTGCACTGTGTTGTCCCTATGAGGCTCTCTGCGCTGCTACAACTCTGCACTATGTAAGTAGCACTTCTCTGCGCATCTGAAGTCACAACAACCTCAACACTACCACTGCTTCTATGCTACTACTTCTTTGCTCTATCCTACTCCTCCCAGCCTTCATATCTGCTTATTCTTCTGCCTCATCTGTGATCTATGCACCCACTACTCCACTTGTCCTGCTACTGTCATAAGTTTGTCGTAGCTCTCATGTGATCCAAGAGATGAGCTGCTCAAGGATCTCTCCTCCTTCTATGTACCTCCTCTACATTTCCATGTCATCCCACCTCCATGGTTCATGAGAACTCATGGCTGCATCATCTCCTGACCCATCATCTACCACAACTGACTTGGAAGAAGATGCTTCCTTGTCCTTTTTCTTCTCTGGACAATGGATGGAAAAATGTCCCATTTCACCACACTGGAAGCACTTGATCTTTGACAGATCCCTCTTCTTCTTTGGCTGCTTCTTCGATGCCAAGGCTGCATCTTCCTTATCTTCCTTCTTTACTTTTCTCAACGTAGGGTTGTGCTGCCTCTTGGTAAATCTGCGTAGTTCTTCTTGCCACAGGATTGACCACAAGTTGTCCCAATCTAGGAGGTCTGCTCTGCCCAAGATACTTTGGACAAAGGTTTCCCACTCATCCGTGACTGCATTGAAGGCAGTCCTGAATATCATTGCATCATCTACGGTTTCACCCGTTGCAATTAGTTGATCCCTGATTGCCTGCAGTCTGAAGGGGAAGTGTTCCATGTCTTCTCCCTTGGTCATCATGAATGAACTCATTTGGGTCTCCAAAAACATTTTCCTTTGGACAGATTTTCCCTCATACATGGAAGTCAAGGCCTTCCACAATTCATTAAATATCTTCTTCTCAGCTATGTGTGGTACAATATGGTCCTTGATACTATCCATTATCAGCTACTTGGCATGTACAACAACTTCCCTATGCTTCTGTAGGAGATCTGCATCTGTCGATGTGGCCAAAGTCTGCTCTGCATGGTCTCTCAGATTGCACACCTCAAGGACAATCAAGATCCTTGCTTTACAAAATGAAAAGTTTGAGAGGCCCTCTAGCCTATCCTGATCACGTAGTCCATGAGGATCCATCTGCTCATAATGTGTCAGAACTTCCTTTCCTCTTTTCTAGAGAAATGGATCTAAGGCCCTTGGTGAAACAGGTGCCTTTTGCTCCCTCTGACACTTGATTTCCCTCCTTGGAAATCTACCAAATATACTATGATTCATCTTCTTCTTTGATCCTCTGATCAAACTCTAAGTTTCCTTTGGCAAGAAAATTCCTGAGAATTTGATCTCCTCCCAATATTTGTCACTTGTGCTAAGGCTAAAAATCTGAAATCTTCAGAGTTTTAACCCCACCAGCTCTTCTGAATTTCTGCAACTTTTTTGCAAACTTTTCTGGATCTGACAGGCTCAGATCTGAATCACACTGGCTAGCTTCAAACCTAAGCAACTTTGTTTTTGAGCTGCCTCTACGCAGTAATTGTGTGGGCTTTCTAGGACAAAGCGTTGGACAGCGTCACCCTTCCCTCTGTGTCAATCTGCTCCTGAAAACTGCGTTGTCCCTTCAGATCTGCTTCTCTGCTACTTTTCCAGCTGCTTTCTGCAGCTAGATCTTTCAGATTCTTCAGCTGGTGACCCTCCTAGATCTGCAATTTCTCTAATCCCATGTAGAAATTTCTGAATCTTAAATCTTATGTAGAAATTATTACTGTTAATCTAGTTAAGCTTCTCCTACTTAGATAAGTTATTAACTGAATAAATTCAAGTTAAAATCGAAGAAAAACACATAACAGATCTCTACCAATCCAAATCTAGAACAAGTTCATGCACACATTAACAAAGTAACACATTTATTTCTGGACAAATAGTCCCTGGAAAAACCCAATGTGGGAAAACCGGTCTCTGGCTACTAGAGGGTTCTATTATTAAGAATATTTCTGAATACAAAAATCTGGGTTCCAGATCTGGAAAACTCGATAAAGATAACAATAGATCTATAGATCTTTGGCTGATCTATGGCCAAAAAAATGATTGATCCACATCCTCAAATGGGATTTACAGAACTCGACCAAATCTAGGCCTAGAAACCCCAGCACTGCCCCTGAAAGGCTCTGTGTCAGCCTTTGAAGCCCCTGAAAGCCTCTGCATCAGCCTTGGATGGCCTCCAAACCCTCAGTGCTACTCTGGAAGGGACTACGTTATCCCAGAATGGGTGATGCAGTCACTACGCTTCCCCTAAGGGTCTCTGTGTAACCCCTGAAGGGTCTCTTGAAAATTATGTTGTCCTTGCTGTTGCCTTCCTTTGTGTTGTCCTTGAGTTGATCTCTTCTATGCCTCTTGTGTATTCTAGACTCTAGGATCAGATCATCCCCTTCGTCTAAATTACCCTCTCTATAGTTGAAATACTTCTGAGTATTCTTAACAAAACCCTGCCCTAGGATCTCAGCTTAGCTTCAGTGCTCTGCCTCTGTGTGTCTTTACAAATGACCCCAAGCCTTTCCTTTATACTTTTCTCGTTGACAAATCAATGACCATGATCAAATCTTGAATCAATGGCTAAGATTAAAATAAATCTTGATCTGTGTGACTTAAGACAATTTCATCACATGTTTAATTAAATTCACTTTAATTATTTTATTTTCCCAAGTTTTAACTTAGGAAATACATTAAAATAATTAATTAATTTAATATCTCCTAAACCAAATGAAATTTCCCAAATCCATTTCTGGGTCTTGTAGATCAGGTGAACTCTAGTGTTTCCTAAAAATTTGGGACCTAGAGCATAAATGATGCTACCCAAAATACCCAAAATCTCAACAGACACTTAGTGATTTGGACCAAGAAAGCAAGAAGGAGGAAGCAAGCAAGGAGTAGTTGGATTCAAACAGCTACAACAAGTTTCTTTGTAGGTATTGATTTTCATGTGTGATTTCCTTGCTAGATTTGGCATGCATGGTATTGCATGTGGTTTCTGCCTTGGCATGGGGTTTTCCAGGTGTGAGAGTGTTTTCAGCCTAGCCTTGCCATTTCCAAATAGCCATGGTGTTGTGGAGTTCTCATGTTTGGTTTCGCTGGATTACTGGATGGATTAGAATCTAAGTGAGGTGGATCTTCGAATGGTTATGGAACCGGTTCATGTGTTACCTCGATTGAGGGCATAGTAATCCATGTTTGGATTGCAGTAAAGCCTTAGAGGTGGTTTTCTCTCCATTCAGACCTAGAATATTGGGTTTGGGATATACGGTAAAGCTTGGAGATTATGTCTCGGTTTAGGGCCTATTTATCCCTGATTCAGACTGTGGGTTGTGCTAAAGCTTGAGATACTAGGAGACAAGAAAATTCCTCATGTTTTAGGTGAAGAGAATCTGATGATATCCATCCTTGTATTGGCCTAGTGATCAGGTGTAGATCGTGGTAAAGCCGGTTATGACATGTTTATTGTGTTGGCCTAGTGATCCGATGTGAATCATGGTAAAGCCTGATTTATATTGATTAGAGTGAGGTGGTTTAGCCTCGGGATTCCCTAGTTGGTTCTTTCGATTTGAGTCCCACATTCATGCTTGGAATATGGCATGGGGGTGATTGGTTGAAGAGATATTTGGCTCAACCAATCTATGGTTGGGTGGAACATGGAAGTTCCATCTGCAATTGGTTTTTACATTCAATAATGAAGAACTCATTCCTTTGGTATTTGGAATCCAAATGTACTGATTATTATCTGAATTCTTGTTGTATCCACTATATTTCTGTTGTTATTATGCTAGTTATAAGCATGTATTTTATCAGTGATGATGTATGGTTTTATCCACGTTTTTACTTGTAAGTGAATGCAAAATGTATATATGGTAAAATAGATTGTATTGTAGCTTATGATGCAGGGGAGCAATGCTTCTTAGAAATTTTCAGATAATTATGAGATCCCTATGCTTAAATCTGTTGTTTACACCTATAGATTCAATGTTTGTGACATGTTTGACAAAATTCCTGTCATGTCTATGAGGGGTCCATATGAGTTCTTGTTGATGTGATGGATTCCATATCATTTTCCTATTGTTATTTATCCCCATTAAGTTTTCATGAAGTTCTGGGCACCAACCTGGGCTCTGAGCCTTGTAAAGGTGGCTCAAATCTCGGAGTTGCAGGCACAAAACTGAGCATTTGGGGCCCTAGCCATTGGCATGCAGTGTTATGCCTGTGAAAATAGCCTCCTAGGCCCTGGAATGCAGTGTTATGCCTGCAGATATGGCTCAAAGGGATTAAAAGTGTCAGTGTGACCCAGGGGTAAGAGGCTTGAATGGTTGGGTTACCTCCTTGGGGTTTTGTGGTTGTTGTACAAAGTCTATATGTTGTGTTTTCCATCAGTTCCACATCCTTAAGGTTAAGTAGGAGGTTGAATCTATTGATCAGTGGTTGTCATTGATGTCAACCCAAGCAGCACCAGGGGCTACCCTGATATTGCATGGGAAATTTGACTTGACAACTTACCGTATTTAGAGTCAAGGATATTTTTAATGGTTTCTACTTGTCGATATGTTTCCGTTGATATATGGAATGCCACGTAATTCTTCACGGTTTGAGAGATAATCATGTTTGAAGTTAGTAACCCCAGTTAGTGGGCTAAAACCCCATGGGGTTATAGCATGACACTAATCATTGGTTGTGATCATTGAATATTCAATAATTTTTTAAAATCCTAAAATCCTAAAATCCCACCAATGTTTACTTATTGAATACCCTCTCAACGTAATCATTTATATAAACTGTGACCCTCATATCCTCCTGATGGAAGGATTTCGCTACTTAGAATAGGTCATTGTGGAATTATCGCAATAAAATTTTTTCTGCGAAGCTTCATATGCTGAAAAAAAAACCCATTTGAGCCGAAATCCTAATGAAGCGCTTGACCGAATTTCAGAGATTTTTCCACTATATTTTCGGAGATATGATATGAGGAAGTTAGGTTTGTTGCAGGCTCCCGAATTTCATGTCAAACAAGTGACCTTAAGAAAATATTCATAACTTTCTCTCTGAGCATTGAATTCAAATTTCATAAGAAGTGAAAGAAATAGGATGGAATGCATTTTCTTGGATATCATTGACACGTGGCACTTCGTACAATTTCGCTCTACTGAACCAGTCTATAATCAGGTCATCTTAGGAGATTGGGTATAAATATTTCTTGAAGAATCCAATATTAATCAGAACTATGAGGTTGGAAAGAGGACTCAGAGGGCTATCACAGGATGTAATTTCAGGCCTTGGAGATCTGAAATTACATAGATATAGTAGATTCAATATCGAGCTTCTAGAAAGCAAGAAAAAATATGCATTGAAGAATCACTATAGTAAGGAAAACACATCAACAACCAAGGGTAACTTTGCTACAACAAGGTATGTATGATTAATGTTTGAATTTTAATTTGAATATCATTTCCGACATGTGTTTTTTTAGGACAGTGTAAGTATATTGTAGGTATGTTTGGTTCGATTTTGTTCATAAATGTTGAACGTATTTACATTTGATTTTTGAATATTTCTCTGACATATGGTTTGCAAGACAATGTAAGTATTTTGTTTGCATATTTGTTTCGGTTTTTTTCATTAATGCATGTGCAGGAAGGAGGACACAATAGGACAACTCAGACACATACTAGAAGGACAATGCAACACCAAAGTACCATTACTTGAAGCAAGCACAACAATACCTCAGCAACTGCTAGTTTTCAAAGAAGCAGTGTCAAGTCAAGTATCAAGTCGTGTCAAAAGTCAGTATTGTAAAAATCATCATTGTAAAATTGTAAAAGAGTAAATCTGCCTAGAGTTGGAGAGGCATGGTTGGCAGGTATAAGTGTCATTGTTGGATAATGTTATGGTTGGGTTGCAGGTCATAGTGTGATTGGGTGATTGGTCTAGTTCAAGAAAATCATTGTGAATCATATTGTATCATGGATAATTGTCCCTCGTATGGGAGTCCAAACTCTTGTCTTATTTCTGATCATTATAGGGTATCAGGGAGGTGCTAGTTTGGTGCATGAAGTCACCTATAGGTTGGAGCCTGTGAAAACTTCAGGCTGGTAGGTCGGTCTAGGATGTTGGGCATCCATTTAGTTGACTACTGAAGAAACAAGGGCTTTGGGGTGTCCTTCCAGTGGGAGCTGGAGAAGAATGATTTTCTATAATTCTAGGAAGTTGTACCTTTCATTTCAGTTGGGGCTGAAGATTAAAGAATTTATTGGAAAAGCATTCGGTGGTTTTTGACCAGGTGGTGGTTTTCCGCCTAAAATTCATGTGCCTATTGTGTTCTATTGTTTACTATTGTTACTGGATAAACATCAAGAATAATTTAAGATTAACTAATTCTTTGAAAATATTTAAAAGTGCTAATTGATAAGAAATATTGATTCCCCCCCCCCCCCCCCCCCCCCCCACCTCTCAGTATTTCCAACAGAATCTCATTATTGTAGCCTTTTGTCGCATGTTTACCCAGGTTGGCCGGTTACTTGGATAGATGTGGGAAGGGGGTGTTACATCTGACAATTGTGACAACCTCCCACTGACCACCAAGACACTCTGCAACTATGATTCATCTGTCACTTTGAGCTGAACCAATCCTGCATCTACATTGTTGCTGACACTGCACTGTACATCATGTGCTATTTACAACTATGCTTTGCGCTACAACAAATATCATGTTGTTAGTGCTACTGCATTTACTATAACAAAGAACTAATCTCAGAATCAACTGTGCCACTGGAGTGGCTCTGTAGTTGTTTCTTGAGTCTCTTACTGCTAGTAGCTACTAGCCTGTGCACTGTCCACCGAGTAATTTCCTATGCTACAACTGCTCTTCACCCCTCAGCATCTGACTACAACTACCCCTCAAGATATGAATGTGCCATCCTCAACATTGATCCATCTATTGCTGAATATTGTAGGCCCTTGTAGCAAGGGTATTGATCCAAGAGGAAACACCTACCCGATGCTACCCTCAAAGGATCCTTCCCAGCTTTGCGCAACTTAGGGGTCTAGAGCTCAATGTCTTGCCACCTCTCTCCTGGAGATATAGCTGCATACAAATCAAAATAATCCTCCAACCTGGAGGATAACTGGTCAATCTTTGCCGAAGTTGTTTTCGACTCATACTTATCCTTCTTCTGCTGAGGACACTGGCTACAATAGTGACCAAACTCACCACACTTGAATCATATGATCTTCGACTGATACTTCTTTTTCTATTCTTCCCACTGTGAGGCTTGTTCCTAACTAGGATCTTTCTTTGCCTTTCCCTTCGATGCAAGGGCTATGTTCTCCTCCTTCACACTCTTCAATCCTCTACTACTTCCACTGAGACTACTCTTGACTATAACAAGTCGCATCTCCTCTTGCGTGAAATCTTCCCACAATTGATCCCAACTAGGTAGCTGATCTAATCCAGTAATGCCTTGGGTGAAAGTAGCCCACTCCTCAGTGAAACAGTTGATAGCTACACGCACTAGTTCATCTTCTTGTGCCGTATCTCCAACTATGGCAAGCTCATTTCAGATATCCTGAATCCTTGTAAGGTAGGGGGTAACTCCTTCTCCCTTTTTCATTCTAGTGGTCCTCAACTTTTCTTTTAGGAACATCTTCTGATTTTCGAAAGGATTCTAGTATAGTGCTACGAGAGCATCCCACATCTCTTTGGTTGTAATCTTGACTGCTGTGTTTGAGACTACATGATCCTACACTCCATCGAGGATCAACTACTTTGTCTTGGACATCTCCTTATTGTAGTTCTCTAGCTGTTGTGAGTCTTTCGGTGCAACTACAACTCTCTCTGCATACGTCCTCAGCCCATGCTCATCTAGCAGGAAAGTCATCCTGGCTTTCTAGTTACAATAATTTGAGGCTCTATCTAGCCTATACTAATCTTGATGTCCTATTGAGGCCATTTTTTTCACGACTCACAACTGGGAAATAAACAAGAATCTTCTCCTCTCCTACTTTGCTACCTGCTCTACAATTCACACTCTTTTTTCGAATGCGTTGTCCTTCCTACTAGTTTGTAATATTCCTAATTAGCAATTCCTCTAATTAGAATATTAATTCTTGATATTCTACTAACTATTACATTGACTTTGCGGATCAGGGTTTGGGGGCCCACAATTAGACTTCGGAAACTATAGAGATCAAAACATTAGGCCAAGACGAATATTGTGGCTATACTGGAGGATGTGGGCCTAATGAGGAGAGACTGCATCCCACATGTGGCAGCGCAGCTCATTAGTAGGAGCTAGAGGCAGCACAGTTGGAGGTGGGGCCCAAGGGAATGTTGGGAATGTTGAGTTAAAAGGAAGTAAGCTGCTCATTTTTTATTATTCATTCAATCATCCATTTCGAATTTGTCTTTGATAGAGAGCACGCTTGTGCTGGGTGCTAAGTCTATAGTGTTGTTTAGCACACGATATTTTCAGGCAAAGATCTCAACCTCTGCCTCAGGGGACTTCAAGTGCCTACTTAGGAGAGGATTTTTACCATTTTGGAGGAGTATTTCATAGTTGGGATTGCAGGAGGAGCGTGATCACTTCATGAACTACAAGGAGGACAAAGTGAATGTGCAGTAGGGACGTAGTCAATGGGGATATTGTTCTGGGAGGTGAGAAGTGAGAGGAGATTTTAGAGGACACTTGGTGCGTAGGCTTAGAGCATCCTAATAGGGGTATTTCAGAGGTGGCCTCCAAAAACATAATTTCCAGGAGGAACGGATTTCCCAGCAGTTGGGTGAGCCAAGCCCAAGAGGGAAAATTTCCGAGGTCAAAACTATTGGAAATACTGAGAGGGGGGGGGAGGGGGTGAATCAATATTCCTTTCAATTATAGCATTAGTTAATCTTCAATTATTATCAGTGTTTGTACAATGATAGCAGCAAACAAAAGGAACACAAATGCACATATTTTTTAAGGTGGAAACCCACTCCGGGACAAAAACCACCTAATTCTTTTCTAATAATTCTTTAATATTCAACTCTGATTAAAAATAAAGCTCCAACTTCCTATAATCTAGAAAAGGATTCTTCTCCAGCTCCCACTGGATGAATGCTCCAACGCTCAAGATTCTTCAATAGTCAACTGAACGGATTCCCCAACACCTAATGAGCTACAAATCACCCTAGCACCACCCTACTACCCTAAAGTTTTCACAGGCTTGAACCTATTGGTGACTTCATGCACCAACCTAGCACCACCCTACCACCCTATAGAAGAATAGAAGAATAATGGACTCCCATACCAGGGAAAATGGCCACTTTACAATGATCTATAATGATGTAGAAGAAGAAGAAGACAGACTAGACCATAACCCCAACTACGAAACAACCACCTAATGATGATCCTAGACCTCCCGACACTACCTCTTCAACACTTGGCAGATAGACACTTGTACAATTTTTACAATGATGCATTTACAATGAATTAGTACAATGGTACCTTTACAATGACTATATGCAGTGCTGCCCACTTGAAGAATTCATGTGGTGAAATTATTTCTGCTGTTATACACCATGGTTGCTGCTCTTTTCATGCTACCCTCTGCTACACCTTTCTTTACTTTGCTGCCCTAGAAAGTCTGGTCATTTGCAACCCTTGACAACACATGATATAGCTTTTTCTTTCCTTCTAGGAGCTCGATATTGAATTTGGTGTGTCTCTATTATTTCACATCCCCAATATGTGATTTGCGGCCCTGTAGTATTCCATTGAGTCTTCTTTCCAATGCCACAAGTCTGACCCAATTTGGATTCTTCAAGGGAGAGTTATGTGGAATCCTTCACAAGGCCCTAATTATGGACTGTTTCAGTAGAGCGAACTTGTATGGTGTTCCACATGTCACCGTTTCTTCATTCAGCTCTGAAATTGACATAGAAAAAACTGTTGTCCGTGCACTATCTGTCTCTTTTTACAGAATTCCAATCTGATACTCAGAGAGAGAGTTATGACGATTTTCCCAAGGTCACTTCTTTAAGATGAATTTCAAGAGCCTGCAAAAACACTGACTTCCACAGATCATATCTCCGAAAATATTGCACACCTTGATCTGAAATTTTTACAGGAGCTTCCTCGAGATTTCAGCTCCACTTCATAATTATTTCAGCTTCTGAACTTTTGTAGAAAAAATTTTAGAGCAAAAATTTCCATGATAACCTGTTTTAGATAGATAAATCCCTTCATAAGGAGGATATGAGGATCACAATTTATATAAATTCTTAGGTTAAGAGGGAGCTTCAAAAAGTGAACATGGGATGGATTTTAGGAGCTTAAAAATTATTAATTATTGAATTTTCAATGATCCATGCCACAACCCCATGGGGTTTTATCCCACTAACGGGGGTTACAAACTTCAAACATGAATATCTCTCAAACCATGAAGAATTACGTGGCGTGCCATATATCAACATAAATGTATCGACAAGTAGAAATTGTCAAAAGCATTCTTGACCTAGAATATAGTAATTTGGTAGGTCAAAATTCCCATGAAATATTGGGGTAGCCCCTGGTGCTGCTTGGGTTGAGATCAATGACAACTGAATCTCTCCCTTTGGAATTGATGGCAACACAAGTACTCCCCCTGCGATCATGACACCTTTTTCTACAACATTCTCTCCCCCTTTGACATCAATGGAAAAGGGTAACTCCCTTTGACACACAACCATCTTGCAGACCTATACACACTTCCACTCCCCCTGACATGCAACCATCCTGCATACCTGTACACACTTCCACTCCCCCTTTATATTCCGAATAAGGAAAATCTAACGAGAGCTTGGGAGAATCCCAAGCTTCTGGCGAAGATATTCCAATACTTCACGAGTACTCTCATGGTCATCAATGCTTCCTGCCCAATCTTCATCTATAAAGGCATGAATAATGAGATTGTTACCCTTGAAATACCACAAGCCATATTCTGTTGTTCCCTTTAGATATCGAAGAATTATTTTGATGGAAATAATATGTGATTCTTTTGGTGCTACTTGGAATCTTGTTACTTGTCCAACTACTTGGATAACATCTGGCCGAGAGGCTGTTACATATAGAAGACTACCAATCATAGATCTGTACAACCTTTGATCCACATCCTTAGATGAGTCTTCTATGCTCAATTTTCAACCTATTACCATTGGAGTAAGGATGGGTTTGCAATCTTCCATTTTTAATTTCTTGAGCATTTCCTTGATGTACTTGGCTTGAAATATAAATATTCATTTCTCTTGCTGAGATATTTGAAGCCCTAAAAAGTACATTAGCTCACCAAGTAAAGACATCTCGAATTCACTTTGCATATTTGTAGCAAACTTCTTAATTAGTGGATCATCATTGCTACCAAATACTATATCATCCTCTTTAGCTATTAGCCGTGCTTTAGTTGCTTCATCCAGAACATATATGTCATTTGGAGCTCAACTTGCTGTAGCCACAATTTCACCATACCTGCCTTTCCTGATTTCACCTTTTTTGGATTTGAATAGTATTGTGTGTCTTTGATCACACATTTGTCCAACAATGAGAAGATTATGATTCATGTTTTCAACCAATAGAAAATTCTTGGCTAGAGCATCTTTGCTTCCGAGAGTGATAGTACCTGATCCTATAACATTTGAAGATCCATCATTTCCAAAGGACACGGTTCCATCCTTCTTCTCTTTCAAAGATACACATTTATTTATATCTCTAGTCATATGCATTGAGAAAATACTATCAACATACCACACATATTTGTTGTTTTGAGCCTTGAGAGCGAGAGCACAATTATCAGTATTCTTCTTCTTCCATGTGTCTGCAGGATTTTCAAGTCTGCAGTCTCTGGCTATGTGTCCAAAGTTTCGACATTTGTAACATTCAATATTATTTCTTAAATGTTCAAATCTATTGATGTTTTGCTGAGCCCTGGAAGGTTCATATTTGACAGAACTCCTGGAATTGTATTGGCTCCTAGGGTACATGCGACATTCTACAACTTTATGACCAAATTTTCCACATGAATAACAATAGCCATAGAAAATATTTTGGTACCTGGATGGAAATCTTCGACGAGGAACTGTCTTCCAAGGTTGTTCTTGTGAATCTTTCCAATGAAGTCTACATGCATGTTAGATCTCATAGGTTCATTGTATTTTGTTGTAGAAGATCCTGCTTCTTCTTCTTTGTACCCGAGTCCAGTTCTGTCATTGTAAGATCGTTGATTGTTGATGAGTTCTTCCAATGCCCTTGAGCTATTGGCATAGTTTTGGATAGTTTTTCCCTTCTTCACTTCCTTACGCAGCGAGACTACTTCTGCTTCTAATTCTTCCATTTCTTGGTTGCTTTCTTCCAACTTCTTTTGAAGTGACTCTTCAATGCATTTGTGTTCTTCAACTTCAATTTTGAGACCTTGAACTTGTTCTTCAAGAGTATTGGAATAGATCTTCTCAGCCTTGAGCTCTTTTATAAGTTTGATTGCTTCCTTAGACAATTCTTCTATGGTCAACCCTTCTTCTTCTTTGTTTGATACCTCTTGTTTATTGTGCTTGTCCATAAACAATACTCATTGGCTTCTTCTTGGCTGTCTTCATCGGATGATGAGCTATCTTCTTTAGAGAGAAATTTCCTTTTGGATCCTTGCTTGTTGAATTTATTAAAGCCTTTATTTCCGTTTGAGTTGCCATCACTTCAGTTTAGACATTTTGATGCGAAATTCCCAACCTCACCACAGCCGAAACATATCAAAGGTAGTTTACCTTTGAATTTTCCCTTACCAATTTTTAGTTTTCTCGTAAAGTATGGATATTCTTCATCTGAAAGACCTTCTTCATCATCTCCCTTTTCTTCACACTTGCAGGTGCATGTATTTTCAATTGAAGGTTGTTTGTCCTTATTGGTTTTCTTAGATGAAATGAACGCAGTTTCTAGATGCAAAGTACCCTCTTCTTCATCAAGTATCATTTCATATGCTATGAGAACTCCATGTAATTCCTCTTTGCTGAGTTTGTCCAGATTTGCACTATATTCTAAGACCGATACCTTTGGGTTGAATCTCCCTGGTAACATTCTAAGAATCTTTCGTATAATAGTCTTCTTGTCAACTGGCTCTCCCAATCCTTCCAGAGTATTGGTTATTTCATCAACGTATTGGAATTATGCAGCAATGTTGCAATCTTCTTTCATTATGAGTTTCTCAATTTTGCTCTATAGATTTGAAGCTTTGCTTCTTTGACATTTGAGTCACCTGCATATATATTCTCAAGCTTGTCCCATATATTTTTGGCGGTTTTACAACCTAACACCTTATGATAAGCAGATTCAATAAGTCCACTGATAATAATATTCTTTGATTTTGCATCATTTACCAAATTCTTCTTACCTTGTTCATCTGTGGTTGATGTAAATCCATTTTGAACAATGTCCCATACTTCGTAACCTTGCACCAAGAGATAGACCTCCATTCTTCCTTTCCAGAGTGCATAATTATTTTCATTGAACAAAGGTACATTCTTGGTATGCTCCATGACCTCCTTCCAGCAGTTAAACTGCTATTGAAGGAACCAATCTCTGATACCAATTGTTGGAAATACTAAGGGGGGGGGTGGGGGTGAATCAATATTCCTTTCAATTAGAGCATTAGTTAATCTTAAATTATTATTAGTTCTTGTACAATGATAGCAGTAAACAAAAGGAACACAAATGCACACATTTTTTAAGGTGGAAACCCACTCTGGGACAAAAACCACCTAATGTTTTTCTAATAATTCTTTAATATTCAACTCCAATTGAAAATAAAGCTCCAAATTCCTAGAATCTAGAAAAGCATTATTCTCCAGCTCCCACTGGATGGATGCTCCAACACCCAAGATTCTTCAGTAGTCAACTGAACGGATGCCCCAACACCCAATGAGCTACAACTCACCCTAGCACCACCCTACCACCCTGAAGTTTTCAAAGGCTTGAACCTATTGGTGACTTCATGCACCAACCTAGCACTACCCTACCACCCTATAGAAGAATAAAAGAAGAATGGACTCCCGTACCAGGGAAAATGGTCCACTTTACAATGATATAGAATGATGTAGAAGAAGAAGACAGACTAGACCATAACCCCAACTATGACACAACCACCTAATGATGATCCTAGACCTCCCGAAACTACCTCTTCAACTCTTGGCAGATAAACACTTGTACAATTTTTACCATGACGTATTTACAATTAATTAGTACAATGATACCTTTACAATGAATGTATGCAGTGCTACCCACTTGAAGACTTCATGTGGTGAACTTCTTGCTTCTATTCTGCACCTTGGTTGTTGCTCTTGTCATGCTACCCTCTGCTACACCTTTTCTTGCTTTGCTGCCCTAGAAAGTCTGGTCCTTTGCAGCCCTTGACAACACGTGATCTAGATTTTTCTTTCCTTTTAGGAGCTCGATATTGAATCTGGTGTATCTCTGTTATCTCAGATCTCCAATATGTGATTTTCGACTCTGTATTAGTCCTTTGAGTCTTCTTTCCAATGCCATAGGTCTGACCCAATTTGGATTCTTAAAAAGAAATTTATATCAAATCTCTCACAATGCCCTAATTATGGACTTTTTTAGTAGAGAAAACTTGTACGGTGTGCCACGTGTCATTGTTTCTTCATTCGGCTCTGAAATTGATACAACGAAAACTACAGTCTGTGCACTATCTACCACTTTTTACAGAATTCCAATCTGACACTCAGAGAGAGAGAGAGAGTTATGATGATTTTTCTCCTCAGGATTTCATTTTATCCTCATAAAAATTTCAGCTTTTGAACCTTCGTAGAAAAAAATTTAGAGTGAAAATTCCATGATAACCTGTTTCAGATAGCGAAATCCCTTCATAAGGAGGATATGAGGATCACAATTTATATAAATTATTAGGTTGAGAGGGACTTCAACAAGTGAACGTGGGAGGGATTTTAGGAGCTTAAAATTTATTAATTATTGAATTTTCAATGACCCATGCCACAACCCCATGGGGTTTTAGCCCACTAATGAGGGTTACAAACTTCAAACATGAATATCTCTCAAACCGTGAAGAATTATGTGGCGTGCAATATATCAACAGAAACATCTCGACAAGTAGAAACCATGAAAATCATTCTTGGCCTAGAATATAGTAATTTTTTAGGTCAAAATTTCCATGAAATATTGGGGTAGCCTCTAGTGCTGCTTGAGTTGACATCAATGACAACTGTTGATCAACAAAAACTACAAAAAACCCTTTCTATTTTTTTCTATGTTTATTGAGGAGAGGCCAAGATTAATTTGGAATAAATTTATAGGTAGAATTAAGAGGTAAAACAAGGATTCCAACTCAGCCAACAGGTAGTGGAGCTAGTGGTAAATTGGGCAGAAATTCCGAGGTCAATATTTGGCCAATTCCTTCCCAGGTTATTGTGGGTTTCTTGAGTAGAGTCTGTGGTTAAAATACTGAAAAATTCCGAGCAGCGTAGCAGGCCCTAGCAAAATTTCATTCGAAATAGTAGCAACATTTCTGGCCAGTGACAGCACAGAGCAGGAGTAGCAGCACGGATCAGGAGTAACAATGCAGAGCAAGAGTAGTAGCACAGAACATGAGTAACAATTCAGAGCATGAGTAGCGACATAGAGCAGAAGTGACAACACAAATCCGGAGCAACAGTGGTATTTCTGGCAAATGACTGGGCAGAGTAGCACAAAGCTACAACCACACAGTGCACATTTCTATGGGAGATTTCAGGCTTGTTCCAAGGCTATCTTTAGATTTCCTTGAGCAAGCTAGGGTGCCTTCATTCCAACACCTTTGTTGTACACATTTTACCAATATTAATAAAATGGCTCAGCAATATTTTATGGCTCCATTGGTGTAATGATATCAGTTTTTGTTTTGTTGTTTCCTTAATATCTTTTAGCCTGTTATTATTGTTATTTTCCCATTTGGGATATTATAGTGGTATTAGAGCCATGATCTTGGCTAGTTGTGGGGTAACCAATTAGATCAGGGGAGATTGGTGCATGTAGACATAGTGACGGGTCAAACCATAGACAAACCATGGCACAGTGAGGGTTCAATTAGCCCAAATTCTTAACTGAGTTGATGAAGGTGTCAGACGAGATCTATCCTCTTCCTTATAGAAGAGGCACTAGATTTGCACAAGTTGTGGGGGTGCAACCATCTACACAAGATCATGGGGAGAAAGTGGATACCCCCAGTATGACATAGGGGTCACCCGTGTTTGAGACTTCCTTGACCATGTCGGTTGACATCTTAGTGGAGAGAGTAGAACCTACCCTAGTAGTGCCATCCATTGAGGTGATGACCAGGTTAGTTTCCAAGTTTTTGTGTGATAGCAATATGCAATAGATGGGTGAGATGCTAGGAGATGTATCCACCCTTGATGAGGCGTTAGGAGATACATAGGTATTGGAAAATGGTCACACACAACAGTGTGTCGGCTTTAGGTTGGCCTTCTAGCTTTGAAGGGGAAGGCCACATCAGTACGAGAGGCTATTCTGCTACAAAACGAGGAGCTAGAGGGCATGAGAGTGGTTTGTTCCGAGTCAGCGATCAAGTTGGCCCACAGTGGGGAATGGTTGGGTTCCCTTATGGTATAGCTAGAGGGCACATTGAAGTGTCGGAGCAGCCCCCTTTCAGGCATACACAAATGGGGCTAGTAGCACATTTGGGTCACCTTTGGCCACTGGAGAGAGAGATATGGAGCTACCTAATCAGATCTCATGCGTTGACCTGGATAGCGGGGTGAGATGACCTGAGTCACACAAGGTTCCACATCCACATGTTGGGGTTGCTCTACGTGTAAGAGTTCATGCATTTGATCCTGCTCTTGGGGTTGGATGGCTAGAGATTCTGAGTTGGTACCGAGTGGAGTGGGTTGTGGGGATGGTGGTGCACCTGGATGTAGCCCAATAGGAGCTTCCAATCACTGGGGATACCAGAAGCCCAGAATTGCATTGAAATCAGTTGGGAATACCTATCACTTCCCAGGTATGGCGTTAGACTACGACCTGGAGGCTACAATTGACCTAGAAGTTGAGCGTGCACAGTCACAAGGGGAATTTCGGCCAGCACTAGTGTCCAACCAGTTTATGTATAGACTCCTTGAGTTGTCTTGGTATGAGGATTGTATAGAGGATCACGGGATGATCAGCATACCATGGTAGGAGTTTTTCGGAGGAGGCGACATTAGTAGGCCATCAAACAGGGCCTTGTATGGAGTTGGGGATTCTTCACATTTCTGCGGGGCACGGAGGACATAGAGGAGCAGAGTAGGAGTGGAATTTCTACTGGTACCTCGAGAGATTCACTTCTTGGGTCCCTCAGGGAGGATTCAGAAGGTAGATCCATTCATTGGAGAGTATAGTGATGTGACAGTGGAGGTGATGGTACCAGTTGAGCATGGGTCGATGTATTTGGACACAGCTTTAGGCCATCACAACCAGGGATGTGTAGGAGCATCTAGCATTGAGCAGTGCTCTACAGACGGGCATGGAGATGCATGGGCGTGTGTTGTAGTATTTTAGACTGTGTTGTGGAGTAGGAGCACCTCCCATTGCATGAGTACACGCGGGGCGTGACAAGTGCAGTGACACAGGAGGGACACATGACGATACAGGATGATATAGCTATAACCGAGGGTATCCAGTGGTGTACAGGGACAGGTTGCAGCATACATTGGCATGTCGAGGAGTGCGGTGATACTTGGTGGTATGCAGTGACACATGATGCGGAGCAGCGAGCTCTTGGAGCGTTGCCTCCAAAGAGACTTATGGATATGGGCATTAGGTGTACCATGGGATGAAAAACACTTAGGATCGATGAGGACATTTTTGAGTACCTGGGGACGCCACATTTAGCAGAGGTAGGGCTACGAGGGGGTTATCAGCAGATCATAGGTGGGAAGAGTGTCATCTGGAGGATTACTCTTGAGCATTCTGGTAGATTCTTGATCATACCCTTTGGGACATACCCACTCATTATCCTCTAGCATTGCTTACAGTTGCAAGGTGTTTGGTTGTTTCCCCTTAACACTCTCCATTCAAGTAGCAGGGCATGGGAGGCTTTCCCTAAGCAGTTAGATGAGACACCATGTGTTATGAGGTAGGAGGAGACTCTCTAGTTGATACACTTGGCAGGTGCACGACTCAAAGGATATAGGCTTAGGGATGGCATGGTAAATTATCGAGGTAGCATATGTTACATCCCTGGGATCACACTTAAGGGATGGTGGATGTTATACATTGTCTACAGGAGGGTGCCCAGACTCTAAGGAGTGTCCAAATGTATCATCGGGAGTGGGGATGGCAGATTTCACTCTGTGGCCTGGCATGAGAAGGGCAGTTCCACATGCATGTGACAAACTCCTAATACTTGGGGTCCACCCAGAGGATACCTACAGGGGTCAGAGATGAAGGCCAGATGGATTCTAGCTGGTAGCAGCGCTATGTCACGACACCTGGTGAGGAGTGAGAGTTGCGAGCTCCTAGTATGGTTAAGGGATCCAGGGATCCAGTTGGCGGGTGGATCACTCCTCTTCGGGATGAGAAAGGTTAGGGCAGAGGGTCATCCAGTCCACTTTGGGTTTGACACATGGGGGATCACTGAGACCTCCACAACATGACGAGGCATACTTGTTATGTTTTTTCTTAGGGTCGAGATTGGCAGTGGCAGCGTAGACATTCGCATCATGGAGATGCCCGGGTAGGATGAGCTTTGCCTTCACAGATATTTTGTCACAAGGCCCCAGAAGAGAGAGAGACACAGTCTGCGCATGATGGGGAGTATTTCATAGTTAGAGTAGCGCAACGTCAGCATGGCGACATCTCTCCAATATTAGAAAGAGATCCGAGCAAACACAACTTGATAACCTTGTTAGTGTCAGTTTTTTCATACTGCCATCAGTGATCAAATTTTCTCTTTTGCATTTGCATAGTAAGAGTCCCATACTATAAATCTTCATCATTCCATTAGGTCGTGGATTCATTGATGGTAGTGTTCATTTCATCAGTTTTCCCCTCATGTGAAAACTTGTTGATTCTCCTCTCTATGGTCTTCATTCATAATTCACTTTTACTCCTCAATTCATGTTATTAGGTCATAGGGTTGGTCTCATTAGGTTATAGGGTCTCACCATGGTCAAATTAATGAGGAAAGTGTCAATAAAAGTAGCAAGGACATGAGGATGCCTAATAAACTCAAAAGCATGGTATCTGGAAAAATCAAAGAGGTTGTTCTTTCAGCTAGATGTAATTGTCACCTCAAAACATGTTTTGAGGTGAAAATAGGAAACCTTTTTTTGATTATCATCTTTTATGTAATTTTATGTCTCCATATGTAATAATTTTAACTTTAGATGCTTCTATCTCCATAAAGCCAAAGGGGCTTTTTCTCTACCTGGTTTCCAAAGGTGTTCTCCACAATATTTTCAGTGTAAATCACATTTTAAGTATATGCATCAGAAAGATCCCGGAAAGAGCTTTCCAGTGATATATCATGCTCCCAAAACTGACTTCTGGATTGGAAGATATGCCTAAGTGAATAAAAGCCCCCAAAGGCCTAACCTTACCCTTCTTTCTCATTTGGTCCCTTAAAATTTATAATTTCTACCTTTTCATATGATTTTAAAATCTTCATCTCAAAAGTCCCTTTGTATTTTCATCGTCGTCTCCTACAAACCTCTGATGCGATTGACCCTCATACCTCCGATCCGATCGCACCATCGCATCACGTAGTCCCCGATAAAACACCTCCGATGCGATTGAGTCACCTCCGATTCGACCGCACCATCGCATCGCAGTTTTCCCCGCCAGCACTTAAACTCCGATGCGATTACTTCCCTTCCGCCGATGCGATTAATCGCATATCGCCCATCGCAATCGCATCCCCGCTAGCACTTCATTCCCGCACTCCCAACATCGCCGATGCGATGAATCGTATTGTGCAATTGGTGATTCCCGCAATTTTTAAACCTGCTCCCCTTCCTGATTTGAAATTGCGATTTTCCCTGGGTCCCACCTAAAAGCCCTTCCACCTTTTCAAAATAAAAGGGGTCTTTCTCTGTGTAAAAGTGGAAATTTCATTTCATATTAGTTTTAAAAGAAATTCTTCCGCCCTCCTCAACAGCTCCCTTATATTTGGTCTATCCTTCATCGCACATCAAATATCGCGATTTCTCCCCGCCATATGTTATGACCACTCTTCCGCTGCAATTTGCGATTGCAATTTCTCCGGTCCCACCAAAGCCCTCCACTCTTTTCAATTAAATTTTTTTTCCCTCCATTGCATCGGCTTTTCCTTATATGCTATTGCATTGCAAGTTTTTCATCGCATCGCTCCATTTTGAAATACACCCTCCACCCTTCCGATGCGATTTGCGATTGGGATTTGGGCCCACCATCCTTTCCTTTCACTCTTTTTCAATGAAAAAAGGGGCTTTTCTTCATTAAAATGGAAAATGTGATTTTCTTTGGTTTCAAAAGCATTTTGTTCAGAAAAAGGGTTCTTCTTCAAGATCAAAGGGAAGACATTCTGTTTGGGGCCACAAGCTACTATGGAACACAGAGATCATTATAGTGACGACAACGATAAAAGAGGAGAATTGGTTCCAGATTTTTCTTTCTTCTCCTCTATTTGAGTAACTGTAACAGCAAAATCCTCCAGATGGTTAAATATATTGTTTCCCCTCTTTATAGTGGGCATATTGTTGGTTTATTTCTATCTTCATATTTTTGTTCCGAAGCTGGTAAAACAACTCCTCCTTCTATGGATCCGCCCCCTTGAAACTGATCTATTTAATGTAGTTTTTCATCATTTGTAAACGGGGGGGGGGAGGTGGAATAAGTTGGAATCATTGAGGATGCTCTGTGCTCCCTTTTGTAACAGTTTGGCAGGGAATTAATAATGAAATGCATCACTGATTTATGGGATCCCTGTGGTATGGATTTTAGCATTGTTCTTTCCTTCGTGATCATTTGTTAATTGTTATGTTTTTCATTCATTCATTCATATTCCTCTTTGGATGTTTTTCAAGATAGATAGGTAGAATCCATTGCATAATGCTCTGCCTTGGGAAAATCATTCAATACTTTATGTTTTCTGTTGTTTGAAGAGGATCCATCTTCTATGCCCTTTTCAGCTTCTCACCAGTCTTAAATATTCCATCATCATTTAATCAAAGTTGTTAAAATCCATGCCTACCTTGCCCCATAGAATATCCTGTATCTATGATTTAATTCCATAATTCAAACTGCCCAGCCCCATTTGATCCATACAACTCAGAAAATTGATAAAACATTTCGAGCTACTATACCTAGCCTAAAATCAATTTGCAGTTATATTTCATTGAACATTTTTCATGGAGAGAGCCCTCTCCTAACCTTGTAGGGCTAGCTACAAGGCTGAGCATCGTTTGAGGTTACCCTGATTTACCTTCTATCAGCCTGAGGTCCAAATTAGGTGCTAACATTCCTGGCAACCATACTGGGGAGTATTTAAAACAAAAGATAGATCACCCCAATAATATCTTTCTCAGAAATTCTTGGACTCTGGATGATGGGATTCAGAGTTTTCTAGGCTGAAATAAAACACTGTAAAGTAGAAAATCGACCACACTAGCTTCAAGGAAATACACCAGGGCTAATCCCGATCCAAATCCTCCTCCTATATTTGAAAATCTTAATCTCATTCCACGAATAATCAGAAGACAAGAAAGTTCAGTAAGCCCTAGACCTATTTTCCGATCCCATACCTAGCCCAGTGAGTGGTTATTTGTAGAAGATCTCTCCTTTGATGAGTGTTTTGAGCTTTCTTTGTTCAAAAACAAATCTGAAAGTGCACTTGATGACACAGTTTTAGACCCTGAGTTTCTTGTAGATCTTGAAGTTCAAAGGGAAAACAGATCAATTGATGAATACATTTTAAATTCCCCTCAGACATATATCACTGTAACCAATATCCCCGAGCCTTCAAAGTTATCAGAAACAACATTTTCTACCCTTAAATCATCAGCATTCCCATCAATTTCAGAAGTCAATTCTCATCTTTCGACTCCTCCATCAACAACTCCCTTGAACCCTAGTAGCACAAACACTGTTGTAAATCCACCTCGAGTCATGGCTACCCAGTATGCACCCCTGGTTTTACCTTAGAATCTGAATGATATGCCTACTGATTACCAAAATAAAATACCTTTATTTGATGCCACTCAAAGCATCACAGCCCAGCAACATGTTGATAAGATGAATGACTTCTTTGACCTTCATGAGGTAGAGGCAGAAAATGTGACCACCAGATTGTTTGTTCAAAGCTTTGGAGGATAAGTTCGAAAATGGTTCATAGCCTTACTAGCAGCCTCTATCCACACTTTTCCGGAGCTACATAGACAATTCTTAGACCAGTGGGAGGTAAAGAAAAACCCACTCCAAATCTTGTCTAAATATGAAAATATTAAAAGGAATGCGGGTGAAAGTGTAAAAGATTATTATGTGAGATTTAATGTTGTGTATAATTATATTCCAAACAATATAAAACCCCCCATGGGGTTAGCTTTGCTCAAATTTCTAGATGGTTTCAATGCTGATATGGCATATCAGCTATGAGAACGAGATCCTACCACACTTGAAGATATGCAGAAAATAGATGTGAGCGTGAAAGAAAATTTGATGGCCAGAAGAGCGCGGATAAGGCCAAAAAGGGGGTAGCTGTAAAATAAGAAGCATCTCCTTTAGATACGAAGATGGATACTTTGATCCAAATGGTGGAGAAGATGGTTGATCGGCTAACTATTTCAGATAGACCTGAAGCTCAAATTAGGAATCCAAATTTCAGAGGAAAGCAGTAGCCCCAATTCCGAATTAAACAAAGGGAACACAAAATGCAAGACCAAACAGCACAACAATAGCAGATCATAACTCCTTTGCAGCAAAATTATGTTCAGGGAATGGAAAAAGATGATGATGATTATCCGGTAGTTGAAGCTAATCATTTTTTCACTGCCGACGGTTCACCCATTTTTTTGACAGAAGATGAAGAATATGCAGTGAATCCAAACACTCGAAGAGATGATGATTTCATATTGGCCAATGATGTAGTGTTAGAGGAAGAATCCGATGATTACCAACGAGGATATATGAACATTTTGTCAGTGCAACAAAAGTAGTATTCTTTGAGGAGCAGAGATGTGCCAATCAATCCCGTTCAGAAAAGAAAAGAGTTGCAATAAAAAAATGACTCTTCAAATACTCAAAGGAAAGGGAAAGAGCCTATCGATCCCTCTCCCAGTAAGGCATCCTCAGCGATTAACATTGCAAATGAAAATAATTAGCTTAGTGCAACAAAGGAGCAAGTGGAGAAGAAATATCCTCCCGTCAAAGAGGTAGAAAAGGTTCCATATTTTAATTTAGAAAATGAAATTGCTAAGCTGAAGGTGTCCATGCCCTTGACTGAGTTGGTAAAAAACAACACTTATAAACATCAGGTGTCTAGAATTTCGCAAATAGACTCTATATCATGGTAAATGTTGAAGATGACTATCCTAAACTCATTTTTGGTCCAGCCATAGAAGGTCAATCTGAAGAGAGTGAAGTCCCTCCCTTCTACCTAAGTCTTAGATTGCATGAGTTCATTTTACATAACGCTATGTTGGACTCCGGAGCCTCGCACAAATTGATGCCCAAAGCCATTATGGAGAAGTTGGGTCTTGATATTACCCGCAAGTACCATGATTTGTATTCCTTTGACTCCGGTAGAGTCCATTGCATTGGTCTTATCAAAGACTTGGTAGTATCTTTAGATCAAATTCCAGCCAAGAATGTTTTGATGGATGTAGTTGTTGCAGATTTTTCACCATGGTTTGGAATGCTTTTGTCCAGGTCATGGGGTGCAAAACTGAAAGGAACCATACAACTTGATTTCTCTTATGTCGCATGTTCGGTCAGCTGAGAAAACTATACAGGGAGAAGAAAATGAAATACATGATCACCAGCAAAGAGAAGCCAGTTAATCATTCGATTAATGCAGTCCACACAGATTTAGAGTCATTTGTATTATATTCAGATGGTGGTTTGAATGATGAAAATGTTCAGTTGGTAGAAGTAGATGAGGTACCTCAAATTTCAGAAAATTTTAGGGAAGCCCTTATACAGGAAAGAAATAAAGCAGCAAATATTTCTGAGCTTTCTGCCGGTCAGTAGCAAAAGTACAATGAACAATAGAAAAATGCAGAAATCAATCAAGATAAAGTAGAGAAAGAAGCAAAATTTCAGCATCTAGAAGAAGAAGAAGAAGGCCTTTGGAGCATGGACTTTGACGGAGTTGTTGGTAAGGACAGTGCTGGTATAGGAATATGGATTCGAAGCCCTATTTTCTAGCCTGAAAAAATTCCTAGTAATGTTAGAGTATGTGCTTACAAATTGGCTTTTGACTACTCTAACAATGAAACAGAGTATGAAGCTTTGATCGCAGGTCTAAAAATTTTGAACAAGCTAAAAGCAAAGAGGATTTATGTCTATGAAGATTTAGAGTTGATAATCAAATAGGTAAATGGAGAGTATCAAGCAAAGCATCTGCGATTAAGGGCCTGCAGGAATGAAATCCTAGACATCTTGAGGATGTTTTCTGAATACACTTTGGCAGCAGTACTCCAAACGCAGAACCTCATTGCAGATTCTCTTGCCACTACTACAAGCAATTTGAAGATTCCAATGAATTCTAGCAACAAATTTGAAATTTATGTCAAACATTGGCCTGTTGTTCCCGATAATTTAAGGTATTGGCAAGTGTTTTGGGATGACAATTAAATCAATGATTTGTTGTAGAGTGAAGGAAAATTCAAGGATACTTCCATAGAGGGTGATTATGATGTTGATGATCAAGAAATCAAAGCAAATCAGATGGATGTATTGCAGCTGAAAGACAATGTAATTCCTGGAGGTCTCATACCTTTAGAGGAGCTTTTTGATCAAGATGATGTTGCAAAGAAACCAAGCTTGGTGCCTACTGATAAAGGAGTTGAAGATGTTAATCTTGGAACAACTGAAAAGCCTAAGTTTGTAAAGTTATCAAAAGCATTGTCCCCTTAGGTAAAGGAACAGTATATTAAATTACTTTTTGAATTTTCTGACGTGTTTGCTTGGGATTATTCAGATTTGAAGGTGTATGACAAAAATATAATTCAGCATACTATTCCCATAAAGTCGGATCAGAAGCCATTTAGACAAAGTTAATAAGGATCAACCGAAAGCTGCTTCCATCTATTGAAAAATAGGTAAACGGATTGTATAAATCTAGTATCATTGTCCCAATTAGATTTTCTGATTGGATTTCAAATTTGGTCCCTGTATGCAAAAAGACAGGATAAATAAGGTTGTGTATAGATTTCCGGAATTTAAATAAGGCATCCTTAAAATATAACTATCCACTTCCGAAGATGGATCATATTCTGCAAAGAGTAGTTGGAGCATCAAGGATGTCACTACTCGATGGTTACTCAGGCTATAATCAGATCTTGGTGCGTGAAAAAGACCAAGACAAAACTGCTTTCACAACACCTTGGGGAACTTTCCAGTATGCCAAAATGCCATTTGGATTGAAGAATGCTGGAGCCACTTTCCAACAAGTAATGGATATCGCTTTTTCTAATGAAAAGGATGTTTTTTTGTTTGTTTATTTGGATGATCTGACGTGTTTTCTAGTTCTGATGATGAACATTTTCACCACTTGAGGGTTGTGTTTCAACGATGCAGAAAGTTTGGGATTTATCTCAATCCGAAGAAAATCTTGTTTGGTATGGATGAAGGCAAGCTACTGGGGCATATCATCTCTAAATATGGGATCCACATTGATCCTTCAAGAGTGGAGGCAATTCAGCACATAGACTTCCCACGTAACAAAAAGGAGATTCAGGCATTCAATGGTAAGATGAACTTCTTGCATAGATTTATAGCCAATTTGGCTGAACATTTACGAGAAATGACACTATCAAATGGCACGAGGATGCTATCAATTCATTTAATCTGGTAAATTTTTCCCTGTCCAATGCCCCAGTCTTGATTAGTCCCGATTACACTCAAGATTTCATTATATTTTCATTTGCATCGGAGCATACCATGGTTGCAGTATTGATGCAAAAAAGAGATTAGATTGAACAACCCATTTCCTTTTTTAGTAGGACCATTCGAGATGCTACCTTGCAGTATAATATTATTGAGAAACAAGCATTAGCTCTTATAAAAGCATTGAATTATTTTAGAGTATACATTCTGCATTCAGATACCATAGCATATGTTCCTAATGCAGCAGTAAAAGATGTCTTGATGCAAACTGACCCAAAAAGAAGAAGAGGTAAGTGGATAGCAGTAATGTTGGAGTATGATTTGGAGATTAAACCCACAAAGTTAATCAAAGGACAGGGTTTAGAAAAACTAATGGCACAATCAAACCTGTGTGCCCTGGACATAAACCTCATAGCAGCAATGTCGGAGGATGAGGATGATGGTTCGCTTGTTCCAGTTTCAGAAATCTTTCTACAATCACCATGGTATTCAGACATAGTTTATGTTCTTCAGCATCTTTCGCCACCTCCAAGGATGTATAAAAGCAAAGGTAGATCACTAAAACTCAAGTCTGCTAAATTATATATTTTAAACAGTGCTCTTTATTGGAAAGATCCAAGAGGTATTCTACTTAATTTTTTGGTTGAAGGTGAGGCTCAGCAAGTGATGCATGAATTTCACAAAGGTTATTGTGGTGGTCATTTGTTTTGGAAAACAACAACTAACAAAATGTTGAGAGCAGGATATTATTGGCCCACTTTATTTTCATATTTGTATAAAATAGTGATAAGCTGCCATGAGTGTCAAGTTTTCCAAGGAAAGAGGAAATTTCTTCCTCTTCCTTTGAAACCAGTTCAAGTAAATGCTCCTTTTCAGTAGTGGGGACTTGATTTCATAGGGGAAATCCATCCCACATCATCAGCATAGCATCAATGGATCTTGACAAGTATCAATTATTTCACCAAATGGATTGAGGCCATTCCAGCAAGGCAGGCCACAAATACGGTAATCATTCAATTCTTAGAATCAAATATCTTATCTCATTTTGGTTTCCCTCACAAAATCATAACAGATAACGCAAAAAAATTTATATCCAAGAATATGGTGGAACTCTGCGACAAATACAATATTGTGTTGTGCCATTCAACAACATACTACCCAAAAGGCAACAACCTGGTAGAATCATCAAATAAATATATGATAAACATAATCAAGAAAATGCTGGAAGCAAATAAGAGGAATTGGCATCAAAAGCTCATCAACGCGTTATGGGCAGATAGAGTCGGCTGCAATAAATCCATAAGTATGTCACCATTTGAATTAGTTTATGGCACTGATACTGTGTTTTCTACATCGCTTACAATTCTGGTCATGAGACTATTGCAAGAGGCTGGCAACGAAGAGGATGATAATCAGCGAAGGATCAATCAAATGATCCACCTTCAGCAAACAAGGGAGGAAGTCTCTCAGAACACTATTCAGTTGCAAGAAAAGATCAAAAAAATCTATGACCGGAAAACCAAAGCAGAAAAATTTCAGTTGGAAGATGTGGTGTTGAGATGGGTTGCATGAAATGAGGACAAAGGGAAACATGGTAAGTTCGATAACCTGTGGAAAGGACCGTATAAGATTTCAGCGTACAGGGGACAGAATGATTTCTTACTCACAGAGATGGACGACCAAGATTTCCCTGGAGGGCCACTGAATGGTAGGATTTTGAAGCACTACCACTTTTGAGATAATGGGTCCAAAGTTATGTCACAGTCATTGTATATGCCATGCCATTGCTGGTCATATTTCAAGTACACAGTCATTGAAGTTTGGGGCCCGAGGTGAAGGCTATAAAACTTGAATGGTATGTGTAAGGTTTGCTGGTTTTAATTTAGTTTTCAGTCATAGTTTGAGTCAGAGTCAGTATGCATTGTGTCAGTTTTCAGTATTTTGACCATATTTTTCCAATGGATAAGGCTACTTGGTCTACGGTGTTCTTGGCACCTCCAAGGAGCTACCATCGCCATTGGAGCCAATGTTAGTGTCAGTTTTTTCATACTGCCATTAGTGATCAAATTTTCTCTTTTGCATTTGCATAGTAAGAGTCCCATACTATAAATCTTCATCATTCCATTAGGTCATGGATTCATTGATGGTAGTGGTCATTTCATCAGTTTTCCCTCATGTGAAAACTTGTTGATTCTCCTCTCTATGGTCTTCAGTCATGATTCACTTTTACTCCGCAATTCATGTTATTAGGTCATAGGGTTGGTCTCATTAGGTTCTAGGGTCTCACCATGGTCAAATTAATGAGGAAAGTGTCAATAAAAGCAGCAAGGACATGAGGATGCCTAATAAACTCAAAAGCATGGTATCTGGAAAAATCAAAGAGGTTGTTCTTTCAGCTGGATGTAATTTTCACCTCAAAACATGTTTTGAGGTGAAAATAGGATACCTTGTTTTTATTATCATCTTTTATGTAATTTTATGTCTCCATATGTAATAATTTGAACTTTAGATGCTGCTATCTCCATAAAGCCAAAGGGGCTTTTTCTCTACCTGGTTTCCAAAGGTGTTATCCATAGGATTTTTAGTGTAAATCACATTTTAAGTATGTGCATCAGAAAGAGCCTGGAAAGAGATTTCCATTGATATATCATGCTCCCAAAATTGACTTCTAGATTGGAAGATATGCCTAAGTGAATATAAGCCCCCAAAGGCCTAACCTTACCCTTCTTTCTCATTTGGTCCCTTAAACTTTATAATTTCTACCTTTTCATATGATTTTAAAATCTTCATCTCAAAAGTCCCTTTATATTTTCATCACTGTCTCCTACAAACCTCCGATGCAATTGACCCTCATACCTCTGATCCGATCGCACCATCGCATCACATAGTCCCTGATCAAACACCTCCGATGTGATTGAGTCACCTCTGATCCGATCACACCATCGCATCGTAGTTTTCCCTGCCAACTCTTAAAATCCGATGTGATTACTTTCCTTCCGCCCGATGTGATTAATCGCCCATCGCAATCACATCCCCGCTAGCACTTCATTCCCGCACTCCCGACATCGTCGATGCGATGAATCGCATTGCGCAATCGGCGATTCCCGCAATGTTTAAACCCGCTCCCCTTCCCGATTTGCGATTGCGATTTTCCCTGGGTCCCACCTAAAAGCCCTTCCGCCTTTTCAAAATAAAAGGGGTCTTTCTCCATGCAAAAGTGGAAATTTCATTTCATATTCGTTTTAAAAGAAATTCTTCCACCCTCTTCAACAACTCCCTTATCTTTGGTCTATCCTTCATTGCACATCGCATATCGTGATTTCTCCCTGCCATATGTTATGACCACTCTTTCACTACAATTTGTGATTGTGATTTCTCCGGTCCCACCAAAGCCCTCCACTCTTTTCAATTAAAAATGTTTTCCATCCATCGCATTAGCTTTTCCTTATACGCTATCGCATTGCAAGTTTTTCATTGCATTGCTCCATTTTGCAATACACCCTCCACCCTTCCGATGCGATTTGGAATTGCGATTTGGGCCCACCATCCTTTCCTTTCGCTCTTTTTTAATGAAAAAGGGGCTTTTCTTCATTAAAATGGCAAATGTGATTTTCTTTGGTTTCAAAAGCATTTTCTTCAGCAAAAGGGTTATTCTTCAAGATCAAAGGAAAAGACATTCTGTTTAGGGCCGCAAGATATTATGGAACACAGAGATCATCATAGCGATGGCAACGATAAAAGAGGAGAATTGGTTCCATATTTGTCTTTCTTCTCCTCTGTTTGAGTAACTGTAACAACGAAATCCTCCAGATGGTTAAATGTATTGTTTCCCCTCTTTTTAGGGGGCATATTGTTGGTTTATTTTCTATCTTCAGATTTCTGTTCTAAAGCTGGTAAAACAACTCCTCCTTTTATGGATCCGCCCCCTTGAAACTGATCTATTTAATGTAGTTTTTCATCATTTGTAAAAGTGGGGGGGGGGAGGTGGAATAAGTTAGAATCATTAAGGACGCTCTGCACTCCCTTTTGTAATAGTTTGGCAGGGAATTAATAAAGAAATGCAGCACTGATTTATGGGATCCCTATGGTATGGATTTTAGCACTGTTCTTTCCTTAGTGATCATTTTTTAATTTTTATGTTTGTCATTCATTCATTCATATTCCTGTTTGGATTTTTTTCAAGATAGATAGGTAGAATCCATTGTATAATTATTTGGCTTGGGAAAATCATTCAATACTTTATGTTTTCTGTTGTTTGAAGAGGATCCATCTTCTATGCCCTTTTCAGCTTCTCACTAGTCTTAAACATTCCATCATCATTTAAATCAAAGTTGTTAAAATCCCTGCCTACCTTGCCCCATAGAATATCTTGTATCTCTAATTTAATTCCCCAATTTAAACTGCCTAGCCCCATCTGATCCATACAACCCGGAAAATTGATAAAACATTTCGAGCTACTATACCTAGCCTAAAATAAATTTGCAGTTATATTTCATTGAACATTTTTCACGGAGAGAGCCCTCTCCTGACCTTGTAGGGCTAGCTACAAGGCTAAGCATGGTTTGAGGTTACCCTGATTTTCCTTTTATCAGCCTGAGGTCCAAATTAGGTGCTAAAAAACCTTTAGGGATGAGTTGCATACTACATGGGGAGATCATGTGGATCTTCCATTGGGCTTTAGCAAGTCGCTGATGGAGTGGGGGACTTCATTAGCATGGCAGGTTGGTCAGCAGGATGATAGCAGGAGGGGATTAGGTGAGTGAGACGCTATATTTGCAGGGATTAGGTGGTATATTCGAGGGTTTACTCTTGGAGTGCATGGGATGGATTACTTGGTAGGAAAAACTCATGAGGATTTGGACATAGTGCCATGTTATCATGATTCCCTAGTCACCGATGGGGTGCAGAGGGATTCTGCTACTTATGCTTAGTAGGATGCTGAGTGGACCAGGGGAAGCTTCATGTTGAATGGGATGGCTTTGGATCCTGACATTGAGGGGTCCCTTCATATCAGGGAAATGCAGGGATCAAGGATGATTGAGTGGCGCATTTGGGACCCTAGCACATTTTTGTAGTGACCATGGGGAGCATCAACTAGAGAGGATTCTTGTTCAGGCATTGCTTGATGACAAGCAAGTTTTGGTGGGGAGGACTGTAATATTCCTAATTAACAATTCCGCTAATTAGAATATTAGTTTTTGATATTCCGCTAACTATTACATTTTGACTATGATTATGTGGGTTTGGGGGCCCACAATTAGACTTAGGAAACTATAGAGATAAAAAAATTAGGCCAAGACAAATATTGTGGCTATAGTGGAGGATGTGGGCCTAATGAGGAGAGACTGTGTCCCACATGTGGCAACGCAGCTCATTGGTACGAGTTAGAGGCAACGCAGTTTTTGGTGGGGCCCAAGGGAATGTTGGGTAGGCTGAGTTAAAAGGAACCAAGCTGCTCAGTTTTTATTATTCATTCAATCATCCATTTCGACTTTGTATTTACAGAAAGCATACTTATATCGGGTGCCAAGTGTGCAATGTTGTTTAGCACACGAGATTTTCAGGCGAAGATCTCAACCTCTACCTCGAGGGACTTCGAGTGCCTACCGAGGAGAGGATTTTTACCATTTTTTTGGAGCATTTCATAGCTTGGATTGCAAGAGGAGCGATATTACTTCAATAATTGCATGGAGGACGCAGTGATTGTGCAGTAGGGACGTAGTCCAGTGGGGAGATCATTCCGAGATTTGAGAAGTGAGAGGAGATTTTGGAGGACACTTGGTGTGGAGGCTTAGAGCTTCCCAACAAGGGTATTTTAGGCATTTTGGTGGCCTCCAACAAAATAATTTCTAGGAGTACCGAATTTCCCAACAGTTGGGTGAGCCAAGCTTAAGAGGGCGAATTTCCAAGGTCAAAACTACAACAAACCCTTTCTAGGTTTTTCTGGGTTTATTGAGGAGAGGCCAAGATTATTTTGGAAAAACTTTCTGGGTAGAATAAAGAGGTCAAACAAGGATTCCAACTCAACAAGTAGCTAGAGGAGTTAGGGGAAAATTGGGCAGAGATTTCAAGGTCAATATTTGGCCAATTCCTTCACGGGTTATTGTGGGTTTCTTGAGTAGAATCTGTGGTTAAAATCCCAGAATTTTTTGAGCAGCGTAGAAGGCCCTAGCAACATTTCACTTGGAGCAGCAACAACATTTCTGGCTAGTGACAGCGCAGAGCAGGAGTAGAAACACGAATAAGGAGTAATAACACAGAGCAAGAGTAGCAGCACAGAGCAAGAGTAACAATGTAGAGCAGGAGTAGCAACGTAGAGCAGGAGTAATAATGCAGATTTGGAGCAGCAACAATATTTTTGGCAAGTGATTGGGCATAGCAGTGTAGAGCTAAAACCATGCAGTGCACATTTTTGGGGGATATTTCAGGCTTGTTCCGAGCCTATCTTTAGCTTGCCTTGAGAAATCCCAGGTGCCATCATTCCAGCACCTCTGTTGTACACATTTTACCGATATTAATAAAATGGCTCAACAGTATTTTATGGCTCCATCGGTGTATCGATATCAGTTTTTTTTTGTTTTTTCCTTAATATATTTTAGCCTATTATTAATTTTATTTTCCCATTTGGGATATCACATAGTTCTACCTCTGTAACTATAAATTATGTATTTCCTTCAAGACTTGAACTGGAAAACCTCTCAGAAAAATCCCTCTGCATGTGCAATTTATCTTCCACCCGTAGAGGATTCTGCAACTGCTAAACTGCTGCAAAAACAAATGCACCCAAATCTTCCCTATGAATTCACTGATTCGCTTCAGTTGAACTAATTCCTGGCTTCACCACTTCCTATCGGAACTACTACTGAGCTCTGTGAATTTTCCTGCCACCTGCACTAGACAAAATAAACCCCCTTTCCCAGCAATTCGAATTTCCTGGCTGGCCCTATGCCCAAATATGGAGAAATTGTGCTACTGCTCCCTCTAAACTATGAATTTCTCACTCTTCATCTCTAAGCCTCTGATCTATCAAACTAGCTCTAATACCATGCGAAATTTTCCTTGAAAACTAGCAATTGGAAATTATTCTTCTAATTGGTTAATTATTAAGAATTTTATTTACTATGGAAAACAACGAATAAATCACACTGCAATTCTTCGCAAATGAAAATTTGCAGAAAATAAAATTTTGGAACTGATAAATATAGAGCACACACACAATAAAATGACATTGTTATTTTTAGACAATTGTCCCCAGAAAAACCCAATGTGGGAAACCCGGTGTAGGAGATGAGGTTTTTATTATTATTTTTCAATAGAAAATTTGAGTACAAATATGGATGCCAATCCCGCTATCCTCGAACAAAATATATCGCCAAAATTATTTGGAGGAAATTCCTCCCTTCCACAACTAATCTTGGACCCTCTCGCCTTGCTCGCACTTCCTCTCGGCAACTCGCACTGGCCATAGATGCGCACTGCTTAGCCCAGATAATTCACACTTCTTGCTAGTTGGATATGGATGAGTCATCCTGCATCCCTATGGCCCTGGAAATGACTTTTTGTGCCTTACAAGTGATATTCCAGCCTCCTGCAATTGAAACGATCACTTTCTGGCACTTCGAGCTATGGTTTATGGTTGCTCGGCCTCTTTGCAAAAATAATTCAGCCTCCCAACTACTGATGCTTTGTTTTTGAGAAATTTTGGGTGTGGAGCCTAATTATCTTCTTTGTTTAGATGTATCTTCGTGTTGGACCCTTGTTCTTAACCGGGCGACAACACCGCATGTCGTTTAATCATCTTTAGGGGGTCCAGGGGGTAAATGCACCCGAAGCTACAAACAGATGTAAAATTACCTTGTAAAATATTGTAATTTTGTAGTCAATATGGGCCGTTCATTAGGCAGATGATCTGCTGGTAGAAGTTATGTTTAATTTAGGGTTTTTTCCCTAGATGGAAACCCCCTCTATTGCATGAGGGTATTGTATTGTGGTTATGTATTGTGTGCATATTTTGAGCGAGAAATAGAAAGCAGGACTGTGTGAGAGAGTAGATGATATTACAATGGATCTGTTGTAGGTTGTGTCTCTTCATTCTGCTAGATAATAAAAAGGAAGGACTGGCTGTTTCCGTGGATGTAGCCCAAGTTGGGTGAACCACATATATCTGTGTCTCTCTTGTTTTATATGTTATTTCTGTGTTTGTGTTTCCGAATATTTTATGTGTTCCATTTCTTTGTAATATATAATTTTCTAACAACTTTTATTAGAGTCGAAGGTCTTTTTGGCTGATAAACTCACAGGAAAGAAGGGTTGCTAGTTAAAGTGTGAGAAATGGTGGAAAATGGTAGGTTTAGTGTTAGGTCCCTATATTACTAGTATAGTCCCTTATTGTTGCTAGTTTAACCCCCTTATTGTTATTATTGTACCCCTGTAACCCCCATATTGTTATTATTGTGCCCTTAAATTAGTATTGTTAGGTTGGCTAGGATTACATTATGGCCCCACTAGGATTACATAGTGGCCCCATGGACTCCTATATATAGAAAGGAGGTTTTGTAATTTGTATCATCCAAGAATTGTTCATTCATGTAATGTATTGGAGGTTGCCCCCTCTAAGTGGCTTATTTATAAAGTGATGATATCTCTTTTCTTCTATCTTTGGAGCTGGTTTCACAACATTTGGTATTAGAGCTTTGGATTCTAGGGTTTTGCTGCTCCAAACAGGAAATTGTGGAATTTTTGCTATAAATTTTTTTCTACGAATGTTCAGAAGCTGAAATTTTTAGAGTGCAGAGCCAAAATCCTAAGGAACATCGTTGCAAAATTTGATAGCTTGGTTTGCAATATTTTCGGAGAGATGATCCATGGAAGTTAGGGATTTTTGTAGGCTCCTGAATTTCACTTAAAATGGTCATCTCGGCATTTTCTCTATAACATTTGTTCTACGAAGGTTAAGAATATGAAATTTTTAGACATCGATTCCAAAATCCTATGGAACATCATAGAAAAATTTCAGAGCTTGGTTCACAATAGTTTTGGAGATATGATCTGGGGAAATTAGGTCTTTTTTAGGCTTCCGAATTTCATCTCAAAGAGGTGATCGTGGGAAATTATTCATAACTCTCTCTCTGAGCATCGGATTGGAATTATGTAAAAAGTGACTGGAAGCACACGGACTGTAGTTTCTTGTCTATAAATTTCAGAGAAAAAGGAGTAAACGGTGACATGAGGCAAGTCATACAAGTTCTCTCTACTGAACCAGTCCATAATTAGGTCATTGTGGGAGATTGGACATAAATTTCCCTTGAAGAATCCAAATCAGGTTAGACCTGTGGCATTCGAAAGAGAATTCAGAGGACGAACTCAATGCCAAATTTTAGATATTTAATATCTGAAATCACAAAGATAATTCAGTTTCAATATCGAGCTCCTAAAAATCAAGAAAAAGGTGTGTATTTGGTTTTTAAAATTGCATAACGTTTGTTTGGAAAATTAGTTTGAAGTGATTCCAAGGGCCTATTGAGCATATATTTAAGTATTGGGTTCTAAAAAAGCCTCTTAAAAAGAATTCAACACCCATTAAGCCCTCAGAATACTCTACTATGACTCATGAAGATGAAGAATTGCAACATGATCTATCAAAATTACAAGAGCAAGTGCACCAAATTTTGCTCTCACAAAGAGCAACAAAAAATGAAATGGAAGTCTTGAAGAGAGGCGTGGAAGCGAAGTTGGATGGTTTGAAGAAAGGCGTGGAAGCTAATATGGAGGAAATGGAAGAAAAAATGAAAGACAACATGGAAAACATGAAGAATGATCTAAAAGAAGACATCGAAGGTTTGACAAAGTTGATACAAGAAATGATTCCTATTGGTGAAAATATAGTAGAGGAAACTCCTGATGAGAAAAAAATAAATGTTAATTGTGATTTCGTAAACTCTAATTCTGGATTGGAAAACCACCATATTCCAAATATGGATATGAGGAAGTTTGATGGAAAGGATCCTGTAACATGGATACTATAGATGGAGCAATATTTTGATCTCAATAATGTGCAAAACACACAAAAGGTACGCATTGAAACTTTACATTTAGAACAAAATACATTTTTATGGTATCGATGGCTTTGCTCCCATAAAAATATTGTCACTTGGTCAATTTTTACGGAGGAAATGATAGCACAATATGAGGATACAAAGAGCGACACTTTTTTTAGCCAATTGATAAATCTCAAACAAAAGTGTTCAATGGGGGAGCACATTGAGGACTTCCAAAAATTGAATATAAGGGTAACTGATATTCCAGAGGAACACAAGATTGATCTCTTCATAAGTACTTTAAAGGATAACATCCAACATGAAGTTCGTGTTTTGGAACCTGATTGATTGGAGAAGGCATTCAGGTTGGAAATAAAAATTGAATGTAAAATTATGGCGACAAGGAAGCCTAGCACTCACTTCTATAAAGATGGAAGTGTTGCTACTCCTAGATTTCCACAACCTACAAGGTTGAAACCAAAAAAATTGGAAGAAAAAATATCAAAAGGGCTTTGCTACAGTTGTGATAGCAAATACACTAAAGGTCATAAGTGTGTTGAGAAGAAATTATTTTACATAGATTGTGAAGAGGAAGAAGAAAATTAACAAGAATCTTCAAAAGAAGAGGATATACACCAGGAACCATCCCTAGAAGAGGAATAAATGAGTCTGACCATATCCTGTAATGCATTTGCAGGAATTACCAATCCTCAAACTCTCAAGATAGAAGGACATATCAAGAAGAAAAAGGTAATAGTGTTGACTGATTCAGGTAGTACACATAATTTTATTCATTGTAAGGTAGCCAAGGAATTGAATTGTTTCCTATATCCAGCACCAAAATGTTAAGTAATGGTTGCAAATGAAGGAAATATAAATTGCTATAGAAATGCCATAATATCAAGCTAACTATGGGGGAATATGTATTGAATATTCCAATGCTTTCCATTCCTATGGGAGGTGTTGATGTTGTACTAGGAGTACAATGGTTACAATCTTTGGGGATGGTAGATTTTAATTTTCAAGAACTTTTCTTGAAATTTTTTTCAGAAGGAAAGGAAGTCAAATTACAGGGTATTGTAGGGAAGCCGAGAAAGATAATAAGCTCTAATGTCATGACAAAGCTTCTAAATAAAGAACAACAAGGCATAATTTCACAATTATGTTCACTATAAGTTCCAACATCAAAATCATCTATTTCTGCAGATCTTCAAAAAGTCTTGGACAATCATTCCAAGCTATTTGAAACTCCCAAAGGACTCCCACCTATTCGTGATCATGATCATGATATTCATTTGATTCCAGGAAGTGTTCCTCCAAACATCAGGCCTTATAGATATCCTTATGTCCAAAAGAGCGAAATTGAACGTATGATTGTAGAAATGTTAGAGGCGGGTATAATTCAACCTAGTCAAATTTATTTCTCTGCTCCTGTAGTATTGGTACACCAGAACGATGGATCATGGTGCATGTGTTCAGATTATAGGGAGCTCAATAAGCTCACCATTAGATATAAATTTCCCATTCTTGTGATTGATTAATTATTGGATGAATTACATGGAGAAATTTATTTTACCAAGTTGGATCTTCATTCAGGATATCATCAAATTAGAATGAAGCCTGAAGATATTATGAAAACAACATTTCAAACTCATGAGGGTCATTATGAATTTTTGGTCATGCCTTTTGGCCTTACCAATGCACCTTCTACATTTCAAGGGTTGATGAATTCCATTTTCAAACCTTTCCTTAGAAAATTGTGCTAGTATTTTTTGATGATATACTAATCTACAATAGGTCTTGGAAGGATCATGTTCAACATGTTGACAGGGTGCTCAAACTATTGCAGGAGAAACAATTATATGCAAAAACATCCAAATGTTTCTTTGGAGTACAAGAAGTGGAATATCTGGGTCATATTGTATCTCACAAGGGTGTTAAGGTAGACCCTAACAAAATTAAAGCCATTAAGGAATGGAAAGTCCCCACAACCATAAAGCAGTTGCGAGGATTTCTCGGGTTAACGAGGTATTATCGCAAGTTTGTTAATAATTATGGGAGAATAGCAGCACCTCTAACAACATTATTGAAGAAAGATGCATTTTCATGGACTCCTGAAGCAACTAAGGCCTTTGAACGTCTTAAAGAGGCAATGTGCCTAGCACCGGTCTTAGCTACACCAGACTTCACAAAAGCCTTTATTGTGGAATGTGATGCCTCAGGAAATGGAATTGGTGCAGTTTTAATGCAGGAAGGAAGACCCATTGCTTTTGAAAGTCGTCCAATCAAAGGAATGTATTTACAGAAACCTATTTATGAGAAGGAAATGTTAGCAATACTACATGCACTAAAGAAATGGCGAACTTACCTAATGGGAAGACTCTTCAAGGTAAAAAATGATCATGATAGTCTTAAACACTTTTTGGAACAAAGACTATCTTCAAAAGAGAAGCAAAAATGGGTCACAAAGATGTTGGGTTATGACTTTGAAATAATCTACAAAAAAGGGAAGCTAAATTTTGTTGTAGATGCACTCTCAAGAAAGAATGAAGAGGTGGAAGCATTGCTTTGTGCCATTTCTATTATCCAACCAGATTGGATAACCGAAGCAAAAGATGAATGGAAGAAGGACAAAGATGTATGGACACTCATTCAAAAGTTGCAGCAAGATCCTAGTACATCTGATACATTTAGTTGGAAAAATGATTCCTTATGGTACAAAGATCGCTTATATCTTTGCAAGAATTCCCAGCTAAAACAAAAGATTCTTCTGGAATTGCACACTTCTCCTTTAGGAGGACACTCAGGATTTTTAAAAACTTACCACAGGGTGAAGAAAGATTTTTTTTGGGATGGCCTTAAATCTGATATTCAAAAGTTTGTGGCGGAATGTTTGGTTTGCCAGCAGAATAAAGTTGAGACAATTAAGACCCGGGTCTTCTACAACCTTTATCCATTCCAAGTCAACGTTGGGAGGAGATTTCAATGGATTTTATCACAGGTTTACCTAAGTCCAAAGGAAAGAGTGTCATCATGGTGGTGGTTGATAGACTTACCAAGTATGCACACTTTTGTGCATTATCTCATCCATTTAAAGCAAGTATAGTTGCTACTACATTTATGGACAAAATTCAAAAGCTACATGGAAGCCCAAGGGTTATTGTGAGTGACAGAGATCCCATTTTTACTAGAAATTTTTGGACGAAGTTATTTTCTTGTTTGGGTACTCAATTAGCTCATAGCTCATCTTATCATCCTCAATCTGATGGTCAAACTGAGATAGTAAATAAATGTTTGGAAGGATATCTTTGTTGTTTTGTATATTATAAACAAACACAATGGGTCAAGTGGTTACCTCTCGCTGAATGGTGGTATAACACTTCCTTCCATACTGCAGCAAAAATGACCCCGTTTATGGCACTTTATGGATATCATCCACCATCCATCACATCATATTTAAGAGAAAATTCGAAGGTTCAAGCAGTGGAAGATCACATCAAGAATCAACAAGAAGTTCTCCAACTCTTAAAGGATAACCTGAATTTGGCACAAAATCGAATGAAACAACAAGAAGATCAACATCGCATTAAGAGAAGTTTTGATGTAGAAGACTGGGTATTTTTACGGCTACAACCATACAAACAAATGTCCCTCAAGCAAGCTAACAAGGATAATAAATTATCACCAAAGTACTATGGTCCTTACAAGGTGTTGCAAAATATTGGTACTATGGCATACAAATTGAAGCCTCCTAATTCTTCATGAGTGCATCCAGTTTTCCATGTATCATGCTTAAATAAGGTTAAAGGTGAAAATCTTCCAATTCAAACAATATTGCCAGAACTTGATGAGGAAGGAAAAATCATATTGGAACTTGAAGCGGTCATGGAAACAAGAACTCAACAGCTATGAAATCAATCAATTTTAGAGTATCTCATCAAGTGGAATAACTTACCCACTGAATATTCTACATGGGAGGATGAGAATTTTATACAGAAGCACCTAGAGCTACTCAAGCATTGAGGACAACACTTTCTTAAAGGAGAGGGGCATGTTAGGTCCCTATATTACTAGTATAGTCCCTTATTATTGTTAGTGTAACCTTCTTATTGTTATTATTGTACCCCTGTAACCCCCATATTGTTATTATTGTGTGGCCCCTTAAATTATTATTGTTAGGTCGGCTAGGATTACATTGTGGCCCCACTAGGATTACATAGTGGCCCCATGGACTCCTATATATAGAAAGGAGGTTTTGTAATTTGTATCATCCAAGAATTTTTCATTCATGTAATGTATTGGAGGTTTCCCCCTCGAAGTGGCTTATTTCTAAGGTGTTGATATCTCTTTTCTTCTATTTTTGGAGCTGGTTTCACAACATTTACGGTCACAAAATTTAATGACCAAAACTACCCACTATGGAAGATGCAAATGGAAAATTATCTGCATCAGAAAGATCTATACCTACCATTGAGTGGAAAAACAAAGAAGCATTCAGGTATGGTAGACGAAGAATGGGAGATTCTCGACAGAAAGGCACTTGGAACAATACGGTTGTGCTTGGAGGCGTTGGTAGCCTTCAATATTTTTAAGGAATGACAACAAAGGGTTTAATGATGGAATTTTTGAAACTATATGAAAAACCCTCGACCTCAAATAAGGCATTTCTTATGAAACGTTTATTTAATATGAAGATGTCGGAAGGTGGAATTTTTGCTAACCATTTAAATGAATTTAATACAGTTACTAGTTAGTTATGTTCTGTAGGGGTAAACTTTGATGATGAAGTTAGGGCTTTGTTATTTCTATGCCCACTGCCAAAAAGTTGGAATGGTTTAGTTATGGCCATTAGTAGCTCTGTCTTGGAACTATTACTTTAAATTTTGATGATGTTTTCAGTGCTATCGTTAGCGAGGAAATGAGATGGCAAAGCTCCAATGAGACATCGGGTAATGCTTTGAGTGTAGGGACTAGGGGAATAAAAATGGAAAGAGGAAAGAGCTCAAGATATCGCAGTAAATCAAGGGAAGGTAGATCCAAGTCCTGATCGGTGATAGTGTGTTGGAAATGTGGGAAGAAAGGACACCTGAAGAAAGACTGTAAGTCTTGGAAGGGAAAAAGAGATGCACAACAAGAAAACAATCATGAAGCAAATGTGATAGGTGATGTGTTACAAGATTCTTTGATTCTTTTTTTAGAAAATGTTATTGATGCCTGTGCGGTAGATTCAGGGGCATCATTCCATGCCACACCTGATAAGAAACATTTTCATGACTATGTTCAAGGATATTTTAGATAGGTTCGTCTAGGTGATGATAAACCCTGTAAAATCATTGGAATGGGTAAAGTTCTTGTGAAAAAAAAGAATGGAAACCAATGGTTATTAAGGGAGGTAATGCGTGTTCCAGATCTAAAGAAAAATCATATTTCAACAGGGAAGTTAGGTGGTGAATGTTGTGTGACAAATTTTACAGATAAAACCTAGAAGGTCACTAAAGGAGCCCTGGTAATAGCAAAAGGAGAAAAGGCTGGTACATTGTATTTATGCAATGGTATTTCTAATTGTGTTAATTCTTTAAACTCCACTAGTGCAGATGCAACATTGTGGCATCATAGACTCAGACACATGAGTGACAAGGGGATGAATATTCTTCACTCAAGAAATTTGTTCCAGGTTTGAAGAATATTTATTTGGATTTTTGTGAGAATTATGTTTATGGAAAACAAAAGGGAGTTAGATTTCTTAGAGTTGGGAAAAAAAATAAGAGTGAAAAATTAGAGCTTGTGCATACATATGTATGGGGACCTGCTCAGGTATTATCTCGCGGTGGATTTTTTATTATGTTACTTTTATTGATGATGCAACTAGGAAACCTTGGATTTATTGTATTCAAAATAAATCTGATGTATTTGATACTTTCAAGAAATGGAAATCTTTGGTTAAGATTGAGACAAGAAATAAGTTGAAGTGTCTCAGATCAAACAATGGAGGTGAATATTACAGCAAAGAGTTTGATAGGTATTGTTTAGAGCATGGAATTCGTAGAGAGAAGACAATTCCAAGAACACCACAATAAAATGGTATGTCAGAAAGGATGAAGAGGAAAATCATAGAGCGTGCAAGGTGCATGAGATTGCATGTAGGATTTCCTTTACAATTTTTGGAATATGTTGTAGATAATTTTGTTCATCTAATAAACAGAGGGGCTTAAAGTTCCTTGGATGGTGGTATTCTAGAGGAGGCATGGAGGTAAAAAGGTAAACTACTATTTTTTAAATTCTTTTGGTTGTGAGGCCTTTGTCCATATGAATAAAGAAAATAGAGCAAAGTTTGATGCAAAGTCAAAGAAATATACCTTTATTGGATATGGTGTTAATGATTTTGGTTATCGCTTATATGTTTATGAAAATCACAAAATCATTAGGAGAAAAGATATAATATTCAATTAACATGTCTTGTATAAGGATCAGTTGCAGGAAAAGAAACAGGAAAATGAAAACAATGAATACGCAGTTCTTGATGAGATCACAGAAAAAGTAAAGGTGTCTGAAAATAATAATAATCAACATCCACAACAACAACAATCACCACAATAGCAACAAACACCTCAAATACTTGAAATTTGTGCCAGAAGATCTACCAGGATAAGTAGACCCCTTGAATGATACTCTCCTTCATTATATTATGTATTGCTGATTGATTGTGGTGAACTAGAATGTTATGAAGAAGAAATGCAGGTGGAAACCAGGAAAAAGTGGGAGATATCCATGAAAGAAGAGATGGACTCCTTAATACATAACCAAACTTGGGACTCAGTTAGGTTTCCTGCAAGTAAAAGAACAATGTTGAATAAATGGCTTTACAGGTTGAAGGAAGAAGATGGAGGAAAAGAGAGGTACAAAGCTAGACTTGTGGTGAAGGGGTTTGCATAGAAGAAAGGTATTTTCTCATGTTGTTAAAATGACTTCAATCAGAACTATTTTAATTCTTGTAGCAGCAGAAGATTTGAATCTTGAACACGTATATGTAAAGACAACCTTTCTCCATGGAGATTTGGAGGAAGAGATCTATATGCAGCAACCATAAGGATATGAGGTAAAAGGGAAGGAAAAATTAGTGTGCAGGTTGAAGAAGAGCTTGTATGGCTTAAAACAGGTTTTGAGGCAGTGGTATCTAAAATTTGATAGGTTTATGTATGAACAAGGTTATACTAGATGTTACTGTGATCATTGTGTTTATCTGAAAAATCAAAATTATGGAAGCTATATTATATTGTTATTGTATGTAGATGACATGCTTGTTTCAGAGTCTAACATGCATGAAAAAAATGTGCTCAAAGGAAAATTGGAAAATTCATTTTCAATGAAGGATTTGGGAGTTGGCAAACAAATCCTTGGCATGAGAATAAGTTGAGACAAGAAAAATTGCAAATTAACATTGTCTTAGAATGAGTACATACAAAAGGTGTTGAAAAGATTTAATATGCAGAATGCAAAACCAGTTAGTACACCTTTGGCTAGCCATTTCAAACTTAGTAAGGAGATGTGCCCCAAGACCAAAGAAGAAATGGATTATATGTTTAAATTTCCATATGCATCAGTAGTTGGAAGCTTAATGTATGCAATGGTATACACAAGGCTTAATATTGCACATGTAGTGGGAGTTGTAAGCAAGTGCATGAACAATCCAGGAAAATAAAATTGGATGGTAGTGAAATGGATTCTCAGATATTTGAGAGGTACCACAAATCATGCATTATGCTTTGGTGGTTCAAACATTTCTCTACAGGGATATGTTGATGCGGATATGGCAGGTGATAGAGATAACAAGAGGAGCACTACAGGGTATGTATTTATTGTAGGTGGAACAATTGTCAGTTGGGTTTCAAAAATGCAAAGTGTTGTTGCACTTTCAACAACAGAAGCAGAGTATGTTGCTGCTACAGAGGCTAGTAAAGAAATGATTTGGTTACAAAGGTTTATGGATGAATTGGGTAAGAAGCAAGAGATGGGATTGTTATACAGTGACAGCCAGAGTTCCATTCATCTTGAAAAGAACTTAGCACTTCATTCCAGGACTAAACACATACATTTCAAGTGCCATTTCATACGGTCAATGTTGGAAGATGGACAGTTGAAGCTGGAAAAGATACACACTGGCCATAATCCTGCAGATATGTTAACAAAATTTGTAACCAGGGAGAAACTTAGATTCTTCTCAGTTTCAATTGGTCTTCAAGTATGATGATGAAGATGAGAAACAATCAGCTCTAAAGTGGAGTCATTATCCAGCAAATGAAGTAGCAGTGGAGTTGCTACAATCAGTCTCCAAGTGGGAGATTTTTGGGTGTGGAGCTTCATTGTCTTCTTTATTTAGATTTATCATCGCATTTGACCCATGTTATTAAAGGGGCGACAATGCCGCCCTTTGTTTAATCGCTGTCAAGTGGGTCAAGGGGGTGGTGCCCCTGAAGCTAAAAACGTATGTAAAATTGCCTTGTAAAATATTGTAATTCCATAGTCTATCTGAGCCATTCATTAGGCGGATGATATGACGATAGAAGTTATGTTTAATTTAGGGTTTTTTTCCCTATATGGAAACCCCCTCTGTTGTATGAGGGTATTGTATTGCGGGTGTATTGTGTGCATATTCTGAGCAAGAAATAGAAAGGGGGACTATGTGAGAGAGTAGATGATATTACAACGGATCTACTATAGGTTGTGTCTCTTCATTTTGCTGGATAATAAAAAGGAAGGACTGGCTGTTTCCGTGGACATAGCCCAAGTTGGGTGAACCACATATATTTGTGTCTCTCTTGTTTTATATGTTATTTCCATGTTTGTGTTTCCACATATTTTATGTGTTCCATTGATTTGTAATATATAATTTTGTAACAAGAAACTCTACCATAAATGACTCTATTTCTCTCTCAGTGATTGCCACTCGAACATTGGCTACAATGATTCTCTAGATGAAATTTTCTCTCTAATAAATTCGATATACCTTGATTCACTGGTGTGTTACTATTGTGGCTACTGTTGCAGCTACACCTACGTCCTTTCTGGTTCGAACATCTCTCGTTTGCTCGATCTCTACAACTAGGTAACTTAATCTTCCAAGGGGATCGTTGTTGCTACTGCAATGTCCCTTCTAGCTCAAATTTCTCTCCCTTGCTAAATCACTACAACTAGGAAGCTCGATTTTTTCCAACTAACTTAGCCTCAAGTATTTTTTCTCCAACCCCATCGACCTCCTCATATAATATCTCATTGGATCACCAAAAACCATGATTAAATCCTCATCAAAGGCTAAGATCATCTCTGAGTTGATCTGTGTGAGTTCTAGAGAAATATCACCTTTCTCAATTTATTCATATTAATTAATCATTTTTCCTAAGTTAGACTTAGGGAAAATTTAATTAATGACTAAATAACTTAATTGAGGCATCTCTAGGTGTTTTCTCCTAAAAATTTTCTGGGTTTTGGAGTTCTAGTGTTTCTAAGCCTCTCTGACCAAAGTCGAGACTAGAACACCTGTCTAATGCTACCCAACCATTAAAAACAAACAGAACCAAATACACTGCTTGATTCTAACCAGATAAAACAACAAACTATTTTAGGACAAACCCTTGTCTTGCTTCAAGGGTTATCTCCTTTGTGACTGTAGCCCATAATTGGAGTGCGAGTTGCCTTAATAAGGTGGCGTGATGACTAATGGATATGCAAACTATGGTATTCACAAAAAATCAATATTTTGTTTTCCTCATGATCCAAAAATGTGAATTCTGATATTTCCTCAAAATACGTCTCTGAATTTTCTTCAGGATTCTCGGCCTACTCTAGACATCCATTTATGCTTAGCAAGGTGTGGACCTGTTCTTTTTACTCCTTTACAGACTTAGGTGGCTGCAAGGTAATAATCATTGGCCCATCCTACAAGTTTGCCTTCAAGATGTGACGTCCAACACTGTAGGGGTTTCAACCTCCTTCTAACTGTTTCTCTTTCTACTGCGGACTAAAATTTACACAATTTGGGCCTTAGAAAGATTGAGAATACTTTGTTGCCTCAGTGAAATAATATGACTAGAAATTAACCCTTAGGAAATATGTCTAGCTCTAGGTGTACTATGTTACCTCATGAGACTTCACACTTTCCACGACTTAGACTCATAACATTTGTCTAACAACAAGAGTACTTTGCTTTACCAGCCTCAGGAAAAATGTGGCCTACTTTAGGTGGATTTTCACAAGGATCTAGCCACCAAAACTACTATCTGTCTAGACAATTAACCTTAGATATTTGTTCATACCTCACATATTTGCTTCAAGATACCTCGTTTCTCCTTGAATGATGAATTTCTTGTTTCCAGAACAAAGAAGAACAAATAGAAGTGACTAGATAGGGTGGGAGCACGTCCACTGAAAGTAGTCCAAGGAAAATGGGGTCTTAAAACCCTTAGAGACCCAGGCTCAAAGAGAAATAGACATGAATGATCTGATCCAATGATGGCTCAAGTGATTCTCATCCTCTTGTATGGTTTTCTATTTAATTAATTAATTGAGGGTCACATTAAACCCCAACTGCCCCAAAGTTTCCCATACATTGGTTATCTTGGGGTTTTACCCTTTATTGAGGATTGTAGCCTACAGGGATCAATAGGCCACTTCGTCCCTTGGGCCAATTAATCCCACGGTAACATTACACAACCTTACTTTGCGAGTTTATCCTAAAATACCTATGGGGTTACTTCCCTAAAACCCCACATAATTTCCACCATATGGAAAAACTAGGAAGGATGCCATCCCCAATCCCTTATTTTCCGTTGGGCCTTGCACAATTATTGATTTGATCAAGGAGAAATAAAATATAAACATTACCTCAAATACTTCTAAGCCTCCCTGACCAACCTCCCAAAAATAAATCCATGGGTTGGCTAGGAATAAAAAAGACAAATGACCCAAATCTATTGTCAACCTCCACCTTCTCACCGCTCCCTTCTTTTACCTATGCATCCTTGTTGTTGGTTCAACTTGACTGAGACAAAGAAGAATATATATATATATATATATATATATAATGGGGCGTATAATTTTTATTTATAACTTGTCATGGATATTTCACTGGAATAGTTTTTCATGACTCACAACAAATCTTACAATATTCTGCATTCTCTTATTATGCAGTGTTTTACTTCAGATTTCAAATCTTATATTACTATATTAGTGCACAAAATACTGAAATAAATTGAAACGAAAAAGAAAGAAGTGAAACATAATGAACACAATATGTTTCTTTTTGAGATTCAACAAGATGATGAGCTTAGTGAAAATCAGTCACCTTCACTAAGTAGGCCCGCAGGCTATTTTTAGGTGTAAATCTATATTTAGACTATGTCTATTTTTAGACATGGTGATCATTTTTCAGAAGTTGCAGGATGCTATTTGTGGATGGTTGGTCTAGTTGGAAAAATAGATGAAATTCTATTTTTAGAATATTGGGCGAAGTCTATTTATAGATCATCAATCTAAAAATAGAAGTGTCGATTATTATTAGCCCTTAATAATAATCAGACTCTAAATATCAAATTTTTCTCTTGGAGCACTTTATTTCAGTATACAGATTTGGAAAATCATTGGGCTAATGGAATTATGCAATTCCTAGGGTTTACTGGTGGTTCATGCATGGAGGACTTAGTTAGAACTGAAGTGGCAAAGTTATGACAGAGTTGGAAGAGTAGTTCATGGAGTTGTTATTCAGTTTAACTTAGTTAAGTGAGTTAAACTCAGTTGAGCTAGTTGTATCTAGTCTAATTGAATGATACACTAGTGAGAGTGGAGTGAATTAATTAGTTAATTAATTCACAAATAATAACTTATTAATCAACTGAACAAATACATTAGTTAACTACAGTGCATGTCAGTTCCAGTGGAGACCCAGTGGAGAGATAGGTGAAAGGGTGATATGGACTATCTGTTGTGACTATTGTGATGCATTGATTGCATCACACACACATTGTAGTTGCCAATGAGGATTGCGTAGTCAAGGCAAGGCCAATTTGAATTTATTCAGGGGTCTTCTTTAGTAGGGATTGTGTAGTGGAGGCAGGCTATCAAGTGGCAAGAAATCAGTGCATGGATTTGTAGATTTCTTCATGTTAGTGTCTGACAATTGATTGTAATGAGAGCTTGATGTACTAAGCTTTGCATGAGATTGTTACATGATCTCCATGATACATAATATATGATAGTTGGGGTTTTTAGCTTCATGATTTCCCATTAAAAAACTGTGTTAAGTGCAATTGTTTTTATTGCTTCATGTGTTTGCAATTGAGTTTAAATTTCTGCAAAAGATTAACAGTGGAAGGATTATGTATTTAGCAAGAAGATAAATATTGTTAGATCAAGAGAATCTGGATATATACATGCATCCTGTATATAATTTCTACATGGTATCAGAGCAGTGTTGATTCTTGAAGATTGCAATTGTGAAGAATTGTTGAGTTTGTGCTGGTGGACAATTCGAATTTGCTGCAGAAAATTCTTGGTGCGACAGTTGAGTATACATTGAAATGTCTTTCAATGGATTGCGATTGGAGTATGCCCTTGATGGCAGCTCGAATTACATAGCCTGGAAGGATAGGATGGAGGCGATGCTGGAATATAATAGACTGAAGGATTTCATTGATAGCGATGTTCCTAGGCCAGGATCTAGCGATGCTACATTACTTGATGCATCGCAAAAGAAGATAGAAAAGACAAGAAGAATTATGTTGGAAGGTGTGAAGGACCATATTGTGTCCAACCTTCACGGGAAAGCCACTCCATTTTCAATGTGGAAGGCTTTGACAGATTTTTTCCAAATCAACAGTGACTAGAGGAAGTTGGCACTGAAATATAAGCTCAGAAAAATAAAAATGGAGAAGGGCAACAGTATTCCAAAATATCTCATGAAGTTTTTCCACTGTAGGGATGAACTGGGAAGTGTGGGGATAACTGTTGATGATGAAGACTTGGTGAGCTTGGCTCTCCTTGGGCTTCCTAAGAGTTGGCATAGCTACGAAGAATCTGTCAATGGACAGGAGAAACTGCCAGGAGGGAGCGACTTTGGTCGGATATTGTGCAAGAGGAGATAAGGCGAAGTACCAGGGATGGCTCTTCATCGAAGAACAATGATGAAGAGAATTGCGCTTTGGATGCCAAATCAAGGAAAGGGAAGGGGAATAAATTCCCTCCAAAATCTGAAGCTAAAGGCAAGAAGCAGGATTTTTCCAAGGTGAAGTGTTTTCACTATCACGAACATGGGCATTTCACCACTAACTGCCCACAGAAAAAGAAGAACAAGAAGGTTGTTGGAGCTGCAGCGGGTGAGGCCTTAGCCTCGCAATTGAACTTGATTTCTCTTTGATGACATTCTTGGTTTCAAGCTCAATGGGATCAGTGTGGTATCTTGATAGTGGTGCGTCTTTCCATATGACGAGAGACAAGGAGTTGTTTAGCGACTTGGAGGAGAAGGACTTTCAAATGCATATAGAGATGGGTGACGATGGTCGATATAGTTCGACCGGCATTGGGACCATTACCTTTGAGAGGGAGTCAGGTAATCCATTTCTATTGAAAGATGTTATGCATGTTCTGTTATCACCCTAATTTTTTTTCTAAACTTTGGAAAGTTTATCTTGTTTCTAGTCATGGTCTTATAATAGGTTTTGAGTCATCACATGCTTAAAGGGATAAGTGATAGGATTAGAGTCTCAATAGTGTCATTCTCATTTCCAAACCCTTGTTCTAGTCATGGTGTTAAATGTCTCTAGGTCATTTCATGCTTAAAGGGTTAGGTCATAGGGTTAGAAGTCTTTAAGGTCATATTTCATTTGCAAACAAAGTTTGACAACCTTATTCCATGTCTAGGAAGTCTCACCTTGTGTTTAGAAGTCATATCTCAAGTCATTTTGAAAATTTTTTTGGAATTAGGAAAAAAATCATGTTTTCGTAGCGCATACAATTTTGCACTACGAAAACGTTGTTGTTTTCGTAGCGCACTATGAAATGGCTAAAACAACCTTTTTTCCAGCAAAAAACCCTGTTTTTTTTCTTTTATTGGTCAACTTCCAAAGGGGTTCCTGAGAAACTGAAATCTAATTTTTGAAAACGGAAAGAATTTTTTCTTCCTAACATACAAACCTAAAAAAAAATCTTTCAGTTTCTTCAAATTCATTATGAGGTTGGAGAAATTGATGGTTGAACTTGCGCTACGAAACTACTGAAAGTCATTCAGAGAAAAACTCTGTTTTCTGGTTTTAGCAGTCTTTTTCAAGATCCGTTTCTAGCCACATGCAAAAATATTTTCGAATTTTGAAGGAGGTTTCTCCTCCTAAAATCTCCCGCTACAATAACCTATCTCATTGTTTTCAAAAGTGTTACCAGTTGGGAGATACAAGGTTTTCTTTGAAGCCATATTTTCAGAAATTAGAATTTTCCAGTTTACACCTAATTTTCAAAGACAGTTTTTGGGCAGTAGAGGAGGTATTGCAAAAAAACAAGAGAGGTTTTTTTTAGAACAGAGTGGTCTCCAAAAGAGTCCTTAATTTTTGTAAAATACATTTTTTATGAGGATCTAGAAGCTCTGTCCCAACACCTATTTTTCAGCTAGAACAGAACAGTAAGTTTCAATTTCTTGATGCAATTTTGTTGTGGAGAAGGACTTTATTTATTGAAAGTATTTAAAATATAACTTATGATTGATAATTAAAGCTTGAAGAAATCATGGAATAAGTGCAATAATTTTTAAAAACTGAGATTTTTGAAAAAAATTTGTGTAGGTGACATGCATAGTAGTTTCGTAGCGCACTACGAAACTGTTGTAGGTGCAGTTTTGAACATTTTGTTAAGGTTTCAAAAGGTGAAACATATGGTTTTTGAAGTATTGATGATGCTAGAGGATATAAATGATGCAAAAATGAATTTCCAAGTGTAAAAGCATAAGAAATTGGATGTTAAGTGATTTTTTACAAAGACATAGTTGTTGTGCTACGAAAACAACTGATATTTTCGTAGCATAGACACATCAACTATCTTTAAACTCTTTCAAGCACTAAATTTTGCACAGATGGAAGGAAATGGTTCTATGGGAGTGATAACACATGTCACTTGTCTCAAAAGGTCGAAATTTCCAGCAAAAGGGTTCAAAGAGCATCAATGAAGGTTAAAGCTTAAATGCAGGAAACAATGTCCTTGTTTGTAGGGCAGATAAGACATGACTCAGTAGGGTCTCATAACAAGGTTAAAGGCTTCATCAAATTCGAATTCATGGATTTATAGGTGTCAAAGAAATTATTTAATTCCTATATAAGGTTTTTTTAGTCATAATAAAGAGTTTTACTCCTAATTGTATTAGGACTCTAGAAGAGACAGTTTAACTGTCACATGTAATTAATAGTTTGTTTTAGTAGTTGATAGGTGTCAAGCTAGAAAATTCGATTTCTCCTCAAGTAGGATGAGAGAATCCAAGATTGTAAATGCTATATATCAAGCATGAGGTCAAATTCAAGGGAGGTTGGAGACTTTTTGGCCCAGCTACTGCTTTATGTGAAGGGATACAATCAGTAATACAAAGAATTTTTCTTGTATAAATCTGAGTTTTGATGAGGTTTAATCCTTTTTTGATCTTTATGTTGCTTTAATAATTTGAAGTAGATATTATTTTTATTACTCAAAATTCATTATCTAATGCTCTGACTTCCTTTAACAATAATATGACTGTGTTTTACCTCAGAACCACTAGCACTAGATATCATTGCTACTACTCAGAATTCACAACCATGTGCTCTGTTTTTCTTTAGTAATGGAATGATTGTGTTTAGAATTAGATATCATTGCTATTACTTAGAATTAATAATATTATGCTCTGACTTCCTTTAGTAATGAGGTGATTGTGTTATTTTCTTAATCTTGTGAGTAAATCACCTTTGATCCATCAACAGTAGATTGCATTACTATTACTCAGAATTCATAACCCTATGCTCTGACTTCCTTTAGTAATGGGATGACTATTTTGACCTATGTTATTGAGTGAATTATTTTGGTTTAAGAACCTCATTTTCCTCAACTTTCATGTCAATAAACCTAGCCACTGAATTTATTAACTTGTTGACTCCATAGCCCAATGGTAGCACGCCTTTATCTTTTCAACCTATAAACACACAAAACCAAGATAGAGTTAGCCATCTATATTATCATTAATCAATATCATTAACCCCCTTGAGAGATCCCTCTCAAGCCGAGGAGGCTAAGCCTTAGCTAAAAGTCTGGTTTGAAAGAGTTACACCAAAGTTAGTCTAATTAGTAGCCTGTCAGGGTCCTACTTTGGTGATAAAATTTTGGTGCGTCTGACGGGAACCTGAATATTATTCATTCCTAAAATCAAGAAGCTGCACTTCTGAAGGTAGCATGAACTCAGAAAGTTTTTTGAGGCTGCAAAACTACCTTGGCGACTCCACACATCAAATAATAAAATTGGAAGGTGACTCCATTGCTAGAAGATCAGTTACTAGATGAAGTTTCAAGATGAGTTCCATTGCAAGAAAAAATGCCAGGTATGCTCCTATGAATTGGTCTCATGTCCCTATTTTTCCAAACCCTATTCCAGAGGTTGATTGGTTAGATGATATTCTAATATTTAAAGATGAAAAGAAAGACAATGATGCTCTTCATTTGGTTAGGTTCCATATGCATGTACGCAGTTTTAAGGTTCAGATCCTTGAAGATTGTCTCATGAAGATGTTCATGGCCACTTTAGAAGGAAAAGCATGGTTTTGGTATGAAAGCTTGCCAAATGGTTCAATATATTCTCTGGCTGATTTCCATGATGTATTTTTTGAAACATATAAAGAGTGTCATCTCTCTTTATTGATGGTCAAAGATTTTTGTAAATGCTCTGTCATTTTTATTGAATGTTTGGAGGATTGTTATGATGATGATGAATTTATGGATGAGGAAATTTTAGAAGCCCTTTATGACAATCCCTTTCATCAACAAGAATTAAGGACAATATCTCCATTAGATGAAAATGAAACCCAGCAGGAATTTACTGATGAAAATTATGTCATATCCTCTGAGTTTGCAGAAAATTTGCAGCAGGTTTGTCAATCCTTTGATCATTAGGAGAATGAGAATCAGTTCAAACAGCAAGAGGAAATATTGGAAAATGTTTGCTACAATCCTAAGGTTGAGGAAAAGGTTTATTTTTCATGTCATTTCTTGCATCAACCTATATCAAATGATGATTACATTAAAGAAGAAGTGGGTAAAAAAGTTTCTTTATCCTTGTCTTCTAATATGAAATCATTTGAGTGCAAATCAGTAAATAAGATTCAGTTTGTGGATGAAGTTGTAGAGAAAATTGAAAAAGACATTGAAGGTTTACAAGGTAAAATTAAATCATATAGTCTTCATGATCATGATCGTTCTTTTCAAAATATTTATATGGCAAAACACAAAGGGAAGGTGTTGTTTCCTTTCTCTTTTGAGATTGAGGAAGAATGCACTATTTTTGAAAATCAGTTTGAAAAGCAGTTGGATAGCATATCAAAGGAATCTTGTGTGGCTGAGAATCAGTTGTATAAATATATATAATGTCATGATGATCATCAAACTAACCATTCCTTCTTTGACCCTATAGCTGAATACATGGCAAAGCTTTGCACACCAGCATTTTATTTTCATTTGCATGATGAAGATCAGATACATTATAAGTTGTTTTGGTCATCTCACTATCATGGTTATTTTGAGGTCGAATGCAGTTCAGAGCCTCAAATATGAGAAAAGACAATTGATTGGCTTCATTGGAAGTTTCATGTTCCTTGGGCTACAAATGGAGATTGCAGCTGATAGGGTAGGTAGGAAGATGCAAATAAGCTCAAGGTTGACTAAGCATTTTTACTAGGTACAGTTTGAAGCAGATTGGGTAGAATTTTAGTGTTTTTATTTTTAAAGGAATGGATTGTAGCACTGGAGCTACCATTTCTTAGTGTACCGTAGGGGCACACTATCCCTAGTGGAGCCACTATTATCACCCTAAAATTTTTTCTAAACTTTGGAAAGTTTATCTTGTTTCTAGTCATGGTCTTATAATAGGTTTTGATTCATCACATGCTTAAAGGGATAAGTGATAGGATTAGAGTCTCAATAGTGTCATTCTCATTTCCAAACCCTTGTTCTATTCATGGTGTTAAAGGTCTCTAGGTCATTTCATGCTTAAAGGGTTAGGTCATAGGGTTAGAAGTCTTTAAGGTCATATTTCATTTCCAAACAAAGTTTTACAACCTTATTCCATGTCTTGGAAGTCTCACCTTGTGTTTAGAAGTCATATCTCAAGTCATTTTGAAATTTTTTTTGGAATTAGCAACAAAATCATGTTTTCGTAGTGAAGAGAGTTTTGCGCTACAAAAATGCTGCTATTTTCATAGCGCGCTACGAAATGGCTGAAACGGCCTTTTTTCCAGCAAAAAACCTTGTTTTTCTGCTTTTAGTGGTCCACTTCCAGAGGGGTTCCCGAGCAACTGAAAAATTAAAGAGGTTTTTCTTCCTAACATAATGAACTACAAAAACCTCTTTCAGTTTCTTCAAATTAATTATGAGGTTGGATAAATTGATGGTTGAACTTTTGTTATGAAACTGCTGAAAGTCATTCAGAGAAAAACTATGTTTTCTGGTTTTCGCAGTCTTTTTCAAGATCAGTTTCTGGCCACATGAAAAAGTATTTTGGAATTATGAAGGAGGTTTCTCTTCCTAAAATCAAAAAATACAATAACCTATCTCACGTTTTTCATAAGTGTTACCAGTTGGGAGATACAAGGCTTTCTTTGAAGCCATATTTTCAAAAATCAGAATTTTCCAGTTTACACCTTATGTTCAAAGACAGTTTCTGGGCAGTAGGGGAGGTATTGAAAAAAACCAAGAGAGTTTTTTTTTCACACAGAGTGGTCTCCAAAAGCCTCCTTCAGTTTTGCAAAATACTTTTTTATGAGGAGATAGAAGCTCTATCCCAACACCTATTTTTCAGCTAGAACAGAACAGTAAGTTTCAATTTCTTGATGCAGTTTTGTTGTGGAGAAGGACTTTATTTATTGAAAGTATTTCAAAGATGACTTATGATTGATCATTAAAGCTTGAATACATCATGGAATAAGTGCAAGAAGTTTTGAAAACTGATATTTTTGAAAAAAGTCTGTCTAGGTGACAAGCACAACAGTTTCGTAGCGCGCTACGAAACTACTGTAGGTGCAGTTTTGAATATTGTGTTAAGGTTTCAAAAGGTGAAATATCTAGTTTTTGAAGTCTTGATGATGCTAGAGGATAGAAATGATGCAAAAATGAAGTTCCAAGTGTAAAATTAGAAGAAATTGGATGTTAAGTGATTGTTTACAAAGACATAGTTGCTGCGCTACGAAAACAACTGATATTTTCGTAGCACAGACACATCAGCTATCTTTAAACTCTTTCAAGGGCTAAATTTTGCACAGATGGAAGGAAATGGTTCTATGGGAGTGATAACACATGTCACTTGTCTCAAAAGGTCGAAATTTCCAGCAAAAGGGTTCAAAGAGCATCAATGAAGGTTAAAGCTTAAATGCTGGAAACAATTTCCTGGTTTGTAGGGCAGATAAGACATGACTCAGCAGGGTCTCATAACAAGGTTAAAGGCTTCATCAAATTCAAATTCATGGATTTATATGTGTCAAAGAAATTATTTAATTCCTATATAAGGTTTTTTTATTTATAATAAAGAGTTTTACTCCTAATTGTATTAGGACTCTAGAAGAGACAATTTAACTGTCACATGTAATTAATAGTTTGTTTTAGTAGTTGATAGGTGTCAAGCTAGCAAATTCGATTTCTCCTCAAGTAGGATGAGAGAATACAAGGTTGTAAATGCTATATATCAAGCATGAGGTCGAATTCAAGGGAGGTTGGAGACTTTTTGGCCCAGCTACTGCTTTATGCGAAGGGATACAATCAGTAATACAGAGAATTTTTCTTGTATAAATCTGAGTTTTGATGAGGTTTAATCCTTTTTTTATCTTTATGTTGCTTTAATAATTTGTAGTAGATATGATTTTTATTACTCAGAATTCATTATCTAATGATCTGACTTCCTTTAACAATAATATGACTTTGTTTTACCTCAGAACCACCAGCACTAGATTACATTGCTACTACTCAGAGTTCACAACCATGTGCTCTGTTTTCTTTTAGTAATGGAATGATTGTGTTTAGCAGTAGATTTCATTACTATTACTCAAAATTCATAATATTATGCTCTGAATTCCTTTAGTAATGAGGTGATTGTGTTCTTTTTTGAATCTTGTGAGTAAATCACCTTTGATCCATCAGTAGTAGATTGCATTACTATTACTCAGAATTCATAACCCTATGCTCTGACTTCCTTTAGTAATGGGATGACTGTTTTGACCTATGTTATTGAGTGAATTATTTTTGTTTAAGAACCTCATTTGCCTCAGCTTTCATGTCAAGAAACCTAGCCAATGAATTTATTGACTTGTTGACTCCATAGCCCAATGGTAGCACGCCTTTATCTTTTCAAGCTATAAACACACAAAACCAAGATAGAGTTATCCATCTATATTATCATTAATCAATATCATTAACCCCCTTGAGAGAGCCCTCTCAGGCTGAGGAGGCTAAGCCTCAGCTAAAAGTCTGGTTTGAAAGAGTTACACCGAAGGTAGTCTGATCAGCAGCCTGTCAGGGTCCTATTTTGGTGATAACATGTTCCAAGTCTGAAGAAGAACTTGGTCTTGGTTGCAATGTTGGAATACAGAGGTTATGACGTTGTTTTTAGCGATGGGAAATATTTCCTGCGACATAAAACAACAGGTCAAACCAAGAAGATAGGGATTCGAGTTAAGAATCTCTACAATCTGGAGGTAGATGGTTGTGCTGCAATGATGGGCAAAGCAGAAGAAGTGGTGAGCCGAGATGAGGGTGAATTATGGCACAGGAGATTGGGCCATCTTCACCATGGAACTTTGAAGATTTTGCAGCAGATTTATACTGGACTTCCCAAGGGTACTCTTGCACAGTCAGATCAGTGCAAGGGATGTACTATGGGTAATTTTCTGAAGACCACCTTTCATGAGAAGGAGAATTGTTCTTCGATGATCGTGGAGAGAATTCACACAGACGTGTGTGGACCTTTCTCAATTGCTTCAACAACAAAACACAGGTATTATGTTATATTTGTTGATGACTATTCTCGTAGATGCTGGATCTTCTTCATGTAGAAGAAGAGTGAAACATTCTCAAAGTTCTGTGAGTTTAAAGCATTGGTGGAGAAGGAGTTGGGGAAGCAAGTGAAAGATCTACGGAGCAATAATGGTGGTGAATATATCTCGAACGAATTCCAAGACTTCTGTAGCAAAGAAGGAATTCGAAGAGAACTCATAGCACCTCATAACCCATAGTAGAATGGGGTCGCAGAGAGGAAGAATAGAAAGATCATGGGTGCTGCACGAGTGATGCTGCATGACCAGGGCCTACCGATGCACTTGTGGGTGGAAGCATGCAACACTGCGGTTTATGTGCAAAATATTTGTCCTCATAGAGTACTTGGCATGAGTACACCTAAAGAAGATTTTACTGGTAAGAAGCCTGATATTTCTCATTTTAAGATTTTTGGCTCATTTGTTTACATTCATGTGACAAAGGACACCAGGAAGAAGCTGGAGCCGACTACAGAAGTTGGGATATTTGTGGGGTACACAGAAACACCCAATAATTATCATGTGTATTTTCCAAATAGTCAAATGACTATGGTGAGACAGGATATAAAATTCAATGAGGTGAAAGCCATGAAGTTGTCTCTTGAGAGGGAGCTACACTTGCATGCAGAGGAGGAACTTCTTGTTCCGAAATATGAGCCTCTAGATGTGGATCAGCCACAAGAGGAGATTCATGGAGTAGAGGAGTCCACTCATGCAGAACCAAACAGTAGACAAGGAAGAAAGTGTACCACAGAAGCTGAGAGACTGAAGCTTGATGTGGCACATAATGTAGGAGTCCCTACATCACAACGCACACAGAGACAGTCACCTAACCGATTTACTAGATACATGGCTCTTATGAGCAAGTGTATTGTGATAGAGCCATCTTCTTTTGAAGAAGCAGTGTAGGAGCCCACATGGGTAGATGCCATGGTGGAGGAGTATGACTCCATTGTCAGAAACAATGCTTGGGAGATTGTTCCAAGGCCGGTGGGTAAATCAGTTGTAGGATCAAGACAGATCTACAAGTTAAAGTAAGTTGTTGATGGGAGCGTCGAGAAGTATAAGGCAAGATTTTTTGCTTAGGGCTTCTCACAGATCGAGGGGATTGATTATGAAGAAACCTTTGCACCTATCACATGGTATTCTTCCACAAGGAATATCCTTGATCTCTCAGCGCAGATGGGTTAGCACATTCATCAGATGGATGTGAAGACTACGTTCCTTAATGAGATCGTTGAGGAAGAGGTGTAGATTGAGTGGCCTGAAGGATCTGATATCTTTAGTAGTGAGTCTCATGTGTGCAGGCTTAAAAGAGCGTTGTATGGGCTGAAGCAAGAACCACATGCTTGGTACACATGGATTGACAGCTATTTCACTGGACTTGGCTTCACCAAGAGTGAGGCAGATGCAAACTTGTACCAAATTGTGGTGGAGGGTAAGATTTTAATCATTGTTCTTTATGTTGATGATTTAATACTAATGGGTGATGATCAGTTGATACACTCATGCAAGGAAGATCTTGCAAAGGAGTTTGAGATGAAGGATTTGGGCCTCCTTCATTATTTCCTTGGATTGGAAATATGGCAGCGGGAAGGTGAACTATTTGTGTCTCAAGGGAAGTATGCTTGGGAGATACTTGAGAAGTTTCACATGCAAGGCTGCAAGCCTATCGACACTCCTCTTCCAGGAAATTGGAGGAAAGAGGATGCTACATCGGCAGAGGTAGTGGATGCCACTGTTTATCGACAGTTGGTGGGTTCGCTCATGTATTTAGTTAATACAAGACCGGACATATGCTATGTGGTGAACCAACTTTAACAAGTGATGGTTAAGCCTACCAAGCTCTTTTGGAAGGTAGGCAAGCATGTCCTGAGGTATCTTAGGGGCACATCTAAGTATGGCTTATGGTACGGACAGACGGATGAGGTGAAGTTGTATGGCTTCACGGATGCAGATTGGGCAGGTAGCCCAACAGACAGAAAGAGCACATCAGGAGGGGTTTTCAGTATCAGATCTACATCAATTTCTTGGTACAGCAGGAAACAAAGATCCATGGCACTCAGTTCAGCGGAAGAAAAATACATGGAAACAAGCCAAGCTGCATGTGAGGCTATCTGGATGAGGAAGATCCTCATCAGTTTGTTCGGTTCACATTTAGATCCTACAGTGATACATTGTGATAATCAGAGTTGCATTAAACTCTTGATTAAGCCTGTGTTTCATGATAGATCTAAACATATTGATATCCGGTATCATCATATCAGATATTGTGTGCAGCGAAAGATCATGTTGCTTCAGTACATTCCTATAGAAGATTAGGATGCAGATATTTTGACGAAGGCGCTCACCAGGAGCAAACTAGAATACCATAGAGGTAGGATTGGGGTGAAGGGTAATCCCTATCTTGTTGAGAGGGAGTTTTGAGATTCAACAAGATGATGAGCTTAGTGAAAATCAGTCACCTTCACTAAGTGGGCCCGCAGGCTATTTTTAGATGTAAGTCTATTTTTAGAATATGTCTATTTTTAGACATGGTGATCATATTTTAGAAGTTGCAAGATGTTATTTGTGGATGGCTAGTCAAGTTGGAAAAATAGATGAAATTCTATTTTTAGAATACTAGGCGAAGTCTATTTATAGATCGTCAATCTAAAAATAGAAGTGTCGATTATTATTAGCCCCTAATAATAATCAAACTCTAAATATCAACTTATTCTCTTGGAGCACTTTATTTCAGTATACAGATTTGGAAAATCAGTGGGCTAAAGGAATTACGCAATTCCTAGGGTTTACTGGTGGTTCATGCATGGAGGACTCAGTTAGAACTGAAGTGGAAAAGTTATGACAGAGTTGGAAGAGTAGTTCATGGAGTTGTATTCGGTTTAACTCAGTTAGACTCAATTGAACTAGTTGTATCTAGTCTAACTGAATGATACACTAGTGAGAGTGGAGTGAATTAATTAGTTAATTAATTCACAAATAATAACTCATTAATCAACTGAACAAATACAACAGTTAACTACAGTGCATGTCAGTTCCAGTGGAGACCCGTGGAGAGATAGGTGAAAGGGTGAGATGGACTATTTGTTGTGAATATAGTGATGCAATGATTGCATCACACACACATTGGAGTTGCCAATGAGGATTGCATAGTTAAGGCAAGGCCAATTTGAATTCATTTAGGGGTCTTCTTCAGCAGGGGTTTCACAATGGAGGCAGGCTATCAGGTGGCAAGAAATTAGTGTATGGATTTGCAGATTCTTCATGTTAGTGTGTGACGATTGATTGTACTGAGAGCTTGATGTACTATGCTTTGTATGAGATTGTTACATGATCTCCATGATACATAATATATGATAGTTGGGGTTCTTAGCTTTAGTATTTCCCATTTAACAACTGTGTTATGTGCAATTTTTTTTATTGCTTCATGTGTTTGCAATTGAGTTTAAATTTCCACAAAAGATTAACAGTGGAAGGATTATGTATTTAGCAAGAAGATAAATATTGTTAGATCAGGAGAATCTAGATATATACATGCATCTTGTATATAATTTCTACATTTCCTAAGAAAACTCAATATGGGAAAAACCCAACTAGAAGACACAACCTATGCCTTGTTTTTTCCTTCTCAGTAATGAAATGCAAATACAAAGAAAGTGCACTCACTATGGATATGCCATGGACACTATGGCCTATATGGTTTCTACATGATCTTCTACTTCCTCTATTTCGCTTGAATACCCTACTCTCAATGAAAAATACTCCATACAATAAGGATGGAACACCTTCCTATCCTAGCAGCCTAATCAATGTTGCACAAAGCGGAGAAAAAGCAGGGGGATGTTTTTTGGAAGCAGGGACGCGGAAGCGTCATTTTCCAAAAATCTAGGAAGCGAAGCCTCTACTATATATATATATATATATATTTGCATTTATATTAAAAAAAAACATCCCAAATACCAAATTAGTTGTAGAAGACATCAAAACATGCATATTTTTACATAAATCAAGATATATATGACATCCATGATTCCATTGTATATCAATGACTAACTATTCGAGAATCAACCATCTAGATTATAGCAATTACAAGCATGCATCAAATTTTTAAGCATATTATAAAACATAAAACATAAAAAATGTAACCATATTATAAAACATAAAGCATATTATCTAGAAAGTGAGCAACTCTCAAAAAAACATTAGTCATGTCCAAAATCCAAATAATAATGTTTACAAAATAGGCCACTTGGCCACCACCAAGAAAAAAAAGTTAAAATTCACAACAAGCCTACAAGTCTAATCTATGACAAAAGTAGTAAATGGTGAATATATCTACTAATATCTCCTCCTTCCACCATGAAGACTACATGGCGGTGGGCCTCCACATGGTGGAAATGAAGAATATGGTGGTTGTGGAAGTTGTTGAACTAAAACTAATGAGAAGAAGCCCCTAATGTTGGTGTTGAACTATGGAACCTAGGAACCAAGGGACCAGATGGGGGTGGCATCTCAACTCGATCATCATCATCCTAGATAAGAGCATCCTCTAATTTCTCTAATCGCAACACTCCATCCTCAAAATTGGGCTCCTATGGATTCTTGTCCCAAGTCTTAAGGCCTTTATTAGTCTTTGCATCATCACAGTAATGGGACAACAATCGCAACTTGTAATGAACATAAAACAAGCTCTCTTCCTGGTCTAAACTCAACCTATTCCTTTTAACACTATGGATGAAAGAATAAGATCTAAAACACCTCTCTATAGAAGAATTGTTTATCTCCTGTGATAACACCCACAGTGCCAAAGTCTGTAGAAGTGGATTAGAACCTCCATGGATGTTCCACCACTCAAGAAAAGAAAACGTCTCTCGATCTCTAATTGCATGCATCTTCCCAAATGGACCATTGCAAAGTGTATAGTTGGTCAACTATTTCCATACCAAGGCAGACTCCTCCTCGTCAGGGACTAATTTAGCCAATGCAATAGTATATTTTTCTAGAACCTATGGATATAGGTGTGGTTTTCTCTTGCTCCCCCCCAAGGTGTTGGTGTTGAAATCCATGATGGATGACAATATCTAGGTGTCAAAACATATGATAATGCATGCAATGGAACACTTAGCATATACCATCGTTTTTCCACCTCTACACAAATATAATTGTACAAGGTGATATCTTCAGGCTCAACATTTTCTTTAATATGCCCCAACATGCTATCCATTTGCTCATACACCTCCCCAATTATTAGCCGATCTGAATCTGCAAACTTGATCATGTAATAAATTAGTTTGGTGAATTGCAAAACATATTTAACCTATGACCAAAATAACATTTCAAGGGTAGTGTCCTTGGTTACATTAGCGCCATCTATATCAATGTTAATTTCCTCCCATGATTCATAGGCCACCATATTAGTTAAAGCTTGTATCACCTTCACTAGCTGCCTAAAGGTGAGGTAATAACTTGCAAATCTTGTTTTTGAAAGTTCAAGCAACTACAACTTGGAGTAAGTTCCATAGAAGTAGTTTACCCTTGTATGCCCTGTGATAAATTTAATGAGTTACTTTCCTCTCTTTTAATTCTCATTGATCCACCCACATTCTTTATGCTTCACAATATCATGCATCAAAAGGTTCAATGTGTGCACCAAGCACCTAGACAAAAAGATGTGTGGATGAGTATACTCAATAATTTTTCCTGCTACCTTGAAATTTGTTGCATTATCTATGATCACTTGAACTACATTATTAGGACCAACATCTTTGATTGATTGAAATAGGAGATCTGAAATGTTTTGGGAAGTTTCACTGACAAAGGAGGAGTTATGACATGTAATAAATAATGCACTAGTAGCAGAAACGCCAAGAAAATTTATCAAATGTTGGTTTCTAATATTTGTCCACCCATATGATACAATGGATACCCCACAATCCACCCACTCATTTGTAAAACGTTTCAAATCTATTTGAACCTTTGCCTTTTCTCTTTCTAATAACATTGTTCTAGCTTTATCATAGTTGGGGGCCTTGTATCCTTTTGGAGTTTTATTGATGACCTTTACCATTTCATGTCAATAAGGAGAGCGAAGCACATTGAATGGTACACCACAAGCACAAATAAATCGGAATATATTTCCATCCTTATAATACCTCCTAGAAACATTAAGGAAATCCCCTATTTTTATTTTACCTCCAGTGCTTGTAGAAGTACCATAAGGAGATGAACTACCAAATCTAGAGGTTTCATTTGATTCATATTGAGGTTTTTGTTTCTTTTTTTTTTGTTGTGCATCCTCCTCTATTTGGATGTATGTAATGTTCCAAAATTTTCATTAAGTTAATTGGAACATTATTTTTTCTTTTCTGTTAATAAAAAAAATAAAATGGGTAAGGGGGCCCATGAAGAAGCATAATAAACAATCCTAATGTGCAAAGGCGTCACTTAAGTGGCTTGTTTGTCATCTCCTAGTGTGAAAAGGGGAAACTACAAGAAGGCTAGGTCAAGTTTGACCACGTCAAAAAGTGTTGCCTAAGGAGGAGTAGCTTGCATGAGAAGACAACGTAGTTTTGATAGGAGGGATATTATTGGATTAGAGAAACCCTAATGGGTGGGGTCCATGGCAAGGAAGCCTCCTCTTGGCATAAAATAGGGAAGAAGAGCCATTGCTCATTATGTTTAAGATTTTGAATTTGCTCTGCTCTCTCCAGTTGTTCAACTGGGATAGCTTGTGCTGCTTAGCACAAGGGAGATTTCTGTTTAGAAGTTTCCTCTCCTTCATTGGGAAGCTTTGGAGGACCTATTCTTCATTCTCCTCACATCCAGGCTTGAGGCCAAGGTGACCATCTTTAGCTGCAACATTTTCCAGCTTGGTAGAAACGTTGAGTTGTTGGGGGTTGCAGTGAGGATTCATCATCACCCCCTTCCGGAGCTAGTTTTGCAGAGGAGGAGTCATTATTTTCCTAGGAGATCAGTGAGGAATATCCCGGAGCTTCATTGCAGATTTTTGCATTGGGCCATATGTTTCATCTCATTCACAGCGCAGTCTCTTCCCTATATTGCATTATTTTCAGTGGGCACTTGCAGGAAGGGTTCACACTGTGGATTGGAGGGTGTAATCTTCAATGAAGGGAGAAAAATCTCACTTTGAAGATCATTTGAGGAGGTTACTTCATCATTTGCAGCATTCACTTCCTTATTCATTTTTTTATTGTTATTGAGTTGCTGCTGCTACCCAGCAACTCTGGCATTTTTCCATTTAGTGTATTTTAGCCAATCCCTTGGAGGATTGTTGTAGTATTCTTTCCTGGGGTTGATATCTTGCTCCCCAAATTTATTTGAGCTTGTTATTGCTACATCTTTGTATACATATCAGTTTTAAGTCATTTCTCACTATAGACTGCGCAGTCATAGCTTGTTCCTGGGTTGTGTAGCTGGGTTCTTTCATTTCTGCATGTACATTTGCCTTGGGGCAGATTTGGCCTAGCTTGAGAGGTATTTCCTCAAGTTCTTGTATATATATTGGTAGTTGCACATAATATAATTTCTATGCACTCTTCTTGCACCATATGTATTGATATTTCACTGCTGCTACTTGTTGAAGTTCATGTATTGTTGTAGCTCCCCATTTTGAGCATTGTTCGAGATACATAGGATTGGAGGATCTGAATAACTCTCCTAGGGTTATTTATTTGAGCTAATATTATGGAAGAGTAATGCATGAAGGGTAAAAAAATGGATCCAAGTCTTGGGTCAACTTATTTTTACACTTCCTTCCTTATACAACGTCCTTGAGGACCATATTTCAGAAATTCCAGAAAAGGAACACTACAGTGGTATCAGAGCTTCGAACTTGGCCCAGCCTATGGAAGTTCGAATTACAGACACAGAAGAGATCAAGAAGATGCAGAGGATGAGATTACTCTCATCAATTTTTAGATCCATCAAAGGCCTGTCCAAGGAGGTTGAGAAGACTGAAGAAAGAGAAGAGGGAGGACCATGCACTTCCTACTCTCACCAAGGAGGATAAATGGAGCGTGAGAAACACTTGGAATTCGAAATTCTAAGTGAGCATCTTGCTAAGTACAAAGAAAAACCTAGAGCCTGCCAAGAGACTCTATCTTTTCCACAATGTATTCAGCAAAAAGAAGAGATAAGACCCCACAGCTATGGGATGATGAGAGGCAATAGATTTCTATTGTCCACATTTGACGGATCACTAACATGTGCAGCAGAGGTTTGGGTAAAGAAGCTAGAGGCTTTCTTCCTACTACATCCTATAGTAGACAGTGAGGCTATAGAAGTTGCAGCACTGCACCTTGAGGGTGAAGTAAAGATTTGGTGGTTCAGCCATTGGGACCATGCAAGGGTTTCTACTCTTGCTGATTTTTCTCAAAGATTGATCAGAAGATTTGGTCAAAGGAGGGAGGAGCCCTCACCACCATCTGAAGAGGCACATACCAGCGCTGTCATAGTGATGGAGAAGTAACCTTAATCTCCATCTATTGAGGCATCCAACACTATTGAGGAAGAGACTCTTTCAGCCACACAAGATTCTTCCAAAACTCTCTGAGGTATGCCTAAGTTTTTATTTCTCATGGAGGATTGTATATCATTGCATGCTCATTGTCTAGAGCAGGAAATTGTCACTACACTGTACTATCATCCTCATACATCATTGTTATGTTGTGTACCACCATTGAGGTCAGGGTTTAGAAACTTTTTCATGAAAGAGATTGTATTTCAATGTCCCATGAAATGCAAAGGCCAAAATCTGTTTTGGGAAGATGGTAGCCCTTGTTGGGAGGATACCAAGATGCAGGATGAAGGGGGACATCCACAAGGAGTTGAGTGGATGTGGATGAAAGGAAAGAGGATGGTGAGCCTTTTGCAAGTTTATGATACAGGGCAGCAAGAGGCAATGCTACGTTGGCTACTCTTGAGAGAGTTTGGCCGGCATAGGACCTATCATTTTTCATGGGGTATGGAGAAGGAAGAGGACTAGCAGGATACTTACACCATGGGGCAGAGAGGAGCATGGGTGCATTATGATGAGATGGAATTATTGTTACCCCTCATGATACCACCTTCACATATTTTTTATGGTGGGGGTATGGAGGAGCAACAAACATTTTTGTTGCTTAGATTATATTGAGATGTTGTAGGAGCAGGAGGAGGCACTAGCATAGTGCAAAGGGGTTTCTCCTTGGCCTTAGATGCCCAAGCAGTAACTTCTTCATGGGAGGGACTCTATATGTGTAGCAAAATGATGAGTAGATTGCTTGACAAGATCCATGTCAAAGAGTTGAGCTTTGAGATGACAGTGGCCCTACTCCACAGGCCAGCAGCACTGTCACTTCAAAGTTGGAATTACTTGTTGAATTGTTCCCAAAACCACTTCGCAAATGATGTGCCTTGGAGACATGTAGGAGATGAGGATGAGGGAGTAATGGATGGCAGCATCCCTTACTATATCTTGATATTCTTGGCTTGGGTTCACAAGCACAAGGTGAGACACCTACATGCATCATTTATGGATTCTCCTTTCATGCATTCCTATGCATACTATTTGTTGATGGAGGAGTCCACTTGGGAGGGCATCCTAAAGGGTGTATATCAGCATATGGATAAATTCACAGCCCGAGAGATGATGATATGGTTGGCACAACCACTTCCCTACTCTATTGCAGTAAGGGAGAATTTTCATTTGAGCCATTTCAACTCAAAGACCAGAGTACATGATGAGGGAGGTAACTATTTGATTTATGTTTTGCACTCTCTTATCTTTTTGAGTAGCATATCATATCAAGGAGGACCTTTCCTTCTCGCACATTATGTTTTGTTGTACTTATGGTCAATTGCAGAAATTATGATGGCCATCTTATTGGTGGATTGTAGGGGAAAGCCAAAAGATTTTCGGTGTGCAGCATTGGCACCAAATTATGTTTTCATGATCTCATCTTGCAGGATGAATGTGGTAGAAAAAAGGTGGCTGAAAGGACACTTGTTGCACTATATATTGAGGTAGGCCAATGATGCCCTGCATTGGTTCCATGAGTGGAGCTATGTTTCACCTCCTTGCTCTCACATATTCATGCTTCCATATTCTGCTAGTAGAACGTTGGACATGGGAAGCACCATTGGAGGAGTGGCACAAGAGTTGAGGATGCCCATAGGGAATATGGTTCTCCATATTTCTCATGTTTCATATTTTAGAAAAACAAGTGGGTCAGCTTTGATTGCCATGTTGCATCTCTTGCTTTCAAATGGGAGGAGCCATTTGGAGAGCTTGAGATTTTTGGGGAGGCACCCCATGGGTGTTGGATTTGATGGGATGGCTTGGGTCTCTCTTGAAGATCATTATGTTTCAGCCATATATCAGCATCAGCCCCATATGTGTCATAAGGGAGGAGAAACACATTGGAAGGATGTGTTCTTTGGGGGGGAAGACCTCCATACTTTTTGCAGTACACGCTCTAAGGGGAGTATGGAAGAGGATATGGTCACCATGACAAGATATTTGTTTCTCCATGAGGTGAACCATATGATTGATTGGATACCATATGATGATGACTTCCAACTCATCACATATGAGATGATTTGGGCCAGCTTGATTTACAGCATTGAAGGAGAGATCCTTGGAGATCTAAAATTCATCTTACCACTTAAGGGAAACACTATTGTAGCCCAAGCTCAGATTTAACTCCACACTTACCATAATTGGAGAATAGGACAGCGTGGGGTAGGCCATGAAGCCTAGCATGTTTAGATTTCCATCCCACCTATTCTACATGAGCACAGGGTGGAGGATGATTTCCCGGAGTTTCCTAGTTGGAAGGTGACTCATTTTGCATGGTTGATTGCTTGGGGATGGAGAATACACATGGGGATAATGTCTCCCAACACATTTCAGACTCCATACCTTGGGAGGACCTCTAGAAAACACTTTTCCCCTCTCTTGAGCACTTCGCTTTTTCATGATGATAGCTAGGTAGCTAATTTACATGCTGAGGAGAAGAAATGTGGGAGCTTCATTGATGAGATAGCATCCTATTTCTTGGAGGAGATCGTCATACATGGGTGCTGCAGCAGAGGAGGAGAAGAATCAGTTTACCCTTGCACTTGCTTGAGGACAAGCAATCTTTGGGAGGGGAGGACTGTAATGTTCCAAAATTTTCATTAAGTTAATTGGAACATTATTTTTTCTTTTTTGTTAATAAAAAGAATAAAATGGGTAAGGGGGCCCATGAAGAAGCATAATAAACACTCCTAATGTGAAAAGGGGTCACTTAAGTGGCTTATTTTTCATCTCCTAGTGTGAAAAGGGGAAAATACAAGAAGGCTAGGTCAAGTTTGACCAAGTCAAATAGCGCTACCTAAGGAGGAGTAGCTTGCATGAGAAGACAACGCAGTTTTGATAGGAGGGATATTATTGGATGAGAGAAACCCTAATGGGTGGGGTCCATGGAAAGAAAGCATCCTCTTGGCATAAAAGAGGGAAGGAGAGCCATTTCTCATTATGTTGAAGATTTCGAATTTGCTCTACCCTCTCCAGTTGTTCAACTGGGATAGCTTGTGCTGCTTAGCACAAGGGAGATTTCTATCTAGAAGTTTCATGTCCTTCATTGGGAAGCTTTGGAGGACCTGTTCTTCATTCTCCTCACATCCAGGCTTGAGGCCAAGGTGACCATATTCAGCTACAGCGTTTTCTAGCTTGGTAGAAACATTGAGTTGCTGGGGGTTGCAGTGAGGATTCATCATCACCCACTTTTGGAGCTAGTTTTGCAGAGGAGGAGTCATTATTTTCCTAGGAGATCGGTGAGGAATATCCCGGAGCTTCATTGCAGATTTTTGCATTGGGCCATATGTTTCATCTCATTCACAGCGCAGTCTCTTCCCTATATTGCATTATTTTCAGTGGGCACTTGCAGGAAGGGTTCACACTGTGGATTGGAGGGTGTAATCTTCAATGAAGGGAGAAAACTCTCACTTTGAAGATCATTTGAGGAGGTTACTTCATCATTTTCAGCATTCAAATCCTTCTCCATTTTTGTATTGTTATTGAGTTGCTGCTGCTACCTAGCAACTCCGACATTTTTCCATTTAGTGTATTCTAGCCAATCACTTGGAGGATTGTTGTAGTATTGTTTCCTAGGGTTGAGATCTTGCTCCCCCACTTTATTTGAGCTTGTTATTTCTACATCTTTTTATACATATCAGTTTTCAGTCATTTCTCACTATATATTGCGCAGTCATAGCTTGTTTCTGGGTTGTGTAGCTGGGTTCTTTCATTTATGCATGTACATTTGCCTTAGGGTTGATTTGGCCTAGCTTGAGAGGTCTTTACTCAAGTTCTTGTATATATATTGGCAGCTGCACATAATATAATTTCTATGCACTCTTCTTTCACCATATGTATTTATATTTCCCTGCTGCTACTTGTTGAAGTTCATGTATTGTTGTAGCTCCCCATTTTGAGCATTGTTCAAGATACATAGGATTGGAGGATCTGAATAACTCTCCTAGGGTTATTTCATTGAGCTAATCTTCTAGAAGAGTAATGTATGAAGGGTAAAAAAAGGGATCCAAGTCCTAGTTCAAATTATTTTTACACTGCCTTCCTTATACATTGTCCTTGAGGACCATATTGCAGAAATTCCCGAAAAGGAACACTACAATGTATTTTCTTCTTTGTTCAACTGAAACCTTTGGGACAATTTATATCCCCACAACACCCTTTTTATCATCGGTGTCCATCACCCCAAAAATATGCCTCCTCATACGGGTATATGAGCCATTATATGGTTTTCCTCCATGACAACCATGAGGGCACAAAAACTTGTAGTTTCCATCACATTTCTCCCCTCAAGTTTGGTAACATAGTTCCACAAGGGTGTCAATAAACTTTCCCCTCCAGTGTTTCAATGTTCTCATCAGGTTCATCCCCTTCCTCTTCAAACCCTTCCTCCTCATCATACATTAGGTCACTCATATGGGGACCACTATTCTCTTTTTCTTCCCTTCTATTCCTACTCCTCCTTGCCATCATGAAAACCAAGAGTGGAATGATACATAGAAGCCAAAAAAACACCATCTTTGAATATGAATATAGGTGGTGGACAACTTGCAAATAAATGAGCAAGAAGAAAGAATGGGAAAGTGTAGGAGAGGGAGGAGAGAAAATACAAAAAACAATGACAAAAAAATGAGAAAGTTTGGGGTTTGCACTTACCTCTTTAGCTCTTGTAGATGGAAGCCCTTCTTTACTCCTCCAAGCTCCTCCTCCTTCACTCCTCCAAGCTCTCCTCAACTCTCTCTTCTCCAAGCTCTCTTCTCCTCTCTTTCTCCTCTCTTCTCCAAGCTCTCCAAAAACATAAGAGTGATAAAATGAGAGGTGAAAAGGACTTTTACCCTTTTCATTCCATCCCTAACCTAAAACTACCCCACCCCCCAACCCAACTTAAGCCAAGAAAAAAAAATATATATATTAAAAAAAAAAATACTTTAAGTGGGATGCACGACAGAACCAATTGGCGGGCCCACTGAAGCAGTGACGATTCATGCGGAAGTGGTCTTGAAACGTCGTGCTTCCATGGGCCAATCCCCCCCCCCCGAAATGCAGATCCTCCATACGAAAACACGGATCAGGCCGTACGGTTCCCACATGCAAGGAATCGTCTGGTTTGACTCGATCTGTGTTTTTGTTTTTCGGAGCTGATTTTGAAGGGCGGATCGTCCACGTTTTCGTACGTGACACAGAATAGGAATTGGAGCTGGGGGGGGAATTTCCTACAACACTGAGCCTAATATTTAACATGGCATAATAGTTGTCTACGATTACAGTTAGTATTTTTGCATGCCTAAACTCCCAATTAGTTAGGGTTTCAGAGCCTCTAGAATTTTCTTGAAAGTCCATATATGAATAGCTCCACATGTGTGAGTAATGTAATCCAACATGGCATCCACTCAATATCATGGTGGTCAACAAGATAGGTCAACTTGTGAGAGGCATAACTTCCTCATACAAATTTCAATTATTGTTATTTTCACATCATTGGAAAGCTCCCAATGTGTAGAATAATGTCAAAAGTTCAGGAACATTATTTGCAAAGATTTTACCCCAATATGGTCATTTAAGTATTCAAGCATGCTCCATAAAATTTTAGACCCAAAATCACCAAAGTGGAACCTGCCCCTAAAATGGTCCCTATTATAAGAAAATCTAGTGTTAGTATGAATCTTGATTCGAGGTGTACGAAAAAAGACCACTTTAGCTGCACATAGCAAACAACCCTGATAGTAGAAATGACTGTTAATATCTTCATATCTGTAGTTAGATGATCAAGACAAATGCTGCAAAAATCTAGATCTATGCATTAGAAGACATTAAGCAGTAGAAAAATAAGATTTACTCCATAGATCCAATAGACAAGACAAGAATATATCTAATGAAATTTTTATTAATGGCACCTGAGAGAAAAACAAGAGGGTGTCTTGTTCTCCTCAATGGGATGTGGTCTGTAAGTCCTCAGCACTTCAAATTTAGAATTCCTCTCTCTTGATGGTATAGAAAACCTAGAAAAAAATGGATAAATATGGCTATGATTGTGGATCAATAGCCAGATCAAGAGTTGAGATCCAGAGTGATCTTTAGGCAACAAAAGGTGACAAATGAATGGGAAAACCCTTCTATTTATAACAAAATATTGAGTTAGTCTAGAGATTGGTGCATAATTAAAATATTATTAACCAAATCTAGATGCAACTTTTATGGAATATTTTATTATATTTTATGGTATGAATTTGACTTGAGTCAAACTTTATTCGTAAATAATAAATAAATAAATGATTTATTTATCATTTTAAGGAAATGGTTGAGTAATAATCAAACAAATAATGATTTATTTAATTATTTAAGGGTGAATTAGTCATATTTAACAAAGAATATTATTTAAATAAGATTTAAACAATTATTATTTAGAAAATAATAAGATAAATAATGATTTATCTAATAAATTTCCTTGTTTTAGGTTAAATATAACCATAAATATTAATTAAAATACTGTTTAACTAACTCTTCCTTGAGGAAAATCAAACAAATGTATATTTATTTAATATTTCCTTATGGGGTTTTCTGTTTAGACTATAAACAACTTAATAAAGGTGATTTACTAAGTTATTTTCATAGTGAAAGAAATTTTACTTGGGGTAAAATTGGTCTTACATGGTGTACTTGGGTCCATCTAATGATAATAGGTTAGATGACCAAAAAATGGTGTAACAGATTGCACCCCGGCGTGCGAGCGTTAGGAGCTAATCGTATGACCAAAGTACGTTGTAAGAATTCAATCAATAGACAATAAAGGGGAAGTCAAAGAGAGAGGATTGTAAGGTAGACCAAAGTGCTGAAGGAACTAGACCTTGAGGAGGTGACTTGCAGGTGCGACAAGTATTTTTGATGAGTGAGTACCTACTATAGGCGGCGGGGGAGGCATACCTATGCCAGCCGAGGCAATAGTACAAACAATAAGGCGCCCAGAAAACTGTGAAATGAAATAATAAAGCATATGCTGGCATAAACATGAGCCAGATAAATAACACGATAATGAATCCCACATACATATTGTTGTGGATCATCTGCATATCCTTTTCTATTTTATTTTGAAAATCAAAAAAACAAAAAAATCTAAAATTCAGAAAAAGTATATGCTATAGTAGAATGTTTTTATATTGTAGCATAAAAAAGAAATGTTTCTAAAAGCTCGATGCAAATTAAGTTTATTGTTAAACTTTATTTGGGTGTATATTATAGTTTCATGTTTAAACGTCGAGCGAGTCTCCGAGCGGAAGTAGAAAGTATTGAATATTATAACCGAATGATAAAATACGGAGGCGCAAAGAGCTCGTGAGTTATCGAATCAAGTGCCCCCACAGTTGACTTGTTTGACCGTGGGGTAAAAAACAATCAACGTTGTTGATTCATTGCGGGGGGACTAGCCAAAGTTTGTCGCCGTACTCCAGGAGCCTCCGCAATGACGTCATGAGGCAAAGTGGAAGACAGTTGTAATCCATGATAAACCTTGTCAACAGCTTGTTACACGTCATTTCAGACATTTATTACGGGTTTGCGTGGCTTTTAAATTAATCTTTATCACATTTTCAAATCATTTGTAATTGTTTTCCCCTTTGAGCTGTGTCACCGCCACCTTTTCATTCTCCACTACTTTACGGATTGCTTCTGTTGTCTGTACAACCATGGCCAAGCGATTTTCACTACCTGGTTCGACTAGCCACATTTCCCTCATGGAAAATGAGAGAGACATCCAAGATACAATGTCTTCCATAAATCATCCCCTCTTTTATCATCAAGTAACCCTAAATGCCGAGAATTCCCCAGTTTTTTCTGCCATGAAGAAATCCGGTGTCCTGTCTGCATGTATCCCAAAAGCTCATTTCTTTCCCAAATTTATCTGTTGGCTAGTTTCTTCAATGTATCCCGGTAAGTGCTTTATAATGAATTCGCAGGGGGAGAATGCTCTACAGGTGTCGACGCAGTTGATTCGCCAAGCGTTTTGTTTCTCCGAAGATGAGTCATCACTTAAATTCTCAAAAGACTCATTGGCAAGTTATTTTGAAAGCCTTTCAGGAGAAGAATTTAATCACTGTATGTTTCATTTGAGACCAAATTCAAAATAATTTCAACTAGATGGTGAAGAATTCAATTTGGAGATTTTTGATGCTGAGAATAGACCAGTTCTGAGTTGTATTGCATAAATTCTAGGCAAAGATAATGACCATACAGTTGACAAATCAGTATTAGGAATGTACGCAATGATGATGAAACCAGGGACAGTTCTGGATATTCCATCTTTCTGGCAAGAGATTGTTAACTCTTAGTTGATGAGCTTTTCTCTCACGGGTTCCTTTAAATTCCCCTCATTGATTGTTTATTTATTCTTATATCAAAATTTTGAGGAATTTATGAGTTTGGGGTTAAATATAATGGATGTCAATAAACAGAAGCAGTCAGTTATATTTTGGACTGACATAATTAGAAGAGAGGGAAATGAACCAGGGTTGTTTGAGTTTTCCAATCAGTATATGTCAATTGCTTATAGAATATTGAATGGGGTTTCTCCCCCTTGTTTTCTACCAAAATCCAGGGAGTTTTTACAGTTGGGACCTAGTTGCAGGTTTGGGGATTGGTTTGTGTTTGAGGAATATTCTGAGATAAGATTGTATGGAACTAATATTGAGCCTTACAGGCTCCCAACTTTTGTGCCTATGAGGATTTTTGCCCTTGAATTCATCAGAAAGAGTCTCAATGTAGATTAGGTGCATTTTGTTCCCATGAAGAAAGGTCTCATGTATAAGTTGCCCATGAGTGTGGGACCCTTTGCGGTAAATAAGAGACAAGCATTTGGTGAAGTGTCTAAGTTGTTGGAAGAGACACATCTGTTATTGGGTGAAAAATGGTCATATGATCCTCATGGAGTGATTTCCTGAAGGAGAACTGAAAATGGATATTCTTCTTTTACTCACGAAAGCAGACCTGAGCAGGAAAAGTTGGCAAACCCAGGAGAAGTAAATTCAGCAAAAACAAGCATTCAGACACCTATTATAACTGAAAATATAAATAAAAGAAGTAAGGATTTTGTTGTTGAGTTATATGATGAAGAGCCAAGAGAGGCGAAAAGAACTAAGTTGGCTGAAGATCATTCTTCAAATTCACCAGGTTTTACCTTCCATTTAAATGAAGAGAAAAATGCTCCCTCTTCTCCTAGAGGTCATGAGATTTACCAAGAAAAGGTGCCCTCAGTCAAACAGGTGTTTACACAGATTGAAGAGAAGAATCAAAGAATAAAAGCTAATGTGGAGGCTCAGGCAGAGCATCACATAGCTACTAATCAGACTAGGTTGCTAACTGTGATGGATCTCGAGAAGGATCAGTTCAGAATGGCTTTAACACATCCAACAGGGATGTCTCTTGGATCCTCAAGTGGTTTCAATGTTGTAGATATAACTATGGATGTTAAGAAGATCCCACTGTTGGATAATATGAATCTACATATGCATACTAGACAATTAATTGTTAATGATCTAACTAAGACCAATGCCACAGCTGTTAAAGTTGAAAATATGTTAGCAAAATTTATCAAGTAGTTCAAGTTGGAGAAGGCCAATTCAAGGGCCTTGTCAGTTCAAAATGAGGAGTTGAAAAAGATTATCATAAAGGTTGGTGTAGATCCTAGTGACAAAGCTGCAGTATAGAAGCTCATGAAGAATGCTGAAATAGAGATATCCACCCTGAGGAAAAAGCTGAAGTTACCTGCTGCAGAGCATTCAATGGATGCAGAAGTGGCAGAGGTGGAGAAAGAGAAAGAGGAACTCCGTTAGAAATTGTTGCATAAAGATGAAGAATTGTCTAAAATAAAGCAGACTGCCATCTCTTTACAAAATCACATTGAAAATCATACTTGTACCTTTGTTTTTCCTACAGGCGATACAGATCCCCAAGCACAGATTGCTCAACTCAACACAGAAATGAAGATGGCAGAAAGAGATCGCAAGCAAGCTCAAGCAGAATTAGAAACGTCCACAAAGATCATACGGTCACTAGAAAATGAAGCTGATCAGAATAAACTAAATTTACAAAAGGCTGAAGATGAGATTAAAGATCTCAAAGAGAAATTAAAAGAAAATATCTCACTTATAAAGGCTAAAGATATCATTTGGGGTGAAATTATCTCAAAAATGAAGTCCAATTGGAATTTCTTGAATATAGTTGCAAAGGAGAAAAGCCTTATCTCAGAATATGAAGAAGAGATCCTATCTGATAAGCAAACAGAAATTAAGAGAGCCAATTTGGCTAGAAAGTCCATAAACTTTATTAATTCCAAGTCAGATGAGGAATTAGAAGACATTGGAATAAAGGATAGATATTTTTATGCTGTGGAGGTTAATAAGATGATAATTAGGAATAATCTCCGGAAAGTTACAGAAAAGAGATTACTGGGAATCAAAGAGACAGTGAACAAGTTTGATATATCATTTGATAAATTGACCAGAATAGGTTTACCTTCATGTTGGACAGAGAAAGGAAACATTCTGTCATGGAAATTTTATGAAGATTCATTAATACTGGCAAAAAGCAAGATAGATAACAGGCATGAAAAGACGCAGATTTTAAAAGGAGAAACAGTGTTTAATTTCTTGCAAAGGCATTTCAATTTGTTATGGATGGTGAAGACTCTCTTCACAGAAATACCTACACACAGTCAGATTGTTGCATTCAGGTTGGAATATCATAGTTTCAAGAATTCATCAACAACCCAAAGTGAGATATGAAAAAAGTGCAAAACATTCTCAATGGACTCAGCAAAAGGAATCTCAGCATCTCAACAAAAAGTAGCCATTGACTCAGCAACCGTATCAAAAGCGGATGTTCTTATAGATTAGGAATTTTCAATTTCACGTTATGTTATTTTCTCAAAATCATGTAAATTGTAATAAGACCTTTTTGAGGCATGTACCTCCGTAACTGTAAGTAGTTAAAGCAGTTAGAATTAGTTTCATCACTGGAAACTGTTTTGTTATTTTGTATTTAAAGAAGATTCCAAGAAAGGAAAAGGTTCCGAGTTTTAAACCTTGAAGCCAAATTTTTTTACTCAAGAATGGAAAATTAATGAATGAGTATGCAAGTTTCTATCATTCTGTTTATGCTGAAAAGTTATCCAGTTTACACTATGTTTTCTTATCTGTGAATAAAATAGAGTAAGAGCAGCAGGTCTCGTTATACATATGTATTTAAGAGTTAAACAAAACTTAATGTGCGCTCCTCTGTTTTAACTTTATCTTTATTTAATTCTTCAGGGTTTTAAAATGATAGATTCTGTTCGAAACGGTATATCAGATTGAAATCCTCTTCTCTTTTTCTTCCATTCATTCATTTCAGCATAAGTGGAATATAGCATTGCAGAACATGCATGGATTTGATATTTAAGGGTTACATAATCAATGTTTAAGGGTTTATAAGACAGAGACAGATATATATTCATTTGTGACATAATCAGATAATGTCTTAAGCACTGATTCCTTATCACAGCTAAGGAATTGTCTCTTAAGGAACAACACATATTATGACTAGGATAACAGCCAGGACTTGTACAATAATATCTGAGTACATGAGATATAAATATAACCTAGATTCCCATGAAAATAGGAAAGGGCTCTGAAAATCTGACTGATACATGCAAACAAAAATACGCTGCAAGCGGCTGAGGCCAACATCATCAAATGTATAGAGCTGCATCGAAGGCTGTAATGAAGATGTGATCCGAGTGTGTGGGGGGCTACCTGTAGGGCCACCCCCTCATGAGGGTTGAGACATCTCACACACACCCAGGAATCATCGATGTTAGCTGCTGCATCACTGAACCATCAAGTATACGGATCTCGATCATGTTGAAAGGAGAGGGAGCTAAGAAGCAATCAAGTCAAAGGGAAATAAGGAGTCCCTTTGCCTGATCCGAGGCACCGAACAAAAGTGGAAGCTGGAACCAAGATACACCGCACTCTAGACCTATCTTCTAGAATGAATGAGTTGATGTCGACAGAAGGAGGTCTGCCATAGGTGAGGCAATAAGGGATCCTCAACTAAGGCATGAGAGAAAATAGTAGAGTGACTGAAAAACTGACACCAATGATGATGATGAAAATGGGGGGAAATGAGTAGCGAATGAAGGACTTCCCTTGTTAGAGCATAAATAGCGTAGATGACCTGGCAGTGACTGACACAATATCATGAGGGATAAGGGATAGTGGGACTGAAGGCCATAATGAGCGACACAAGAGAGGGACCAAGCAATGAAGGATGGAGGACTATAGTGGGGTGCGAAAGGACTCGGGATAAACTCCATGAAAGCAATGATGACTCAACTCGGATGCTCTAAACAAGGGTGACTCGATGGTGCTGGCACATAGGGAAAGGGTCCAATGGGGACCATAAAATCATGAATACGAGATGGTAACTCATCAAGAAGTTCAACACAAGCATGGAAAAGTATGGAGGCAACATGGTGCCCCCGGTACGAGTGTTGCAAGTGAAGAAATTCGATTTTGAGGAAGGATGAAGTGGCGCTTCATGGGAAAAATGTGTCTTGGTGAAGTATAAAATCACTAAAAACTAACAGATACCCATTTGAGGGCTCAGTGAGAGCTTTCCAATGGTGCGGACAGTTTGGTAAACAGAGCTACGGTTGGATCACAGCAGGCGAAAGAAAAAATATGGGTTTCTCTTTTAATAAGGCATTTTCTCTCCAAATTCATTCATTTGCATGTGGAGCTATAGTGACTGTGAAGAGGAGAGAAAGCCCTAAATCTTGCGGCAATCGTAGTGGACAAACCGATCTTTGGAATCGAGATCTGTCAGTTGTAGGTAAGAGGCCTAACCCTATTCTTTCTTTTCATTGGATTAAAAGTTTAGATTAGGTCCCTAAGGCTCAATAACAGCCCCCTACTCCTCTTCACAGTCGAGTCGCACTTTTTGGGGCAAAAAGTGCGACCTGGGTAGCAGGTTTTGGCCAGAAAAGTGCGACAAAAAAAGACCACTTTAGCTGCACATAACAAATAGCCCTAACAACAAAAATGACTGCTAATATCTTCAGATCTATAGCTAGATGATCAAGACAAATGCTGCAAAATTCTAGATCTATGCATTAGAAGAAATTAAACAGTAGAAAAATAATATTTACTCCATAGATCCAATAGACAAGATAAGAATATATCCAATGAAATTTTTATTAATGGCACCTGGGAGGAAAACACAAGAGGGTGTTCCTTGTTCTCCTCAATGGGATGGGTTCTTGTAAGTCCTCAGCACTTCAGATTTATAATTCCTCTCTCTTGATGGTGTAGAAAACCCAGACAAAAATGGAAAAATATGGCTATGATAATGGATCAATAGCTATACCAAGAGTTGAGATCTAGAGTGATCTTTAGGCAACAAAAGGTGACAAATGAATGGGAAAACCCCTTCTATTTATAACAAAATATTGAGTTAGTCTAGATATTGGTGCATAATTAAAATATTATTAACCAAATCTAGATCCAAATTTTATGAAATATTTTATTATATTTGTTGGAGGGAAAAGGAATTTGACTTGAGTCAAATCCCCTTATTTGTAAATAATAAATAAATAAATGATTTATTTATCATTTTAAGGATATGGTTGAGTAATAATCAAACAAATAATGATTTTTTTAATTTTTTAAGGGTGAATTAGTCATATTTGACAAAGAATATTATTTAAATAAGATTTAAACAATTATTCTCTAGAAAATAATAAGATAAATAATGATTTATCTAATTAATTTCCTTGTTTTGGGTTAAATATAACCATAAATATTAATTAAACTACTGTTTAACTAATTATTCCTTGAGGAAAATCAAAAAAATGTATATTTATTTAATATTTCCTTATGGGGTTTCCTGTTTAGACCATAAAAGCCTTAATAAAGGTGATTTACTAAGTTATTTTCATAGTGAAAGCAATTTTACTTGGGGTAAAATTGGTCTTACATGGTGTACATGGTCCATCTAATGATAATAGGTTAGATGACCAAAAAATGGTGTAACATCTAGCATCCACAAAAGTGTAAAGTCCCAAGCACCAAGATGATAACTTTGTGTAACTCAAGAAGGTTGCCCAAAGTCGCCTCAGCAACTCTTTCCCACAATTTAGGTTGGCTCTTATCCAACACAAAGGGGTTTTTCCCAAGGTAGGATTATCAAGACTATGGAGAGGAGGCTCAAAGTGAAAATGAAGAGTAAGCCTTGATAAGATAGAGGTTGTTGTAGTATAGTATATGGAAACTGAAATAGGGAAAGAAATATGTGAGAGAAAGGAAAGGAAGAAGAGAGAGACAAGGAAATAAAATGATATGGGATCCATTCCTATCAACCTATTCGGCTAATGGAGCCATGAAATATTGCATGAAATGAAAGGAATAGTTTGTTACAATTACCTACTTTGGGGTAGACTCTATGCTAGAAAGGGCTAGTTTGCCACATTCAACCTTTTTGGATGAAAGAACTAGTTTGAAACAAGAGAGGGGCAAGGAAATGAAATGATATGGGATTAGTGCCTATCAACCTATTGGGCTAATGGAACCATGAAATATTGCATGAATGAAAGGAATAGTTTGTTACAATCACCTACTTTGGGGTAGACTATATAGTAGAAAGGAGTTTTTTGCTACATTCAACCTCTTTGGATGAAAGAGCTAGTTTGAAACATCCATCATTTAACTGTGCACTTGAGAAAAAAAAACTAGTTTGATATGTTCAACCTTAATCGTTTGATGGAAATGTGTTATAGAAACTAATCTTGGAGAGATAGGGGTGACACTCACCAATCCTAAAATTGAGGTCATCAGTTTATGGATGAATGATAGAAGATGGATAAGAGCTACAAACATAAAACAAGAGGGAGAACCTCCACACATTTATTTACTACTAAATAAATAGTATATTTCTTATCATACCTTCAAAATTAGAATGATAACAAGACTCGAGGATTCTATAACAAATTAATGACAAGTGAATATTATAGACATAAGATTAACAAAAAATTAGATTCAATACCTCACTTATTCATTATTCAATCCTGATATATGAGGGAGCTCCATTAGCCATCATTCCCAAGTCCCTAAAATCTCCCAATTACTCCTCTTGTTATAAATCCACAATCACCCAATCACAAATGAAACAAAGAGAAAGTTCATTTTTATAAAGGTAGAAATATCTCTCTAACAATAAAATATAATATTCTCCAACTAATCCATGACAAATCAAAGAAATAATAAAATAATGGAGTAGTTATATCTTATCCAAATGATGTTGACCATTGTTATAAAATGTAACTATGTTCCATTTTCATAATTAATTTTGTATATATTGTAAAAGAAAAAGAAAAGAAAAATGTAAAAGCATGAGTTTCATGCTCTATTTCTTTTTTTTCAAATAGGCCAAGCGTGTTCTTCATGCTCTAGGGTTTATTGATTCAATATTTTCCTTTTCATTTGTATAAGACCCTTATGGGAACATTTTAACAAGAAAGAAATATTAAAATTTGTTTTAAAGTGTCATTTTTGGACTCCCGACACCAAGTCAGATCTGCTAATGAAGTTTCCCAAAAGAAGCCCATTCGATCACTCAAGATGAGTATATATTTGAAGAATTTGACATATTGTGACCTCAATCAATCCAATTTCGATCTGCACTTAGAATCAAAATAAAATCAAGAGTGAAGGCTATAAGACAAAGGAATAATCTAAGTGAAAGAGAAGAAGCCACCTAATTAAGTTCACACGTGCGAAATTCTTGGGATCTGTAAAAATTGCAGGGTTGAAGATTGCAGGTCGAGTTGCATACCTGAAGCAGGAAGTCAAAAATTTTATCAAGTTATAGAAAGACTCTTTGACTCTCATTGACTTAGATTATTTTAAGGAAGACTTTGACTCTTTAAAGGAATAATCTTTAAGAGTTTGACTCCTTGTAGGAGGACTTTGACTCTTGAAGGGAATATATTTGAAGGAAGACTTTGAATTTTGAAGAAAAATATCTTTGAAGGAAGACTTTGACTCTTTTAGGAAACATCTCGAAGAAGACTTTGACTCCTTGAATAAAGACATTGAAGAAATAACTTTGAATCATTTTGGAGGGCTAACTTGGTGTTTGGTGGAATTCCTGGTCAAGTACTAGTTGTCTCATTTTGATTTGTTTCTATAATAGAAGAATAGTTCAATTGGATTTTCCCCTAGAAGAGGGATTTTCCTTGGCTGAGAGCCTACATACTGTGTTATATTGTGATCTTCATGTTCTTTTGATTTGATAGTTTCTTAATGAAGAGAAGATAAAAGAAGACAACATAAAATTATCACAAGTTATTATCAAATTAAGAAAATAATTTTCTGCCTTTTGATTTTCTAACATGGTATTAGAGCAAAGGTGAGGAAGGTAAAAGGAAGCTTAAGATAATTTCTCAGAAAGAAAATTACAAGGAAGGCTACTTTGTAAAGGACATTGAAGGCATCTTGGGAGATCTTACACAGTTTTGAAAAATATCACTTGTAAGAAAGAAGGAAGAAGAAGTATCAAGAACCTTTGAAGCATCATTAAAGAAGGAATAACCAACACCTTGAATCAATCATCAAAAAACAAGCTAGAAAAGAGAATTATGACATTAACAACTGTACCTATGGCATCATCAATGAAATCTAAGAACAAGCTTCAAGGAGCTTCAAATTTTGGAGCGTGAAAGATAAGGATGTTCTTATTTTTGCTAGGAACAAAGTCTTAGACATTGTGCTAGGAAAAGTAAAAGAACCTACATATGATACTAGAAAAGAAAAATTCAAGGAGAATGATATTTTAGCCATGAGATTCATTGTGTACTAAATCAAGGGCAAGATAATTCCCTACATATCTACTCAAGATACCTCAAGGAAAATGTATGAATCTCTCTCCAAACTATTAACAATAAAAAATATTAGCCAAGTTGCAAGCCTAAAAAATGAGCTTCGAACTATCAGGATGAAAAAGGAGGATACTATATCTTCATATTTTGTGAAAAACTCCCATATAAGAGATGAACTCCAAGCCATTTATGAAATTATCCCTGATAAGGAACTTGTAATATCATTCATTTTACGTTTTCCCAAATCATGGAATTACTTTGCAGCTGACATCAATAGTTGTAAAGAAACCCCATCATTTGAAGAACTATGGTTTTCATGTACTCAAGAAGAAGCTAGACTTGATATAATAGGAGGAAATAAAGAAAGAGAAAATGATATCTCAAATTCCTATTCATACCATTTCAAAAATAAAGGAGGAAATAAGAAATTTGACAAAGGTTGAAGACAAATCATCACAAGAAGACCGATATATCAAAAATTCAATGTTTTCATGTCATAAATTTGGGCACTATAGAAACCAATGTCCCAAAAAATAAAATGATAACAAGAAAAGAGAAAGAGATCATGCTAATGTTTTTCATATTGAATAACCGTCAAAGAAAGCCAAAGGACAATATTTGGAGGTCAAAGACTTGTACTATTAATCAAGAAGAGACTTGAAGTCCTAAAGATTGCCACTATTTCATATCCCTTAATTCTAGGACTTTAGGTTTTGTGAACCCTTTATAGGATATTTTTGTAGCCTTAGTTTTTGTCCCTCCTTGTAAACTTTGATTTGTAAACCTAGTATTAAGAGAGTGTGTCCAAAATTTTTGGACATGTCCTAAGATAAGGTATATCTCTAGGATGTCTAGTTCAATTCAAGATCAAGAGGGAGTTATCGTTGTTCACAAAAAGATAAGTAGTCTATATATTTCCTTTTTCATTACATTGTTTATAATTTCTAAAGTATATCTAGCTTTAATTTTACTCAGTTATAACCTTTTCTTTTATGATTTCCCTGAAGAGGATTGCAGGAAAATGAAGTCAAAATATTATGGCTAGATTCAAAGGGAGTAGTTCAACTCTCAAGATAACAATAAGAATTGTGCTTATGAAAGCATTGATAAGAAGTATCTTTGTTGAAAGAAATCATCCAGCAAGACATCTAAATCAATTTGTGCAACAATACTATGACATCATAAGGATTGCAAAAATCCTCTACTAAAATGAATTTACAACATAAAGTTTCAGAGGAACAGTCCAAAAGGATGAAGAAGACTATTTAAGGCACCTTTTCCTATATTATATATTTGTGATTATATTTGAAAATATTTATAATACTTATGAGGTTTTTGAAGCTATTTCATAGACCTTGAGTTTAGGGTTTGTTGATATTTAGGGTTTTTCGAACCCTAGATAGAAGTAAACACTAGAAAAGAAAAACCCTAACCCTAGTTTATTGTTTTTCCTTTGAATCCCTAATTCTTGGAGTATGACATCTAATGTTTGCTAGATAAATGTCATAATAGAAACCCTAATGGAGTTTTTAAGTAAGGTTCTAGTGTTTGCATTAAACCATACCTAAAACATGGCATGAAGATGGATCTTAAGAGTCCATTATAAACCCTAGACAAACAAATTTGATCTCGTGATCCTTGTATATTGTGCTTGGTTGTACCAGATGATGAAAATTGCAAGTACATGAAAATGTTTAATGATAACCTCGTGATAATGATGAGCATGATAAAAAGAGGAAGTTGCAGAAACCCATATAATGTTGAAATTCATATCTAATGAGCATATTATTGATTAAAAAAAATGGAGATGAATGTGTTGAAAAAGGAAGTTGTTTGGTTCTAGTTGATTGAAGGATCAATGAATCCCACAGTTATATAATTTTGATAACCAAATCAGCATAAGGTTGACAAAGGACCCCATGTCTCATGCTCAAACTAAGCATATTAAGGACTAAGATGGGAACATGAAGCTATAGGATATTCCAACGGATGGGCAGGTAGCTGATATTTTGACTAAATCTCTCAAAATAAATTTGTATATTTGAAAATCATGCATAGATTAGTTGATATCTCTTATTTTAAAGGAAGTTATGAGTTTTTGTACCTTAGGCTAATCAATATGTATGATGGCACTCAGATTCGGTATCTTGGCAAGTAGCCTAGATGATACCTAGATCCCTGAGAGTGTTGGTACTTTGGCAAGTATCCTATATGGTACCTAGATCCATGTTAGTGTCTTGGAAGGTAGCCTAGATGTAACCTAGTGACTTGGAAGGTAGCCTAGATGACACTTGGATCCTTGTTAAGATGGTGTCTTGGCAGGTGGCCTAGATGACACCTAGATCCTTGTTGAGTTGGTATCTTGGCAACAAGCCTAGATGATATCTAAAACCCTGTTAGGGTTGGTGTCTTGGCAGGTAGCCTAGATGACACCTGCATCCTTGATTGATTAAGATGTCTTGGAAGGTAGCCTAGATGACATATTGATCCTTGTTCATCTAGTACCTTGGCAGGTAGACTAGATGGTATCTAGATACCTTGGAAGTCAGCTTACATGGTATCAAGATCTCTGAGCACTGTATATGTTGATTGTGTTACTCTTCTTAGAAAATTTCAACTTGAGGTCATCCGTGTACTATTTGTTCAATTATGAATACCTCCCTAGTTAAGAGGGAGTGTTGGAAAATGTAAATATGCTTAGTATTCATAATTAATTTTTCATATATTGTAAACGAAAAAGAAAATAAAAATGTAAAATCATGGGTTTCATGCTCTATTTCTTTTTTGTCAAATAGGTCAAGCATGTTCTTCATGCTCTAGGGTATAATGAGTCAATATTGTCCTTGAAATTTGTATAAGACCCTTATGGGCACATTGTAACAAGAAAGAAATATTATAAGTTGTTTTAAAGTGTCAGTTTTGGACTCCCAACACCAAGTCGGCCTTGCCAATGAAGTTGGCCTAGAAGAAGCTCATTCGATCACTTAAGATGAGCATATACTAGAAGAAGAATTCGACCTATTGTGACCTTAATCAATCCAAGTTCGATCTGCACTTAGAATCAAAAGAAAATCAAGAATGGAGGCTAGAAGACAAAGAAAGAACCCAAGTGAAAGAGAAAAAACCCTAATTTTGACCTCATCAAGTTCACACATGCGAAATTCTTGGGATCTGTGTGAATTGCAGGGTCGAAGATTGCAGGCCAAACTGCAGACCTGAAGCAGGAAGCCGAAATCTTTGTCAACTTGCAAAAAGAATCTTTGAATCTTGTTGACTTTGGTTCTTTGAAGGAAGACTTTGAATTTTTAAAGGAATTATCTTGAAGGAAGAATTTGACTCCTTGTAGGAGGACTTTGACCCTTGAAGGAAATATATTTGAAGGAATTCTTTGACTCTTGAAGAAAAATATCTTTGAAGGAATAATTTGACTCTTTGAAGATGTAACATCCCCAATTTTGTTTCATCAGTTCCAGGCAGACCTTATAGCATTGAAAAGGAAGGCCACGAAAGTGTGAGAGGCCATTCTGCAGTAGAATGAGGGGTTGGAGGGAACAAGAGTGGTTTGTGCCGAGTCAACAACCAAACTGGCTCACATTGGTGAATGGTTGGATTCCCTAATGGTACAACTGGATTGAACATAGGAGCATCAAAGAAACCCTCTTCAAACATACATAGATGGGGCTCGTAGCACTAGTAGTTTTCCTTTACACGTTGGTGAGATAGAGGCCACGTCACCTAGACAGATTTTATGTGACGAAAATATCAATGAGATGAAGCATGAGTTGTACAAGGAGAAATGTTCACAGGATGGGGGGGCTAATTCCATGTATGGGAGTTTGTGATTTTGATCCTTCCCTTGGGTTTGGATGGCGAGAGATTATGAGTTGGTATTCGATGGAGTGGACTAGTCATATGGAGTTGATCATAGATTGGAGTTAGGGTCAATAGTCGCATTCAGACATCTGGGATACTAGAGGCCCAGGTTGGCATTGGGATCCAGATGGGACTAGCTACCATTTACCAGATATGAAAATTGACTACAACATTGGTGGCATATTTGACCTAATGGTTGAGTGCACACATTCACTAGGGGAGTTTCAGTCAGCACTAGTGGCTAGTTAGTTTATGATTATGCTAGTTGTGCATGGGGTCGTCGGATGATCTACACACTTTGCAGGAGATTATCAAAGGTGGAATTGGTATGCCACCAGACATTGCCTTGTATGGGGTTGGGGATTATCCACATTTATGTGGTGCACAGGGGATATGAAGTAGCAGAGCAGTAGTGGCATCGCTACAAGTATATAGGGAGATTCACATTCTCACATCCCCCAAGGAGGATTTGGAGGGAGAATCTATGCATCAAAGGGTATGATGATGCAAAGGTGGAGGTGGTGATGTTGGTAGGGTGCGAACCAATGCATATTGTCTCAGCATTAGGCCATGGTATCCAATGGGGTGTGGGATTGTATAACATTGAACAGTGGTTTGCAGGTGGGAATGTAGATGCATGGTGGTGTGCCGTAGTGTGTTGGATTTTTTTGTGGAGTAGGAGAAGTGACTCACATCACATTGAGTACACACGGGGAGTGACAGGTACAGTGACACAGAAAAGACATGAGATGGTACAGGATGGTAAAGAAGTAGTAGGTGGTATCTAGTGTTACACAAGGATAGGTTGTAGTGTACAATGGCATATCGAGGAGTATAGGGATACTTGGTGGTATGCAGTGGAATATGGTGTAGCATAGCAGGATCTTGGAGCGTTGCCTCCCAAGAGATTGATGGACAGGGACATTAGACATACCTTTGGGTGTAGTTCACCCAGGATTGACGAGGACACAGATGATCGACACTTGATGGTATCCATGGGGACTCACATGTCTATCCCTCTTATACATCGCTTGCAAGTGTGGATGATTTGGTTGTTTTCCTTTGACACTCTATGCACGAGCAGCAGGGGACAAGGATCTCAACTGAGATATTTGGATGGGACTCAGTGCACCAGGGGAAAGTCTCCTTAGTAGTGGCATTAGGTCAAGGAAAGAGCTGATACGTACGGGTTTGGAAGCACATGGCTTGTTGCAGAGGTTGAATATGTTCCACCCTTGAGTTCACACTTAAGCGAATGCATGACACATTTTGGGCGAGGCACTCTGAGGTGTCATGGAAACATGTCAAACAGGTGGTTGACCTTTCTTACCAGTGGATGCTTAGTCTCTAGGAAGTATCGGGGTGTGTTTTCAAGAGACAGGATAGAAGATCCCACAATGTGTCATGGTAGGCGCAAGGCCATTTTTCATGCTCTAGATTGATTCATGTTGTGTGGAGTCTATATATTGATTACATGTCAGGAGAATATATGTGGGGCATGTAGATTTCAGTATTCATCAGGACAACTCCACAAAAAATCTGGTTATGGGATCCAAGGATTCAGTTGATCGAAAAACCACTCCATTTCATGAGCAGGACCATAGCCAAGGGTGATCTAAGTTCTAACTCACTTTAGGGTTGACACATGGGGGATCGTTGAGGCCTCCATTGTTTAGCAAGGCAGGGGTGTCTAGTTGCAACTCAGGATTGGTATTAGCACTAGATGGGTAGATATTGACTAATCCAGGTGGATATTGGTGGCCACCCACCTATTCCACTTGGGGCCCCACCATTGTCTATTTCAGTTTTTCAGTTTCAGCACAACTTACTATTTTTATCAATTTTTCGGGTCTTGAACTTCCAGAGTTGTTTTGAGGCCCTAAACGACATTTTTTTGGGAAAAATGGGAGAAACATTGGTCCATACATGGACCGATGTTGCTCACATCACAAATTTTAGTCCCCAGATAGATCTTTCTAACGAGGCATGGTGCGCATCAAACAGAGATCGTATGCCAAAGTTACGTCCCTGGGAAGTTGAAACACCAATTTACCCAAATGGGGCCCATAGTTTTGGCGCTTCATCTCCTAGGGTTACATTATTGGATGATTAGGGTTTATCGTTGTTTCTAAATAATAAATAGGCCCTCGAGCCTAATTGTAACATAGTTCAGAGGCCTGTAGCCGCCACATCTCTTCTCAGATATAAGCTACCAACGCCCTAGCTAGTTTATTTCCATTCTTTTTGTAAGCAAATTTCAGTTATATGATATTAATGAAATGAAGTATTATTTCTATGGCATCTTTGTATTTATGATTATATGTGTATTTTTTTGTGTTCCTGCATAAATCTGGATCAATGTTATAAGAGCGGTATGCTTTTTCTCGATTCTTCTTTGCATGTCCCCAATGAGGTCATGGTATAAGGAGTTAGGGCTCGATCTGGTTGAACATTTGCAAGATCAGCCTCGCAAACCCCAATAGCCACCCATGGGGGACAAAAAGAAAGATGAGGGAGCAGGAGATCCTATCAAAATATTGGTCGAGGAGGCCCTAAAAAAACAAAGGAACGCGATGATGGATAAATTTTCCCATATCCTTCAACAACTGCCCACCGGTGGCACATCTGCATCCAACAACCACTCTGGAGGCAAGACTCCCTTTAAGGTATAAGTAAACTTTGACATTCCCATATTTGAGGGTCAAATAGAAGTAGATGCCGTAGATAAATGGTTGAATCTATTAGAAGGATATTTCTTGGTTCATGACTTTTTCGACCGGGAGAAGATTATTTTTTCACTCCTCAAAGCTACCACCCATGTCAAGGGCTGGTGGGAAACCTACTGTGAGAAAAAGGACGAGATAGAACCCTCTCTGTTCTCAACTGTACCCACTTGGAATTCTTTCCGTGACTCCATCAAGGAAAAATATTATCCCATGGGGAGATATGAGGACAAGTACATACAATGGACCACGTTGCGGCAACAAAGGGATCAAGATGTGTATGAGCTGACGAATCTGTCCCATACCCTATGAAAAAATTTGGGTATCAAAGATTCAGAGAAACATTTGGTGCTAAAGTATTTCAGTTGTCTTCATAGATACATTCAGGAGGAAATGGAGTTCCTTGAAATCTCCTCGCTTGGTACAGCATACTGGTATGCTGCCAAGATTGAGAAAAAATTCAAACAGAAGAAGCGAGACTTTGGGTCTGTGAATCAAAAGCAAGGGAAAGGTGCCCCCAAACCATAGAAAAAAGGACAAAGACAAGGTATGGTAGCCCAAGACACCCTGCCAAAGCCACAAGCAAATAACAACACTGTGAATCCAAAGAAGGACACAAAAAAGTGGTGTGAGTTCCATAAGAGCTCCACTCACAACAAAAGTGAGTATCAGGCCAAGCAGTGGCTGGTGGCTGAGATGAGGGCTTCTGAATCAGATGCATGCTCCAAATTTGAATAAAAACCTAAAAAGGGGAATGACAAAGGGAAACAAATTATTGATGTGGAGCCAAATGCCACTGTTTCCACTGTGAAGATCTAGAAGGAGAAATCGGAAGATACAGAGGAGGAAGAGCATCTCTTCCACTCCTAGATGTGGGTAAAGGGTTCCCTGCTACAGTTCATTTTCAACAATGGGAGCCAAAAGAAACTCATTTCAGCAAAAGCCATGAAGCGGTTGGGCTTGCCGACCACAGCTCACCCACATCCATACACCATCAAGTAGCTTCATCAAGGACGGGATCTCCGTGTCAGCCAGCAGTGTCGCCTTCCCTACAACATCAAGCCCTTCACGGATGAGTTATTATGTGAAATTTATCCTCTTTATGTTTCTGATGTATTATTAGGCCAACCATACTTGTGGAAGTGACATGCTGTGTATGAGTCCCAACCTCACGTTGTTATTTTTAATTTGGGAAATAAGTTGTACATGATACCAGAGGTACCACCACCTACCGCTATCTCTTTGGTTACTACAAAACAATGCATTAAGCTCATTTCCCAAACCAGGAAATTTTTTTTCTTGATGATTCACCCCCAGGGAAAGAAGAAGATTGTGGCCACAACCTCCAAATAAGGCTCCTATGCACGACAACAACAAATGGACAAGGTGGTGGAGGAGTACGAGGACATCTTCACCTCACCCACAGGGGTGCCTCTGCACTGTCAGGTCAAGCATCCCATTGATCTGACCCCAGGTGCGGTGTTACCCAATGGACTGATCTATCAGAACTTTGTTCTGGAGAACGATGAAATCAAGAGGTAGATTCAATAGATGCTACAAAAAGGTCACATTCGGAATAGGTACTTGATCCCACAGATTGAGGACCTTCTAGACCAACTCAAAGGGGTGAAATATTACAACAAGATCAACTTGAAGTCTAGGTGTCACCAAGTACCAATTGAACCCTTCGATGTGTGGAAGACTACCTTTAAAGCCAAGGAGGGCCTTTTCGAATGGTTGGTCATGCCTTTCGGGTTAAAGAATGCTCCCGCAACCTTCATGAGGTTGATGGAAAACATCCTGCGGCCATTCACCAACTCATTTGTAGTGGTGTACTTGGATGACATTCTGATCTTCAACCAAACTTGGGAAGAGCACCTCCACCACATCCGACAAGACCTTCAAACATTGCAGCAACACATGTTGTGTGCCAATTTGGAAATTGCACTTTTGGCATGACCCAGGTTCAATATCTGGGATACATTATTGGTGAAATGGGGGTGCATGTGGATCCAACCAAGATCTAGGTCATTCGGGATTGGCCAGCTCCAACCACTTTAATAGAGCTTTGCAGCTTTCTAGGTCTTGCTAATTTATACCGCAGGTTCATGTTGGGATTATCTCATATCACTTGGCCCTTGAGTCAAGTCACCAAGGGAGGAGCGAAAGAAAATTTCTTTTGGTTGGAACCTCAACAGAAGGTGTTTGTAGAATTGAAACATCGCCTCTGTTCTGCCCCAGTGCTCACATTACCAAACTTACAACAACCATTTGAGATCGAGACAAATGCCTCTGACTATGCTATTGGGGTAGTTCTTACTTAATAGGGGCATCTAGTAGCATATCACAGTGAGACATTGTCCGACACAGTTCGCAAGTATCCCACTTATGAAAAATAAATGTATTCCATTGTGCAGGATTTTCAACAATGAAAACATTACATTTGGGGAAGGAAACAATCATCCACACAAACCACCGACCCTTGCAGTTCATACATACAAAAGGGAAGTTACAAAATGATCGCCATCAGAAGTGGTCCACATATCTGTAATAGTTTCATTTGAACATCAAGTACAAGAAGGGTAGCACCAATAATGTTGCATACTACCTCAGCCGACCACCGATCGTGGTGCTAACCACCATTCTCAACTCTTGTGGGCACGCCACTTCTGATTGGCCACTTCTCTACAAGAGCAATCCAAAATTCAGCCACACATACAAGGCACTCTTGGGGGGTATGCAAGTTCCAAATTTTCACCTCCAAGATGCATTGTTATGTCACCTGGGACACCTTTGTGTTCCTTCAAGCGAGCATGCCAAGATGATATGGGATGCGCACTACAGTCGAGTCGCTGGGAATTTTAGGGTCGAGAAAGTAGTGGCAGTACTGCAAAATTATTTCTATTGGTTGAACCTTCAACAAAATGTAGGAAAGTACATCAAATCATGCACTGATTGTGCCATTTCCAAATCGAACATCAAGAAGCAAGGCCTATATACTCCACTACCTACCCCTATTCGACCTTGGGAATCCATATCCATGGATTACATGTCGGGCCTTCCTTCTAATAAGCATGGAAACGACTATGCTTTCGTGGTCATCAAAAGATTCTAAAAGATGGCCATTATGGTGGCCTGCAAGAAGAATATCACAGCAGAAGCCACTGCTAAACTCTTCTTTGAACAAGTTTGGGTTCACTTTTGGATTCCACAATCTATCTTATCAGATCGGGACAACAGGTTCCTCAGCACATTTTGGTCCAACCTCTGGTCAATGCTGGGCACCAAGCTCACCAAGTCCACAGCTTTCCATCCCCAAACTGATGGCCAGACATAGGTCGTCAACAAGATGATTGTACACATTCCGCACATGAAAAATTCAAAGTATACACACACATACGATGAGAGCCTCCCCTATGTACAACATAGTTATAACCGGGCTCTCCACAACTCAACTGACCATAGCCCCTTTCAAGTGGGCTTGGGATTCCAGCCACTATGTCCCATGGACGTATCCATGCCATTTACGGCTACTCAAGTTGATTCGGCTCATGTCAAGTTTGTAGCTAACAGAGCGAACAACTTCATCGAGCGCATTCAGCACATCCGCCAATAGGTTCATGACATATTGGACAGAGCCAATGCTAATTTCAAGCAACAACATGATCAACATCGAGTGCCACACAACTTCCAGGTGGGCGACAAAGTGTGGCTGCATTTGCAGAAGGAGCGCCTCACTCGACCCCACTGCAAGCTTTGCTAACTCTGATATGGGTTGTACACCATCACCAAGGTTGTAGGGAACAATTCCTTCGAGCTCATTATTCCACCATTCCTTGGTCTGCACCTAGTATTCAATGTGGACCACCTTCATCCCTACTTCCCACCTCTATGGACACCTCTGGCATTGCAGAACAACTCAGACCAATAGAGTTAAACCCAGACTGCATGGAACAGGTCACCACAGATTGTATCATGGACATGCAAATCAAGAAAACTCGCCAACAGAAGATCCAACTATATCGGGTTGTCAAAGCTAGCCAACTCCTGCACCAAGGCAAGTGGTTCACCAAGGACCAAGTTCGGCAGAAGTTTCCTTATCTCATGGAGGAACTCAACGCAATGGGGACCATTTCTTCCTAATGGGGGAGGAATGATCCAAGTGGATATTGGTGCCACCCACCTATTCCACTTCGGGCCCCACCATTGTCTCTTTCATTTTTTTAGTTTCGGCACAACTTTCTATTTTTAGCAATTTTTCAGGTTCTCAACTTCCGGAGCCGTTTTGAGGCCCTAAACGACATTTTTTGGGAAAACTGGGAGCAACATTGGTCCATAGACCTATGTTTCTCACATAAAAATTTGTATTCCTCGGATATATATTTCTAACGAGGTATGGTGCGCGTCAAACAGAGATTGTATGCCAAAGTTACATCCCCGAGAAGTTGAAACACCAATTTACCCAAACGAGGACCATAGTTTTGGCACTTCATCTCCTAGGGTTAGGGTTTTGAATGTTTAGGATTTTCCATTGTTTCTAAATAATAAATAGGCCCTCGAGCCTCATTATAACATAGTTCATAGGCTTGTAGCCACCACATCTCTTCTCAGAGATAAGCTACTAGCGCCCTAGCTAGTTTATTTCCATTCTGTTTGTAAGAAAAATTCAGTTCTTTGATATTAATGAAATGAAGTGTTATTTTCACTGCATCTTTGTATTTATGATTATATGTGTATTCTTTTGCGTTCCTGCATAAATTCAGATCATTGAAATCATAGACATACCTAGGCAGGTTGAGCTTGTTCTTCGTTAATTTTTCACCACCAGGTTTCAGGGGAGGAGGATACAATGTTCCCATGATGGGAAACCTGTTAAAACTAGTGGTATAGCGACAACATGGTGGCACCCTTTTGAGACTAGCATGAGACCCGGGAATCACAATACTGGACAACTCATTGACCTTTAGGGATGAGCTGGCTACTATAGGGGGAGATCATTTAGATATTCCATTGGGATTTTGTGACTTGTTGATGGCATGGGGGACTTCATCAACATGGTAGTTTGGTCAGCAGGAGGATATCAGGGGAAGTCCATGTGAGAGAGAATTCATCCCTGTGGGGATTGGGTTGTATCTTCATAATTTTACTCTTGTATTGTAGGAGGTGGAATACTCAGTAGGGAAGCTTTTATGGGGATTTGGACAGAATCCTACATTATCATGATGCTCTACTTATTGATAGTATGCAGAGGGATTCTAGTACCTATATTTGGTTGGACAGTGAGCGAAGCAAGGGATGCTTCATAGTGATAAGGATTTCTTGGGATCAAATTATCAAGGCATTCCTTCATGACCAAACAATGCAGAGATCGAGGATGACTCAGTGGCACATTTGGGACTCTGGTATTATTGGTAGTCATAGTGGTGATTAACAGTCAGAGGGGGCGCTTGTTCAGGAATTGCTTGAGGAAAAGAAATTTTTGGTGGAGAGGACCATAATATTTCCAACTTTGATTTTCCACATTAGAGATGATTTTTAGAAGAGGACGCAATTTCAGCATTCAAACTTATGAGGAAAACTGGAAATTGCAGTTCTAGTGGAACGTGGGGCCCACAATAGAGATAAATTCGGCCCATGAAGGGAACTTGCACTCTTGGAGGAGAGGCAAAAGAGGAGGGGTACAAATTAGGAGAGAGAAAGAGTGGTGGACACCAAAGGATAGAAGGAGGCCAACAATTATAAATAAGGAGAAGAGGATTTCATTTGCATCTTTTGAAAATTTAACTTATGAGCACAAGTTTTCTTGAGTTGTTTAGCCAATTCAATCGGTGTTGTTCAGCACGAGGGATTCCCAATCCAAAATTCCATGTATACCTTTGGTGAACTTCAAGTTTCATCCTAGAAGAGTATAGAGAGTATATCTTAGGACTTCTAAAGGATGTACATTGCAGATTTTTCCAGCTAGTGCGTATTTTCCTTGGGCACAAAAGTTGTTCGAAGCTGTAATATTCCTAATTGGAAATTAGTAGTAATAACAATGCATCAATAGACATAAACAACAACAAAAATAATTACACCATGAAAACACAAACTGGAGCCATGAAATTCAAGTTTGAGCTATTTTATAAATTTGATATAAAGGTGTACAATGGGGGTGTTGGAATGATGGCACCTGGGATTTCTCAAGGAAAGCTGAAGTTGTCTCTGAAACAAGCTCAAATCAACCCTCATATATACGTTGTAATGCACTATATCTACGCAATATTAGCTAGAAATGTTGTTGCTACTCCAATGAATCTGCTGATAGGGCCTATAATAATGCTTAGAAAATTTTGGGCTTTTAACCTTGGTCTCTACTCACAAAACCCACAATAACCCGCGAAGGAATTGTGGAAAGGCGGACCCCGAAAATTGGCCCTCTTGGGCTTGGCTCTTTGGGTTGCTAGATGAACCTTTGCACCTAGAAATACTACTAAATATTTCTCCCAAATGATGTGTAATAACCCTATTAGGAAGCTCTCGACCTCCTCACCAATTTCCTCCTCAAAATCCCCTACACTTCTCAGCAGCCGGACGAGCTCTCTCTCACTACTACACAGTGACTATGCTACGTTGTCTCTGATGGTGAAAATGTGGTAAATGGATCCCACAACTCCTCCCTAAATCGAAATGGTAAAATCGCATCCCCAGGGCAGGAACTCAAAGTCCCTCAAAGCAGAGGTTGAGGTTATCGCTCGAAAACACTCGGTCGCTAAACAACAATGGTAGACTTGGCACTGTCTCAAGCATGCTCTGTCAAATGAAAAGTTGAATAGATGATGAATGAATGCCTCTAAATAAGCCACCTCCTCCCTTTTGTCTCCAAAGTCCTAATGTTCCCCTTGGGCCCCAACAAATGATGTGCTGCCCCTCCTCTACCCACTCTTGCGCTGCCTTTTCTTGTCCAACCAAAGCAATGCCTTCATGGATGGCGTAGTGCCTCCTCATTGGCTCATTGTGCCCCCACCAAGGCTGAAATATTTGCCTCTCAACTATAGGAAAATTTCATATTTTACTTTAATATAACTTGTAGGTCCCCGACCCACATTACTTTTGGCTAACATTAGGAATACAAAATCATCAAAACTTTAATATTTCTAATTAACAGAATATCTAATTAGGAACATTATAGTCCTCCCCGCCAAGATGTTGCTTTTCCTCAAGCGACAACAATGATGGGTGCTGGAGGATCTACTCTCCTTCCTAGGTGGAATCCTCATCAGGAAAATTACTCCATCTGATGAAAAACTCCTTGATCACCCTACTCCTCAAATGCCTCTCTCTGTTATCCAAAATGGCCTCTGGTTGAAGTACCAAGTGCCCCTCATCATCCATGGGAGGCAAATCGACTGCTGCTTTCACCTATTATCCAGGGCCTTTTTCAGGCAGGATACCTGAAAGATGTTATGCACTCGGCTCACTAGTGGTAGCTCAAACTCATATGCCACCTCCCCCACACTTCGAGTGAGTCTGTAAGGTCCATAGAAATGAGACTTAAGCTTCTCGACCCCTTTCTGCTTCAGCGTGGACTCCTTGTATGGCTGAAGGTGGAGGTATACCAAGTCCCCTCCAACTTCCTCTCCGCACGGCCTCTGTCAGCATAGATCTTCTGTCGGTTCTACATTGCCCTCATGTTGTCCTTGAGAGCCCTCAAAATGTCTTGGATCTCTTGGATCAAATCCTTGGCCTGAGGGGCCTTGCTGTCTCACAAACATGACATCAACAAATGTCAGAGCATCATAACCATACAAAGCATGAAATGGAGACATACTTATAGAAATATGGAAGGTGGTGTTGTAGCAATATTCTTCCATGTGTATCCACCTCAACCATGCCTTTTGCTACCCTGTAACGTAGTTACTCAAGTAGCCCTCTAGCCACTTGTTGACTATCTCTGTCTGGCCATCCGTTTGGGGATGATATATCTTACTAGGAGTTAGCTTCGTACCCACCAATCGGAATAAATCCTACCAGAACCCACCCATGCAGAAATGGCTATCCCGGTCACTGAAAATGGTCTTGGGGAGACCATGCAGCCAAAATATCTCCCTGAAGAACAACTCGACCAACTGTGAAGCTGTGTAATTGGCCGATATCACAAATAAATGTGCATATTTCATTAAGTGATCAACAACCACATAGATACAGTCCTTTTCCTGCACCGTGGACAACCTGGTGATGAAATCCATCAAGATTCTCTCCCATTTACCCTCAAGGTTGGGAAGAGGTAGAAGCAACCCTGCTAGATGTGTCAACTCTTTCTTATTCCGTTGGCACACCTCACACTCCCGAATGTGCTGTAGAACATCATCCTTGAGGCCCTTCCATCAGAACCTCTCTATGATGGCCCTATAAGTTTTTGTAAACCTCTGGTGCCCTAGCAATGGTGAGTCATGGGCTTCATGTAAAATATTCTCCCAGATATGGGATTTGTCCAATAAATAGATCTAGTCTCAATAGTATATCACTCCATCCATCACCCGATAGTGGTCATCAGTCACCTACCCCTCCATTTCTTTGCATGCAAAGTGATCCTTGGAGTACTCTACCAACAAATGGGCCTTACAATCTGGCTCAATGCTCATCAGTGAAAAATAATTCGGCCTCTTGGACAATGCATTAGCTACCACATTGTGCTTCCCTTTGAAATACTCAATGTCGAAATCATAGGCCTGAATCTTACTCACCCACTTCTGTTGCCTCTCCTGCAACTGCTTCTACTCCAAAAAGAATCTAAGGCTATTGTGGTGTGTCCTCACCCAGAATCTATTCCCCACTAAGTATTTCCTGGACTTGGTTAGCGCATGCATGATGGCTAGCATCTCCTTGTCATAAATGGGGTATAGCCTCTCATGAGGCAATAGCTTCTGACTCTCGAAAGCCATGGGGTGTCCTCCTTGCGTCAACACTACCCCCACTCCTTCCCCGAATGCAACACACTTCAAGACAAAAGGCTATGTGAAATCAGGAAGAGTGAGCATTGGGTAGTTTCTCATCACTTGCTTGAGGTGCTCAAAGTTCTCTTGCGTTGTCGTGGTCCAGCGAAAAGCCCTCTTCTTGGTCAAATCCGTGAGTGGTGCTAGCAACTGTGAAAATCCCTTCACAAACTTCCAGTAGTAGGTGTGTATGCCCATAAACACCTGGAGTTCTGTCACATTCTTGGGCTCTGACCAACCCCAAATGGCCTTGATCTTCTCGTCGTATAACATCACTCCATCAAATCCAATGATATGCCTAAAATAGAGCATCTTAGTCAAACCAAACTCACACTTGGACAACTTTGCATAAAACTGTTGGTCCTCCAGGATACGCAGTACTACCTCTACATGTTGTAAGTGTTCCTCCCAGTTCCGACTGTATATAAAGATGTCATCGAAAAATACCAGTACAAACTTCCTCAACTAGCCACAAAAGATGTGGTTCATGTAGGACTGGAATGTGGCCATATCATTGGTTAGCCCAAAGGGCATCAACAAATACTCGAAGTGTCCATACTGACATCCTTGTCCCTCATCTAGATCTGATGGTGCCCAGACCTCAGATCGATCTTGGAAAACAACTTAGCTTCCCTCAGCTCATCAATCAACTCATCAATCCTGGGAATGGGGTAGCGGTTCTTCATGGTATTCTTATTCAAGGCCCTGTAGTCAATACACATCCTCAGTGACCCATCTTCTTCACCAAGACAACTGAAGAAACGAAAGGGCTAGAGTTGGGCCTAATGTTTCCCAATGCTAAGAGCTCATGAATAGCGCTCTTGATCTCATCCTTGTAGGCCTTAGGATGTCTAAAGGGGGTCGTGATCACTGCTTGCACCCCATGCTCCAGCACAATGGTATGCTCAAATCCCCGGTTTGGTGGCTAGTCGAGTGGTATGTCCCCAAATACTATCAAGTATATGTCAAGAATATCTTGAATCTCAGGATGTGGGGACTTGGTCACACCTCTAGCCTCCGAGATCCTCAACTCCACAACCCACTCCATATCTCCATGCCTCAATCAACCTCCATTCTGTGCATTGAAACTGTGTATGTTGGGTATGAGTGCATGCCTCTCAGCATCACTGGTTTGCTATCTTGGTCCAGAAGCTCCATCTACAGTCTCTTCCATTCAGTGGTGGCTCTACTAAGGGTGTAGAGCCACTAGACTCCCAACACTATGTTGGTGTCCAGAATTTCAACCATGAAGACGTGGTCAGTCATGGAGTAGTTCCTGTTGAGATTTTGGGGTAGTATCAGGTGTGCTCTAGCTCCGAAACTTTGTGGAAGGGTTGGAACACACGAGATATCCAAGACCCAGAAAGAGTTTGGAGAAATTCCATCTGGTGTAGTATTTATTCAAATAATTAATTTTTTTTAATGGGGACCCTAAGTCTAACTTATGGAAATTAAAAAAATTAAAGTGAATTAAATTACACATGTGATGAAATGTTCTAAGTGACATGGATCAAGAAATATTTTAATCTGAGCCATCGATTAGAGATAATATCATGGCCATTGGTTTTCCAATGAGAAAAGTATAAGAGAAGGGCTTGGGGTCAATTGGAGAACACACACACATTGCAGAAGTATTGAAGCTAAGTCGAATTTCTAGGGTGGGATTTACTGAGGAATTCGAAGTGAGTTTGCAGTGCAGTGAGGGGTAGAGATCGGCAAGGGATGATCTGATCCGAGGCCGAGAATATAGTAGCAAAGAGTCAGTATCGTACCAGGGCAGTGCATAGGCCAGCAGGAGGGACGCAGTCCAGCCAAGCTAACGTAGAGGCCACACAAAGGGTGATGCAGAGCCATCTGGGTGACACAAAGGTAGTTCAAATCCTTCGAGAGTGACGTAGGGGCAGCCTGCGCTGCACTGGGCTAGAGGGTTGGTGGAGAGGCTGGAGAAGACTGCGCTTAGTGTTCTAGTGGGCCATAAAGGGCTCGTAATATTTAATTTCTGACTGAGGGTATGATTCAGCCATATTTGTTGTCTACGAGTGAAAGATACAGGTGTTGTGTAATTTCTCTATAGGGAAAACCATTTCTGGTGCCCAGATTGTTGTATTCAGATTCTGCATAATAATAAAACCCTCTAGAGCTGCTGCACTGATTTTCCCGCATTAGGTTTTTCTGGGGACATTTTTCCAAAAAATCTGTGTAATTTTGTCATATGTGCATGATGTTCAGTAAATGATCTGTAAATGTGTAGGATGCAGTTTGTATTTGCTTTAATATTTTTCTGAATAGTTCAGTTAAATAACTTGTTAAATTGATCAAACAAGTAGGAAAAGTAGATCAAGACACTACAGTAGAGTTTTTTTTCGAAACTTTCACATGGTATCATAGAATTGCAGATCAAGCTAATACATCAGCAAAGCGACTGAAGTTATTTGTTGAAGGAAGGGCAGTTGAAGTAGCTGAGATCTAGAAGAAGCCAACACAACACGAGGAGGGACATAGACCCTCCAAGGGTGACACAGAGTCAATATTCTCATGCAGAGGCTGATGCATCTCCATAGAGGTGACACAGAGCTAGTCTGCTCATGCAGAGGCTGATGCAACACCAGGAGAGGGACGTTGAGCCAATCTTCTCACGTAGAGGTGACGTAGCACCAGAAGGGTGACGCAGTCCAAGAAGAGAATTGCTGTGCAGATTTCCAAATTCTGGAAGTGCAATTTCTAATCTTCAGAAGTTTCTGGTGTGGCATAGGTTCTATCAGTGCAGAACAATTCCTAGCAAAGGTGAAAAAATCTAGGGGAGAACAAACGCTCAATAGATTCTCTAGCCAAGGAATTTGAGTTTGATCAAGAGAGATTATAGAGGACTCATTCATCAGATTTGGTGAAGGATTTCCGAGAGGGAAATCATTTTCCAAAGGGATCACATTCTCTAGAGGGGTTATTTCGCAAAGAAGCCCAGATCCAATCTTTTGCTGAGTGTAGCAACAGCGGAAGGGAGAAGAGTTTGTGATTCAACAATTTGAACAGAGATGGTTTCTCATGGACTGAGAGATCAGGATAGGTTGGATGGTGTGTCCAACCTTTTCATCTAGAGGGCTAGAATAGTGAGAGTCCTGGATGAGTATGACATCAAGAACCATGCAGAAAATTTCCTAGCTATGCCAACTAATGCAGATCCCCTGACGAAATTCAACAAGAATCAGGTGCGGGCTAATCGATTGATCATGGATGGAGTAAAGGATCACATGGTCCCTCATATTTCTGAGAAGAACATAGAAAAAAAATGTGGACAACATTGAACACGATGTATCAAGGAAGCTTCGTCCAAAGGAAGATGCTTCTGGAGAATCAGATGTGGTTGTTCTAGATGTAGAAGGGAGAGGAAATCGATCCCTTCCTCTTTAGTATTCAGACTATCCGGGACCAGGTGATTGCCATGGGGTCAACTCCAGATGAAGGGCTCATGGTGAGGACTACCCTGAATGTAGTCACTGATGAATGGGAACTTTTTTCCCAAAGCATCTTGGGAAGAGCAGCGTTACCTTCCTGGGTGGACATGTGGGTAATCCTCCGTCAGGAGGAAATCAAGAGAATAACCAAGAAGAAAAGCAACAATGGTGGAGTCAAAGTAAAGAAAGAGGAGGAGGAGGATGGAGCCCTTGCATCTAAGGGATAGGGGCAGCAAGGGAAGAAGAAGAAGGACCTATCAAAGGTTTGGTGCTTTAAATGTGGTGGACTTGGACACTTCGGCAACTCTTGTCCTAAGAGAAAGGACAAGGAATCTTTTTGTTCCAAGGCAGCAGGAGTGAAAGGGGATGATGGAAGTGATAATGACGTAGCCATGAGTGCTCATGAGCCAAGGAAGTGCAGTGATATTGATCTGTAGAGAAGCTACAGATGATAGCAGGATCCTTGAGGTGCCCAAACTCTTGGATCACATACGAGCTACGAGAGCCTTAATATAGTAGGAGGATGACTAGAGTATTGGGTACAAAAGATCATGGTGAAGCATAGACAAAGCTGGGACGTTGAAGTCTAGAGCAGCACAAAGGAGAGCTAGCAGCAGTGCGGAGGCTGATGGGATTTCAACAGCACAGAGGTAGTGCTTATGCAGTGCAGTGCAACAGACAACATAGTGCTTCAGAGAGACAGCGTAGAGCAGCAGCAGAGGGTGCTTTAATGATGAGATGCAACCCAAATAACTTGTTTTTTAGTGATTGGATGATGGTCCTTCAATTGCTTACTTCTCAGCAACTGAGTTGCAGTGAAACAATTAGCAATGGCAGTGCTATAGGTAGCATGATATAGTAATTTGAGAGGGAGCTATAGTACAAATGTAGTAGTGTGGGTGGTAGTGATATGGGCGTACAAAGAGAAGCAGCCAAGTCGATGAAGGGCAGCAGGCCAAGCATCAGCGATGCAGAGAACAATGTCGATATCAGGGCAATGATTCAGTGTGGAAGTATTGTTAGAGCACACTCCTCACTCAGAGGGAGTGTTGACATTTTGGGGTAGCATCGGGTGTGCTCTAGCTCCGAAACTTTGTGGAGGGGTTAGAACACACGAGATCTCCAAGACCCAGAAAGAGTTTGGAGACATCTGGTGTAATAATTATTCAAATAATTATGTTTTTTAATGGGGACCCTAAGTCTAACTTAGGGAAATTAAAAAAATTAAAGTGAATTATATTACACATGTGATGAAATGTTATAAGTGACATGGATCAAGCAATATTTTAATCTGAGCCATTGATTAGAGATCAGATCATGGTTTTTGGTTTGCCAATGAGAAAAGTATAAGCGAAGGGCTTGGGGTCAGTTGGAGAACACAAAGACATTGCAGAAGCACTGAAGCTAAGTCAAATTTCTAGGGCGGGGTTTGCATAGGAATTCGAAGTGAGTTTGCAGTGCAGTGATAGGCAGAGATCGACAAGGGATGATCTGATTCGAGGTCGAGAATAAAGCAACAGAAAGGCAGCATCGTACCAAGGTAGCACAAAGGTTAGTAGGAGGGACGCAACCCAACCAAGTTGATACAGAGGGTGACGCAGAGTTGTCTGGGTGAAATAGAGGTAGTGTAGAGCCTTCCAGAGTGACGCAGGGGCAACCTGCACTGGGCAGAGGTTGTGATAGGATAGAGGGTTGACGTAGAGGCTGGAGAAGACTGCACTGAGGGTTCAGTGGGCCAGAAAGGGATCGTTATCTGTAATTCCCGACTGAGGGTGTGATTCAACCATATTTTCTGTCTCCAAGTGAAAGGTACAACTCCCGTGTAATTTATCTATAGGGAAAACCGTTTGTGGTGCCCAGATTGTTGTATTCAAATTCTGCATAATAATAAAACCCTCTAGAGTTGTTGCACCAGTTTTCCTGAATTGGGTTTTTTTGGGGACATTTGTCTGAAAAATATGTGTAATTTTTTCATATGTGCATGATGTTCAGTAAATGATATGTAAATGTGTAGGCTGCAATTTGTATTTTCTTTAATATTTTTCTGAATAGTTCAGTTAAATAACTTGTTAAATTAATCAAACAAGTAGGCAAAGTAGATCAATACATTGCAGCAGGGTTGTTTTGAAACTTTCACAGTTCCCCATGGTCACAGTTAGCGTTGGGACATAGGTTGTGCACTGCATGGTCCTGTCTCTCGGTACCAGCAATGAAAACCCCTCGAACTCCTCTATTGTAATTCCCCTCCTACGCATCATATTTGCATCAATGAAGTTGTGCGTGGCCCCATTATCCACTAGCACTGAGATATGTTGCCCTTGTACTATACCCATAGTATTAAAAACCGACCAGCTTGAACCGGAAATTGGTTAAACTGGCTAGTTCATTATTTGACTGGGTCAAACTGGTATAAAAACCGAGTTTGACCCTCCTCTTCGCCAAAATAATTGGTCCAACCGGTGCTAACTGGCCGGTTTAGGATGGAACCGGTCGGTTTATGGTCAAACTAGCCAGTTCATTGCCAGGCCAACTATCGACCCCACATAATGCATTTTTGTGAGTTTCCTTTATTTTTCATTTTCATCCTTTTACTTAAATTTTTAACATTACCATGAAATGACTTAGGATTTTTGAGAGTGGTTTCGACCTCACTTGGATTTCACATGGAGAAACTAGAATTTTATATTTCACTCAACATTCAGCATACTTTATGGTTTTTAGGGTTTCATGGTTTGGGGGTTTTCAATTTTTCCATTTGATTCTATCATGTGTAAGGGTATGAGATTGGCATTTGATCAAGAGCATGAAGCCCTTTCAGAACCTTGATTTTGGTGGCATTGATTGTTGAACTTTGTTGATGTTGGTGGTATTGATTGTTGAACTCCCCTACCGTGGCCTTAACAAGAATGTACCCTTCACTCAAAGGAAAAAAATAGGTTAGGCATGCTAATCTTTTTCTACGTATTTTAAGGTTGAGGAGATGAACCCTTCACTCAAACCAAAATCATTGCTCAGGCATGTTAAACTTTTTCAATTTCTATCAGGTTATAAGGTTGAGCAATCCAATTCTGAAGACATTGAGCTAGATGATGTTTATGAATATCTTGTTGTGATCCCATTTCTAGTAGCGATGAATCAATGACGAGTTTCATGAGAGACCACATTGCTCAGTGATTTGTAGTTTTGATGTCTATTTTTGCTACTAGTACTAGTACTACTAAATTTGTAGAGGAGTTTTAGGAGTCCTCAAACTTTGAGCCATATTATTTATGTAGCTCATGTTGATGATCCCTTGTCTAGCAGTGGTGATGATTTTGATCATGATGAAGAGTGATCATGTTTTTGATCACTAATATGTAGTCTTGTAGTAGGCCAATGGCCTTATAGCTTGTAGCATTTTTTTTGGATTTTATAGGCCATTTGGAGCCTCATTTCTTATGTATTTTTTTGATTATATGTATTGCACTTGGTGCCATTTTGAAATATTCACCTTTACATGGTATATAAATGAGAAAACTTTGCATATTTTGTCTCTATTGGCTTGGAATCATGGTTACAAATCTTACAAATAGTTTTTTTTTATTAAAAATTAATTATTTATGGTATTTTTTTTAAAAACGGTTCATTTAGACTTGACCAGTACCAGTTAGATCAGTTTTTGTCAGAAAACCGATTCATTAGGTCCACCGGTCCGGTCACCGGTTCTAGTTTTTAATACTATGACTGTACTCCAGATCCTCAAAGTCAAATAATTGGGACTCAACACAGTGATGTGAGGACCCCTCCTAAAGGTGAAAATGTGGACTCTCTTGCTTCCTGTGGAGGTGGTGGTGGAGGTCCTCCCTATTGGGGTGCAACGTTGTCCTCTCCTCCCATATCAAAGAATGCCTCCTTATCCCCATCACTATCTGAGAAGACCTTTATGTAGTGCACCTTCCCTCCTGAACACATGTGGCCTAGTGCCCATGGCTCCTAGCAAGTGAAACAAAATTTCGTCCTCTGAATATCCCTCCTAGTGTCATCATCAAGTTTCCCCCTGTTAACACTCCACCAGTTCTTCAAAGGCTGAAAAGGAGACCAAAAAAGGTAACCACATACCACTTTGACTTAGTATCTAGCCCTACTAGGCTGAGAGGGCTCTCTCAATGAGATCACAGTCAAATGACTAGAGTGTAAAGGACATTAGGCTAGATATGCAGATTAGGGTTTGATTTTATGTGATGGTTTTCTGCTGGATGGTGAATTAGGTCTAGGAAGACTAGGTCAGGGCTCTGAAAATCAGATTTGTAGAGCTGTAATGGGGCAAGGTAGGCACATAATTTAGCACTTTAGAGGTATCTTTGTGTATGAGGTAGATTGACAGTGTTTAAAAACAAGCATGAATATCATGAATTCGTTTATATCATAAGAAAATGAACAAAAATGTGAAAGCTTCTCCAAAACAGAGCATTAAATTAATGAATTATGTTTATCATCTTAGAAATAAAAAAAATATAGCATGGAAATGGAAATGGAAGGTAAAATACATTCAAACATATGATCATCGAAGAAGAAACACTGCTAAAGCACATACCACAAGAATCCCACCACAATAGCTACAAATTTTGTCTATTAGTTCCTATCAAATTCACAAAAACACTAGTATCCAAGGCTCCATTACACAGAATCCAACCTTTGAAACTGATTAAAAAGTTCTTCATATATTCATTGAGGTCGAAATCCTCCCTTGGAGGTCTAATTTTCAACAAGAAAATCCAAATACATGCACCTATCCAAAGTCTGCTACACACTAAGGAGGTTACTCAACAAATTCCTCCTTTTCCTAACCATCATGAGACATTTCCTCAAAGCATTAAATGGAGGAAAGACACCTAAGTAACCCTATTTTACCCATTTACAATTTAATTTAAACCCCTTACATTCATTTACCTTTACCTTTTTACTTTTACAAAATTTAAACTGAAAACTGCAAAACTTTACACACTGAAAATTCACCAAAATTTATCAGAAAATTGCAAAAGGGAAGCGAGCTCTTGGAGGCAATTTTTAGGTGCCTATATGAAGTCAAAATTAAAATTTTAGACCTGTTATACAAATATGAGAGAGTGTATATATCTTTGGAGTATTTAAGCATCCAAAATGACCCATTTTTGGCTAAGATATGGCCATTTCCCCAAGGCGTCTCTATGCGTAGCACCGTGCGCAACATGCTTGGGAAACGTGACTTTGGAGGCCTTCCCGAGGTTCAAATAAATATCTTAAGGTACCATTGAAAATCTTAGGATTTTTTCTACACAATAGAGTCATCAATAATTGCAAAAACCTTCTCCAAACCCCTGAAAAACTGTCTTGAAGTCAAGCTGCCTAGAAGTGTAGAAAACCTCCTGCGGCAATTGTATTTTTGGCATTTCTCCTAAATAATAATACCTGTGTATAAATTGAAGGAGGTTTTTTTTATTGGTATATTATGGAAAAAATCCTCTTTCACTTTTAGAAAATTCATCTCTATTTATTCAGAAACACATTTTGAAGCAAAATTGTTCATGTGTCCACTGTAAACCCTAGACAACCCATAACTTGAAAAGGTAAAGCTATGATTTCTTGGAATTTGGCACTACTTGGAAAGTGGAGAGGACATCATATCACGTGTGTTGAGTGGTTCATATCTTGAAATTTGACCTCCCTTGTGCCAGGGCTTCTTATTTTCCTCAATAGCTGCTTTGCAAGGGGAAAACCCCAGTGGTGCAAAACAGGGGATTGTGGAAAAGGAGTGGGATGGAGGGGTTAGGAGAGGGAGAAAGGGATGGAAAATTTTATGGAGGTGGGGAAGGGTGTTAGGAAGTATTTGGAAGTGATAAGTGAGGTAGGGAAGGTAGGAATAGACCTAGAGAATTTAATTACAGGTCTAGGGGGCTACCAAAAATGCAACATAGGGTAGTGATGATGGTGTAGGAGCTAGGGTTTGAGTGTGAGGGAATGTAAGGGGTTTAGGAAATGTAGTGTAGTGATGTTAGTGAGTAGGGAAAAATGAATATTTATGAAATGAGTGAGGGGAGGGGGTGGAAAAGAGAAAATCACAGTCCTGCCCTAGAAGAACATAGGGTAGACTGGGGTTTATAGGGAAAGTGATAGAAATGAAGGGATGAGGTTGTGTAGTGGATGGAGGTGGTCTACCAATTGTAAATAGAGATCTAGGGGCAAGAAAAATAGGGTTTGGAGTAGAAATTTATCATTTTAAGATTAAAACCATGAGATGTAAGCAAACCCTAGGAGAATAAGTTTCTTAATTAATTTCTTGGCACACGAGGCAAAGGAGGGTATGAAATTATTTGACTTACTTATGGTAGAGGTTGGAGGTTTTAAGAACTAAAGAGAACCTTTTAAAAACCAATTTTGGTGACTAAATACCAATTTTTCAAAGCTCAGCCCCGTGCGTAGCAAAGGCTTCCTGTGCGCGGTGAGCTCTCCAGATGCGTAGAGAAGGATCTCTGTGCGCAACAAGCTCCAGCTTTTTCCAGTGAGAACTATGAAAACCAATTTTGTTGTCAATGAGAGATGGGATCTCAATGATAGGATGGTAAACAAGTGAAAATGAGTGCAAATTAGTCTCGCCGTGTCTTTTTATATCTTTCTTTTGGAGTCTTTTGTCATCAATGAGGTAGGATGGCCCACCTCATCAATTCACTTTCTTTTTTGAGCCTTGTAGCTTTAGGACCTCTTCTTGTAACTTTATAACTTTAGGAACATTATTACATATTAGAAACATCAATTACATTTGAAATAAAAAATTATTGAACAAATTTTCCTATTACCACTTTTCATTTGCAGGTTTTATGCATAAAATGACTAATATTGTGACCTTAACCCTAATGACCGAATGGTGACACTGAGCTGAATGAAGATCATGATTAAGTGACTAAAGTGATGTTGATGATGTTTCAATGATGGCACGCTCAATTGAGTGATGAGAATGAATGACATGTGAAATTTTTGGAGTGGAAATATCCCTAGACACACTAGCCAATGACCAACTTTTTATTTGAAGACCTATTGAAATGACAAAAATTTGACTTGACACCGTAAAAAAACCTTTTAAGAGCATATTTGATCACTGGTGATAGGCTGAACAAACTAACACTAACATTGGCTCCAGCTGGGGATGGCAACTCCTTGGAGGTGTCAAGAACATCGTAGACCAATTAGCCTTATCCATTGGGCATGGAGTCAAAATTTTAAAAACCAAACTAAATACTGAAAACTTGACATGATAAACTGACTGACTCTGATTGAAATAAAAACTTATTGATGGTAGAATATCACCAACACTTGAGGGCTTCAAATGTTGATGACAACCACCTACCTACTAAAGACATATGTACAATCATGTGAAGTGATCCTTCCAGTGTAACTAATTTAGTATATGTCTACTTACTTGAATTCTTCTCTCACTTTCCTCGAGCAGGCAGATAAAAAAAAAAAAAAAAAGGCCACTCCAAGTGTCCACTGAACATGTGCTTTTGGTCCATGAAAACAAGAAAATACATCTTCCTTGCTAACTGTAGCAAATCAGTAAAAGTATCTTAAAAAATATGGAATGTTACCTTGTCTTGAGATCCAACAACAAAGATACAAGTATTCCCTTCATTTTGATCCGAAAGAATACTTGGTTGTTGATCCATAGGAAGGCATAGGGAAGTATGACTTTCTTCTTTACGAGTGTTGGTTGTAAATTCTTGAAGCATGGGAAACTCTGGCTCTATCTCTTTCACACTGTCTATGTTGGCTCATACTCCTCAAATTCATAGTCTAAATAATCCTTGAACAGAAAACATTCTTCAAGATTGTTAAACATGATAGCCTTATACTCTTCATGAAAGAAAATAGTCCCTGTTAGCTGATCTCTTTGTAGGAAATCATCATCACAAATTGGCTTATTCACAAAAAATTCCTATATGGTTTCATCAGTCTCATGATTGTCATCATTTAAACTCATATTTTCATTTTCAATAATGGAAGAAGTTTCACTCGCACATTCTTGACTATGTGAACACTGCAAACCTGCATTAGCTTGGGTTGTAACATGAATTTTCAGGAGCTGATCTATTTGATCTTCAGGCAGAGGAGAAACTTGAGTTTTATAGTAGTCAACGTTGGCTTTATGATTTTCATTTTTAGGATCGGGAATAGGCATTTCACTTTTTTGTTCCCAATCTGTTTCATCCAAGGAGGAAACTACTAATTCTTGTTGGGAGGAAAAACCATAAAGGGATTCTATGATCTCATCATCTAGACACTCTTCATCCCCATACAATTTTTCAAGAAATTTAATGAAATTTTCATAGATCTCACAACAACTATCAATCATCGGCAAGGAAGAATTAGAGCTTTGATAATGTTGAAAGAAAACTGAATGAAATTCCTTTAGAGAATATAAACTAGCAAATGGAAGACACTCATGCCATGATCTTGATTTTTCCTCCAAGGTATCCATTAACATTTTCATCAAACAATCTTCAGGAAATCCAATCTTTAGTCTATGAATATGAAAATGAAATTTGACCAAATGCAAACTAGCATCTTCTCCATATTGACCTTTAAAATTTGGTAGTCCTATTTTCCAATATATACAAGGAATACGGTTCAGAAAACTAGGAATATGAGCTTGATTAATAGGAGCATACCTTCAAGCAGTTGAATCCATCTTGAAAACAGTGAGGTCACCAAGAATTTCTCCAAACTATCGATTCTTGAACAGTGGAGTCGCCATGAAAATTCTGAACCTTTGGATTCTTTGACACTGGAGTCGCCAGGTGAAAGATGCACAACCTTCTTGTGCTTGATCACTGCTCACCATCAACAATCAAATTTGATGCTTTTAGTTCTTTCCTGGAGGATATCTCTCACCTCACTCCCTGAAAATGGTGCCAAGATGTTATCTCTTACCAGTTCTCCGAAGGATGGAAAGGAGATCAGCAAAGGTAACCACAGATCACTTTGACCTAGTAGCTAGCTCTACTAGGCTGAGACGGCTCTCTCAATGAGATCAAAATCAAATGAATGGAGTGTAAAGGATATTAGGCTAGATATGAAAATTATGTTTTGATTTGATCTGATGTTTTTTTGTTGGATGGTGAATTAGGTCTAGGAAGACTAGGTTAGGGCTCTGAAAATCAGATTTTCAAAGTTGTAATGGGGCAAGGTAGGCACATAATTTAGAACTTTAGAGGTATATTTGTGTATGGGGTAGATTGATAGGGTTTTAAAATGAGCATGAATATCATGAATTAGTTTACATCAGAAGAAAATGAACAAAAATGTGAAAGATTCTCCAAAACAGAGCATTAAATTAATGAATTGTGTTTATCATCTTAGAAATCAAACACATGTAGCTGGAAATGGAAATGGAAGGTACAATACATTCATTAAAACATATGATCATAGAAGAAGAAACACTGCCAAAGCACATACCACATGAATCCCACCACAATAGCTGCAAATTATGTCTATTAGTTCTTTCCAAATTCACAAATACACTAGTATCCAAGGCTCAATTCCACATCATCCAACCTTTGAAACTGATTACAAAGTTCCTCATATAGTCACTGAGGTCTAAATCCTCCCCTGGAGCTCAATTTTTCAACAATAAAAGCCAAATACATGCACCTATCCAAAGTCTGCTACACGCTAGGGAGGTTACTCAACCAATTCCTCATTTTCCCAACCATCATGAGACATTTCCTCAAAGAATTAAATGGAGGATAAGCTAAGTTGCACGAAACGGGGAAATGGAAACGAGTTTCCGAAACGAGAAGCGATACGAAATGCGACGTCCCCAAATTTTGGAAACAAGGAAACACGGTGTGTGTGTATATATATATATATATATATTAGAATTTAGGACATTTAAGAAATGTTATGTGAAATCATACAAGTTTAAAACATACATGATAAATCATGAATTCAAAGCATAAACTATTACAAATTTAAAAGTTACAACACATTTACTCATGAATGATCATTGAAAACATACAACTAATGAAAATAGGAATATCGGAATATCCAAAACCACCCTTTATTATATATTGAAATCTCAAAATCAACCTTTATTATATATATGAGGTTGCAAGTACAATAAAGTCAAAAGACTAATACTAATTATCAAAATCCTCATCAAATATAGAAACAGAAGCATGCTCAGGTGTAGTTGAAGAAGATGTTTGGCCAATTCCACTTCTATGATCCTGGTCCTCAATATTCAAGGTAGCAAGAGAGAGATCCAAATTAGGATTTTCTGGATCCAAATCCCACTCCTTAGAAGGACCTTTTCCATATTTTGGATCCTCTACCTTCTGTGAGCCCAACCTTTTGTGCTTCACAGAATGAATAAAACCATAGGTGCTCCAATTCCTTTCTGCTGATGAAGAGCTTGCCACTTGTGAAAGGATGCCAATGGCAAGGTTTTGCAAATGTAAACCATTTTCTCCATGAAAAATTCACCACCTAACTGGATTCATGGTGCTTCTCTCCTCTAAAGATGATATACCTGAATAATCATCTATTCCTGCAGCAAAACTAGAAAATTATTCCTTCACCTCCTTGTGTGGATGAGTTGGAAAAATTCTCATAATGGATTTTTTCACCCCATTATCCACCTCTATATCCTTATGGGGTGCCTTCCTCTTCCCATTGCTTTGAGCAATAAGTTCCTCATCATAAAATTTTGGGTTCAAGGCATGTGCTAAAGTATGAAATGGAGTGTTGAAATTGTTCCACCTGTCAACAATGATTCTCTTGATTAATTTGACAAACTGACCATCTATAAACAAAAGACGTGGTGACTCATATGAAATTATTTCCATAGTTTTCTCAACCATGGAATCCATGCCATCATATACCTCTCCTAAGAAAGGTTGGTCGGTGTTGGCATTCCGAAGAAGCTAAAATGGAGGGGTTGTGAAAATTAGCAAGAAAACTATCTTGCTCCACCAATCCTCATCAAGGCACAATCTACGCATCATAGATCCCCGCTCTGAATCTTCCTGTCTCCACTCGACCCAAAGCTGAATCACCACCATAGACACTAATGCTTTCTTAACCTCAATAAGGCAGCACAACATTATGAATTTTGAGGCATATCTTGTCTCAATAACTTTTAACAACTTCAATTTAGAGTACTCTCGAAATATTGATCGAGACTGGTGGTAGTTGGTGATTAATTTAATAATTTCCATTACTTCCCCTGTGAGTTCCTTTATCCATGGAAATTTATTTTCAATCTCCTCTAAGATTAGATTCAGATTGTGGGAAATGCAGGGTGTCCAAAAGATGTGGTCATACCTCTCCTCAATAATCAAACCTGCAGCTTTGCATATCGGTGCATTATCCGTGATAACTTGCACCACGCTGTTAGGACCAAATTGTTCAATAGATTTGATAATGACATCAGCAATGAATTGTGCATCTTTTACCTCTCCCAAGCAGTCTTCCACCTTTAGAAACATTGCTCCTTTTGGTGAAGTGGCAACAATATTTAACAATGGTCTACGCCTAGTATCTGTCCATCCATCTGAGACTATGGTAACCCCAAAGCTACTCCAAGAAGAACGAATTGGTGATAACACATCATCCACAAGATCCTTCTCATTTTTTAGAAGCTGAGTTCTAACTTTCTCATAGTTGGGCCCCTTGTACCCTTGAGGAGCTTTGTTAACTGCCCTTATCATATCTTTCCAATAAGGGGAGCGAACAACATTGAATGGAATACCACATGCATAGATGCATCGAGCCACTCTGGAATCAACTTCTTCTCTTCCTTGCACATTCAGCAATTTAGAAATTATTCTATCTTGAACTATACCATATTCCCTTCTAGATGGTGGTTGTTCTAGTTTTTGAGTGCCTCTCCTCTTCTATGCTTCAATTACAATCCTTGGTTCAATGTTTGTTGGATTTTTAGCTTGAATAAAATCATCATGCTTTCTTTTGATTCAATTAGCCTGATATTGCTCTCTTTGATATTCCCTCATTGCCATAGGGTCTGATGTTTTCATGCAACCTGCAATCCCCTGTCCTCCTCCATGCAAAATATGTGCCTTCACTCTTGGGTAAGATCCCTTGTAAGAATTATTGCAAAGAGTACACTGACATTCCCATGAGCCACCACCTCCACATATTTGCAGCTTCTCAACATGCCTCTAAAGAGGATAATATTCAGCCCTTGGGTTAGCCTTGGGGTTTGCACTTGAACCTTGGATTGAAGAAGCCATTGCTACAAAAAAAATAAAAAAAACCAATCTATAAATAAATAAATAAAACGTTTTTTATAATTTTGGTAGCATAAACCCTTGAAAAATAGACAAAACAATGAGAAAAAACCAAGAAATTGAATGCTTCTTACCCAAATTAATTTTCTGTAGCTGAAGCTACCCCAAAATGCCAGAAAAAACAAGAGAAATATGGTTGTAGCTAAGCCAAAAAAGAAGAATGTCGTAGCTAGAAACTTCACACTCCAAATCTACTTTTCAAATCTCTTTCTCTTGCTGTTGAAATCTCCTTTGCTCAATGGTGAAAGAACCCAAGCTTAAGCACTACTCTCTTCATCCTTTCTCCTCTCCAAAATCACTCTTCTCCAAGTGAAATGGCTTTCTCAATTCGTGTGATGAGAGAATGAGGAAAATCCCCTTTTTATAACTTTATAAAGCCATCTAGAAGTATCCAAGACACAAATAAAATGAATAAAATAATAATACATTGCATGAATCCCAAAAAAATAACGTTGTTATGGGAGGAAACGCGGCTGTATGGCCAAGAAATTTGTTTCCGGTCGTACTGGCAGTGTTTCCCATACGGGAAACGTCCAAGTACGGCCAGAAACGTGTTTCCCGGTCGTACGGTACAGGTTTCCCTGTTTCCGTTTCATTTTTTGCCTGAAATGGTTGGGCGTTGGACGTTTCATGCAACTTACAGGATAAGACACATAAGTAACCCTAATTTACCCATTTAAAATTTACTTTAAACCCCTTACATTCATCCTTTACCTTTTGACTTTTACAAAAGTCAAACAGAAAACTACAAAAATTTACACAATGAAAATTCACCAAAATTTATCAGAAAATTGCAAAAGTGCAATGAGCTCTTGGAGGCCATTTTTAAGTGCCTTTTTGAAGTCAAAATTAAAATATGAGACATTTTTTGGAAATCAGAGAGAGGTTAGATGTCCTTTGAGTATTTAATCATCCAAAATGACCCATTTTTGGCTGAGATAGGGCCATTTTCCCAAGGTGTCTCTATGCGCAATATAGTGTTCATGTGTGCAATGTTCTTGGGAAAAGTGACTTTTGGAGGCCTTCCCGAGTTCCAAAGAAATATCTAAAGGTAAAATTGGAAATAGTAGTATTTCTTATACACAATGGAGTCATCAAGCACTGCAAAACCCTTCTCCAAGCCCCTGAAAATTTGTCTTGAAGTCAAGCTGTCTAGAAGTGCAGAAAACCTTGTATTTTTGGCATTTCTCCCAAATAATAAGACATGTGTATAAACTGAAGGACAATTTTGTTCCTTGGTCTATGATGGAAAAAAAAATCTTTCACTTTTGGAAAATTCATCTCTATTTTGTCAGAAAAACATTTTGAAGAAAACTTTTTCACATGTGCACTGTAAACCCTAGGCAACCCATAACTTGGAAAGGTAAAGCTATGATTTCTTGGGATTTGGCACTGATTTGCAAGTGGAGAGGACATCTCATGTGTGTTTAGTGGTTCATATCTTTACATTTGACCTCCCTTGTGATAGGGATTCTTCTTTTCCTCCATAGGTTCTTTGCAAGGGGAAAACCCTAGTGTTGCAAAACATGGGATTGTGGAAAAGGAGTGGGATGGAGGGTTTAGGAGAGGGAGAAAGGGATGGAAGGGTAAGGGTTTTAGGAAGGTTTTTGAAGTGATAAGGTAGTTAGGGAAGGTGGGAATCGACCTAGATAGTTTAATTACAGGTCTAGGTCTAGGGGGCTACCAAAAACATAGCATAGGGTAGTGATGATGGTTTAGGAGATAGGTTTTGAGTGTGAGGTGTTAGCCACCTATAATATTTGTTATAGAAAAAGGTGGCTAAGACTTTTTTAGCCTTCAAGGAACAAATTTTATTGCTAAAATTTTTTGGCTCTTGAAGACTCTTGAAGGCCTCCTACCTTTTCCTCTGTCCAAAACTTCACTGATATTCCCATTTTTCACTTAGAAATCCTGCTAATTTCCAAGCCAGAATACTGCTACAAAGTCATCATTTTCCCCTTCTCCCAATCAAAACTAACCTCCATTTGCTTCCCTATTTTTTTCCATAAAATTCCTCTATTTTTTCGTGAGCTCTCTTCTTCCACTCATGAAAATCATTTTCCCATAGTTAAAAACCCATTTTTTAACTATACCGAAACCCTCAAATCCTTTGAAAAACATTAAAAATCACAAAAAACACATGTTTGTGCATAAGGGTTTAAGCCCTTTGGGCTAGGTCTCAACCACTACCCCCACATACCCGCACCCTAGAACCAAGTGCTAAACCCCTCTCAGTGCTTATCACATCGCACAAACCCAAGAGCGCGAGTATTTGTGCCATATTCCCAAACTTGCGATGCGATCAACCTTTATATTGAAAAACCCCCGATCGCATCATTATTTTATATGTATATACCATGGGCCCACCCTCCGTATTTAAACCTTGTAAATATTTCATTCCCGATCAATCTTTTTCTTTGTAAAAACCCAAAACCCACTTTTCCAAAGTTTTGGTCTAAAAACCAAATCATGTGTTAAATATTTTAATGGGTTGATTGAAAGACCGATCGCGCAATCGCAATCGCAGAAAATACAATGGGTTGATTGAAAAGCCTAGGCCCGAAGTTCCGATATGTGATAAGCCCTTTCTCCGTAAACCCCAGTCACACGGTCTTCATATAACCCTCGGCCCCACAATCGGGTGCCTATCCGCTTCAAATAAAATAAATCCCGACCAAAACCTTTGTTTTAATTGAAACTTTGGGTTTTTAATTATTTTACATTTATTCCACTGGTTCCATTTTTAAACCATTCCGCACCGTCGATCTGATCTGCAGATCGAACGGTGCGGAGTCTGTCTCCCTAGTGGTCCCTAGCTTCCACTCACCCGTCCAACACCACATGGTATTCATCGCACCGCCTTTGAGCGGAGGGCGGTTTATTCCCGATCGCCAGCGATTCCATACACTTCTTGACACGTGGCTTGGGCACTGTTTGGAAAACCGCCGCCCATTGCACGTTATCGTTCGAACGTGGACGACCAGCGATATCGCCGTGGACTGTCCGATTTGAAGCCGCCCATCCAACGGCTATCGCTCGTCGAAGATGCTCGATGTTTAAACGGGCTACGACACGGCGTTCAATCAATTTCCACCGACGATCTAATCTGGAGATTGACGACCTTCATTCCATTTGCCCTATTTCTTCCATTTGACTTTCAACTTCCGCTCCCGACCGTCGATCTCTGTGCGATCGACGGCTCAGATTCAATCTTCTTCTGCCCTTTCTACGATCCCTCCCAATTAATCCCGATCGTTGGATGATGCCATCCAACGGCCATGATTTCTCCACACGTCCTCTGCAGCAATAAAACTAAAACATGCAGGATTTCTTAATTATTTTGTGTTTTATGCAGGTTTTCAATGGTTTCCGCTGTTATATTGAAGAAAGGCCAGGGGCTGGGAATAATGATTCCCGTGTCTTTGGTCCATGAAGAGAACCATTCACAGGGTTGGATTCAACGTTTTATCGATGCTCCATGGGCGCTGATACCATAAAAAGACCTGTGCAGCCATGCACATCGACAAGACACTGTTTTATTCAAAAAACAGTTAAAAGAGTATAAATTTGAAGACAAAGCATGGCAGATGAGGATTGAAGATGGATTATGGGAATTACAGCTAAGAATGCTTATCAAAAGCCTAATTCCCAGAGTTAAAACACAATTAAAAGAGATCATAAGTGTTTTAACAGACAGAAAAGGCTTCCACAGCTTCAAATGAGGCGAATTTATTCCTCAGCTACCATAAAAGCCACCTGTTGCCTCAAACCATTCAAACAGAGGCCGAAGTTATTGAAGAAGATCAGATTTTGCCTCAGCGCAGCCAGGGAGTTACTTCTGCAAGGAAATCAATGCAGAAATATCTGCAGAGTTACTCCAAACATTACACAGAGCCTCAAAGTCAATAAAAGCTCCCACCGAGCTTTGATATTTATTGTAAAACAGTTAATACAGTAGTCCACCTGTAAACTTCTCCATCGAGCCCCTCAAAAGGCCGAGAAGTCTTGAATCTGTATTTATTGTCTCAAGAGATATTTTGTTAGATTTCACCTCCTCATTCTTCTATAAATACCTCAGTAGAAGATGAGAAATTGTTGGTTGTAGAACTTTGATATACACTTGAGCTTAAACTTCTGATTGTACATAGTATTCACTGGCTCTTGGAGCTCTACTGGTGATAGATAGGTTAGGCTGAGATGTGTAGATGATTGCTAACCTAAAGCACTAGACTTAAAGCTGAAACTGGTTTGGAGCATCAATACAAGATGATTTATGGGATCCTGGGCTATGTTGACGGTGATGTTTTCTCATTGTAAGTTGTTATTTTATTTCTGTTTCCACTGTGTTTCATTTTCTCTTATAAAGGACAGCATGTATAGGGTTAGGACTTACTGTATATCAGTAGCCTTCTCTGATTGAAAATCTTTATCTGAATGTTTTCTTCCAATCTGTGTTATTTAGGAATGATTTAATTCGGTTCAAGCATAGGAATGCTGGCGTTCCCTCGTCTTATCGTCTTAGCTAAATGTTATTCTTAGATGTTACTTTCAGTATATGTTTAGTGAATATTAATTGAGGAAGATATGGTGAGCCTTGGTCCCAGTTTGATCCCATAGACTGTCTGACTGTTTCCCTTGGAATGTGTTAAAAGATGGCTAGTTTCAAAGTACTTACCAGATCTTAGGCCATTCTGTGTTATCTTTGTGATTGTCTTGAAAGTAACCAAGTAAATCAGAGCTAGGAGAGGATTTGTGGTGAGCCCGACCTGCTAGTTTCTACTCCAAAAGTTGCCTTCAAGTTTCCCTTTGTTTTAAGATGTTTTCTATTGAAAGTGTGTCAAAGGCTGGCTAGTTTCAAAGTACTTACCAGATCCTAGTTTACTTTTATGTTTTTCTTGAGTCCATGTCAAAGGCTAGCTAGTTTCAAAGTACTTACCAGATCCTGGGCTGCTCTTGTTTCTGCATCTGTCAATTTCTCCTTCTTATTGTATCATTTCATTCCATAAATTAATCTTCAAGAGATCCTTAGACATAGATGACTTGCCCCATGGACCACTCTTGCCTCGTGCTATTCGAATTAAAACTTATTATGACTCCATAGCCCAATGGACTAAAACCTGCAATTATCTACCTTTTGGCCAAAGCTTACTCTAATTGCTTGCAACTTCTCACCTTTGGAACTTTTTATCTTTAGGACTTTCCGCCTTAAACTGAAATCATGCTCAACCATCCAAAAACAAAACAAACCCTTGGCCTTCATAACTAGCCTAATTTCATAACCCCAAAACTTCAAGGACTAATCCATCTTTGTACTTATTGGAGAGATCCCTCTCCGGATTCAGGAGGGCTAGATCCTAGAATCCCAAAGTTGGTTGAAACGATGTTTCTTCTGCAGTTTTAGTCTCACCAATCTGCTAAAATTACAGATCCCCAACATTTATGGCGACTCCATTGGGGACTTAAGTGCATTTTATCTTACACACCCTTAGGCACTCAAAAGACCCAAGATCTCTGGTTAGATTGGTATTCAATAAACATGGTGGTGGACCATTAAACATTTTACCTCCTTAGGAGTTAAACATCTTCCACCTGGCGACTCCACACTCCACAATCCTGAACAAACCTTAAGACTCCACTGGGAAGAACCCTTATCATTATAATATCTTTCAAACTCAGTCAGAAGACTGCAGGATTAAAATTTTTGTAAAAAAAGACTAGTTAACCTCTTAAAGATTGTCATACCTGGTTGAACTTGTCTTGTTTATTTGGGTCTGAAAAACACAGCATAATAGCTCCTAGAAAGATTCACACTAGAGCCTATCCTGACCCTAATCCACCCGAAATTGTTGATAACCCAGAAATCTCTCCTTAGGAAGTTTCCTAGGATTAAATTATCAACTGTTTTCAGATCACCCTTGAGAGCTATTTCAGTTCCTGAAAACCGTGCAACTCTACAAGAAACACATGGTGGTGGAACCATTAAGAAATTTTACCTCCTTAGGAGCTAAAAATCTTCCACCTGGCGACTCCACACTCTGAAACTCCCAGAATACCAAATGACTCCACTGATAGAAGACCCTGAACTGATTGACCAGACACAGTGACCTCTTTTTTTATTTACAAACATGATTCCAAGGATACAACGAAGAGATGCCCCAATGAGTAGAGATCATATCCCTGGGTTTCCACATAAGATGCCCCAGGTGAATTGGGATGACAACCTGCCTGTTTTTCAAGGTGGAAGGTTTGATGACCCTCTATTACATCTTATCAATTTTCACATACATGTATGGAGGTTGAAAGTTGAATGGCATGAAGACTGCCTAATGAAAATGTTCATGTTAACTTTAGAAGGAAAAGCTAGGGATTGGTATGAATTCTTAAGATCTAGTAGTTTTTTTTCTTTAAGAGACCTTGAATATGTGTTCTATGAGAACTACAAAGAAAACACTACATCATTATCATTGGGTGCAATATATTATGATCCATCACAAAACATCACCCAACACATTATAGATAATGAGGAAGCTTTGGAAGAGATGTATCCTGAAGATATTTTAACAGCCATTCATGAGTTTAATATCCTATTGAAAAATTTTAAGAACATAAATGAATCAGTTGAGGAAGAGATGATCCAAGCAGTAACGAACATTCCTCAAGATATCCATGAAAACTCAAAAATCGATTCATCATCCCTTATAGCTGAGGCTTAAGAAGACATCCAACCTCGAAATCAGTCTTCACAAGAGACAAAGAACTGTTGTACTCCTGTTCAAAGGAACATAGAAACATCTTCCCCTTTGATAGAAAAAGAGATAGATCAGACTATTAATAAACAGCCAGTCTTTGAAACTTTTTGCAAAACAAACACTCTTGCCCATTCACATAGAGAACTTTGTTGTACAGATTTAGAAAGTCCTTTGGTAGATCAGAATGAAGGACCTGCTGATAACCTAGTATGTTTGATTGGTAGTATTACTTATATTCGTGATTCTCCTAAATTTGATCTATCTAGTGATGATGCTTCCCAAACAGAAGTTAATTTTGCAAGATCATCATTAGCAGATTTATGCAAGGAATATCAGCTCCTTCAAAGAAGTAATGAGCTAGTGCAGACTATTTATGATACCGATGATGAAAGTTTACAAAGTCTACAAGCGAGTGAAGATTCATTCGATCTTTGCTCTGCTTCACTTCAAATCATCAGTAATAGTTTCCATGTGATTGGGACTCAGCAGACTTTCGGCTCAAAGGATGAAGAGGAAAGAAATGAAGAAATTTTTGAGCAAGAGGAAACCATTGAAGACACCCCCACTCAAGAATATAATAACCTCTTCACAGAGTTCAACCCACCGAATTCAAGCATACCAGGGCTACAAGAGGACAACACTGCCAAATTTGATGAGTCCTACAGTTCAGATGATGATAAAGAAGAGGGAGAGAAACAGATGGAAGGCTGTCCTACTGAGGATATACCATCTTCTCAAGAAGAATATTTTTCCTTTTCTGTCAAGAATACTGAAGCTTCCAAGCAACTTTCTGAAGATATGCTCCTCAAAATTGAAGTCTTGGAAGCAGACAACCTACCAGACATGGAGGGCCAAAAAGAAGAGAATCTTCATCTTTTCTTTGTTGATCCTATGGAAGAGTGTGTGGAAATACCAACTAGCTCAAATTATCAAGCAGTGATCCTTTGCAAGAGCCAGAGACATGAAAAGCTGTCACCTTCTGTGATAACCTTGATATTGAAGGATAATCTTCAATATGTTCTATGGATACCTCTGACAAGCAGCCAGAGTTTATACTTCTTCTTGACATTACTCAGCTGGCTGCATTGGAATTTTTGTATCATATGATGAATGTAAATACTCCATGTTTAGGATAGGTTAGATAGGAATGCCAATAAAGCTCAGTTCTGAGCATGTATTTAGTTGTTGTTTTCTGCTTCAATCAAAGATTCAAAAATACAAAAACAAAGAAAAGAAAGAAAAGAGGGAAGATTGTCCCATACCAAAGAAAAGAGGTATAGCCCCATACCAAAAAGAGAAAAAAATCTAAAAGTGTGCAAGCTTAAATGCCACTCCTACAAAAACACACTTCTAGTTAGTCAAACTTTCTAATCTTAACTAATTAGCTTTGAATTTTCTGCTGATAGGAATAGTGAATTAGATTTGCCAAACTGTTCAAACTTGGCTTATAAGTAGATAATTTAGGATAGAATTTAAAGGTTCAAACAAAACCAAAATCTGAACCTAAGGTTTCAAAGAGATATGACTCAAATATGTCCTATCTTCTGAGTCAAAAAGATGTAAAAATCTGGTTCTAATTAGCCCAAAATCTGAACCAGAGGAAAGGAAAGAAACAGCTCAATCAAAAGTCAAAACAGAGCTGTAAAAAGGGAAGGAAATGCTTTCAACTTTCAGATCTTAAGCCTTCCATTTTGATTTAATTTTTCTGCAAAATAAATGTGTATGCACAGCTCATCTTTATGCCATAGACCAGCATCAAGTTAGACTGTTCAATCCTGACTTGAGTGCTTTTAAATTTCTGTTGTAGAATTTAGAGAATAAAAATCTGTTGGACAGTTTACTCCCAGCAGATAGTAGATTAGGTAGAGAAGCATCTGAACTCAAATGTTTAATCTGATTTCAGGGAGAAATAAGGAGTAGAAATAGATTAGATTTCCTGTTTTCAAAATAATAAAATGTTGTAAAGAGTTTGCCAATCCAAGTGCACTCTAATGAAGAAAAAATGTTAGATCAGTAGGATTGGGTAGGTAGAAAGTTTGTATTGATGAAAGTCCATTGTTTTCATAGCTGCTAATATGCTTTCAGAGAAGATCATCCCAGCAAAGGAAGGGCAGCCCAATGGATCAGGCACAGGTCAGCCTCCCAGAGAAACATAATAGATCAGGCACAGGTCAGCCTCCCAGAGAATGCAAGTCTGAAGTTTTTGATACCTTCAAGAAGGCATCATCCCCAAGTGGAGCCACTGTTAGCCACCTATAATATTTGTTATAGAAAAAGGTGGCTAAGACTTTTTTAGCCTTCAAGGAAAAAAATTTATTGCTAAAAATTGTTGGCTCTTGAAGACTCTTGAAGGCCTCCTGCCTTTTCCTCTGTCCAAAAATTCACTGATATTCCCATTTTTCACTTAGAAATCCTGCTGATTTCCAAGCCAGAATACTGCTGCAAAGTCATCATTTTCCCCTTCTCCCAATCAAAACTAACCTCCATTTTCTTCCCTATTTTTTTTCCATAAAATTCCTCTATTTTGTCGTGAGCTCTCTTCTTCCACTCATGAAAATCATTTTCCCATAGTTAAAGACCCATTTTTTAACTATATCGAAACCCTCAAATCCTTTGAAAAACATTAAAAATCACAAAAAACACATGTTTGTGCATAAGGGTTTAAGCCCTTTGGGCCAAGTCTCAACCACTTCCCCCACATACCCGCACCCTAGAACCAAGTGCTAAACCCCTCTCAGCGCTTATCGCATCGCACAAACCCAAGAGCGCGAGTCTTTGTGCCATATTCCCAAACTTGCGATGCGATCAGCCTTTGTATTGAAAAACCCCCGATCGCATCATTATTTTATATGTATATACCATGGGCCCGCCCTCCGTATTTTAATGGGTTAAATCATGTGTTAAATATTTTAATGGGTTGATTGAAAGACCGATCGCGCAATCGCAATCACAGAAAATACAATGGGTTGATTGAAAAGCCCAGGCCCGAAGTTCCGATATGTGATAAGCCCTTTCTCCGTAAACCCTAGTCACACAGCCTTCATATAACCCTTAGCCCCGCAATCGGGCGCCTATCTGCTTCAAATAAAATAAATCCCGACCAAAACCTTTGTTTTAATTGAAACTTTGGGTTTTTAATTATTTTACATTTATTCCGCCAATTCCATTTTTAAACCTTTCCGCACCGTCGATCTGATCTGCAGATCGGACGGTGCGGAGTCCGTCTCCCCAGTGGTCCCCAGCTTCCACTCACCCGTCCAAAATCGTGTGGTATTCATCGCATCGCCTTCGAGCGGAGGGCGGTTTATTCCCGATCGCCAGCGATTCCATACACTGCTTGACACGTGGCTTGGGCACTGTTTGGAAAATCGCCGTCCATCGCATGTTATCGTTTGGATGTGGATGCCCAGCAATATCACTGTGGATTGTCCGATTTGAAGCCGCCCATCCAACGGCTATCGCTCATCGAAGATGCTTGATGTTTAAACGGGCTACGGCGCGGCGTTCAATTAAATTCCACAGTCGATCTAATCTGCAGATCGACGGCCTTCATTCCATTTGCCCTGTTTCTTTCGTTTGAATTTCAACTTCCACTCCCGACCGTCGATCTCTGCGTGATCGACGGCTCAGATTCAATCTTCTTCCGCCCTTTCTACGATCCCTCCCAATTAATTCCGACCGTTGGATGATGCCATCCAACGGCCACGCTTTCTCCACACATCCTCTGCAACAATAAACCTAAAACATACAGGATTTCTTAATTATTTTGTGTTTTATGCAGGTTTTAAATGGTTTCTGCTATTATATTGAAGAAAGGCCAGGGGACGGGAATGACGATTCCCATGTCTTCGATCCATGAAGAGAACCTTTCACAGGGTTGGATTCAACGTTTTATCAATGCTCCATGGGCACTGATACCATAAAAGCCCCTGCGTGGCCCTGGACATCGACAAGACACTGTTTTATTCAAAAAACAGTTAAAAGAGTATAAGTTTGAATACAAAGCATGAAAGATGAGGATTGAAGACGGATTATGGGAATTACGGCTAAGAATTCTTATCAAAAGCCTAATTCCCGAAGTTAAAACACAATTAAAAGAGATCATAAGTGTTTTAACAGACAGAAAAGGCTTCCACCACTTCAAATGAGGCGAATTTATTCCTCAGCTACCATAAAAGCCACCTGTTGCCTCAAACCATTCAAATAGAGACCGAAGTTATTGAAGAAGATCAGATTTTGCCTCAGCGCAGCCAAGGAGTTACTTCTGCAAGGAAATCAATGCAAGAATATCTGCAAAGTTACTCCAAACATTACACAGAGCCTCAAAGTCAATAAAATTCCCACTGAGCTTTGATATTTATTGTAAAACAGTTAATACAGTAGTGCACCTGTAAACTTCTCCATCGAGCCCCTCAAAAGGCCGAGTAGTCTTGAATCTATATTTATTGTCTCAAGAGATCTTTTGTTAGATTTCACCTCCTCATTCTTCTATAAATACCTCAGTAGAAGATGAGAAACTGTTGGTTGTAGAACTTTGATATACACTTGAGCTTAAACTTCTGATTGTACATAGTATTCACTGGCTCTTGGAGCTCTGCTGGTGATAGATAGGTTAGGCTGAGATGTGTAGATGATTGCTAACCTAAAGCATTGGAATTAAAGCTGTAACTAGTTTGGAGCATCAATACAAGCTGATTTATGGGATCCTGGTCTATGTTGACGGTGATGTTATCTCATTGTAACTTGTTATTTTATTTCTATTTCCACTGTGTTTCATTTTCTCTTATAAAGGACATCATGTATAGGGTTAGGACTTACTGTATATCAGTAGCCTTCTCTGACTGAAAATCTTTATCTGAATGTTTTCTTCCAATCTGTGTTATTTAGGAATGATTTAATTCGGTTCAAGCATAGGAATGATGGCGTTGCCTCGTCTTATCGTCTTAGCTGAATGTTATTCTTAGATGTTACTTTCAGTATATGTTTAGTGAAGATGAATTGAGGAAGATATGGTGAGCCCTGGTCCCAGTTTGATCCCACAGACTGTCTGACTGTTTCCCTTGGAATGTGTTAAAATCTGGCTAGTTTCAAAGTACTTACCAGATCTTAGGCCATTTTGTGTTATCTTTGTGATTGTATTGAAAGTAACCAAGTAAAGCAGAGCTAGGAGAGGATTTGTGGTGAGCCCGGCCCGCTAGTTTCTACTCCAAAAGTTTCCTTCAAGTTTCCCTTTGTTTTAAGATGTTTTCTATTGAAAGTGTGTCAAAGGTTGGCTAGTTTCAAAGTACTTACCAGATCCTAGTTTACTTTTATGTTTTTCTTGAGTCCATGTCAAAGGCTAGCTAGTTTCAAAGTACTTACCAGATCTTAGGCTGCTCTTGTTTCTGCATCTGTCAATTTCTTCTTCTTATTGTATCATTTCATTCCATAAATCAATCTTCAAGAGATCCTTAGACATAGATGACTTGCCCCATGGACCACTCTTGCCTCATGTTGTTCCAATTAAACCCTATTATGACTCCATAGCCCAATGGAATAAAACCTGCAATTATTTACCTTTTGGCTAAAGCTTACTCTGATTGCTTGCAACTTCTCACCTTTGGAAATTTTTATCTTCAGGACTTTCCGCCTTACACTGAAATCATGCTCAACCATCCAAAAACAAAACAAACCCTTGGCCTTCATAACTAGCCTAATATCATAACCCCAAAACTTCAAGGACTAATCCATCTTTGTACTTATTGGAGAGATCCCTCTCCGAATTCAGGAGGGCCAGATCCTAGAATCCCAAAGTTGGTTGAAACGATGTTGCTTCTGCAGTTTTAGTCTCACCAATATGCTAAAATTACAGATCCCCAACATGAGGGAATAAAAGGGGCTTAGGGAATGTAGTGGAGTGATGTTAGCGAGTATGGAAAAATCAATATTTATGAAATGAGTGAGGGGATGGGGTGGAAAAGAGAAAAACACAGTCCTACCTTAGAAGAAAATAGGGTATACTAGGGTTTATAGGGAAAATGATAGAAATGAAGTGATGAGGCTCTGTAGTGGATGGAGGTGCTCTATAAACTGAAATAGAGGTGTAGGGGCAAGAAAACTAGGCTTTGGAGCATCAATTTAGCATTTGAAGACTAAAACCATGAGATGTAAGAAAACCCTAGGAGAATAAGTTTCTTGATTAATTTCTTAGCACATGAGGCAAAGGAAGGTATGAAATGCTTTGACTTACTTGTGATAGAGGCTGGAGGTTGTAAGAAATAAATAGAAGCTTTGAAAAAAAAAATTGATGACTAAATACCAATTATGCAAAGCTCTGCCCCATGCGCAGCGAAGGTTTCCTGTGCACAACGAGCTCTCCAAATGTGCAACGAAGGTTCTCTGTGTGCAACGAGCTCTAGTTTTTTCCAGTGAGAGATATGAAAACCAATTTTTTTGCAAATGAGAGAGGGGAGCTCGATTATAGGATGGTAAAAAAGTGCAAATGAGTGTAAATGAGTCTCTCCGTGTCTTTTTATAGCTTGCTTTTGGAGTCTTTTGTCATCAACGAGGTAGGATCACCCACTTCATCAATTCACTTTCTTTTTTGAGTCTTGTAGCCTTAGGACCTCTTCTTGTAACTTTAGAACTTTAGGAAAATTATTACATATTAGAAACATAAATTAAATTTGAAATCAAAACTTATTGAACAAATTTTCCTATATGCCTCATTTTCCAGTTTTATGCATGAAATGACTGATTTTGTTACCTTAACCCTAATGACCTAATGGTGTCAATGATATGAATGAAGAAAATGATTATGTGACTGAAGTGATGTTAATGATGTTTCAATGATGGTACACTCAACTGAGTGATGAAAATTACTGGAATGTGAAATTTTTGAAGGAGTGGGAATAGCCCTAGACACACTAGCCAGTGACCAAATTTTTATTTGAAGGCCTACTGAAATGACAAAAATTTGACTTGACACCCTAAAAGAACCTTGTAAGAGCATATTTGATCACTGGTGACAGGCTGAATAGAATGACACTAAAACCCCCGACCCCGGTTTCCTCTGGGGGGTGGAGCTCTCATGTCTCTCCCTTTCTGCTAGAAACTAGTCATGTGGCAGTGGTTCTCTAGCCCTAGGTAGGGCATCCTGTAAGTATCTCTCTCCCCCCACTGAATCCTGTAGTGTAGTGGTTCGGGTTGACCTCACTAAGCGTCGCAATGGCTCTGCCAACCCCCCCACAAACATATAAATTATCTTACATTCCGACAGGTCTGGAACCATCACCGACAATCACAAGAACTTAGACGTGTATATCTCTGGACTCCCCATCTGCTTGAGCTGAGTTAGCTCCCCAAATTATGCTGAAGTTCAACAAGATATTTCAGCACCCACGCTAGTGTGGGACCAGGAGGTCCAAGCAGCACCTACACTAGTGTGGGACTAGATGTCTTAGAAGCACCTACAATGGTGTGGGCTAAATTTGGTGCATGTCTATTTCATTTATCCCTTAATTAAGATGGAAAATAAAATGTAACCTAATCTCAAAATAACTTGTAATAGTGAACTGAGTGTGATAAACTTAGTTAGCTCATGAATTTCAAGTTGAGGGTAGTTGGTGAGGCATGCAGAGTAATTCTATTTGTTACAGAGTTAGAAGTGCAGTGGTGCATTAGTTAATGCAGGTTGTAATCGGTTTAACTCAGTTGAGTTAAACTCAGTTGTGGTAGTTGTAACTATTTTATACACTAGTGAGAGATCAAGTGAATTAAACATTAATTAATTCAGAATTAGTGATCTTACATGCAACTGAGGATTTCATATTATTACCTGCATGCATGTTAGTTCCATGTTGGGTATGTGTTATATTCTTTCCACGACTAATCACGTGCAAGGGGGTCATGGGGTGTGATGGCCCCCCTATACGTTGAGCTGGGTGCAACGTTGGGGGGGTCACAGGGGAGGCAATAGCCCCCCCTTTCGGGGTCCGGGGCAACGCCCCAGAAAAATTTGTTGGTCCTTATTTTCCAATGGGTAGATCCACCCATGGTTTTGTGCATGGGTTTGCACATGGTTTTGGGGTACGATGGTTTTCGGCCACTGGTATTTTGTAGATCCGTTCAAGGGAACTACGGTTATGTTCTAATCCAGGGTTAATGGATTGGGGTTTATGTATGCTTTAGCATGTATATATATGTGTTGTAACACTAAAAGGAATATAATGAAAAATCAAGTTGGTCGTCCTGATTTGGGATCTAGGGGAAAATCTCTCACTATTGTTTATTTTATGTTTTAATATTCGTTTGTAGATAATTTCTGTACAGGGTTAAAACCTACATTTGGTATCAGATCAGTTTTAGCTTCAAGGGGATGCCTTTTCTACTGAGGGGTTTTTTGCTTGGGCCTGAGGTAGACCCTATTCAGTGGGAGATCTGTGGGATCAATTCTTGCGGTGAAAGAAGATGGAAAGTGGCAGGAAGATACAGACCGAGAAATTTAATGGTCAGAGTTTTGAGTTGTGAAAGCTCAAGATGGAGGATCTGCTGGTGGATAAGGATCAGTGTATCGCGGTAGATTCGAGTACTAAACCAATGGAAATTTCAGATGAAGACTAGAAGAAGCTGGATCGGAAGGCAAAGATCACAATACGGTTGTGTGTCTCAGATTTAGTATTGTTGAATTTATGTGGGGAAGCTACGGCGAAGAATTTGTGGGAAAAACTTGGGACTTTGTACCAATCTAAGTCTCTGGTGAATAAATTGTTCCTACGGAAAAAGCTGTATAACCTGAGGATGAAGGATGGAGACTCGGTGACAGAGCATCTGAACGCCTTCAATACTGTGGTAAGTCAACTGTCATCTGTTGATATTTAAAACTCAGATGAAGATAAGTGCATAATTTTTTTGTGTTCTCTACCAGACTCATGGGACATTCTGATTATTTCAATAGGTAGCAATACAACTACCTTGAATTTTGATGACATCGTCTCAGCCTTGCTGTCGAAGGAAATGAGATGGAGAAATATGGAGGGTCAGAATGGAGATGCATTATCTATACGAGGAAGGTCCCATAACAGAAACAAGAATAAGGTTTCGAGTGGGAGATCTAAATCTAGAGGGAGATCTAAATCTCCAGGAAAGTTTGTAAAGGTGTGCTGGAAATGCGGAAAGGAAGGACACTTCAAAAAGAACTGTAGATCTAAAGCTCCTAAGAAAGGAAAGGGATCTGATGATGCTCCTTCTGCAAAGGCAAAAACCACCTTGGATGAAGGTGGGGATGTGTATTTGGCTTCTTCTTCAAATACACATGTATATCATGAGTCATGGTTGATTAACTCGGGTGCATCCTTTCACTTCACTCCCCATATGGAGTGGTTCTGCGTGTTAGTGTCATTCTGGTCATACTGCCATCAGTGATCAAACTTACTCTTTTGCATTTTCATATTAGGGGTCCCATACCATAAATTTTCATCATTCCATTAGGTCATGGATTCATTGATGGTAGTGGTCTTTCATCAGTTTTCCCTCATGTAAAACTTGTTTATTCTCCTCTGTATGGTCTTTAGTCATAATTCACTTTCATTCCCAATTCATACTACCAGGTGATAGGGTTAGTTTCATTAGGTCGTAGGGTCTCATCATAGTCAAATTAATGAGTCAAGTGTCAATAAATATCAGTAAGGTCATAAGGAGGTCAAATAAACTCAAAGGCACAGTATCTGGAAAGATCAAAGATTTTTTCTATTGAGTTTGACGTAATTTTCACCTCAAAACCATGTTTTGAGGTGAAAACATGGTACTTTGCTTTTATTATCATCTTTTATGTAATTTTATGTCTTCATATGTAATAAGTTGAACTTCAGAAGTTGCCATCTCCGCAAAGCCAACACCCTACTTTTCAAAGGTATTTTCCATATTATTTCCAGCACAAAATCATGTTCTAAGTATGTCCATCAGACAGAGCACGGAAAGAGCTTTCCAACGGCATATTCTACTCTCAAAATTGACTTCTGGATTGGAAAATATGCCTAAATGAATGAAAGTCCCCAAAAGCCTAACCTTACCCTTTTCCCATTTGTCCCTTAGAATTTATTTCATATAATTTTGAAGTTTTTTATTATAAAACTCTTTCCCTTCGATCTGATCGTACCCCCTCTTCTTCCAATCCGATCGCATCATCGCAATCGCACAATCCCGATTGACCCACCTCTGACTGACTATCTCCAATGCGATTAAGTCCCTCTGATCCAATCACATTCTGACTGTTGATCTTTTCAACAATCCGACGTCCCATATGCAATCGCATTGCCTGATCGCATCACAACTTTGCAGTGTCCCCATGCCCATAATTCTTCTGATGCGATTGAGTCCCTCTATGTTGGTTTCCCCCGATGCGACCAATCGCATATCGCCAATCGCATGTTTCATTCCCAAGCACTTAAACCCTCTCCCCTCCCCGATTGTGATTGCGATTTACCCTTGGGCCCCACCATAAACCTTTTTGCCCCACTCCAAGAAAAAGGGGTTTTTCCTTTGTAAATGCGATAAATTGATTTTAAAATATTTCATAAGTGTTTCATCGCATCGCGTGTTTTCACTCTACCATGTTTAAACCTTCGCGCTCCCTCCCCATCGATTTGCGATTGTGATTGATCCCGGGTCCCACTAAATTTTTATTCCCATCACAATCGCATGTCGCGTCCCCGCCGCTATGTGTTAAACCCGTCCCCCTTCATTCACCTCTCTATTGTATTACTCTAATCGCATTCATTTCCCATCTCATCCGCTTCAATCGCATCACAAGTTATCATTGCTACATGCTCCTTCTCCCTCCCAATTGCGATTTGCGATCGCATATGGGCCCACCATCCTTTCCTTTGTTCATTTTCACTCAAAAAAGAGGATTTTTCTTCATTTAAACAGAAAATATGGGTTTTCATCGTTTCAAAAGCATTTTCTTCGACAGTTGGTTTTTCTTCAAAGAAGTAAAGATAGAGACAATGGTTAAAGGCCGAGAACTAATTATGAAACAGAGACATCTACAGCAACGATGAAAAAGGGATATGTTCTTTGGATTTTCTATTTTTATTCATTCAGTATAACTGCAAATTCTCCAGGTGGTCAAATTGTATTGTTTCTCTTTCTTTTCAGGGGCGTACTATTGGTCTCTTTCCTATGTTCAGATTTCGGTTTCTGAGCTGGTGAAATAGCTCCTTTTTCTATGGATCTACTCCCCTCAAATTTTGTATATTTAATGTAATTTATTCATCATTTGTAAAAAAGGGGAATAAAATGTGGAAGTAGTTTGGAAATCACTGAGGATGCTCTGCACTGCATTTGTAACAGTTTTGCAGGGAATTAATAAATATATGCAACTCTAATTTGTGGGATCCCTGTGGTATGGATTTTAGCATTGTTTCTTCCTTTGTGGTCATCTGTTAATTGTTATGTTCAACATTCATTTATTCACATTTCTGGTTGAATTCTTTCAAGATAGATAGGTAGAATCCATTGTATAATGCTTTGCCTCGGGAAATTATTCAACACTTTATGTTTTCTCCTGTTTGAAAAGGATCCATCTCCTATGCCCTTTTCATCTCCTCACCAGTCTTAATCATTTCTTCTTTATTTAAACTTAGTTGTTAAAATCCCTGCCTACCTTGCCCCATGAAATACCCTGTATCTCTGATTTAATTCTCCAGATTCAAACTGCCCAACCTATCTGTCCCATACAACCCTGAAATTTATAAAAACATTTCCAATTATTATACCTAGCCTAAAATTAACTTAATTTTATATTTCATTGAATATCTTTCACAGAGAGAGACCTCTCCTGACCTTGTAGGGTTAGCAACAAGGGTGAGCATGGTTTGAGGTTACCCTGATTTGCCTTCTTTCAGCCTAAGGTTCAAATTAGGTGCTAACATTTCTGGTGACCATACTGGGGAAGCTATTTAGCATAAAATACTGATCACCCTAGTAATATTTTCCATATAAATTCTTGCGCTCTGGATGATGAGGTTCAGAGTTTGATAGGCTGAAATAAAACATTGTAAAGTAGAATTTTGACCACACTGGCTTCAAGGAGATACACAAGGGCCAACCCAGATCCAAATCCTCCCCCTGTGTTTGAAAATCCTAATCTCATTCCAAGGATAATCATAAGTCAAGAAGGATCACTAAGCCCTAGACCCATTTTCAGATCCCATACTTGGCCCAGTGAGTGGTTGTTTGTAGAAGATATTTCTTTTGATGAGTTTTTTGAGCTTTATTTGTTCAGAAATAAATCTGAAACTGCACTTGACGACATAGTTTTAGATCCATAATTTCTTGTAGATCTTGAAGTTCAAAGGGAAAACATATCAATTGATGATTATATTTTGAATTCCCCTCAGACATCTATCACTGTAACCAATATCCCTGAGCCTTCAGAGTTATTCGAAATAGCTTTTCCTGCCCTTAAATCATCAGCATTCCCATCAATTTCAGAATTCAATTCTCAGCCTCTGACTCCTCCATCAACACCTCCCTTGAATCCTAGTAGTACAAACATTGTTGTAAATCCACCTCAAGTCATGGCTGTCTGGTATGCACCCTTGGCTTTACCTCAAAACGTAAATGATATGCCTGCTGATTACCAAAGTAAAATACCTATCTTTGATACCACTCAAAGCATCACATCCCAACAGCATGTTGATAAGATGAATGACTTCTTTGACCTTCATGAGGTAGAAGCCCAAAATGTAACTAGAAGATTGCTTGTCCAAAGCTTTGGAGGTGAAGTTTGAAAATGGTTTAGAGCCTTACCAGCAGGCTCTATCCACACTTTGCAAGAGTTACATAGACAATTCTTAGACCGGTGGGAGGTAAAGAAAAACCCACTTCAAATCTTGTCTGAATATGAAAATATTAAAATAAATGTGGGTGAAACTGTACAGGATTATTGTGTGAGATTTAATGCTTTATATAATGTTATTCTGGCCAATCTAAAGCCCCCCATGGGATTAGCTTTGCTCAAGTTTCCAGATGGTTTCGATGTTGATATGGTGTATCAGCTACAAGAAAGAGATCCTACCACACTTAAAGACATGCAGAAGATAGTTGTGAGCGTTGAAGCAAATTTGCTGGCCAGAAGAGCGCGAACAAAAGCGGAAAAGAGAGTAACTGTGAAAGAAGAAGCTTCCCCTTCACACAGTAAGATGGATACTTTGATCTGGACAGTGGAGAAAATGGTTGATCGATTGACTATTTCAGATAGACCCGAAGCACAAATCAGGAATCCAAATTTCAGAGGACAGCAGCAGCCATAATTCCGAATTAAGCAGAGAGAACATAGAGCGCAGGACCAAGCAACGCCACAACAGTAGATCAGAACTCCATTGCAGCAAAATTATGTTCAAGGAATGGAAACAAATGATGATGATAATCCAGTAGTCGAAGCCAATCATTTTTTCACTGCCGATGGTGCACCAATCTTTCTCACAGAAGATGAAGAATATATAGCGATTATAGACATTCGAAGAGACGAAGATTTCATATTGGCCAATGATGCAGTGTTAGAAGAAGAGTCTGATGATTACCAAAGAGGATACATGAACACTTTGTCAGCGCAACAGAAATAGTATTCTTTGAGGAGCAGAGATGTGATGATCAATCCTATTCAGAAGAGAAAAGAGCTGCAATCAAAAATGATTCTTCAAATAATCAAAGAAAAGGGAAAGATCCTACTGATCTTTCTCTCGCCAAGGCATCCTCAGTGACTAACGTTGTAAATTAAGAGAACCAACATAGCATAGCAAAGGAGCAAGTAGAGAAGAAAGATCCTCCCATCAAAGAGGTAGAAAAAGTTCCTTCTTTTAATTTGGAAAATGAAATTTCTAAGCTGAAGGTGTCCATGCCCTTGACTGAATTAGTGAAAAATAGCACTTATAAACATCAGGTGTCCAGAATTTTGCAAATAGACTCTGTATCAGATATGGTAAATGTTGAAGATGATTATCCTGAACTCATATTTGGTCTAGCCATAGAAGGTCAGTCTAAAGAAAGTGAAGTCCCTCCCTTCTACCTGAGTCTTAGATTGCATGAGTTCATTCTACATAATGCTATGTTAGACTCCGAAGCCTCGCATAAATTGATGCCCAAAGCCATTATGGAGAATTTGGGACTTGATATTACTCAGAAGTACCATGATTTGTATTCCTTTGACTCCGGTAGGGTTCATTGTATTGGTCTTATCAAAGACTTGGTAGTATCTTTAGACCAAATCCCAACCAAAAATGTTTTTATGGATGTAGTTGTTGCCGAAATTCCACCATGGTTTGGAATGCTTTTGTCCAAGTCATGGGGTGAAAAATTGAAAGGGACCATTCAGCTTGACTTCTATTATGCCACCATTCCCGTGTTCGGTCAGTTGAGAAAATTATATAGGGAGAAGAAAATGAAATACATGATCACCAGCAAAGAGAAGCTAGTTAATCATCCCATTAATGCAGTCCACATAGATCTAGATTCATTTGTATTATATTTAGAGGTTGGTTTGAATGATGAAAATGTTCAGTTGGTAGAAGTATATGAGATACCTTAAATTTCAGAAAATTTTAGGGAAGTCCTTAAATAGGAAAAAGATAAAGCAGAAAGCATTTCTGAGCTTCCTTCCTGCCAATAGCAAAAGGACAGTGAACATCAGAAAGATGCAAAAATCAGTCCAGATAAAGTAGAAAAAGAAGCAAAATTCCAGCATCTAGAAGAAGAAGAAGAAGGCCTTTGGAGCATGGATTTTGATGGAGTTGTTGGTAAGGATGGTGTTGGTATAGGAATATGGATTCAGAGCCCTATTTTCCAGCCTGAAAATGTTCCTAGTAATGTTAGAGTATGTTCTTACAAGTTGGATTTTGACTGCTCTAACAATGAAGCAGAGTATGAAGCTTTGAATGCAGGTTTGAAAATTTTGAAGAAGCTAAATGCAAAGAGGATTTTTGTCTATGGAGATTCTGAAATGATAATCAAATAGGTAAAAGGAGAGTACCAAGCAAAGCATCCATGATTGAGGGCCTATAGAAATGCAGTCCTAGACATCTTGAGGACGTTTTCTGAGTACACTTTGACAACACTACCCCGAATGCAGAATCTTATTGCAGAATCCCTTGCCACTACTGCAAGCAATTTGAAGATTCCAATGAATTCCAGCAAAAAATTCGAAATTTATGTTCAACGTCGGCCTGTTGTTCCGGATAATCTAATGTATTGGAAAGTGTTTTGGGATGACAAATAAATTAACGCTTTTTTGCAGAGTGAAGGAAAATTCAAAGATACTCCCATAGAGGGTGATTATAATGTTGATGATCAAGAAATCGAAAAAAATCAGATGGACATATTGCATCTGAAAGAAAATGTAATTCCTATAGGTCTCATACCTTTAGAGGAGCTTTTTTATCAGGATGATGTTGCAAAGAAACCAAGCTTGGTGCCTACTAATAAAGGAGTTGAAGATGTTAATCTGGGAAAAGCTAAAAAGCCTAAGCTTGTGAAATTATCAAAAGCATTGTCCCCTGAGGTAAATGAATAGTATGTTAAATTAATTTCTGAATTTTCTGATGTGTTTGCGTGGGATTATTCAGATTTGAAGGTGTATGACAAAAATATAATTCAGCATACTATTCCCATCAAGCCGGATCAGAAGCCATTTAGACAGAAGCTGAGAAGGATCAACCCAAAGCTGCTGCCATCCATTGAAAAAGAGGTAAACATATTGTATAAAGATGGTATCATTGTCCCAATTATATTTTCTGATTGGATTTCAAATTTGGTCCTGGTACGTAAAAATACAGGAGAGATAAGGCTGTGCATAGATTTCCGGAATCTGAATAAAGCCTCCTTAAAGGATAACTATCCACTTCCGAAGATGGAACATATTCTGCAGAGAGTAGTTGGAGCATCAAGGATGTCACTACTCGATGGTTACTCAGGTTATAATCAGATCTTGGTGCATGAGAAATACCAAGGCAAGACTGCTTTAACAACACCCTGGGGAACTATTTGGTATGCCAAAATGCCATTTGAAGTGAAGAAGGCTAGAGATACTTTCCAGTGAGCAATGGATATTCCTTTTGCCAATGAAAAGGATGTTTTTCTTGTTGTTTATTTGGATGATCTGATAGTGTTTTCTAGTTCTGATGATGAACATTTTCACCACTTGAGGGTTGTATTTCAGCGATGCAGGAAGTTTGGGATTTCTCTCAATCCGAAGAAAATTCTGTTTGCTATGGATGGAGGCAAGCTGCTGGGGCATATCATCTCTAAAGACGGTATCCACATTGATCCTTCAATAGTGGAGGCAATCCAGCACATAGACCTCCCACGTAAAAAAAAGGAGATTCAGGCATTTAATGGGAAGATGAACTTCTTGCGCAGATTTATACCCAATTTGGCTGAACATTTAAGAGAAATGACTAATATGCTGAAAAAGGATAGCACTGTCAAATGGAGTGAGGAGGCTATCAAGTCATTTAATCTGGTAAATTTTGCTCTATCTAATGCCCCAGTCTTGATCAGTCCTGATTACACTCAAGATTTCATTATATTTTCATTTGCATCGGAGCATACTATGGTTGCGGTATTGATGCAAAAGAGAGATCAGATAGAACAGCCCATTGCATTTTTCAGTAGGACCATTCGTGATGCTGCTTTGCGGTATAATATCATTAAGAAACAAGAATTGGCCCTTATTGAATCATTGAAGGATTTTAGAGTATACATTCGGCATTCACATATTATAGCATATGTTCCTAATGCAGCAATGAAAGATGTCCTTATGCAAACTGATCTGGAAGGTCGAAGAGGTAAGTGGATAGCAGCAATGTTGGAAAATGATTTGGATATCAAACCCACAAAGTTGATCAAAGGACAAGGCTTGGCGAAACTAATGGCCCAATCAAACCTGCGTGCCCTGGATATAAATCTCATAACAGCAATGTCAGAAGATGAGGATGAAGGTTTTCTTGTTCTGGTTTCATACATTTTTCTACAATCCCCATGGTATTCATACATATTCTATGTTCTTTAGCACCTTTCACCACCTCCCAAGATGTCTAGAAGCAAAGGTAGATCACTGAAACTTAAGTCTACTAAATTCTGTATTTTAAATAGTGCTCTTTATTGGAAAGATCCAGGAGGTATTCTGCTTAATTGTTTGGTTGAAGATGAGGCTCAGCAAGTAATGCATGACGTTCACAAAGGTGATTGTGGTGATCATTTGTTTTGGAAAACTACAACTAACAAAGTGTCGAGAGTAGGGTATTATTGGCCCACTTTATTTTCAGATCTGTACAAAACAGTGATGAGATGTCATGAGTGTCAAGTTTTCCAAGGGAAAAGGAAACTGCTTCCTCTTCCTTTGAAACCAGTTTCAGGTAATTGCTCCCTTTCAGCAGTGGGGACTTGATTTCATAGGGGAAATCCATCTTGCATCATCAACACAACACCGATGGATCTTGACAGGTACCGATTACTTCACCAAATGGATTGAGGCCATTCCAGCAAGGCAGGCCACTGATACGGTAATCATTCAATTTCTAGAATCAAATATATTATCTCGTTTTGGTTTCCCTCAAAAAATCATAATAGATAATGCAGCAGCGTTTAGATCTAAGAAGATGGTGAATTTCTACGACAAATACAATATTTTGTTGGGCCATTCAACAGCATACTACCCACAAGGCAACGACCTAGTAGAATCATCGAATAAATCTCTGATAAACATAATCAAGAAAATGTTGGAAGCAAACAAGAGGAACTGGCATCGAAATCTCATCAACGTGTTGTGGGCAGATAGAGTCAGCAGCAAGAAATCCTTAGGTATGTCACCGTTTGAGTTGGTTTATGGTACTGATGCTGTTTTTCCCACGTCACTTACAGTTCCGGTCATGAGATTATTGCAAGAGCCTGGCAGCGAAGAAGATTATAATCAGTGCAGGATCAATCAAATGATCCACCTTCAGCAGAAAAGAGAGGAAGTTTCTCAGAATTCTATTCAGTTGCAAGAGAAGAAAGGTTTCAGTTGGACAATGTGGTGTTGAGATGGGATGCATGAAATGAGGACAAAGGGAAGCATGGTAAGTTCGACAACCTATGGAAAGGACCATATAAGATTTCAGCATACAGGGGACATAATGCTTTCTTGCTCTCAGAGATGAATGGCCAAGATTTCCTTGGAGGACCAATAAATGGTAGGATGTTAAAGCACTACCACTACTGAAGATGATGGATCCAAATTTATGTCACAATCATTGTATATACCATGCCATTGTTGGTCAGATTTCAATTACACAGTCATTGAAGTTTGGGGCCCGAGGAGAAGGCTATAAAACTTGAATGATATGTGTAAAGTTTGTTGCTTTTATTTAAGTTTTCAGTCGCGGTTTGAGTCAGAGTCAGTCTGCATTGCGTTATTTTTTAGTATTTTGACCATATTTTCCCAATGGATAAGGCTACCTAGTCTACGGTGTTCTTGGCACCTCCAAGGAGCTACCATCCCCATTGGAGCCAATGTTAGTGTCAGTCTGGTCATACTGCCATCAGTGATCAAACTTACTCTTTTGTATATCCATATTAGGGGTCCCATACCATAAATTTTCATCATTCCATTAGGTCATGGATTCATTGATGGTAGTGGTCTTTCATCATTTTTCCCTCATGTAAAACTTGTTGATTCTCCTCTCTATGGTCTTTAGTCATAATTCACTTTCATTCCCAATTCATACTATCAGGTGATATGGTTAGTTTCATTAGGTCGTAGGGTCTCATCATAGTCAAATTAATGAGTCAAGTGTCAATAAATATCAGTAAGGTCATGAGGAGGTCAAATAATCTGAAAGGCACAGTATCTAGAAAGATCAAAGAATTTTTCTATTGAGCTTGATGTAATTTTCACCTCAAAACCATGTTTTGAGGTGAAAACGTGGTACTTTGCTTTTATTATCATATTTTATGTAATTTTATGTCTTCATATGTAATAAGTTGAACTTCAGAAGCTACCATCTCCGCAAAGCCAACACCCTAATTTTCAAATTTTTTTCTATATTATTTCCAGTGCAAAATCATGTTCTAAGTATGTCCATCAGAAAGAGCCCGGAAAGAGCTTTCCAACGGCATATTATATTCTCAAAACTAACTTCTGGATTGGAAAATATGCCTAAATGAATGAAAGTCCCCAAAGCCTAACCTTACCCCTTTTCCCATTTGTCCCTTAGACTTTATTTCATATAATTTTGAAGTTTTTTATTATAAAACTCTTTCCCTCCGGATCCAATCGCACCCCCTCTTCTTCCGATCCGATCACATCATCGCAATTGCACAGTCCCGATTGACCCACCTCCGACTGACTATCTCCGATGCAATTAAGTCCCTCCAATATGATCACATCCAGACTGTTGATCTTTTCAACAATCCGACGGCCCATATGCAATCACATCGCCCGATCGCATCACAGCTTCGCAGTGTCCCCGCGCCCATAATTCTTCCGATGTGATTGAGTCCCGCTATGTTGGTTTCTCCTGATGCGACCAATCACATATCGCCAATCGCATGTTTCGTTCCCAAGAACTTAAACCCTCTCCCCTCCCCGATTGTGATTGCGATTTACCCTTGGGCCCCACCATAAACCTTTCTGCCCCGCTCCAAGAAAAAGGGGTTTTTCCTTTGTAAATTCGATAAATTTATTTTAAAAGATTTCTTAAGTGTTTCATCACATCGCATGTTTTCACTCTACTATGTTTAAACCTCCACGCTCCCTCCCCATGGATTTGCGATTGTGATTGACCCCCGGTCCCACCAAAGTTTTATTCCCATTGCAATCACATGTCGCATCCCCACCGCTATGTGTTAAACCCATCCCCCTTCCGATTCACTGCTCTATTGTATTACTCCAATTACATCTATTTCCCATCACATCCGCTTCAATCACATCGCAAGTTATCATTGCGACATGCTTCTTCTCCCTCCCAATTGCAATTTGCGATCGCATATGGGCCCACCATCCTTTCCTTTGTGCATTTTCACTTAAAAAAGAGGATTTTTCTTCATTTAAACAGCAAATATGGTTTTTCATCGTTTCAAAATAATTTTCTTCGATAGTTGGTTTTTCTTCAAAGAAGTAAAGACAGAGACAATGGTTAAAGGCCGAGAACTAATTATGAAACAGAGACATCTACAGCAGCGATGAAAAAGGGATATGTTCTTTGGATTTCCTATTTTAATTCATTCAGTATAACTACAAATTCTCCAGGTGGTAAAATTTTATTGTTTCTCCTTCTTTTCAGGGGCGTACTGTTGGTCTTTTTCCTATGTTCAGATTTCAGTTTCTGAGCTAGTGAAATAGCTCCTTTTTCTGTGGATCTACTCCCCTCAAGTTTTGTATGTTTAATGTAATTTCTTCATCATTTGTTAAAAACGGGAATAAAGTGTGGAAGTAGTTTGGAAATCACTGAGGATGCTCTGTGCTCCATTTGTAACAGTTTGGTAGGGAATTAATAAATATAAGCAGCTTTGATTTGTGGGATCCCTGTGGTATTGATTTTAGCATTGTTTCTTCCTTTGTGTTCATTTGTTAATTTTTATGTTCACCATTCATTTATTCACATTTCTGGTTGAATTCTTTCAAGATAGATAGGTAGAATCCATTGTATAATGCTCTTCCTTGGGAAATTATTCAACACTTTATCTTTTCTCCTGTTTGAAAAGGATACATCTCCTATGCCCTTTTCATCTCCTCACCAGTCTTAATCATTTCATCTTTATTTAAAATTAATTGTTAAAATCCCTGCCTACCTTGCCCCATGAAATACCCTTTATCTCTGATTTAATTCCCCAGATTCAAACTGCCCAACCTATCTGTCCCATACAACCCTGAAATTTATAAAAAAATTTCCAATTATTATACCTATCCTAAAATCAGCTTACTTTTATATTTCATTGAATATATTTCATGGAGAGAGCCCTATCTTGACCTTGTAGGGCTAGCTACAAGGCTGAGCGTGGTTTGAGGTTACCCTGATTTGCCTTCTTTCAGCCTAAGGTTCAAATTAGGTGCTAACACTTCAAGTATGAGAAATATGATGGCGGTGATGTATTCCTAGGGGATGAGAGGAAGGCTAGAATCGTCGGACGTGGAAAATTCAAGCTGAAGCTGCAAGGTGGAAGGATTAGAACACTTCCCAGTGTTTTGCACATTCCTGCATTGGCTATAAATCGGATTTCTGTAAGCAAGATGGATGATGCAGGTGTAAAAACAATGTTCAAGAAAGATACCTGTAAGATGGTTCGGGGAGCACTGGTATTAATGTGGGGAGTTCAGATTGGAACTCTGTACAAGTTTTAGGGCAGCACTGTTATTGATGGGTGCAATAGTTCTGTGGTTCCCAAAATTGGAGCGGAAAGCCTAGCAGTATCTGGAGAAAAGACCATGCTATGGCATCAAAGGCTTGGACATATTGGAGAGAAGGGCCTTTGGATACTACATGGAAATGGTATGGTAGAAGGTATGTCTAATATCTCTCTAGATTTCGATTTCTGTGAACATTATGTATATGGGAAGCATAATCGGGTGAGTTTTCCTTCTGGTGCTAAGAGGGCAAACAAGATATTAGAGCTTGTGCATAGTGATGTGTTTGGACCTGTGTCGGTTCCATCACTGGGTAAGTCTATGCACTATGTTTCATTAATAGATGACTTCTCAAGGAATATATGGATATATTGCTTGAGGAAGAAATCTGAAGTCTTTGACATATTTATAGAATTTAAGGCTCTGGTGGAAAACCAGACAGAGAAGAAGATAAAGGTGTCAAGGACAGATAATGGTGAGGAGTTCTGCAGGAAGGAATTTGATAGTTATGTAAGAAGTGTGGTATAGCATGACATAAGAATACTCCATACACACCTCAGCAAAATGGAGTTGCAGAAAGAATGAAGAAAACGTTGATGGAAAAGGCAAGAAACGTGCTCAGTGGTACCGGATTAGGACAAGAATTCTGGGTAGAGGTAGTGGAGACTGCATGTTACTTGGTTAACATATCACCTTCATCAGCGTTAGAGGATAAGACTCCACATGAGGTATGGACTGGTAAGAAACCCTCTCTTTCACATATGAGGGTATTTGGATGTGATGCATATGTACATGTTCCAAAGGAGAAAAGTACCAAGTTGGATAATAAATCTAAAAGGTCTATCTTTATTGGGTATAAGGATGGTTTAAAGGGTTACAAGCTTTGGAACCCATAAACAAGGAAGGTTATGTACAACCAAGATGTGGTGCTTAGAGAGGTGAAAGATGTTTTTAAACATAAATTCCTACCAAAGGAACCTGAGAAGATAAAGTTTGAGCTAAAGGAGGATGAATCAGACTCTACGACAGAAGAAGTCTCACAAGAGGAAGAGCCACAAAATCCAGCTATGAGAAGATCAGCTCAGGAAAGAAGACAACCAGAAAGGTATAGTCCATCTACTTTCTGTTCAAATTTTTCTTTAACTGTAACCGATGATTATCCCAAAACTGTCAAGGAGGCAGTAGATTCAGAGGATGGAAAACTCTGGAAGGAGGCCATGGTTGATGAAATGGCATCCTAGCATAAAAATGAGGCATGGGATCTGGTGGAGTTGTTGGCTAGAAGGAAGCCCATCAAGAGAAAATGGGTGTTTAAGAAGAATATGAATGTAGAAGGCAAGGTGGAGAGATACAAAGCTCGGTTGGTAGCAAAAGGTTATTCCTAGGTGCTGGGAATTGATTTTGGTGATATTTTTTCTCCTGTTGCCAAAGTTACTTCTATTAGATTACTTTTATTTGTTGCTACTGCATTTGATTTTGAGGTAGAAAAAATGGATGTGAAGACAACATTTCTTCACGAGGATCTAGAAGAGGATATCTACATGAAACAACCTGAAGGCTTTATGGTGAAGGGGAAGAAAGAACTAGTATGCAGGTTAAAGAAGTCTTTGTATGGGTTAAAACAGTCACCAAGGATGTGGTATCAGAAATTTGATACCTACATACGGGGACTTGGCTTCACCAGAAGCAAGGAGGATCACTGTGTTTATTTTAAATTAATTGATGATCGTGTTATTTATTTGGTCTTGTATGTGGATGATATGTTGTTGATTGGAAATGACAAAGAAATTATCCAAGATTTGAACCCAACTGTTATCCAAATTTGGCATGAAGGATCTTGGTGCTGCAAACTATATTTTGGGCATGGAAATTAAGAGAGATCGGGAAAAGCGGAAGCTTTGATTAAACTAGAGGAAGTATGTCGAGACTATATTGTAGAGGTTCAATATGCAGGATAGTAAACTGGTGAAAATTCTTATTCCTGTAGGTACAAAGCTGTCTACTGAACAGTGTCCTAAGACACAAGAAGAAGAGGAGGATATGTCCCGTGGTCCATATGCAAGTGCAGTGGGTAGCCTGATGTATGAAATGGTTTGTACTAGACCAAACATTGCACATGCAATGGGAGTATTGAGTTGTTTTATGTCAAACCCAGGGAAGGAGAATTGGACAGTAGTGAAGTGGGTTTTCAGATATTTACGTGGCACTAGTGATTATGGCTTGTGCTACCAAGGAAGACCATGATTGGAAAGAGTGTTGGACATTCATGGTTTTGTTGATGCAGACTGGGCTGGAGATCTGGACCAAAGAAGATCTACAAGTGGGTATGTGTTTAGCCTATTTGGAGGTACAATCAGTTGGATGAGTAAAAGACAGTCTGTAGTGGCTCTTTCAACTACATAGGTATAATACATAGCAGCCATTCATGCAAGCAAGGAATCATTTTGGTTGCAGAGATTGTGTTCAAGTATGGGGTTGGTGCAGCAAGCTATAAGGATAGATTGTGGTAGCCAAAGTGCAATTTTCTTGGCTAAGAACCCTGCTTATCATTCAAAGAGAAAGCACATTGATGGTCAATATCACTTTGTGAGAGATATGGTTGAGGCTAGAAGGGTGTTGTTGTTAAAGGTGGACACTTTGTGAGAGATATGGTTGAGGCTAGAAGGGTGTTGTTGTTAAAGGTGGACACTTTGAAGAATGTTGCAGATGCATTGATGAAGTCTGTAAGCACTCAAAAGTTCTCTTGGTGTAGAGAAACAATGGGTGTTGCAGAACTGGGCTAATGACTAAGCTCTCCTGTGGCCCCCTGTGAAAATAAAACAACAAGTGGGAGAATGTTGGGTATGTTTTATATTCTTTCCATGACTAATCATACACGGGGGGGTCACAAGGGGGGCAATAGCCCCCCCTATATGTTGCACTCGGGGGGGTCACGAGGGGGGTAGTAGCCCCCCCTGTCAGGGTCTGGGGCAGCACCCTGGAAAAAAATTTTGATCCTTATTTTCTGGTGGGTAGATCCACCCATGGTTTTGTGCATAGGTTTGCACATGGTTTTGGGGTACGATGGTTTTCAGCCCCTGGTATTTTGTAGATCTGGTCAAGGGAACTACGGTTATGTTCTAATCCAGGGGCAATGGATTGGGGTTTATGTATGCTTCGACATGTATATATATGTGTTGTAACACTAAAAGGAATATAATGAAAAATCAAGTTGGTCGTCCCGATTTGGGATCCAGTGGAAAATATTTGTGTTTATCTGTTTTATGTTTTATGCTCTCGCTATTGTTTATTTTCTATTTTAAGATTCGTTTGTAGATAATTTCTGTACAGGGTTAAAACCTACATTCCAGTGGAGACCCAGTTGAGATCTAGGTGAAAGGGAAGTTGACTGTCAATTGTAGGATTATTGGGTTGCACCCATGCAACCAAACACCCATTGGATTACCCATGATCCTTGCACAGTTTATGAAAGAAAAAATTCCTATGGAATAGGGATTGCATTCCACACAAATTGTGCAAGAAAGGCAGGTTGTCTGGAGGCAGTAAATTGGCTAATTATTGGTCAGTTTTATCTAAGACAGTGTGAGATAATTAGATGAGTATAGGAGGGCTCTTGTGAGAAGAGTTTTATGTAATTGCTTCATGTATCCATGCTGAATATACAATAGAATATAGTGGGGTTTTGAGCAACAATATTTCTCGGGGAAATTATCTGTGTTGTGGTATGATTGATTCTTCTTTGCTTCATGTGATTGTCGATTGTATTTTTAATTCCACAATTGATTTGTAGAAGCTATTCAGTATTTAACTTTAGTACATTTTTATATCAGATTGAATCCATGATATACATGATTGTTGTATAATTTCTACATGGTATTAGAGCAGAGGAAATCACAATAGTGCAGGAGGAGATGAGTTTGTGACTGGATAGAATTCGAATTTGCATAAATACTTTCTTGGTGCTATAGCTGATTCAGGATCGAAATGGCTTTCAATGGCTTGAGGTTGGAGTATGCACTCGAGGGCAGCTCAAACTATATTGCTTGGAAGGAAAAGATGGAGGCAGTACTCGAAGACAATGGCTTGAAGGAATTCTTTGACAATGATGTTCCTAAACCCCTTGTGATAGATGCTGCAAATCTTGATGCATGTAAAAAGAAAGTGGCAAAGGCGAGGAGGATCCTATTGGAGGGAGTACGAGACCACATTGTCTCAAGCCTCCATGGGAAAGCCACACCATATGAAATGTGGAAGGTTTTTACAGATCTATTTCGTATTAGAAATGACCATAGGAAATTGGCGCTGAAAGATAAACTCAGGAAGATCAAAATGGAGAAAGGTGACTCCATGCCAAAATATCTAACAAAGTTTTTCCAATGTCGGGATGAGCTGGGGAGCAATGGCATAACTACTGTTGATGATGATTTCGTGAGTTTGGCTCTCCTAGGACTTCCCAAGAGTCAGAATAGTTATCAAGACTCTGTCAATGGAAGGGAAAAGCTGCCAAATTGGGAACGACTGTGGTCGCATTTGGTGCAGGGGGAGTTCAAACGGAAAACCAGAGATGGATCTTCATCTAAGAATGAAGATGAAGAAGATTGTGCTTTGGCTGCCAAGGCGAAGAAAGGGAAGGGGAAGAAATTCCATTCCAAATCCGAGTCCAAAGATGGAAAGAAGTGGGACATGTCTAGGGTGAAGTGTTTTCACTGTCACGAGCATGGGCTTTATGCTACTAACTGTCCACAAAAGAAGAAGAACAAGAAGGCTGGAGGATTTGCAGCTGGTGAGGCTTTGGCCTCACAATTTGAGCTTGAATTCTCATTGATCACATGCATGGTGTCAAGTGCATTGGGATCTATGTGGTATTTGGATAGTGGTGCTTCCTTTCACATGACGGGAGACAAGGAAATTTTCACTGACTTGGAGGAGAAAGATCTCTAGATGCATATTGAAATGGGTGATGATGGGCGGTACAGTGCTACCGGGATTGGTACCATTACCTTCTAGAGACAATTAGGAAAACCATTTCATTTAAAATATGTAATGCATGTACCAGGTTTGAAGAAAAAATTAGTCTCAGTTGCAATGTTGGAGGATAGAGGCTATGATGTTGTTTTTAGTTAAGGAAAATCTTTCCTGTGACACAAAACAACAGGAAAAGCCAAGAAGATTGGGATTCAAGTTAAGAATCTCTACAAGCTAGATGTAGATGGCTACGCAGCATTGATGGCCAAGGTGGACAAAGTGGTGAGCTGGGATGAGGGTGAATTATGGCACAGGAGATTGGGCCATCTTCACCATGGAGCCTTGAAAGTCATGCAGCAGATTTTTGCTGGTCTTCCCAAGGGTACACTTGCGCAGTTAGACACATGCAAGGGATGTACTATGGGAAGATATGTAAAGGCCACCTTTCATGAGAAGGAGAACTGAGCCTTAGGGATCCTTGAGAGAGTTCACATAGACATGTGTGGACCATTCTCTGTTGCTTCGACAACAAAAAATAACTACTATGTGATATTTGTTAATGACTTTTCCCGTAAGTGCTGGATCTACTTCATGCAGAAAAAAGATCAGACATTCTCAAAGTTTCTTGAGTTTAAAGCACTAGTGGATAAAGACACGGGGAAGCAAGTGAAGGCTCTTAGGAGCGATAATGGTGGTGAGTACATCTCTAACGAATTCAATAACTTCTACATCAAATAAGGAATTTGAAGAGAACTGATAGCGCCTCATAACCCACATCATAATGGGGTCATTAAAAGAAAGAACAGAACGATTGTGGGTGCAGCAAGAGCGATGTTGCATGATCAAGGCCTACTGATGCATCTATGGGAAGAAGCATGCAACATTGCGGTATTTGTGCATAACCATTGTCCTCATAGGATACTTGGCATGAGTACACTAGAAGAGGATTTCACTGGTAAGAAACCTGATGTTTCACATTTCAATATTTTTGGCTCGTCTGTTTATTTGCATATGACCAAATATGCCAGGAAGAAGCTGGAACCAAAAACTGAGATAGGGATTTTGTGGGGTACACTGAAACACCCCACAACTATCGGGTGTATTTTCCAAACAGCAGAATGACTATTGTACGACAGGATATAAAATTTGATGAGTAGAAAGCCATGTGGTTGTCCCTTGAGAGGGAGTTGGACTTGCAGGCAGAGGAGGAACTCTTGGTTCCTAAGGATGAGCCTCAAGATGTGGAGCAACCACAAGCATAGGATCATGTAGTGGCAGAAAACACTCATGAAGAGCCATCCATTAGAAACAGTAGAAGGCGCACCACAGAAGCTGATATATTGAGACTTGATGCTACAGAGAATGTAGGAGCGACTACTTCACAACGCAGACAGAGACAGACTCTGGACAGGTTTACTGGATGCATGGCTCTTATGAGCAAATGTATTATGACTTAACCATCTTCCTTTCAGGAGGCAGTGCAGCAACCAATTTGGGTTGATGCAATGGTGGAGGAGTATGAATCCATTTTCAAGAACAGTGCATGGGAGATTGTCCCAATACTGGTCAGTAAATTAGTGGTTGGATATAAAAGGTAAAGCAAGCTGCTGATGGGAGTGTGGAGAAATAGAAGGCCAAATTTATGGCCTGGGGATTCTCACAGATCAAGGGGATTGATTATGATGATATTTTTGCACCAGTCGCAAGGTACTCTTCCATTTTATCCATCCTTGCACTCTCAGCGCAGATGGGTCGGCGCATTCATCAGATGTATGTGAAAATTGTGTTTCTCAATGGAGTCATTGAGGAAGAAGTGTACATAGAGAAGCCAGAAGGTTTCGAGATCTTCGATGGTGAGTCACATGTGTGCTGACTCAAGAGAGCATTGTATGGGCTGAAGCAAGCACCTCGTGCTTGGTACTCTCAGATAGACAGCTATTTCACCGAACTGGGCTTCACCAAAAGTGAAGTTGATGCAAACCTATACCAGATTGTGGTTGAGGGTAAGCTATTGATTATTGTTATCATGCTGATGATCTAATTTTGACTGGTGATGAGCAGCTAATACACTCATGCAAGGAGGATCTTGCAAGGGAGTTTGAAATGAAGGACATGGGACTCCTTCATTATTTCCTTGGTTTGGAAATATGACAGTGAAATGGTGAAATTTTTGTTTCTCAAGGAAAGTACGCCAAAGATATATTGGGTAAGTTTCACATGGAGAGCTGCAAACCCATGGACACTCCTCTTCCAATAAATTTTAGGAAAGAGGATGCTACTTCTAGAGAGGTAGTGGATGATATTGTCTACAGCCAGTTAGTTGGTTCACTGATGTATCTAGTGAACACCAGACCAGACATTTTCTATGTAGTTAACCAGTTGAATCAAGCTATGGTTAAGCCTACCAAGCTCTTTTGGAAGGCGAGGATGCATGTCTTGAGATACCTGAGGGGCACATCAGAATATGGTCTATGGTACAGAAGGATAGAGGGAGTGAAGCTTCAAGGCTTCACGGATGCATATTTGGAAGGCAGTCCATCATACAGAAAGAGCACATCACGAGGGATCTTCAGCATAGGATCGACAATAGTTTCTTGGTACAACTAGAAGCAGTGATCTGTGGCACTCAGTTCAGCGAAAGCAAAGTACATGGCAGCAAGTCAAGCTACATGTGAGGCTATCTGGATGAGAAATATCTTAGTTGGTTTGTTTGGTTCTCAGATGGATCCGGTAGTGATACATTGTGATAATAAGAGTTGAATTAAAATCTCGATTAATGTTGTGTTTCATGATAGGTCCAAGAACATAGATATCTAGTACCACCATCTCATATATTATGTGCAGAGGCGAATAATGTTACTTTGGTACATTCCCATGGAAGATTAGGATGCACACCAGGAGAAAATTTGAATACCATAAAGGGAGGATCGGGGTGAAGGATAATCCCTTTCTTGTTGAGAGGGAGTGTTGAAGTTCAACAATAAATTTCAGCACCCACACTAGTGTGAGACCAGGAGGTCCAAGCAGCACCTACTGATCTGAAATTGTGAGAACAAACTATTTCTCATACAGAGATTGACTGTAGGGGAATTCACCGGATATTTCACCTTTCAATGAAAGGATGAATCCGGAGGCTACCTGGCCCTTCTACAGACTCTGCCTAAAGAAATAAAAAGTAATCACAAAGATCTGATCAATGAAAGTATTTGTTTTAACTGCAAAGTATTCATTGATCCAACTTTAATGTGTGAATAGGCAAGTATACATATTCTGCAAATGAAGTGTAGTGGTTTGAAGATGAACTAACAAGTTTTGTTCACTGTTTAAACCTGTTTGGGAAAAGATTGCTTATAAAAATTTACTGTTTAAAGGAGAAGAATCTGAAAATATGCAGCAAAATTATACAGTATGACAGAAAATAATTGTTTAAGCGGTTCACCCCTCTCTTGGGCTACCTCCGCTGGATCAAGCCTCCCAAAATGGGCTTGTCCTCTTTGATTAAATTGCTCAAAATGTGAATACAACTATATAGAAGCCTCAAAGGGAAAATACACTGCAAATTAAGATTCAGAAGGCTGTAATAAGTATAAAATGACTACAAAATCACCTCCATTGGATGAAGGTAGTCCAAAACAGCTCTTCTTCCCTTAGGCCCTAGTGGCTCCACGACCAAAAACGCTGGTAAATTCTCTGTTAGAGCACCCTGATGGCTCTGAAAACACTCCCAACAGCTTCAGAATGTCGAAGAGACCCAAAATAAATAAAAAAATCGTATCAAAAGGCCTCTCCTAGCCAAAGTTATGGCTCTTTTACTCCAACTGCAGTTTAGCCCAAAAAAACTCCAGTTAAATCTGGCTGACTGCCAGATAGCCCGACTAAAATGGAGGTCGGCGCTAAAATAGAGAACCGCCAGTCGTGGGGCTAAATATTAGGTCCACGTGACCGGACCGAACGGAGATTAGTTCAAAAACCCCAGTTAACCCGCACTCGGCGCCTTCTAATATGCCCACGTCCTTATCCATAACGCGCCATAATAACATTCAGGCTTTAAATATAAATTTGTGCACATTGTTTAATAACACGCACGTTTGGCCTAACGGTTAGGCCGCTCGGCTTTCAACGTGCCCACCCGGTTTCAATTCCTGCTGCGTTCAAGTTTTAAACTCCACTCCAATTCAACACACGTGTTTTAAACCACGTTTTCCACTCCACCCATTTGCACGGTTTTTAATATTTCGAAAATGATTTAATATATATAGTATGGTTTAATTATTAAATTTTAATAAGGTTTAATTTAATTTTTTTTTAATTAATTAAAATATATAATTTAATAATATAATATATGATTAATAAAAATCATATAAATATTAATAAATATATAATTTAATTAATTAATTAAACCTTAATAAAAAATAAAATTATCCCAACACAATATATTAAAAAAATTTCTTTCAAAATTGAAGGTTATTAGGCAAATTCAAACTGCAATATCTCCTCCATACGTCAACGGATTTGAGTGTCGTTCATGGCGTTGGGATCGTATCGCCGAGCTCTTTCCAATCGATCTATTTTGGAGCAATTATGAGCACTTTCATTTTTTAGCCTTTTTCCATGGCTTGGACTTGAGCTCCTGATCACACCTCCCAAATGAGAAGCTTTTGGACCCCAAAAGCTCACTGAAATGCTGAGCTGAACTGTAGTACAGCAAATGAGAGAATAACAACATCCTCTTCTCTTCAGCCTTCAAAAATTATCCTGAATTTCCAACTGTTCACATGGCGAATTTTGTTGAATGAGCCATGTACTTATGCCGAATCTCGACCAAGTTTTCTCGCCATACCAATCTGCCAGAATAAAACCAGCAATGACACTTGCTGAACTTTGTGCCTTCTTTGCTTGCATGCCTTTCCAACTCATGGAATCTTGCACTGCTTTGCACTGACACTTCGTTCTCTGCACCAAACGACACCAAAGGCATCTTGTGCAACATACGACATCAACAACAAGTTGACAATGAAATGTGCTATACAAATGACACACAAACTCTGTAACAAGTGTGCACACAACCGACACAAATCGATAAACATGTATGACACAATCGACACAAGTCGATAAACAACAAGATACATCTTGACAAACACATGTGTATGTATCATGTACAATGAACTATATACAGTTCGCTAATTACACATACAACCTCTATGTACATGTGCAACTTCAACTCTTCTTTTCAAATACCAACAAGTACATCATCCCAAAAACATGTGGTTGATCAAGAGCTGAACCAAAAGACATTGTTGCAACATAAGTGAGTATCATACTCATCTTTTACACCTCCATGGTGAAATTTTGCAACAACAAAGAAATTCCTTCCACTGAAACTTCTTATACATGCAATCTTGCATCAACTTTTCAACTAAAATACATGCATACCAAACTGAAATTTGCATGTACAAAATGAAGATGAATTACTGCAATAAGAAGTTAATCCACTTCTTACCAAGCCACCTCCATGGCGTCTTTTGCTGCAACTGCAATTCTTCATGTGAATCTTCCATTTCCACATCAATAATGGACTCCATGGATCCACTTGCGCCAAACTGTTTGTCCCTTAGCTGCATATGCTTTAGACGATTTGTTGGATGCAAAGTCCAACAATGAGAGACATCATGTCCCTTCCTTTGACAAACTGGGAAAATCTTAAGCACTTTCTGAGAAAGTTCTCTTTGCCTCTTCTGCTTCCTGTGTGCTTTCTTTTTCAACCAGCATCTTGAAGCAACATGGTTAACTCCACCACAAAATGTGCAACAATTTTTTTTTTCATTTGAACAAGAAAATTGATCATTCTTTGCTGAAACATAATCAAATTGATCATGTGAATGATTATACCTCTTTTGCTGCAATGAAGGCTTCAAACAATGGTAAGGAAGATTGCCATCATGACATTGAGAACTTGGGACAAAGGTTCTCTTTAAATTTGCATCACATTCTTGAATGCATGTGCTCAAAGCTTCGCCATTAAGCTGCTCATAGCCAAGACCAATATTCTTGGGACGCTACACAACACAAATAGGCTCAACAATGCCTTGTGCATGCTTGCCCAAACCTTTGCCTTCTTGATAGCCCATTTTCAACATTAATTTGGACCCAATACCTCTTGTATGTTTTTCAAAAGAACCAACATACTTTTCAATGGAGGAACTTGAAGACAAGTTGGAACGATTATCCTCTTCCTCAAGAATTTTCTTGGACAAAGCTTCTTGAGCTTGAAGAAGCTGCAACTCCATATCATGCAATCTTTGAAGAATGGCTTCTTTCTCTTTCTGCATAGCTAGCAATTGTGCATGAAGCTTAATGCTTTCTCTTTGATCCTCAATGAGAATCTGCACCATGTCCTTCACCTTAAAAAACTCATTCTTCATGTCATCATTGAAGAATCTCGTGAAGGAGGAAACTTCACTTGTAGAAGAAGATGACATGTTTTTGGCTGATTCTAAGGCTATTGAGGATGAAATGGAAGGTGGATATAATGGCACTCTAGCCCTCCTTGGTTGAGGATTAAACTGTTCTCTAACCAATTGGCCTTCACCTCTTTGCAATTTCAGCCTAGTAAGCATCAAATTTTGCAGAATAACACAATTTACTTGCACAAATTTCACAAACTCTTAAGCAAAACCTAGACCTCTGATACCAACCTGATCTGAAATTGTGAGAACAAACTATTTCTCATACAGAGATTGACTGTAGGGGCATTCACCGGATATTTCACCTTTCAATGAAAGGATGAATCCGGAGGCTACCTGGCCCTTCTACAGACTCTGCCTAAAGAAATAAAAAGTAATCACAAAGATCCGATCAATGAAAGTATTTTTTTTTACTTCAAAGTATTCATTGATCCAACTTTAATGTGTGAATAGGCAAGTATACATATTCTGCAAATGAAGTGTAGTGGTTTGAAGATGAACTAACAAGTTTTGTTCACTATTTAAACCAACTTGGGAAAAGATAGCTTATAAAAATTTACTATTTAAAGGAGTAGAATCTGAAAATATGCAGAAAAATTATACAGTATGACAGCAAATAATTGTTTAAGCGGTTCACCCCTCTCTTGGGCTACCTCCGCTGGATCAAGCCTCCCAAAATGGGCTTGTCCTCTTTGATTAAATTGCTCAAAATGTGAATACAACTATATAGAAGCCTCAAAGGGAAAAATACACTACAAATTAAGATTCAGAAGGCTGTAATCAGTATAAAATGACTACAAAATCACCTCCATTGGATGAAGGTAGTCCAAAACAGTTCTTCTTCCCTTAGGCCCTGGTGGCTCCACGACCAAAAACGCTGGTAAATTCTCTGTTAGAGCACCCTGATAGCTCTTCAAACACTCCCAACAGCTTCAGAATGTCGAAGAGACCCAAAATAAAAATAAAAATCGTATCAAAAGGCCTCTCCTAGCCAAAGTTATGGCTCTTTTACTCCAACTGCAGTTTAGCCCAAAAAAACTCCAGTTAAATCTGGCTGACTGCCAGATAGCCCGACTAAAATGGAGTTCGGCGCTAAAATAGAGAACCTCCAGTCGTGGGGCTAAATATTAGGTCCACGTGACCGGACCGAACGGAGATTAGTTCAAAAACTCCAGTTAACCCGCACTCGACGCCTTCTAATATGCCCACGTCCTTATCCATAACGCGCCATAATAACATTCAGGCTTTAAATATAAATTTGTGCGCATTGTTTAATAACACGCACGTTTGGCCCAACGGTTAGGCTGCTCGGCTTTCAACGTGCCCACCCGGTTTCAATTACTGCTGTGTTCAAGTTTTAAACTCCGCTCCAATTCAACACACGTGTTTTAAACCACGTTTTCCGCTCCGCCCATTTGCACGGTTTTTAAAAAAAACAAACCACGTGAACCTGCCCATACGTATCATTCACATTTGAACTTTGAACATATGGGTTTTAAACATTTTTAATATTTCGAAAATGATTTAATATATATAGTATGGTTTAGTTATTAAATTTTAATAAGGTTTAATTTAATTTTTTTTTAATTAATTAAAATATATAATTTAATAATATAATATATGATTAATAAAAATCATATAAATATTAATAAATATATAATTTAATTAATTAATTAAACCTTAATAAAAAATAAAATTATCCCAACACAATATATTAAAAAATTTTCTTTCAAAATTGAAGGTTATTGGGCAAATTCAAACTGCAATATCTCCTCCATACGGCAACGGATTTGAGTGTCGTTCACGGCGTTGGGATCGTATCGCCGAGCTTTTTCCAGTCGATCTATTTTAGAGCAATTCTGAGCACTTTCATTTTTTAGCCTTTTTCCATGGCTTGGACTTGAGCTCCTGATCACCTACACTAGTGTGGGACCATGGGTCTTAGTAGCACCTACACTAGTGTGGGCTAAATTTGGTGCATGTATATTTTAGTTATCCCTTAATTAAGATGGACAATAAAATGTAATCTAATCTCAAAATAACTTGTAATAGTTAACTGAGTGTGATAAAGTTAGTTAGCTCATGAATTTCGAGTTGAGGGTAGTTGGTGAGGCATGGAGATTAATTCTAGTTGTAACAGAGTTCGAAGTGCAGTGGTGCATTAGTTAATGCAGGTTGTAATCAGTTTAACTCAGTTAAGTGAGTTAAACTCAATTGTGCTAGTTGTAACTGTTTGATACACTAGTGAGAGATAAATTGAATTAAATATCAATTAATTCACAATTAGTGATCTCACATGCAACTGAGGATTTACTATTATTAGTTGCATGCATGTCAGTTCCAGCGGAGACCCAGTTGAGATCTAGGTGAAAGGGAAGTTGACTATCAATTGTAGGATTATTGGGTTGCACCCATGCAACCAAACACCCACTGGATTTCCCATGATCCTTGCGCAGTTGAGGAAGGCCAAAATTCCTATGGAATAGGGATTGCATTCCACACAAATTGTGCAAGCAAGGCAGGTTGTCTGAATGCAGTAAATTGGCTAAGTATTGGTCATTTTATCTGAGACAGTGTGAGACAATGAGATGAGTACAGGAGGGCTCTTGTGAGAAGAGTTGTATGTAATTGTTTCATGTATCCATGATGAATATACAATAGAATATATTGGGGTTTTGAGAAGCAAGATTTCCCAGGGAAATTATATGTGTTGTGGTTTGATTGTTTCTTCTTTGCTTCATGTGATTGGCAATTGTATTTTTAATTCCGCAACTGATTTGTAGAATCGATTTAGCATTTAACTTTAGTACATTTTTATATCGGATTGAATCCATGATATACATGCTTTTTGTATAATTTCAACAAAGTATTCTTTTGGGTCTTTCTTGTCAAATCACTACAACACCCTCCGTATAAAATCATAATACATTGTCACTCCTACGTGACCCAGCGTAGTCAGCCCATGGAACCACCAATCGTGGGCTTCTCCCTTCATATGCAGCGTGGCAACCTTGATCGCCTCTATCTCAATCATTTGATTTAGCTAGAAATAGACATCCATCTTCTCCACCCACACCTTTTCTGAACTCTTAGAAGAGTCATCAAAAGTTGGGAGGAACAACCTACCCACCATACGATGTAAGTCACTCCCCTGCGTGTATCCCCCTCTGGGATAGTTGCTGGTCTTCAAATGGAAGAAATATTGGAATGTGATGGCCTTTCTGAACTTCGGCCCATAAGACTGATATTTTATGAAATATTCTCTGTAGTGAGCCTCTTCAGACTCATGTTGCCCTCCTGTCCCTAAAGCTAGGAATGTAAGAATAGTAGACCGTGGTGGAGTATATGGTATAGTCGACAATGTATTTTTCGATGCTTCTTGGTGCTGCAAAGTGCCATAACCTTCTCCAATTTGTAAATCCCCCTGGACTCCCTTCCCCTTGCTACCATTACTTAACCACTGACCCATCTCCTCAATCCTCTTGGAGAGGTCATGTACTAACTTCAGCAGAAGGTGAGAAAATTCCTCCTTGCTCCGTCCATCTTATATGTCCCCTGTATTTCTTTCTACAACCTACAGAATGTTATCAACTAGATCTGGAGTGATTTTGAGCTCCCTTTCCCTACTCATGTATCTTTGTCTCTGGTAAGTCACGTTCTATTTGTTCTCCAGTGTCATAGACTGTGTGCTTCACATGCTAACACAAGTCTATGAGCTCTGATACCACTGTAATATTCCTAATTGGAAATTAGCAGTAATAACAATGCATCAATAGAAATTAACAACAACAAAAATAATTACACCATGAAAGCACAAACTCGAGCCATGAAATTCAGGTCTGAGCCATTTTATTAATCTGATATGAAGGTTTAAAATGTGGGTGTTGGAATGATGGCACCTAGGCTTGCTCAAGGCAAGCTGAAGTAGTCTCTGAAACAAGCTCAAATCAACCCTCAAAGGTACGTTGTACTTCTTTAACTCTACATAGTCCTAGCCCAGAAATTTTGTTGCTGCTCCACTGAATTTTTTGATAGGGCCTAGAATAACGCTCATAAAATTTTGGGATTTTAACCCCAATCTCCACTCACAAAACCCATAATAAACCGCGAAGGAATTGTGGAATGGCTGACCCCGAAAATTGGTCCTCTTGGGCTTGGCTCTCTGCACTGCTGGATGAACCTGTGCATCTGGAAATACTACTGTAGATTTCTCCCAAATGATGTGCAATAACCCTATTAGGAAGCTCTCAGCCTCCCCACCAATTCCTCCTCAAAATCCCTTACACTCCTCAACACCCGAATGAGCTCTCTCTCACTACTGCGTAGTGACTATATTGCACTGTCTCTTATGGTGAACACGTTGTGAATGGTTCCCACAGCTCCTCCCTGAATCGAAATGGTGAAATATCCTCACTAGGGCAGGCACTCGAAGTCCCCTGAAGCGGAGGTTGAGGTTCTCGCTCGGAAACACTCGACTGCTAAACAACAATGGAAGACTTGGCACTTGCTCAAGAATGCTTTTTCAAATGAAAAATTCAAGAGATGATGAATGAATGCCTCCAAATGAGCTGCCTCTTCCCTTTTGTCTCCAAAGGCCCAGCGTTCCCCTTAGGCCCTACCAAATATTGTGTTGCCCCTCCTTTAGCCACTCCTGCGCTGCCTTTTCCTATCCAACCACAACGTTGCCTTCATGGATGGCGCAGAGCCTCCTCATTGGCTCATCGTGCCCCAACCAAGGCCACAATATTTTCCTCTCCACTATACGAAAATTTCATAGTTTACTTTAATATAATTTGTGGGTCCCTGGCCCACATTATTTTTGGCTAACATTAGGAAATACAAAATTATCAAAAATTTAATATTTCTAATTAGCAAAATAGATAATTATGAATATTACAGAAGCGCCCCAATTGAGATCAACTATAGGTTGCTAGGCTTCTAGAGGATTTCCAGGAGTTTTTCCCACACATAGCTGGATATTTTGTAGTTAATTTGTTGGGTTGTGAGGTAAGGATTTTTAGGAGCCATTTCTCTCACTTTGAGCATTGCGTAGGGGTTTTTGGCTTATCCTGTGCAAGGGAAGAAGTGAGAATAATTTTTGGAGAGATAGGGGTAAGAAATAGAAGGTTTTTTCCGGGGAGATTTACAGGATTTTTTTGGGGGGGGGATTATGGTGAGGATTGTGGCATGTATTGGTGGAATTATTTCGAACATTGCGCATTGTTTGATAAAGAGAGGAGATCGCACCATTTTGAGGGCACCGGTGAGTTTTGGATCTAGCCCAAACCCTTTCTAGGCTTTTGTGGGTTTGGTGAGAGGAGGCTAGGATTAATTTTGCAAAATTTTCTGAGAAATTACGGGGGTAGAATTCCATGTTCCATCCAGCAGCCAGCTACAGAAATTGTTGGAGGGCACAATTCACCCTAGGACCAATTTCACCATTTAGGTTCATGAGATATTTCTGGGTATTATTGGATATCTAGTGAGGAGGCCACCATCAGAGTTTCAATTCATTTTGGGCACTCTTCATAGCAGTTCCTCTAGTTTCCTTCTAGCAGCAACTCACAATTTTCCTAGGCATGCACAGTTCTTCCTAGGGGGATCTTTCTAGAATTTGAGCGTTGTATTCACTCTTGGGTTCTTGCCATAGCTTGCAATAGCAAGTCCAAGTTCCTCGGATTTCATTTATTGTACTCATATTTATCAAAATTAATATAATGACTTGAGTTTTTTCTCATATTTTCGTGTTCAAATGTGTATGGTTGTGCAATTTTTAATTTTCTAGCTGTGGCTAATTCATTTCTTCTGTTATCTATGATATTTTCCCATTTGTATTATTATGGAAGGAGATACCTCAAAGAAGACTTTGAATCCTTGAAGAAAGACATTGAAGAAAGAACTTTGACTCTTTTTGGAAGGTTGATGTGTGTTTGGTGGAATTCCTGGTCAAGTACTAGTTGTCTCATTTTCATTTGGTTCTATAATAGATGAAGAGTTTACTGTGTTCTATTTTGATATTCATGTTCTTTTGATTTGATAGTTGCTTGATGAAGATATGATAAAAGAAGACAAGATAAAATTATCACAAGCTATTATCAACGTAAGAAAATATTTTTCTAGCTTTTGATTTTCTAACAAACATGTCAAGTGGATCATGTGCCCTATACTCTCTCAAAAGAGGTCACTCCATCTAAAAATATGTAGTATGCAAGATATCCTCTAGGACAAAGATAGAATTACTAAAAATAGTCTTATGACCGACAAAGAGATCATTACTAAAAATAGTCTTACGACCATGTCAAGAGGATAAAATTTCCACTTCCAAAAGCCATCTCCAAGATGCATGCATGCAAAATACAATAAAATATTCTTAACATAGAATAATGTGCTCAATGGTCCAAGTCACCAAATGCACCCTTCGAGATACATGCACGAAGAAATAAAGATAATATTGATCCTAGTAGAGTGCTTCTATATCCCATCACATGTGTGAACAAGGTGGAAAGACACCCAAAAGGTGAAGTCAACAAGAGTTTCTTATCACAAGTGAACTCCAAAGTAGTTAGCTCCACCACTAATACATCGAAAAGCATGCAAGGTTTCCTCACTAAGTGGAGAATTTCATATGTATCACAAACCAAAAAGCTATTGGGACCTTCATCAACCTCCCAAAATAGAAAGGTGCTTTCTCCAATGTTTAACCATGTCATCCATATCCAAGTTAACCATCTCAACTCCCCAATAAATAATAATAAAATTATTCAAGGTGGTTACAACTTATCAAATAAATTACAAGTGGATAGATCCAATGGAGATAAATCTTATCCACCCACCAAGTCAAGATCATAGTATTCAAAACGGGATGATTCGAACCGTAAACTGGTCAAACTAGAAAATTCATTAGCCCAAGCCATCAAATCAGAATAAAAATTGAGTTATCTCCTTGTGGCCTAGGGTTTTTCTGTCTAACTATTTGGTTTATTTTCAGATTCGCCGCAGACCCCACGAAAGGCGCATTTTTGGTTTTTGAAGTGGTTTTGAGGTAAACTAGGGGTTGTTTACCTCCAAAAACAACCTCTTGAAGCCTTTAATTGGATGTCTCCTCTCTCATTTTCCTTACATTTCTCATTTGGAGTTTTTGTGAGCTTCATTGAGAACTTGGAGGGAGTTGAGTTTTTGCTGGAGTAGTCATCTTGGAGATACTTTGGATTTTTTAGTGGAGTTGGTGTCTTCAAGAGGAGGATAAGGGAGCTAGTTTGCATTTCGAGGGAAGGATTTTCACTTGAAAAAATCCATATTTCATTATTGTCCATGTATTTAATTTTTTTTGCGTTCTTTCAAATTTCAACTGTTAGTTTTCAAGTCTTAAATTTCAACCTGTTTGTAGGCTAAATATGCCCCATTTTTTTCCCAAATTTATCTTAGGTTTTCCATTTTACTTGGCTGCATTTTTTTTTTTTAATTTGAAAACTTCCGTCATTTTCAAATCTCAAATATTTCATTAGCTAGTAGCCACCATGCCTCGAAAATCCAAGGAAACTGCATGGACTCATTGTGGTAGGATTGATCGAAAATGATCTGTTGTAATATCCCCAAAAGGGAAAAATTAGCAACACATGCATAAAAAATGCAATTTCAGAAATATATCTATAAAAATCAAAATTAGTCCTTGGATCCATTAGATCTGACATCATAACACCTAAATCCAAGATGAGATCAAAAAAAAATCATATTAGGTGAGGTAAATAAGCCTCCCAAACCTACTATGGATCAAAAACACTGAGGGTTACTACTGCAACATAAAATTACTGCATAAAGAGACAACACAGTCTAATGAGGGTTTATACTCTGAAATTGTAGAGACAAATATATCTTCCCATATATTAAACAATATTTCTCAAAAGTTGAGATCTAGTCTACTTTATACAAATCCAAGAGAACTCGTGAAGGGTTTCTAGGAATACACCTAATACAATTGGTGATATACAGCCCAAGGATTGAAGAATCACTACAAACTGAAGCACATGAATATAGGAGGCTAATATAATATAGATCTGATGCAGATCCACTCCAAGGTCTCCTCCAATGAAAGGTTGATCCCTTCAATCACAGGAAAACACTCAAACAGAGCTACAAGATCCCTCACTGAAGTTGCCCTCCAAAATAATACAATTCTAGACTAAAATTATGTTTTAGGTGATGGAAATAGATTGGCTTGCTGCCAAATATCTAAAATGAGCTCAAGAACTCTCCAAACTGATCTCCCAAGAGAAGGAATACTCCCTCCTATGAGGAACTAGCTCAGAAAGTGGGTTTCTCAACCCTCCACTGCAACACCCTACAACACAACACAATATCCTGCAAAAATTGCATTGTAGCTGAAGACTGAAGCTTGGCCAGAATGTCGGATGTGTGGAATGATAGATCAGGACTCTCCCAAGAGGCCTCTAAATGAAAGAGATGGAATTTCCTAAACAAGAAATCCATGTGCTAAACAGCACCAACAATCTTAGCTAAATAGCTAAAGAGAGCAAAAGTCTAAACAGACATATCAAAATATAATTCATAAGCTAACCCCATATGGCTACCATCCTCTTCCTTATAAACAATGTGAACCTTCCCACCTTGGGTCCCACTCATTATGGTTTCCACCATCCGACAATCAATCTCCCTCCAAAACTATGTTGTACCTTCATCAAAGCCACTCCTCCATAACATTGTTGTTTGATTTGGTCAAGGTTGACCTCTTTAACCTGCTCCAACCCTTTTCACACCTAAGGACCTTTAATCTAGCTCTCATATAGCTTTCTAAACTAATCCACCTTCATATTGAGCTATCTACATTGAGAATCCACTCCTCCCATATTAGTGTTGTTGACTTGGTCAAACTTGACCTTGTCCACATGTATTTTCCCCTGTTCACACATGAGGGTGCAAGATCCAGCTATTATTATGATCCATTTTCACATCATGAGGGATTTTATTGCTGCTAGAAATTTTTATGGGTCTCCTTCCCATTTATTCATCTAACTATATTTTTCGAGCAAAATTAATATTCCAATTAGCTGCATGCTAATTTAGGAATATTACAGTCCTCCCCTCCCAAATGTTTCCTGTCCTCAAGCAACTGCAAGGATAGAACTGAAGAGCCTCCTCTCCTCCTCCTATAGCATCCTCATTTGATAAATTCCCCCAAGGAACAAGATGTTGTTTCATCAATACATCTCCGAGTTTCCCTTCCCAAGTATGCAAGCTAGCTTTTGGTGAGCATCCCAAATAGCTATCATCATGACCATGGAGGCAAAAATGTGTTATATAGAAGCCTTCTTGAGGCATGATATCTGATATATATTGGGATCTATCATCCCCATGTGAATCTCCCAACCCCAAGCTATCATCCATATAAAATGAGCCACCATCCAAAATGGTAACTCATGAAAATTCTCCTCCACCTTTGGCTCCTGCAATGTAGGTGGGCTGAATAACTAATCATGGTAGACAAAATAGCCTACCCCACGCTACCCCTCTCTCCACTTATGATAAGTGTAGAGTAACTGCTGATCTTGGGCTGCAATAATGTTGCCCTCAAGTGGCAAGAAGAAGACTGGATCTCCAAAGATCCTCTCTCCAATGTCGTGCATCATGCTGGCCCGAAAAATCCCATACAAAATGAATGGCACATCATCACCATATGGCATCCAAATCAGAAAAATGCTAAATTTTATGTGCAAGTTTGGATGATACCAATGGTATTTCAAGTGGATACAGCGCAGTCTTTCCAACTGCTGTTTTAGAACATCATGTGGCCAGTTGCCCTCCAATAAGTTTCTAGTTGTGCATGTTTGCTCATCTACTATGAAGTAGTAAATAGCATTATATATTAGCTGAGCATGATAAGAATAACAATATAATTTCCCAAAGTCATGTAGGGAAGGGTTATCTTCATCATATATTTTGGTCCTAGAATGACCATGAAACCCAGAAATAATCTTGCCCTCTTGTGGAGCAATGCACTGTACATAGATGGTGAGAAGATGCAAATACTCAATGAAATAATCAATAAGTACAGAAATACATTTCTTACCATGCTTAGTGCGTAAGCTAAAAGTGAGGTCCATGGATGAGTGCTCCCATGATAATATCCTCATAAATGTCTGCAAAATGAATGGATGCATACTCCCCTTGGAACACTCCATCAATAGAAACATACTCCCAAGTGACAACGCTGTTGGACTTAGTGATAAGGCTCTTGTCACTCCATGACTCCTTTCTTTGACATGTCACATGCCAAAGTCATCCACCATCATGCTGCTATGTAGGTAAATCTTCTTCCTATGTGGAAGCACCTCCTTATCCTCCAATGTTGAAGGGTAGCCTCTTTTAACTTCACTTGTGCCATCCCTCTCTCTGGAAATATCATTCCAAGTATGGGAAGAATTCTGCCCATACTCTCCCAAGAGTAGCCAAAGCAACAATAACTCTTGTTGATCCCTCACACCTTCATCATACAAATCATGAGGTGAAGATATTATGATTGACATGAATAATGTCACATCAACATAATGCACCCAACCTCCTTGTTGCCAAATGATGCAAGTGTCCTGCCAGGTTTCCTCCACCCTCATACTCTTAGAAGAAGGATATGTCATATGATGGCCAAACTCTTTTCAGAGTAGCCAACTCAGCCATGCCTCCTACTGCTCGGTGTCATAAATATGCAAGTGGCTCACCAACCTCTTGCTCACCATCCACACCCATTCATCCACATGTGGGTGTCTCCCACCATAATCCATCTTGGTACTCCTCCAATGAAGGAAACCCTTCTCTCAAATCAGATTTCTACCCTTGCATTTCATGGGATGTTGAAATGCCACCTCTTGGAGATCTCCCATAGAATACCCCACACCAATGTCCATATTGAATCCATAAGGATCCAAGTCTGCTGAAGGAAAAACCTCCTCATAAGCCTGTGCAATGCTCATCCCAAAAGATCCATCACCATGATGAAAGACAAGGTGTCTCTCATTGATCATCTGCTCATCCAATTTCATATAAGTGTGATGGTCATTAGAATGCTCCAATGATAGCTGGGCGCCCAACTCCTAACTGTTGCTTAGTGACAATGCTGCTAATCTCCTCAATGGTGTATTTGTTGTCTCATGCTCAAAATCAATGTTGAACATATATTTCTGCATTAGATTGTTTAGGACAAAGCTCATCTTATCCTCCATAAGTCCACACCCCAACCCCAAATGTTGTGTGCAGCTCAATGTTGACACATGAGGATGATTTCTTATCCCTTCCTTGAACAACTCAAGTCTGCATAGCGCAGTGCAAGGATGTTGCTCCAAATCAGCAGTATGTGTTGACCCTTGGTCATGCAAAGGTAGATTTCCACAACCCTCCATAATATTTGCTGAAATAACAGAAAGTGGAAATTCATGCATACCTTGGTGAAGCTTGGGAACATCTTGTATGGCTACAAGCACTACAAGTAAAATACCCTCTAGAGGAGGTTATAAATGAGGTTTTTAGTGTTATAAACTTGGCCAAAATTGTCAAAAAAAAAAATCTACAACATCCGTTTATGGTTACGGAGGTTTTGGCGGAGCTTTTAATGGAAATTAAACACGACTAAAAAAAATGGGCAGCCAGAGGTTATTATGGATGTTTTTTCATCGGTGCGCTACTATGCCTTTAACGCACTGGTGCATACATGGTGACAGCGCCCCGGGGTTGTGTCAGTCCAACGCACAAGGACATTTAGGTGTAAAACCGCACCGGGCGTAGTGTTGGTCATACAATGCACGAGGCCATTCTAATTGGTCTTGGGATTTGTGCGGTGCCCATAGGTCGTATCAACGCACCGGTGCACCATATCGCAAAAAGGCACCGAGATTTATAATTGGTATTGGTATTCTTGCGGTGCCCATAGATCGTAAAAATGCACCAGTGCTTATAGATACATAAATGCCCCAGTGAGTAGTATCACACAAATGCACCGATATTGATAACTGGTATCGGTATTTGTGCGGTGCCCATAGATTGTATAATGACATCGGTGCGTATAGACACATAAACACACCGATGTATAGATACTAACACACACCAGTTTTCATGTTGTATTTTTTAGAAACATCGACCTGTGACAGTCCAATTATTGTGATTGTTTTAAATTCATTATTCATCAAAATTCAACACATCTTATAACAATATTCATATTAATTACATTTGTATTTATGCATTTGAATGTGATGTTTGGATTAATTTGTTATGTCATATCATAATTATTGTGGTTTTTTAAAATTCACTATTCATCAAAAGTTGACAAATATATATCTTAGAACAATATTCATATGAATTAAATTTTTATTAGTGCATTTGAGAATGACAATGGAGAATGCAATAGCATAAATTAAAACATATTTCATGATTATATATATATATATATATATATATATATATATATATATATATATATATATATATATATATATATATATATATATATATATATATATGAATAAGGCAATCTTTATCATACAAAATGGGACAGTTATTGGTATCCCTTTGTCTTTCAATTGGGACACTATGTCCATTACATTAAACAAAATGTCTGATTTCATAGACATATATATTTCAAAAAATAAAACGCCTTGCTTTGATACCCAAACATAGTGATCATCATTCTTCGATTGAACTGTTGTCACTTCTAGAGCTACTTCCATGACTTGGGTTATTTTCAAGAATGTTTTGTTCATGGCATTGATTGTTTTCTTCTTCTTCACCTTCCATCTACAAACATAAAAATAAACTAAAATGAATGTATATACATTGGTGAGAATAATGAAAATTGCAATATTAAATAATATACATCAATGTAAATCGAAAATAAAAATGGCGTACCATAACAACAATTGACTCATAAATTATACACATTCTTTCAAAACCATGTACCATGCCATCTTTCAAAATTTTATCTGTTGGCGCAATTCCATACTTTGTTTCCTACAAGTTTTATACCCCATAACAAATCATATATTTAATATAAAAGATGTTTTTATTCTATTAATTATAGACGGAGCTAAGTAAAACAAGATCGATAGATGCTTACAAATTTCACAATTAAATTTTGATATGCCAACATATACTCACAACCCATATTTAACCCAATTTCAATCAATTTGTCTGATGGTTCTTCTTTGTTTGTTGGCACCTGTTTGAAGACATTTGAAAATGATGATTTTTGTTAAACAACTTAAAAAATACAAAAATGAAATCTAGTTAAGTTTTTATAAGGAAGTAACAATTACTCACAAACTTAGAGATCAACCATTTTTTTCCTTGTCATCCTGTTTTATGTGCTGAATGGGTTCCATTTTCTTTTCTTTTCTGCAAGAAAATTCTTGAAAATTAATATTTAATGCTAAATTGTTTATTTATTGTACCTAATCATCGAAAAATTCAATGAAAACATATTACATTTGAAGCACGTTGTTGTTGTTGGAAAGAACGTCTATACATTCGTTCCACTAGATCCCTCAAAATTTTGTAAATTTTTTTCCCCTTTCGTTAACTTCCAACACCACTCCAGATGAGCTAATGAGCAATTTATTTTCATTTGCATGTTCTATTTTTTTTCTTTTCTTAGAACAATATTCATTTTCTAAGTTGTTGGTCCCTATACAACATTAAACAGATGTGAATTAGTAGATTGTTTGACACATGTTATCTAATAATTTTAAGTATATTATTAATGACAATTAAAAAAAGAAACTCATATTAGATCGATAGTATTTTTTCATTCACCTGATTCATCCTTTTGCAATTTTTCCATTAAACTTTTACGCTCTTCTGGTCCTAGATCAGAAATAATCATATCGAGCTTCGTCATTTTGTGGCTCTGCACGATACACAGTAAACAATACATATTTGTTAAACTTACATATAGTTCAAAAATAATATTTTTTATAAAGAATTTACAAAGAACTTGTATTTTTTTCTTTTCTTGATGTGTTAACAGTATCTTTGTTACTTGATCTCTTGTCAGACATTTCTTTATCAATCTGAAACCTATACCATATCATTCATTAATATATTTATAAATAAATTCTCAACTTTTCAGGTAGAAAATTAATCTCAAGGTACCGGTGCACCTTTCACAAGGTCCGCACTGCCGCTGTTGCGTTTGGATATTAATAACGCACCGCAAAATAGTATAATACACCGTACGGTGATTTCCTAGTTAAATGGAGCACCGGTGCCCTATTTCAGATTTGGCGCACGGATATAGAAAAAATGTTTTCATCTTTTTTTACTACAGTACTTTTGCAATGCACTGTATAATACATAGCACCGGTGCGGTATAGTACGCAGGGCGCACCGATAAAGAAATCCATTTTTTCAAAAATTCATGCAATGGCCGAATGGTTTGGGATCCGACTATGCAAGTCGTCCCGTGGGTTGGACATCAATCTAAAATGAAAAACCCTAATTTTTAAATCACAGAAACAGGGAGAAGAAAGGGCAAAAACAAAAAAATGAAGGGTTTAGGGTAAAAATGGATAAACTGCAAAAAGAAGTAAAAAACTGCAGAAAAAAGTAAAAAAAATAATCAAATTTAATCACGAGATGGTTTCAAATTCTATGATACAGGGTTTGAATCACCGGAGGTTTGGTTTCTGATTTTCTGAATATTTCTGTTCGAACGTATTTCGCTGCTCCACAGTTTCCTCCTGCTCTCTTGCTCTAGGTTGTCTCCTGCAAATATCTGGCTGAAAATTTTAGCAAAAATAGTGAAATAATGAAAAGTGTTTAGTATTTAAAGAATTATTTTATGAAAATAAATTTTTGAAAATATTTTTCTGCCCATTTTTCAAATTGTCATTTTTTTCACTTAAAAAAAATAGAGTTGCATTTTTTTATTTGCGTTTATTCGTTACCGGTGCAGAAAAGTTGTGATGCATCGATGTGTCTTATTTATACGACACACCGGTGTGTGTTATGATAATAAGCGCACTGGACTGTATAAAGTTCTTTTTTTTTGTATGTAAGATCATAATAAAATAATGATAATTATAAAGTACATGAATTTACTTTCATTATTTTCTAAAAAAATTCGTATTATTCTAGATTTGTTATTTTACAATTATTTGCAAATTTACAAATTTAAATATTTTAATAAAATCATTTCACATTAATACAATTAAAATTTTCACATTAATATAATTAAAATTTTACAAATATTTTACATACAATTACTATTAAAAGTACAATAATTACATCTAGAATTAAAATTATAATTACAATTTTACATTAATTTCACATACATGAATTACGATTAGAATTACAATTACAATTTTAATTTTACATACAATTACATTTACAATTTTACATAGAATTACATTTACAATTACAATTACAATTTTACAAATATTTTACATACAATTCAATTAAAATTACAATTACAAATACAATTACAATTTTAGAATTTTACATACAATTACATTTAAAATTTTACATAGAAATACATTTACAATTACAATTACAATTTTATAAATATTTTACATACAATTCAATTAAAATTACAATTACAAATACAATTACAATTTTACAATTTTTCATATATACAATTACAATCATTTCAGAATAAATTAAATATTACAATTACAATTAAAATTTTACATTAATAAATATTTTACATACAATTACAGTTAAAATTACAGTAAGTACAAATACAAATACAATTTTACAATTTTACATCCAATTAAAATTTAAATTAAAATTACAATCATGACATAATATTTAATAAATATCATGGTCATTTAATATTAAATTAATTAATAAACATCATCACGATCATGATAACCATCATACAAACATCATATTCGACTAATAAACACATTCAAACATCAAATTAACATTATATATTAAGATCATCACAACACAAACATCAAATATACGTCTCAATATGTCAAATAACTCATGCTATCACATATACACATCTATTTGCAAGCTAAACATTAAATGAACATATCTAACATGACCTAACAATATGCGCCACATCATGATGATCACCAACATTAAAATTAATTACAACTGCAACATGAACATAAATATATATCTATATATATATATATATATATATATATATATATATATATATATATATATATATATATATATATATATATATATATATAATGTTAAAAATATACAACTATAATATAAATGTCATGGATCAGGCGCTGGTGGTAGTATAACAACATCAATAGAAATACTACAAGTGGATGCCTGCTAAGTAAAGTTGGGTGCAACCTCGACAGCCGATGGTCGAGCCTGCTCATGATCATGATCACTAGTACTGATGGATGCATCCGCTGGTGGTAGTACAACATCAATATAAGCAATAGTAGTGGAGGCCTGCTCAGTCAATAGTGCAGCCTCGGCAGTCGATGGTCCAACCTGCTCATGATCATCATGACTAGTACTAATGGATGTAGCTATAGGCTATTGACTGGAGGTGGCCAATGGTCCAGCTTCATCTCCATGATGATTTTCAGATGCTGCCAGTGGAGCATCACGCTCATCAGGCGCGTCACAAGGTGAACGATCATAAGATGCATGTGAGTCGCTGCTCGCGGACTCATGTCCATCATGTGTCGCGACTCGACTAAGCCTATAACTACGGACAGTCCTCTTGAGTCGTGTAACTGCTGTCATAGCTCCTATGACATGCTGCATCAGGCTGTACATGTCATGTGGTATGCCCCTCCACATCTGTAACGGCCTATCGTCGGCCTGTATGTCTCTGTAATGAGCGGGCCTGATGCCTGCATCAACAATCCATACACAGAGGTTGTTGGCCAACTCCATCCTATATCTGGTCTCAGGTCGACCATGCCTAGCAAAAGGTGGCACCGGTGCACCATGTTGAGCAGGAGCATGTCTCTCTGCTACACTGGCCTCATCCCCATCATGATCATGCTTGACATCAGCCATATCTTGATTGTCATCACCAATATCCACACCTGGATCATGTGGTGGACCTGGCATCTCCTCGCCATCAAAAGAGGCAATGTCTGCAAAATATATACAAGTACACAACAATAATTAGACAATTTCATTACACAATTTAATAAAAACAAGTTAATTAAGAACATGTTAGAATAAATATAAATAAAACATTAATATTACCTCTATCATCTGGCGGCTCATCAGCTGTGAAGAGGATGTTGGGACACCCTCGCCAATCTAAGCCAACATAAGGACAAGGGACCAAAATGAAGGGATGCAGCCCATCAACACTGGCTAGTAAGTCCAGTGAATCATGTGATATCCTGGCTAGAAACAAAGTGTCTCCCTTCTTGGGCATCATCTGCCCCCACATGTGCATCCGAGCCTCAAACATCGACCTACGAGGTTGTCGAACAAAACTAGGTCTCATCTCTGGAAACCTCTCAAAAAATAAACAAAACAACTCTAAAGAAAAAGGGAAGTTGACCCTCCCTTGTGCATGAGCACAACATCTATCTAAGGCCATACAAAACTGCCGCCAAAAAATGGCAGACCACCTGACAAGTCGTGGCTGTTGTACTAAAGAATCAACATAATATAAAAGCGAGCAACCAATTCATTACTCGTCACTGGTGTTGTGTGAAATGGTCGAAATGATAAGGGAGAGGCACATCACGTCCTGTCTACCAAAAGCACCTATACGTAACTAACCTCCAGGTACCTGAAACTCTGAAGGAGACAATGCATATGCTCTAATGTATCTCTGGGAGTAAACTAACTAACTCCCTGCTGCACCACCATCTGGTACGTCTGGGAATGAGGGAAAATCCACCCCTCTCCTCGATAGTCCTGTAATAAAATAAATATCCTCCTCAATGGGTGTGTACCACTAGTTAGGACCAACCTAGAAAGCCTATCGGTGGGCATTCCACCTGCAGATAAGATATCTCAAAAACACATTGTGCGCCTTTAGGGAAGTAGCTTCCTCATAGAACTTGAGGAGGCCTACCTGCCTAAGGATCTCCTAGGTATTTGCAGTAATAGGGTGAGGGTATGCATCTCTCTCCCTCTCTCAGACCTCCCATTGGTGAATCATGTCATAATGTTCAACCTGTTGTTGTTGTTGTTCCTCCTCTTCTCTTTGAATCATTTCCATATTAAATGAAAAAAAATTATTAAAATAGACATGTATTCAGGAATATACATATATATTTTTTTTTGAAAAAAAAACAGACAAGTCGGTGCGCCATAAAAACAGTCACGCATCGGTCGCGGTGCATCTTAAGAATATAGAACACTGATCCTGGTGCCCCTAATGAAATACAACACACCGGTCTCGGTGCAGCTGTCTATTTTTCAAGCACCGTTAACTTTATCAAAGTTCAGAATAGCGGTGCGCTAATTGAAATATATGCCCTGGCGCATATAGTCCTGTCAGCGCACCGACTTCATGACAATTACATAGCTGACGGTGCAGTCTTTTACCCAGCTGCACCGTTGACACTCTTGGAATCGAGAATGCAGTGCGCTGACATACACCGGGGCAGATAATTCCGTCAACGCATTGCACTGTGATTTCTGTGGTCAACGGTGCACCTGGATAAATGAGCGCAACTCCATTTATTTTATTTTATTTTAAAATTATTCGGGGCGCCTTTCGGTACCGCCCTGTTAAGTCCCTATATTAATAGTGTAGTCCCTTATTATGTTAGTGTAGCCCCACTTATTGTTATTGTTGTACCCCTGTAACCCCCATATTGTTATTATTGTGCCCTTACATTATTATTGTTAGGTCGGCTAGGATTACATTGTGGCCCTACTAAGTCCCTATATTAATAGTGTAGTCCCTTATTATGTTAGTGTAGCCCCACTTATTGTTATTTTTGTACCCCTGTAACCCCCATATTGTTATTATTGTGCCCTTACAATATTATTGTTAGGTCGGCTAGGATTACATTGTGGCCCCACTAGGATTATATTGTGGCCCCATGGACTCCTATATATAGAAGGAGGTTTTGTTCATTTGTATCATCCAAGAATTGTTCATTCATGTGATGTATTGGAGGTTGTCCCCTCGAAGTGGCTTATTTCTAAGGCGTTTATATTTCTTTTCTTCTATTTTTGGAGCTGGTTACACAACATTTGGTATCAGAGCTTTGGATTCTAGGGTTTCACTGCTCCAAACAGGTCATCGTGGAATTTTCGCTATAACTTTTGTTCTACGAAGTTTCAGAAGCTGAAATTTTTAGGGTGCGAAGCCGAAATCCTGAGGAAACTTTTCTAAAAATTTCAGAGCTTGGTTCGCAATATTTTCAGAGATATGATCTGTGGAAGTTAGGTATTTTTTCAGGCTCCTAAACAGGTCATCGTGGAATTTGCGCTATAAATTTTTTTCTACGAAGGTTAAAAATCTGAAATTCATATGGTACGAAGCTGAAATCCTGAGGAAATTTTTCAAAAAATTTCAGAGCTTGGTTCACAATATTTTTGGAGATATGATCTGTGGAAGGTAGTGCTTTTTCAGGCTCCCGAATTTCATCTCAAAGAGGTGATCGTGGGAAAAGTTCAATAACTTCTCCGGGAATCGGATTGGAGCGCCGTAGTAAGTGGCTAAGAATTAAACGTAACGAAGTTTCTTGGCTATCAATTTCAGGAGATAATTGCATACAACGCATTTAATGGGCAAGTCGTACAAGTTCGCTCTACTGAACCAGTCCATAATTAGGTCATTGTGGGATATTGGACACAACTTTGTCTTGGAGAATCCAAATCAGGTCAGACATATGGCATTCAAAAGAGAATTCATAGGGCTACTTCAGTGCTGAATTTCAGATATAGAAGAGCCGCAATCGCAGAGATAATCCAATTTCAATATCAAACTCCTCAAAAGCAAGAAAAAGGTGTGTATTTTTCCGAATTGCATAAGTCTTGTTTGAAGAATTAATTTGAATTGATTTCAAGGGCATATTTTAGAATTTTTATCAGTATTGGGTTCTATAATGCCTCCAAAAAATAATTCCATACCCATTAATCCCTCAAAAATCTATACTATGACGCATGAAGAGGAAGAGTTGCAGTATGAGATATCAAAATTACGATACCAAGTGCAACAAGTTTCAATCTTACGAAGAGCAATTGAAGATGAAATAGATGGTTTAAAATCAGAAATGGAGGCTAATTTGGATGGTTTGAAGGATCAAATAATAGCAAATATGGATGATAAATTAATGGAAGATCACATCGAGCATCAACAACAAGTTCTCCAACGCTCAAAGGATAACCCAACTTTGGTGCAGAATCTAATGAAACAACAGGAAGATCAACATCACATCGAAAGAAGTTCTGAAGCAGTCACAAAAACAAGAACTCAAAAATTACGATCAATTTCAGAGTATCTCAGCAAGTGGAATAACTTTCCTGTAGAAGATTCCACATGGGAGGATGAGAATTTTATACAGAAGCATCAAGAAATAATCAAGCGTTGAGGGCAACACTTGTTTGAAGGAGAGGGGCATGTTAAGTCCCTATATTAATAGTGTAGCCCCTTATTATGTTAGTGTAGCCCCCCTTATTGTTATTATTGTACCCCTGTAACCCCCATATTGTTATTATTGTTCCCTTACATTATTATTGTTAGGTCGGCTAGGATTACATTGTGCCCCACTAGGATTACATTGTGGCCCCATGGACTCCTATATATAGAAAGGAGGTTTTGTCATTTGTATCATCCAAGAATTGTTCATTCATGTAATGTATTGGAGGTTTCCCCCTCGAAGTGGCTTATTTCTAAGGCATCGATATCTCTTTTCTTCTATTTTTGGAGCTGGTTTCACAACACTTCCCGTAAATGGTAAGTGCTATCATTAGCACCAAGTGAGGTGCGGCTCCGTAAATTCCACAGAAGCACCGCTATCCGATGAGCCAAATGTATCTCGGCGCACTCACATGAAAAAAAAATATATATATATATATATATATATATATATATATATATATATATATATTATTATTATTTTTTTAATGGTTATTTTTAAGATTATTTCAATTTCTAATCCGCTAAAAGGCTTAATTATGGAAAAACTAGAAAAATACCTATACATTTCACCGTCGAGGAGGCATATTGGTTGTAAACTTTGCAAAAGAAAATTTTCCCATCGTTTTTCAAAATGAAAGCTGGAGATTGGTGGCCAATGCAGAGCATCAATGCATGCAATGGGTGTAATGAGAGCACCGATATCAAGGTGGCTCCAACAAAAGGAAATGGCACCGGTGCTTGAGAACTCTGGAGCACTGAGGAAAGTGAAAAATGAAGTTTTTTGGCTGTAAATTTTCTTTTATTTAACCCTATTCTGGTGCGCGGGGTTTTATAAGCGCACCGGTACGCTTACCTACAACCGCAATGGGCTATGTCAAATTTGGCGCGTTGTTTATAATGCACCAGGGTGGTTCCCTAACACTGCACTGGGATGTTTCAGTTTCAGCGTGAAATTTTGATGAGGCGGAAAATCCATAAAGAACCAGTTTTTTGGCCTCAAAATTTTTTTTATGTAACGTTATTCCGATGCATGCAGTTTATCGATCCCCCGGTGCTCTTGGGTAAGAATGCACATACGTGTTTCTTTTTTGGCACGGTGTTTTATGACACACCGATGCGGAAGAGTGGTGAAGCATCAGTGCATTACAGTAATAGGAGGCCCCATATGTGTGTGTACGCCACGCAAGCTATCCAGTGTGCCAATGTCTTGTGCACACCGGTGCGTTCTATGGGAGGTCGCGCACCAGTAATTGAGAGCTCAGAAACATTGGAAAACTGAAAAATCCAAGTTATTTTGCTGTAATTTTCTAATATGACTCTTTACCGGTGCACGTGTTTTATAAGCGCACCGGTGCTCTTTGATAAGAACGCACCAGTGCGTTTCTGTTTTGTCACGTTATTTTATGATGCACCGGCGCAGAAGAGCAGTGAAGCACCAGTGCGTTACAGAAATAGAAGGCCCCGGATGTGTGTGTACATTGTGCAAGCTGTCCAATGTGCCAATGTCTCATGCGCATCGGTGCGTTCTATGGTAGGGCGCACACCGGTAATTGAGAGCTCAGAAGCACTGGAAAACTGAAAAATCTAGGTTATTTTGCTGTAAATTTTTTTTTAATCTAACCCTTTACTAGTGCACATTGTATATAGGCGCACTGGTTCTATATCTTACAAACGCACCAGTCGGTTTGTGTTTTGGCTCGATATATTATGATGGACCGGTGCGGTTTCTTTCTACCACACCGGGTCGTCTCGGTTTTGGCGCTGTGTTTTATAATGCACTGGCGCAGAATATCTGTGACACACCGGTGCTATAGAATAATAAGACGCACCGGGAGGGTGTGCACAGAGTGCACGGTGTCCAGTGTGCCACTGTTTTGGTCCACACCGGTGCTTTCGTGGTTCGAGTGCACCGAGGCGACGTGTAATGATAAGCACACCGAGAGGAAACCATCCGTAAAACCCTCCACCCGCCAACCTCCTCTAGTAACCTCCACTAGAAACAGATGTATGGGGTATTTTTCTAGTTCCTCAAAAACATCCGCTAGAGGGTCTTTTCCTTGTAGTGAAGGGTTCCTCCTTCCAATGTGTTGGCTCCCCCAACTGCAAAGGATGATGGCTGCTCGTCCATAGTTATGTCAGCGTTGGTACAAGTCTCCTCTAGTGGTGGTGAAGGCTCCTCCCCCTCTGATTTCTTCCTGTCAAATCTTTTGATCACCCTTTGAGTGAAATCTGCAATAGTCACTCTTGCATGCCTCAAATGGCTGAACCACCAAGTGCTTGCTTTACCCTCAAGGTGCAGCGTTTCAATCTCAACAGCCTCTCTCTCTACCACTGGATGTAGTAGGAATAATGCATCTAGCTTCATCACCCAAGCCTTTGCTGTAATGTGGATGATCCATCAAAAGTAGACAAAGAAAATCTATTGCTCCTCATTCTCCTATTTTTTTAGGGCCTCCTTTCTTCTTCAAGCTGAATAAATTGAGGAAGAGCTAGAGTCTCCTTGAAAGCTCTAGGTGGAGACTTTTATTCTACAAGGTATCCACTCAGGATCTCATGTTCCAAGTGCCCTCCATTTCCATGCCTCTTGTCTTCTTCCTCAAAAGGAAGGGGCAAGGTGTAATGCTTTGGAGCTTGATACAATATTGGTCCTTTCTTTTGAGAATAAGAAGTACATGGTCCTTCATCTTCTTGAAACCCTCTAAAAGTTTCATTGCATCTCTTCTCTTTCATTTTCTTAACCTCCTTGGAGAGGTTCTTCATAGATCTAAAAAGTGATGAGACCAAGCTAATTCTTTCCACCATTCTAGATCTCTTCTCCTTCTCTTCATCTTCTTATAGCATAATGGTTGTAGCACACAGGCCGAGCCAAGATTAGAGCTCTGATACCACTGTAATATCCCCAAAAGGGAAAACTCAGCAACACATGCATAAAAAATGAAATTTTAGAAATATATGCTATAAAAATCAAAATAAATCCTTGGATCCATTAGATCTGACATCATAAAACCTAAATCCAAGAGGATATCAGAAACAAATCATATTAGGTGAGGTAAACAAGCCTCCCACTAGTATGGCTCAAAAACACTGAAACCCCAAAACTACTGCGACATAAAATTACTGCATAAAGAGATAGTGCAGTCTAATGAGGGTTTATACTCAGAAATTGTAGAGAAAAATAGATCTACTCATATATTAAACAATATTTCTCAAAAGCTGAGATCCAGTCTCCTTTATACAAATCCAAGAGAACCCGGGAAGGGTTTCTAGGAATACACCCAATACAACTGGTGATCTACAACCCAAGGATTGAAGAATAACTGCAAAATGAAGCACATGAATATAGGAGGCTGATATAATATAGATCTGATGCAGATCCAATACAAGGTCTCCTCCAATGAAAGGCTGATCCCTTTAATCACAGGAAAACACTCAAATAGAGCCACAAGATCCCTCATTGAAGCTGCCCTCCAAAATAATGCAATTTCAAACTGAAATTATGCTATAGGTGATGGAAATAGACTGGCCTACTATCAAAGATATGAAATGAGCTCAAGAACTCTCCAAAATTATCTCCCAAAAGAAGAAAGCCTCCCTCCTATGAGGAACTAGCTCAGAAAGTGGGTTTCTCAACCCTCCACTGCAACACCCTGCAACACAACACAATATCCTATAGAAACTGCGTTGTAACTGAAGTCTGAAGCTTGGCCAAAATTCTAGATGTTTTGAATGATATATCAGGACTCTCCCAAGAGGCCTCTCAAGGAAAGAGATGGAATTTCCTAAACAAGAAATCCTTGTGCTAAACAACACCAGCAATCTTAGCTAAATAGCTGAAGAGAGAAAAAGTATAAACAGACATATCAAAATATAATTCATAAGCTAACCCCATATGGCTTCCATCCTCTTCCTTATAAATAATTTGAGCCTTCCCACTTTGGGTCCCACTCATTAGGGTTTCCGCCATCCCACAATCAATCTCCCTCCAAAACTGCATTGTACCTTCATCAAAGCCACTCCTCCATAACAACGTTGTTTGATTTGGTCAAGGTTGACCGCTTCAACCTGCTCCTGCCCTTTTCACACCTAAGGACCTTCAATCCAGCTCTCATATCACTATCTAAACTAATCCACATTCATATTGAGTTGTCTACATTGAGAATCCACTCCTCCCATATTAGTGTTGTTGACTTGGTCAAACTTGACCTTGTCCACATGTATTTTCCCCTGTTCACACATGATAGTGCAAGATCTAGATATTATTATGATCTATTTTCACATCATGAGGGATTTTATTGCTGCTAGAAATTTTTATGGGCCTCCTTTCCATTTATTCATCTAACTATAGTTTTAGAGAAAAATTAATATTCCAATTAGCTGCATGCTAATTTAGGAATATTACATCTGCAAATATTGCAAAAAAATTATTGTAGGGGTTAGGGGGTTGAAACAACACTTGGATGGGAAAAGAGGCCAAGTAAAGCCATGTAAAGCATCAAAGAAAGTGATAGGTGATATTAGGGCAGAATACCTTGCCAATTTTGAGAAGTTTGAGGAGAACAAGGCTAGGGATAAGGCTATCCAAGAAGAAATTGAAAGGAAGAAGGAAATTTTACAAGCCATGAGAGATGGTGGGCATGAAGATTTTGAGATTCAATACTTCTATTATATCCCTTCCACCAATGACCCCTTTTAGTATTTTCCTCCTACTCTTGGGTCTTATAATCAAGGCCAACAATATAAAGGAAAAAAGAGGATGAACATCCAAAATTATTTCTCAACTTCTGTTGCCACTACCTTTGCTAATCCCACTTCCTCCCAACCAAGTCTATGTAATATTCCTAATTAGTAGTTTCACTAATTATAATATTAATTTTGATAATTTTTTCTATCTCTAATGTTAGGCAGAAATAAGGTGGGCCAGGGATCCACTAGTATTTTTTGGGAAAACTAAAGTCGCTTCCTACGGTCCCCAAGAGGAAAATAGCGACCTTAGTGGGGTCCGGGTGGCCAGCATCAAATGAATGCAGCTCCTTAGGTGGTAGCATGAGAGAGGCACAAAAGAGGTAGTGCTAGGTTTGGCTCGATAGAGAGACAACGCAGTCCATGACGGGTCCAAGAGGAACGTTGAGGATCATTTGAAGAAAGTGTAATACTCCTAAATTAGCTTACTGCTAATGGGAATATTAATTTTTCTTTTGAAATCTAGATGGATGAATAAATGGGCAAGGAGGCTCATGAATTACTCAAGTATGAATAAAAATCCCTCATAGTGTGAAAAGGGATCATGAAATAACCAGATCAAGCATCCACATGTGTGAACAATGTCTAAACTATGTGGACAAGGTTAAGTTTGACCAAGTCAATAGCATTTATTTTCAAAGAGTGGATCCTAAATAAAGACATCTCAATGTGAATTAAAATCAAGCAATCTTGTTAAAATGAAGACACCTTGAGTGTGAAAGAGGTTGATCACTTGACCAAGTCACCCATGACCATATCTACAATGTAGTCTAGATGCATTGAACCTCTTTGAGGGACAGTGCAGTTCTAGAAGGATATTCTACATGTGAAAGGAGCTAAACTAATGAAGTGGTTTATGGTTTTGACAAGACTCCAATCTTATAAAAGGAAGAGGAGAGCAGTAAGAAGGGGTTGTTGAATATATTATTTTCTGAAGGTATTTTCTGCTTAGACATCCCTTGTTGGGCTTTCCTGTTTAGGATTCCCACCTCCTTCCTTGAGTAGCTCTTGGAGGAGAATTGTTCCATATTTTCCACTATCAGGCTTGGGCCAAGCTTCACCTTACACCTACAATGCTGATCCTGTTGAGGGTTTGGTTTTCCTTGTGAGTTGCAACAGTGGAAGACACTAGATTTTCTCAGATCTAGTCTATACTAGTGGCTCTTCTCAGTGAGTGTGTCTTTTAACCTCCTGGAAGAGTGCATTAGCTGATTGAGCTTCAGATGCAGACCTTGGCATCAAGCCAAAGCATTCTCAGAGCCTACAGCATAGTTTCTCTCCTTGGACTACGTTATTTTCAAAGGAGGAGTTGCAGGGTGTTTTGTGTGCATTTTGGAGGAGAGATCTCTGGTGTTAGGATTCTTCCTCTCACTGTGGTGATCCATGGATTGGCCACCCAATCCATGTTTGTTTAAAATATGATCTGTTTTCCTATTGTATGCTTCAAAAATTTCTCAATATTTCTGCAGATCTGCAACTTTAGATCTCAGATCTACTCTTTGTGCTTCATGTTTTGCACAAAACCCCAAGGGGAATGTATAAATGAGAATTTCTTGTACACAGATCTGTATTAGATATAAATTTTTATGTACAGATATTCTCTAGATATAAGGATTAATAAATTGTTGCTTCAGCCCATTAAAATAACGTTGTCAAGTTTCTGCAAACTTTTTCCATGGCTATAGCACCTCATTTCTGAGGATTTTTCCTGTATAGTCTTATTCTTTCTCTTGTATAATGTATGGGCTGTAATGTACATCTGATTTTCTGTTATAAATCTGATTTATGAACCTCCATATCAGCCTAATAATGTGCTTCAATGGATCTACGTTATTTCTGAAGCATTCCTTTGCATATAGCTGCAGCCCCTCTCTTTGGGTGTTTTTCAGCTAGACTAGTTTGTGTGAGATCTGTTTAACCCACCTAGTCTGATTTGTTTTTGGTATCCTTTTGGATTTAGATCTTAGATGAGCTGATCTAAGGGATCCAAGAGCTGCAAACTCATTTCTGTGCACAGAAATCTCATAAGTGCATTATTTCAACAGGCTTGTTGAGCTGTTCCAGATTTGGAATATTACAGTGGTATCAGAGCTGCTTTCTTGGCTCAACCTGCGAACTTCAAGCAGCATGGAGTCTTCTCATGAGGATGAGGATATATGTAAGATAAACCAGAGTAAACCCTTTTTTTCTGGAGAAAGGAGGTTCATAGAAATTCTATCTCAAGTTCTGCAAGGTACCAGGAAAGACATCAGAGAAATGAGGAGGGAAAAGCAGGAAGATCCCTCGATCAGATCTACAAGATATATACATGAGGAAAGTTCTAAATCCTCATCTCATGGATATTTTCACTCAGCCATATCACCAAATCTTCAACGTTCTGTCAATGATTTCTTCATGAAGAGGAAGAAAGGAGGTGTGCCCAAGAAGGAGACTCTTGGAGAGTATTTGCGGGGATATGAAGCCCAACCTAAGGATTTCAAAGATAACTTGAACTTCTAAGGATTCTGCAAGATCAAGGAGGACAGAAGCACAAAGGGGTGTGGGTATATTCTTTCTATCTACTTTTGATGGATCACCTAAATGTCTAGTTAGGGTTTGGGTGGAGGAGCTAGGAAACTTTGTGCAGCAACATCAAGTTTTTGAAATTGAAGCCATCAAAGTAGCAGCCCTGAATTTTGAAGGTAAAGCATATTATTGGTGGTTTTTTTAGTCCTTTTGCTTAAGAAATGAAAATACAACTACTTATGCAAAGTTTATTGAAAGATTAGTGGGAAGGTTTGATGAAGCTCCATATGTAACATCTTTTGTTGAAACTATCAAACCATATCAAACAAATCTTTTGCATGAGTTGGAAGGGTCTATAAAACCAAATCCATTTCTGAAAACCATGGAAGAAGGTGTAAGTTTTTTGGATGCTTTTCCAAGGGAAAGATCTCCATTGGATGAAGGGCTCTCTTCTCAAGAGGAAAACATGAAGATTCCTTCTTCAATAGATGACCAAGATCTAAGGTCTCTAGAGGATGATGAGGCAATTTCAGTTATTGAAGAGGAGGAGGGGAAGGCAGGAGATGATAATGCAGTCACAAAAAAGCACCTCAAGCACCTCTTGATTGGAGGAAAACTAAACTGTTATCTCAGCTATGGGCAGCATTTGCATACTTGGCTAAGGAGGGAGCCTTGGGAGAAGCCAACACAACGTAGAGAATCTCGCATGAATTCAAAAGAGAGATGAGAAATTTCCTGAAAGGGGCATTGCTATCTTCCACTCAGTTGTCTGTAATGAGGAAGGAGGAATCATAAGTCTATGATGGCATGGACATGAGGACACATGGTAACTCCATATCTTTGGGGCAGCCCATGGTACCTTCATTCACAAAAGATATTTCTGAACATGACAAGAGGTTGTTGACTCTCTTGTATGCATGGGCCAGATTAAGGAGGTATTGGAAGACAAGGAATTTCCGAGGGGACGTTGATTTCCATCTACTTCAATCTTGTCTTGGGAAAGATCAGTTGCAAAGAAGGCAGCAAAGGGAAGATTATGATGCTCCAACATGTGATTTTGACATCAAGCATGTCAAATAGATGTCAAAGAGGAGAGCCATGACATGACAGGGAATGCATTTCAGACCTCTACAGTGCTATCATTCTTGGGAAGCCTGGATCCTTATTGGGATTTCCAACTCATGATGGAATATTCCAAGGACCTTTTCACATGTGGGGTTCTTGATGGGGAAGTAATGGGTGGGAGGTTCAAGGTAGTTGATGGGGTCATTTATTTCTATAATATTATTCTTTTGGTTAGAGACTCCAAGCTTAAGGAGAGACTACTAAATGCAACCTATGAGATCCTACTTTCCAAACCCATTGGTTTCATTAGAGCATATCATACTCTCTTGGGTGGATTCATATGGGAAGGTTTCAAGGAAGAATTGCACTCTCATATGGAGAAGTGCATGAACTATTTGTTAGAAAGGGAGGAACATAGCTCTTGGGGGGAGCCATCACTCATACCTCCTTCCTCATTGAGTGTGAGAGGGGACTCATCCATGAGTTACCTCACTGATGGAAAACAAGTATATAGAGGAACTTGTCTTTCTGAGTATTATTATGTATCTCCTATATGCTTATATTTTGCTAACACTCATTTGAAAAACATTGCTCCAAGAGGGGGCACTATTTATGATGGGTTTCATGGACCACTCAAGGCCATGAACTATGTTGATGCAGGTAATTCCTTGGAGGATCTTGGAAAGTTATTATATTCTTCATGGTGTGATTCTTTTACACCAACTATGATGCACCTTCTCCAAGCATCCAGGAGGAATGGGGCAGCAAACAAGTGTTGGGGGAGGCACTTGTCATCTCCTATTCTATTGCAATTGAGGGTAAAACTACGTTGGTTTCACATGAGGGAACATATTCCTTCTCCTTTATCATACATGGCCACTAGCATGCTTCTAATCATGATTCCATGTGTTGGGAATGTTCTTGCTCTTGGGAACATGGTTGGAGGAGAGGCATATTGGTGGGATGTGTCCTTTTGGAAAGGCTTTCCCCACTCTTTTTGCACTGCATGCTTCAATGGGAGCATGAGATATTGTATGCCCACTATGATAGATCACTTGTCTCTTTGTAGAGTGAGCCATATGTTTGTTGGGAACATGCCTATCATATGTATTGGGGAGGAGTTTTTCTATGGATTTCCAAGCTGGGAGGTGATCCACTTCATTTGGATGATAGCATGGATATGGGAGTCTTTCATGAATAATGAAACTCCCCATGATTTTCATCACTTTTTTCTTGAGGAGGCCATGGATCAGCAAGAGAGTTTCCACATAGACCTTCCATTTCTTCATGATGAGAGCCATTGGGTTTATTCACCAAGGCCAACTTGCACATTGAGGAGGGACCATTGGGAGACAGAACTATTGCAAAAACTTTGGAGCAATGGTGGAGACTATTTAATGAGGGGGCCACAAGAGAAGAAGGGGAGATTTTGTAGCACCCTTGCAGTTGCTTGAGGACAAGCAACATTTGGGAGGGGGAGACTGCAATATTCCTAAATTAGCTTAATGCTAATGGGAATATTAATTTTTATTTTTAAATCTAGATGGATGAATAAATGGGCAAGGAGACTCATGAATTTCTCAAGTATGAATAAAATCCCTCATAGTGTGAAAAGGGATCATGAAATAACCAGATCAAGCATCCACATGTGTGAACAATGTCTAAACTATGTGGACGAGGTCAAGTTTGACCAAGTCAACAACATTTATTCTCAAAGAGTGGGTCCAAAATAAAGACATCTCAATGTGATTGAAAATCAAGCAAGCTTGTTAAAATGAAGACACCTTGAGTGTGAAAGAGGTTGATCATGTTAGAGTCGGTCCTTACAGCCCTCCGTCAGAGATCAGTTCGCTTTTTTCATATTCATTCTTAGGTGTCTCGCTCGTTCCACTTCATTGCATTTCGCTAGGAGCATGCCATTGACTGACGAGGGGGTCTGGTTGTCATGTGTTTCCTCATGCTTGTACCTGCAGGGCTATTTAAAATTCCTCAAAAATCACTGAAGTTCATATTCATTTCATTCATGGTCATTAATGATTGTTTTCGTTAAAAAAGAGTCTTTATTCTTAGAGTCTAGGGTGTTCAAGTTCTTTGCATACATGTCATAAAGCCTGCAGGCCATGAGGTTGGTTCCAAGAAGTTCTCGTTTCATATTTTTATTATCATAAGTATTTGAAGACATTTCTAGTCCAAAACTCTGTTTTGGAACTAGAAATTGTCTAATTTCATGTTTGTAATAATTGTATTTGTTTCATCATAAGAAGCTTCAGTGCAAGCCTCTGATCTTTTCCTAAGCCAAGTGCCAGATCCCTGCAAAAGACAGCAAAGTTATCAGTCCAAAAACTCAGAAAAGCCAAAGGAGAAGCATTGTATTAAAATATCAAGTGTCAAAGTGCAGAAACATTATGAAAGTGGGTTATCAAACAAATTTGAAATCAAATCTGATTTGATGAGATATTTTCTTCATGTATAAAACATGGCAAACAAAGTCATTTGCAAGAAATCCGCAAGGCAGAAGTCGAATTTGAGTTCTTGAAGGCCGAAGCCATTTTTTCATAATCGTGGACAGTGTTTGGAGTGCGCGCTACCCATACAGAGTGCGCACTACCCACATGGTGAGCGCTACCCACTTAAACGCCACAGCCAGTGTTAATTAACATAGGCGCTACCCACTTGAGGCGCGCTACCCATTGGGCAGGGGCGCTACCCATACAACGACAGAGCCCGGAAAATTGTTGTCTTGCACCCAGTTTTGTATCAAATCGACTCCAGAAACTTGCAAACAGGTTTTTATCATTGCTCAGTAGATTTTTAGCATGATTGTGGTGTTATTGATGTTGGGAAACAAGCCTTGGTTGAAGAGAAATGTATAAACCCTACATTTATATGCAGATTTATTTCTCAAGGGTTTTGAATATATATGGACAGTCTTGTGAAGGGTTTGAAAACTTTTGTGAATGGTAGATATGCTCATGCCCTAGCACGTTGTGTACATCATCCTCACGCCCTTAGATTATCATCTTATCACTGCTGTTATGTCCTTTCATGTTTTTACATAGTCTTATGTTGACTAGTCTATATCCTCCATCACCATAATATCACCGCTGCTGTCATCATCATTCTATTGCCACTGTCATGGCCTTTTGTTTCACTATTATCATTGTCATGTTGTTCCTATTCTCCATTTGATAAAACACAGTCCCATATTTGTTTGCCCCTTTGACAAATTTTGGCCATCATTATAAAGTTGTACCATACATTTGCATTTGGTATTCATTTGTCAAACTTACTTGTGATCAAAACAGTGATAGTTTTTATGCCATTAAAACAACGCCATCCTCATGTTGATTTTGTTTTCCTGTGATACTTGGGTACATGTGTGATATTTATTGGGTTTTGAACATACATTAAAACTTTGCCTTCACTGCACCTATATCAGCATCCATATTGCAAATATCTTGTTTTCAAAGCCATGTCAGAGACAGAGTCAGTTTATGAGCAGGAGTCGGACAGTGATTCCACAGCAGAGGGTAATGTGCCACGGAGGCCTCACAGAGGTGGCAAAGGTGGTAAACATCTCAGGGAGGAGCCTACTTCTTTGGCTCAATTGCAGGCATGTCCGCTTGCAATGGATTGTTTTCGGCATGAGTCATGTTTTCGATTCTGTGAGATGATTTCACAAACCCAACTTCATCATGAACTAGCTCATCTGTTTGTTCTACATTTACGTGATGGCCGTGTAAATCTCGCTGGAGTAGATTTCATTCTGTCACCAATGACTATTGCTCAGGCCACTGGCATACCAAATTTAGGAGAGGAATGGAACAAACGTCAGCAGTTAGAGAAATTCCACTATGAGCCATACATCAAACCTAGGTATATGAGGCACTTGGGCAGAGTTTTTCTTTTCAGATTCCTGAGGGATGAGTTTGCACCACTGATGAAACTCATCATTCGGTATTTCAGTTGTGAGGGCAGATTCTCGCGTCTGTTTGCGTACCATGTTCGTTTGTTGATGCACTTCACAAGGGTACATATGATGAACATTCCATACTTCATGTATCGCAACATAGAGAGGATGATGATTTTTGTACAGAAGAAGAGCCCAGCACAGCAACATAGAAGTATATATCATTACGCTTTGATCAAGATCATAGTGTTACATCAGTTGGCACAGCAGGGCATCACTTGGGAGGATTTCATCTCCCGCGATTTTTTCACAGTGTCACAGCCACCTCCCGAGGTAGTTCATGATGCGGGAGAGCCTTCACACCAGCCTGTCATTCCTGAGATTGAGCACATTAGCGTTCCATTGTTTATGACATATCAGCGAGGCCACAGGGCCTTATTTGCAGCTACACGGTGAGTATTATCTCCACCCAAGGTGGAAGGGGTCTTGCCAACTTCATTAGCAGAGCGAGTATTATATCCACATGATGTGGAAGGGGTCTCGCCTTCTTCTTCAACACAGGTACAGATCCAGGACAGGGGCAAGAAGCCCATGCATGATGAGGGCCCATCAGGAGGCCGGGACACGGATTTCACGATCATTGATGTTGATGCGAGCTCTCCTAGCTCGAAACTGAAAGAGATCATCCAGGAGCAAAGGGCCGAGAATGACACACTGAAAGATAAATTGCAGAAGGCTCAGTGGGTGATAAACTATCTGGAGCAGCGCAACAAACAGCTTGAGGATGAGCACACACTTTATGAGTTGAGGCGAATCCGTGAGGATCGACAGTTGGCCCGGAAGAGACCCGACGACATGACACCAATCGATCGAGATTCTGTACTCACGCATGTTAACATTCATCTGGAGAAGTTGTTGGAGAAGGCCAACAGAGACAAAGACATGCTTCGCCACATGAAAGGTCATTATTGGGCTCGCATGCATGTCTGCAAAGCGAGAATGAAGATTCTGAAGAGGAGGTTGAGCGAAGCACTAAAACGGCGGAAAAGGCCTGATCCACTCCAGATTTTGGCCGAGGCTTCGTTGGCTGGGCATGATACATGATGAAGGGTCTTCACTCTGAATTTGAGCAAATTCGGAGAATTTTTTGTCGTTTTGAAATATTTTGGTCTAAAAACAGGTTTTTCAGCTATACGGGTAGCGCGCCGATGTGCTCACTTTTTTTCAGGACACTTGCTGAAGGAAATATTTGCATTTTTGGGTTTTTCATGGTAAGTTATGCATCCTCAGGCATTGCCGAAGCATTTCATCAGATTCTGGATGGTCAAAAGGCTCAAAAACACCATGAAAACCACCTTGCTGCCACCTTTTGCACCAGCAGGAAGTACTTCTGGGAGAATGAAGTTTTGGAGGGTCAAATGAGCTCCAAATTGAGAAATTCCACTTGGGTTGGATAGCCAACATCCAGGGCTTTCCAACGAGCTATCATGAGCTCAATTTGGATGTCGGGAAGTACTTCAAAATCAGGTTTAAAAGCGCACTACCCATACAAATCAGGGGCGCTACCCATAGAGATTTTTGGTCAAATTTTCAACCTCCAGCTCAGAATTTCGGCCAGTTGGGACCAGTTTTGCTTGTGGATGAAATTTTTGGGTTTTCATGATGTAAATTGATGGTTGGCATGTAACTTTGGCTCATTTTTACTTATTCTAGAAGATTCACTCTCAAAAAAGTGAAAATCATGTAAATGAATCAGTTTCCACTCTTTTAGAGGCAAGTTGTTAGCTGCCTAGATTTTAGCTCCTTGATTAGAATTTGGTTGAAACTGATCTCTGAAGAAGGAATTCGACCCCTAGAGGCATGGGAAGGGGTTAGAGTGATCTATATATTGTAATTTTTGAGACATTCTACAGGTTGGACTCTTGGGAAAGATTTTGGCACACTATTGTACATATTTTTCATATTTTGGCTAAGGAAAGATCAGAGGTTTTGCAGCACCTGTTGGGATTCTTGTGGCTTTCAGTTCTTGATGGTGTCTTCTCTCAATTTATTTTAAGTTCTTTCATGTTTAATGTATGCCATTCCCTTCTTATGCTTCTGAAACTAAATGAATGAGTAAACGAGGTTGAATCCATTCATTTCAGTGCTCTGCCTTTGAATTTGTTTAGTTTTACATGTTTTCGCCTGTTTGGAGAGGATCCATGTTCTCCCTTGCCCTCTTCAGCTCCTTTTCATTCTAATCCATCCATATACCCAATCAAAAGCATCAAGACTATTTCCTACCTCGCCCCAACTCGAATTCTGCAAAGATCTGGCCTTATTCCCGGACCCAAAATTGTTTTTTCCTATTTCTCCAACAAAAACCCAAAAAAATCAAAATCAAACTTCCCTATCTCTTTACTAGCCTAAAATCAATATTCATTGTTCATTATAAGTCATCTCAGCCCCTTTGAAGATCCTTTGCCGAGATAGACCCGGAGAGAGCCCTCTCCTGTCCTCGTAGGGCTAGCTACGAGGCTGAGCGTGGTTTGATGTAGCCTTGAGTTTTACCTTATTTCAGCCTAAGGTAGATTTGAGCGCGAACATAGTGGCGACCATACTGGGGAAAACTCTCAATGGTTTGCTTGTTGATGTGTTTGTTTCATGAGTCTTAGACGGAGTCTGAAGTCACGCCAGGTAGCTTTCGAAACGCTTTTGCCATGCATAAGCGGAAGTAGATAAACGCTGCTTCAGTCGATCTCCGGTAAGCTTGTGAATACAGCACTTGATTTGCAAATCACCCCAGTATACTTGTTCGTTCTAGACCTTTGGATGATTGAGTCTAGAAGTCGATAGGCTGAAGATAATTGATTGTGTTCCTTGAAATTTTTCCCGAAAAGATCAATACACTGGCTTCAAGAAGGAATACTAGGTCAAATCCTGACCCTAATCCACCAACGATATTTGAAAATCCAAATCTGATTCCTAGGATCCTTAGAAGACAAGGAAGTCAAGAAAGTTCTGAAAGAGAAATTCAAGAGAGTTCTGGAAGTTCCAGATCGCTTTCTAGATCTGCATCCTGTCCTGTGAAAATTATATATGTTGACGAAATTCCTTTTGATGAACGATTTGAAACATCCTTATTTGTAAATTTTTCTGAAACTGAATTATCAAGATTAGTTCCGGATCCATTGTTTTTTGAAGATTTGCAATTTAGATTTGCTTCATATCACTTGGACAGACAATTGCAAGATTCCATTGTGGCTACCAACACTCCCGAATTCACTGAATCTGCTTCACAAACTCTTGGACCATCTGAAGTTGCATCTAGTTCACGGATTCCCACTGAACCTTCCTTTATTCCTGCCATTCCCGTTCAGCCTGAGATTTCTGATCAGAAATCAACAGTAGTTTCTCCTCCGTCTCCACCGCATACACCTCGTTCACCTACCACTCCCAGTCCTCCTGTATCTCCGAGACAGCAGATTATAAATCCGCCAAGAGTCATGGCAGCCAGATTTGCACCTCTTGCTTTGCCGACCAATGTAGATCCTATGTCTGCTGATTACCAGAGCAAGATTCCCATATTTGATGGTACACCACAGAGTATATCAGCTTAGCAGCATATTGTCCGGATGACAGACTTTTTGGACCTGCATGAAATTGATGCAGAAAATGTTTCAATGAGATTGTTTGCCCAGAATTTTGGAGGAGAGGTTCGTAAATGGTTCAGAGCTCTACAGGCCAGAAGTATCAATACATTGCAAGAGCTTCAGACACATTTTTTAGATCGATGGGAGATGAAAAAAATCCGCTGCAGATCACTTCAGAGTACACAAACATCAAGCGTAATCTTGGTGATTTCGTTCAGGATTATATCATCAGATTCAATACAGTGTATAATGCAATTCCAGATGACTTAAGACCGTCTAAAAAGTCATCTCTTCTTAAATTCCTAGATGGTTTTGATCCGGAGATAGCTTATTCGCTACGTGACAAAGATCCGCCTAACTTAGATGATATGCAGAAGATTTCCGTTAGTGTTGAGGCGAATCTGAATGATAAGAGAGCACGGTTGAAAGCAAAGAAAAGAGTGACTATAAAGGAAGAGCCTTCCACATCTACATCCGAACAACACTTGCTTCATGAGATGGAAAAAATGTTCAAAAGAATGACACTTGACAAACCAGAAACGCAGATTCGAAATCCAAACTATCGTGGCCAGCAACAGCCACAGTTCAGAATAAAGCAGCGTGAACAAAGACCACAAGAGCTGGCAGCCCAGCAGCAGATCAAGACACTTCTTTTGCAGAATTTTTTGAGTCAAGATTCAGACGATGATGATGATGTAGCAGGTGAGCAAAATCATTTCTTCACTCCCGACGATCTGCCTATTTATATTACTGAGGATGAAGAATATGGAGAAAGTTCAGCTGCACAGAAAGATGAAGATTTCATTTTAGCAAATGATGTGGATTTAGAGGAAGAATCAGATGATTACCAAAGAGGATATTTGAATGCTTTATCCGCTCAACAGAAACAATACTCATTGAAAAACCGAGATGTGCCCATAAATCCAATTCAGAAATGAAAAGAAGCTTCAGCACCAAAGGCAGATTCACCGATACCACAGAAGAAAGGAAAAGAGACAATTGATCCCGTAGCTAGTAAAGTATCATCAGCAGAAAAGATAAATCAGCCAAACATAGTGAAAGATAAGGCTGAAAAGAAGGAAGTTTCGGTCAAAGAGGTTGACAAAGTTTCAGCATTTAGTTTGGAAAATGAAATTTCCAAATTAAAAATATCTATTCCTTTGACAGAAATTATGAAGAACAGTAGCTACCGCGGTCAAGTCTCCAAAATTCTGAACTTTGATCCAATGTTCGATACGGTAAATGTTGAGGATGATCAGCCAGAATTTATTTTCCGGCTTGCATTAGATGGTGAATCCCTTGAGAGTGATTTTCCTCCCTTTTATATCAGTTTGAGGTTGCATGAATATGTTTTGCACAATGCGATGTTCGATTCAGGTGCTTCGCACAATTTGATGCCAAAGGCGATCATGGAAAAGTTGGGAGTAGACATTACAAGAAAATATCATGATTTGTATTCATTTGATTCCAGCCGTGTGAGGTGTATAGGACTCATTAAAGATTTGGTGGTAAGCTTAGATCAAATTCCAGCGAAGAATGTCTTAATGGACGTGGTGGTGGCGGACATTCCTCCGCGATTTGGTATGCTCCTTTCAAGATCTTGGGGGGAAAAGTTGAAAGGTACACTTCAGTTAGATTTCTCTTATGCTACAATTCCAGTCTTTGGTCAAATGAGAAAGTTATATCGAGAGCAGAAGATGAAATACATGATAACTAGCAAAGAGAAGCCAATCAATCATCCTGTAAATTATGTACATACCGATTTAGAGTCATTTGTGTTGCTTGCTGATAGTTTTAATGATGTAGAAAGTCAATTAGTTCAGGCAGAAGATATACCAGAAATCACTGAGAATTTTAGAGAAGTTTTGCAAAAAGAAAGAAGAGAAAAACAAGCTATTGTGGAGCAATCAGCTGAAGACAATGGGCAGCAAACAGAAAAAACAGAGCCGGTACAATTTCAGCATTTAGAGGACAACGAAGATGGTCTTTGGACCATGGATTTTGATGGCGCAGTGGGCAGCGACGGTGCTGGAATTGGTGTTTGGATTCGTAGTTCGTTTTCCGCTCCGGACAAGGTTCCGAGCAATGTGAGAGTGTGTTCCTACAAACTTGCATTTGATTGTTCTAATAATGAAGCGGAATATGAGGCTCTAATTGCTGGCCTTAAGATTCTTAAGAAGCTGAAAGCGAAAAAGATTGCAGTATATGGTGATTCAGAATTGGTGATAAAGCAGGTTAAAGGTGAGTTTCAGGCCAAGCATCCTCGCATGAGGGCTTACCGTAATGCAGTTTTAGACATTCTGAAATTATTTTCTGATCATACCTTGACATGTGTGCCTCGTATACAAAATGGTGTTGCTGATGGTCTTGCTAAGGCAGCAAGCAATCTTAAAATTCCAATGAATTCCAGCAACAAATTTGAGATTCATGTGAAACACCGCCCCACCGTTCCAGACAATCAGCGATGTTGGCAAGTCTTTCAGGATGATGAGGAGATCAGTGAATTTCTGCAGAATAAGGGTAAGTTTAAAGACACCTCCATAGATACAGAACATGATGATGGTAATGATGACATACAAATAAACCAAATGGAAGTGCTGCAACTTAAGGATAACATCATTCCTAAGGGATTGATTCCTTTGGAAGAATTGTTTGATCACGATGATGTAGCCCGCAAACCGACATTGAGGCCGACTGAGAAAGGTGTTGAAGAGGTAAATATTGGGACAGCTGAGAATCCCAAGATGGTTAAGTTATCAAAGTCATTGTCACCAAAGGTAAGGGCTGAGTATGTGAAATTGTTGTCTTCATTTTCTGATGCTTTTGCGTGGGATTACTCAGATCTAAAAACATATGATACTAATATCATTCAGCATACTATCCCCATTAAACCGAATCAGAAGCCTTTTCGTCAAAAGTTGAGGAGAATCAATCCAAAGCTGCTACCATCGATTGAAAAAGAGGTAAACAGGTTGTATAAGTCAGGAATCATTGTGCCTATCCGATTTTCCGATTGGATATCAAATTTGGTGCCCGTGAGAAAGAAAACAGGTGAGATCCGTTTATGTATCGACTTCAGAAATTTGAATAAGGTATCATTAAAAGACAATTATCCGCTACCAAAAATGGACCATATATTGCAACGAGTGGTTGGAGCATCAAGGATGTCACTACTCGACGGCTATTCAGGATACAATCAAATTTTAGTGCATGAAGATGATCGTGACAAGACTGCGTTCACCACTCCATGGGGAACGTTTCATTATGCAAAAATGCCGTTTGGTTTGAAGAATGCAAGTGCCACCTTTCAGCGTGCAATGGACATGGCTTTCGCCAACGAGAAAGATGTATTTTTGGTTGTTTACCTGGATGATTTAACCGTGTTTTCAAATTCTGATGAGGAACATTTATATCATTTGAAAGTTGTTTTCCAGAAGTGCAGAAAATATGGCATTTCGCTTAATCCGAAAAAGAGTCTTTTTGCCATGGATGAAGGCAAGCTCCTTGGCCACATCATATCGAAAGATGGCATCCGTGTTGACCCTGCACGGGTTGAAGCCATCCAGTAGATTGAACAGCCCCGGAACAAGAAAGAAATACAGTCCTTTAACGGTAAAATGAATTTTCTGCGTCGTTTCATTCCAAATTCACATACTCCAGAGAGAAACTTACCAATACGTCGAATCAGACAAACAGTAAAGTGGAGTTGCAAGGTGATATGTGAAATCATTCATTTGGTAAAGACAGCTCTTTCTTCAGCCCTCATTTTAATCGTGCCCCGGGATTACAAGGTGATCATTTTGTTTTTCTTTGTTTTAATAATAATATTGAAAATTGCTTTTATGCAAAAGGGGATGCGAAGCGAGAAGCCTATTTTTTTTCAACAGATTATATGACTTTATACTGAACACAACATTATTGGAGAACAAGCACTGCGCTGTAAAGGCTCAGAAAGATTTTTGTGTATATACTCGTAGATTTGTTACTAGGTATGCTGCTTCCGGCTGCAGCAGTTTAAAGATGTTTTGGCACAGTGTATCCAAGGAAGACGGGGTAAGGGATCGCTTCGTTAATACGATGTGGAGATTAAACCGACCAGGCTGATCAAAGGACAAGGACTCGCTAAGCTCATGGCTGAAACAAATCTGCATGCTCTAGACATAAATTTGATTGCTGCCATGTCTGATGAAGATGAGGAAAGTACGTCAGTTCAGGTATCCGATATTTTTGTTTCTTCCCCTTGGTATGCTGACATTTTATACGTGCTTCAGAATTTATCTCCACCTCCCGGGATGCCTAGAAATAAGAGTAGAACATTGAAGTTGAGAGCTGCAAAATTTTGTATATTGAATTCTGCATTGTATTGGAAAGACCCTGGGGGAGTGTTGTTGAATTGTTTGGTAGAGGAGGAAGCTCAAAGAGTTTTAGAGGACTTTCACAGAGGTGACTGCGGAGGCCATTTGTTTTGGAAGACCACAGCGAATAAGATTCTAAAGGCAGGGTATTATTGGCCTTCTTTGTTTTCTGATGTATATAAGGTTGTTAAGAATTGTCACGAGTGTCAAATTTTCGAAGGGAAGCAAAAATTACAGCCTTTGCCTCTCAAACCAATTGAAGTTAGTGCACCATTCCAGCAGTGGGGATTGGATTTTATCGGGGAAATCCACCCAGCATCTTCCGGACAGCATAGATGGATATTGACAGCTACGGACTACTTCACAAAGTGGATCGAGGCAATTCCCACTCGACAGGCCACGGATGCGGTAATTATCTCTTTTCTTGAAAACAATATTCTGTCACGTTTTGGGTGTCCTAGCAAAATAATCACAGATAATGCAGCAGCCTTCAAGTCTAAAAGGATGGTTGAATTTTGCTATAAGTACAATATCAGTTTGGGACATTCGACGGCCTACCATCCACAAGGGAATGGCCTGGCGGAATCTTCAAATAAATCCTTGGTGAATATTATTAAGAAATTGCTAGAAATCAACAAAAAGGGCTGGCACAAGAAGTTAGTGAATGCACTGTGGGCTGATAGGGTAAGTCAGAAAAAGTCTATTGGCATGTCTCCTTTCGAGCTGGCACGGAATGTATACGGTTTTTCTTATTTTCACTTGCTTCTACACAAGTTGCTTTGGTGAAGTCGGTAGCAGGAAGATCCTATGCGGCGTGAGGATTAGCCGAGGATTCATTTACGTGTTACATACTAGAGGGAGTGTATTTATAAAAATACTTTCTGGTTACAGTGAGCGCACAAAGAAGACCTGGCTACAGAAAGGAAAAGCAATAAATTTTGGCTTGGATGAGGTGGTTTCGAAATGGGATGCGGAATGAAGTGCAGGTGATACGGTGTAAATTTGGAAATCCTATGGAAGGGTCCTTTAAGATTGCGAAACATATCGTGTCAAAACACCTTTCTTCTCAAGGAAATGAATGGAGATGATTTTCCTGGAGGGCCGGTCAATGGTCGGTTGCTAAAGCGATATCACTTCTGAGTATTTTCTGTTGATTTCAACATCATTGTATAGCATTGCTTTTACTTCTATTTTAACAAAAAAAGTGTAAACGTATCATCTTTAGTTCTGGGCTCGTGAGCGATGTCATAATTCTGGAAGGAGGTTGGTTCGTTTAAAGTTCGCTTTTGCTTGCCTTTAGCTGGCCTTTTCGTTTTAAAGTCGAGTTAGTTTTCGTCGTTTTACTGCCATCAAGCTACGGTACCAATAAATGTTTTAAAGTTTTGTTTTTATCCTGTCGAAATAATGACCCCATCGCCCAACGGATCGTACGTTGCAATCGTCCGCTCCCCCACAGATCGATCTGCTGCTCTTGGCATCTCCATGTGAGCCACCATCCCATTGGAGCCAATGTTAGAGTCGGTCCTTCATGCCCTCCTCGTCGTACCGGGGCCGCTTGCATATTCATTTCAGGTGTCTCGCTCACGACTGCATTTCGCTAGGAGCATGCCATTGACTGACGAGGGGGTCTGGTTGTCGTGTGTTTCCTCATGCTTGTACCTGCAGGGCTATTTAAAATTCCTCAAAAATCACTGAAGTTCATAGTCATTTCATTCATGGTCATTAATGATTGTTTTCATTAAAAAAGAGTCTTTAGTCTTAGAGTCTAGGGTGTTCAAGTTCTTTGCATACATGTCATAAAGCCCGCAGGCCATGAGGTTGGTTCCAAGAAGTTCTCGTTTCATATTTTTATTATCATAAGTATTTGAAGACATTTCTAGTCCAAAACTCTGTTTTGGAACTAGAAATTGTCTAATTTCATGTTTGTAATAATTGTATTTGTTTCATCATAAGAAGCTTCAGTGCAAGCCTCTGATCTTTTCCTAAGCCAAGTGCCGGATCCCTGCAAAAGACAGCAAAGTTATCAGTCCAAAAAGTCAGAAAAGCCAAAGGAGAAGCATTGTATTAAAAGATCAAGTGTCAAAGTGCAGAAACATTATGAAAGTGGGTTATCAAACAAATTTGAAATCAAATCTGATTTGATGAGATATTTTCTTCATGTATAAAACATGGCAAACAAAGTCATTTGCAAGAAATCCACAAGGCAGAAGTCGAATTTGAGTTCTTGAAGGCCGAAGCCGTGTTTTCATAATCGTGGACAGTGTTTGGAGTGCGTGCTACCCATACAGAGTGCGCGCTACCCACATGGTGCGTGCTACCCACTTAAACGCCACAGCCAATGTTAATTAACACAGGCGCTACCCACTTGAGGCGCGCTACCCATTGGGCAGGGGCGCTACCCATACAGCGACAGAGCCCAGAAAATTGTTTTCTTGCGCCCAGTTTTGTATCAAATCGACTCCAGCAACTTGCAAACAGGTTTTTATCATTGCTCAGTAGATTTTTAGCATGATTGTGGTGTTATTGATGTTGGGAAACAAGCCTTGGTTGAAGAGAAATGTATAAACCCTACATTTATATGCAGATTTATTTCTCAAGGGTTTTGAATATATATGGACAGTCTTGTGAAGGGTTTGAAAACTTTTGTGAATGGTAGATATGCTCATGCCCTAGCACATTGTGTACATCATCCTCACGCCCTTAGATTATCATCTTATCACTGCTGTTATGTCCTTTCATGTTTTTACATAGTCTTATGTTGACTAGTCTATATCCTCCATCACCATAATATCACCGCTGCTGTCATCATCATTCTATTGCCACTGTCATGGCCTTTTGTTTCACTATTATCATTGTCATGTTGTTCCTATTCTCCATTTGATAAAACACAGTCCCATATTTGTTTGCCCCTTTGACAAATTTTGGCCATCATTATAAAGTTGTACCATACATTTGCATTTGGTATTCATTTGTCAAACTTACTTGTGATCAAAACAGTGATAGTTTTTATGCCATTAAAACAACGCCATCCTCATGTTGATTTTGTTTTCCTGTGAGTCAAAAGGCGTGATATTCTGCGCCTTTAACACACATTAAAATAATTCGTTTTCTCCACCGCACTCCATTGCATCCGCTGGTAAACATCTGCGTTTCAAAGCCACAAAGACAAAAGTCGTTTTATGAGCAGAGCTCGATGTGATTCTAACAACAGCAGGGCAATGTGTGCCGCCTGGGAGGCCCCGTTGGTAGGTAGCAGGTAAACATCTGTGGAGGAGCCTACTTTTTGGCTCAACTGGCAGGCCTTGCACGGATTATTTTCGGTTCAAATTAAGTGTTTTTCGATTCTGTGAAATGATTTCACAAACCCAGCTTCATCGTGAACTAGCTCATCTGCTTGTTCTACATTTACGTAATGGCCGTGTAAATCTTGCTAGAGTAGATTTCATTCTGTCACCAATGACTATTGCTCAGGCCACTGGCATACCAAATCTAGGAGAGGAATGGAACAAACGTCAGCATTTAGATAAATTCCACTATGAGCCATACATCAAACCTGGGTATATGAGGCACTTGGGCAGAGTTTTTCCTTTCAGATTCCTGAGCGATGAGTTTGCACCACTGATGAAACTCATCATTCAGTATTTTTGTTGCGAGGGCAGATTCGCGCGTCTCTTTGCGTACCATGTTCGTTTGTTGATGCACTTCACAAGGGTACGTATGATGAACATTCACTTGCGATCGCAAACACAGAGAGGATGATGATTTTTGGTATTGCAGACACTGAGCCCGCACAAAGAAAGACTTTAGTATACATTATTGCGCTCCTCGATCAAGATCACAAAAGTACATCGGGCCACATGCTACAGCATCACCAGACACTTTCTATCTCTGTGACTTTTTCTTGTTAAATGGCCACACACCATCTCCTTGAAGGTAGTCTCAATGTGGGAGAGCCTTCACACCAGCCGGACATGCTTGAGGTTGAGCATATCATCACTCCTCTGGTTCAGACATATCAGCGAGGCCACAGGGCCTTATTTGCAGCGACACGGCGGGTACTATCTCCACGTGAGGTGGAAGGGGTCTTGCCGACTTCATCGACACGGCGAGTATTATCTCCACATGATGTGGAAAGGGTCTCACCTTCTTCTTCAGTGCAGGTACAGGTACAGGATAGGGGCAAGAGGCCCATGCATGATGAGGGCCCATCAGGAGGCCGGGACATTTATTTGTTAAAGCGATTACCGATATGATGTTAGGCTTCCTACCGAAATCGAAAGAGATTATCTTTAGAGCAAAGTGCTTAGAATGACACGCTAAAAGACAAATTGCAGGATACGTAGTGGTGATAAACTATCTTGGAGCACAGTAATAGGCTGTACTTTTTTTGAGTGATGAGCACACACTTTATGAGCTTTATATGAATCATGGAGGTAATTTAAGGCTGTCTTAAGACCCGACATGACACCAATTCGATCGAGATTTTCGTACTGTTTACGTTAACATTCATCCTGAGAAGTTGTTGAGTATGCCCGCAGACAAAGACCGTTTGTCACATGAAATGCTGCTGGCTCGTACGCACGTCGAAAGCAAGAATGAAGATTTCGAGAAAGGAGAGAAGTACCGAAATTATTAAATAGCCCCATCCACCTCGATTTTGGTCGAGGCTTCATTGGCTGGGCATGATACATGATGGAGGATCTTCGCTCCGAATTTGAGAAAATTCGGAGAAATTTTTGTCATTTTGAAATATTTTGATCCAAAAACATATTTTTCCGCTATACGGGTAGCGCGTCAATATGATCACTTTTTTTCGGGACACTTGCTGAAGTAAATATTTGCATTTTTAGGTTTTTCATGGTAATTTATGCATGCTCAGGCATTGCCGAAGCATTTCATCAGATTCTGGATGGTCAAAAGGCCCAAAAACACCATGAAAACCACCTTGCTGCCACCTTTTTGCACCAGCAGGAAGTACTTGTGGGAGAATGAAGTTTTGGAGGGGCAAATGAGCTCCAAATTTAAAAATTCCACTTGGGTTGGATAGCCAACATCCAGGCTTTCCAACGAGATATCATGAGATCAATTTGGACTCCGGGAAGTGCCCCAAAAGCAGGCTGAAAGGCGCGCTACGCATATGGCTCAGGCGCGCTACGCATATAGATTTTTGGTCAATTTTTCACCTTCCAGCTCAGAATTTCGGCCAGTTGGACCAGTTTTGCTTGTGGATGTAATTTTTGAGTTATCTTGATAAATTGATGTTTTCATACAATTTTGCTTAATTTTTGACTTATTCTAGAAGATTTACCTTGTAAAAGCTATGAGTAATGGATAAATGAACCGCCTTTCCACTTTTTTAGAGGTGCTTGTTAAATGCTTTCAGATTTATTCCATTAATTTGGTTGAAACTGATCCTCGAAGGAGGAATTCGACCCTAGAGGGACAAGGCTATAGTGATCTATATATTGTAATTTTTGAGACATTCTACAGGTTGGACTCTTGGGAAACTTTTGGCACCACTATTGTACATATTTTTCATATTTTGGCTAAGGAAAGATCAGAGGTTTTGCGGCACCTGTTGGGATTCTTGTGGCTTTCTGTTCTTGATGGTGTTTTCTCTCAATTTATTGTAAGTTCCTTCATTTTTGATGTATGCCATTATCTTCTTATGCTTCTTAAACTAAAATGAATGAGTAGATGAGGTTGAATCCATTGTTTACAGTGCTCTGCCTTTGAATTCATTTAGTTTTACATGTTTTCGACTGTTTGGAGAGGATCCATGTTCCTTTCTGCCCTCTTCAGCTCCTTGTCATTCTAATCTGTCCATATACCCAATCAAAAGCATCAAGACTATTGCCTACCTCGCCCCAACTCGAATTCTGCAAAGATCTGGCCTTATCCCCGGACCCAAAAAAAAATTTTCCCATTTCTCCAATGAAAACCCAAAAAATCAAAATCAAACTTTCCTATCTCTTTACTAGCCTAAAATCAGTTCCCATTGTAAGTCATCTCGCACCCTATTGCTCATTTTATCGAGATTGACGGAGAGAGCCCTCTCCTGTCCTCGTAGGGCTAGCTACGAGGCTGAGCGTGGTTTGATGTAGCCTCGAGTTTTACCTTATTTCAGCCTGAGGTAGATTTGAGCGCTAACAGATCACTTGACCAAGTCAACCATGACCATATCTACATCGCAGTCTAGATGCATTGAACCTCTTTGAGGGACAATGCAGTTCTAGAAGGAGATTCTACATGTGAAAGGAGATAAACTAATGAAGTGGTTTAGGGTTTTGAAAATACTCCAATCTTATAAAAGGAAGAGGAGAGTAGCAAGAAGGGGTTGTTTAAGATATTATTTTATGAAGGTATTTTCTGCTTAGACATCCCTTGTTGGGCTTTCCTGTTTAGGATTCCCACCTCCTTCCTTGAGCAGCTCTTGGAGCAGACTTGTTCCATCTTGTCCACTATCAAGCTTGGGCCAAGCTTCACCGTACACCTACAGCGTTGATCCTATTGAGAGTTGGGTTGTCCTTGTGAGTTGCAGCAGTGGAAGACACTAGATATGCTCAGATCTAGTCTATACTAGTGGCTTTTCTCAGTTAGTGTGCTTTTAACCTCCTGGAAGAGTGCATTAGCTGATTGAGCTTTAGATCTAGACCTTGGTATCAGGCCAAAGCATTTTTAGATCCCACAACATAGTTTCTCTCCCTGGACTGCATTATTTGCAAAGGAGGAGTTGCAGGGTGTTTTGTCTACATTTTGGAGGAGAGATCTCTGGTGTTAGGATTCTTCCTCTCACTGTGGTGATCCATGGATTGGCCACCCAATCCATGTTTTTTTCAGATATGATCTGTTGTCCTATTGTATGCTTCATAAATTTTTGAATATTTCTACAGATCTACAACTTTATATCTCAGATCTACTCTCTGTGCTTCATGTTTTTCACAAAACCCCAAGGGGAATGTATAGATGAGCATTTCTTGTACACAGATCTATATTAGATCTAAATTTTTATGTACAGATATGCTTTAGAAATGAGGATTAATAAACTACTACTTCAGCCCATTAAAATAATGCTTTCAAGTTTCTGCAGACTTTTTCCATGGCTGTAGCACCTCATTTCTGAGGATTTTTCCTGTATAGTATTATTCTTTCTCTTGTATAATGTATGGGATGTAATGTACATCTGATTTTTTGTTATACATCTGATTTCTAAACCTCCATATCAGCCTACTACTATGCTTCAATGGATCTGCATTATTTTTGAAGCAGTCCTTTGCATATAGCTGTAGCCCCTCTCTTTGGGTGTTTTTCAGCTAGACTAGTTTGTGGGAGATATGTTTAACCCAACTAGTCTGATTTGTTTTTGCTCTCCTTTTGGATTTAGATCTTAGATGAGCTGATCTAAGGGATCCAGGAGCTACAAACTCATTTCTGTGCACAAAATTATCATAAGTGCGTTATTTCAGCAGGCTTGCTGAGTTGTTCCAGATTTGGAATATTACAGAAAGGAAGGAAGGGAAGCCTCATTCCTCATTCATTCACTTAACTTTTTATTGTCATTTTTACATAGAATTCTTTTGTCGGGTGCCAATTCTATAGTTTTTTTTAGCAGAAAATATTTTTAGGCGAAGATATCAACCTCTGCCTTAGGGGATGAGTGCCTGCTCAGGAGAGGAGATTCACCATTTTGGAGGAGAATTTCATAGCCAGGACTACAGGGAAAGAGTTATCACTCTAGGGACTGCGTGGAGGATGCAGTGACTGTGCAATGGGGACGCAGTTTAGGAGGAAGGTTGTTCTGGGAGGAGAGTGTTGGAATCACGATTGTCGTTAGACAAAAACCCACAGGCATTAGTCTCCGCTACAATCACCAGAGTTAGGTTCCACGAGAGGCGGTTATTCCATGTCACAAAACACACGGGGAGTGTTGAACCCAATTTCCAACAATCTCCCCCCCAACGCGAGTCAGGTGAGTTCCGAACTCGAGACCTGCCGCTCTGATACTACTTGTTGGAATCACGATTGCTATTAGAACAAAACCCGCAGGCATTAGTCTCTGCTACAATCGCCAGAGTTAGGATCCATGAGAGGCAATTAGTCCATGTCGTGAAACACACGAGGAGTATTGAACCCAATGTCCAACAGAGAGAAGGAAGGGAATTGGTAGCTGACATTTGGTGGGGAAGTTGAGTGCTTCCTAACAGGGTGATTGAGCTTCATTTGGGGAAATTTTGCAGTGATTTCTTCATGTGTGGAGCTTCAGTCAAAAACGTAGTGGGTCAAGCCCAATAGGGGAAATTTTACGAAGTCAATAATTCCACAATTGCTTCATGGGTTTTTGTGGGTTTCTTGAGCAGATTCTGGTGTCCAAATCTTGGAATTTTCTGAGCGCTAGAAGCAGCCCAACCAGCAGTCTGAAGCTTGCAGTAGAAACATTTCTAGGCAAAGCAACGTAGCACCAGAGCCACACAGAGCCATTTCCAGAGGGACATTCCAGCTTGATTTGAGATGTATTTCAGCCTGCCTTGATCAGGCCCAGTTGCGCCCATTCTAGCACCATTATTTTAGTCATTTCCATCATTTAATAAAATGGCTCAGATCATGTTTTTGGATCCATTTTTCATGTGCTAATGGTGTGATTTTATTCATTGTAGGTTTTATTCTATTTCTGCTTTATATTGCTATCATTTTCCCATTTTGGATATTAAAGTGGTATCAAGGCTCATAGACTTGGCTCAGACTGTGGAGCATGCAGTCTATGACACTGGAGAGAAAAAAAAATGTAACTTACTGCAGGCAAAGAGAGGAGGCTCGAAATCACTCTAGATCAGGTTGATAGATTCCGGAGGTTGTAGAGAGGTAAATGGAGCACACAGAAGATGGGAGGAATGAAGAGAAGGAATTTTCTCACCTTTTTCTAAAGTTAGTACAAGACCTCTCCAAGAGGATTAAGAAGATGGGCCAGAGGCTTAACAATGGTAACAAGGGGAAAGGAGTTCAAGGAGAATTTTAGATTGGAGAAGCATATAGCACTTCATAGCACTAGGCATGCCTCCATACTACATTTCCGGTTGTACTATATACTCCACCATGGTCCACTATTCCCACGTTCCTAGATTCAAGGACAGGAGGGCAGCAGGAGCTGAAAGAGGCTCACTATGGGGAGTTTTTCGTAGAGTATCAATCTTATGGGCTAGAATTCAGAAAGGCCATCACATTCAATGTTTTTTTACAACTGAAAACTAGCAACAAACCCAAATTCTAGGCCAGAGGATGGTACACATAGGGGGGTGACTTACAACGTACTATGGGTAGGATTTTCCTTCCAACATTTTTCGTAGAGTATCAATCTTATGGGCCAGAATTCAGAAAGGCCATCACATTCAATGTTTTTTGACAACTGAAAACTAGCAACAAACCCAAATGCTAGGCCAGAGGATGATACACATAGGGGGGTGACTTACAACGTACTATGGGTAGGTTTTTCCTTCCAACATTTGATGGCTCCTCAAAGGGATCAGCAAAGGCATGGGTGGAGAAGCGAGATATTTATTTCTAGTTAAACCAGATGACCGAGACAGAAGCAATGAAGGTTGCTACCTTGCACTTGTTCAGGGGAGGCCCATGACTAGTGGTTTCACGGGTTGGCTATGCTGGGGCATGGAAGCGTGACAACGTATGATGAGTTCACTAGGAGGGTGTTGGCGTGTTTTGAGAGGAAGGATCCATAGGAGTAATTTGGAGAGCTGACAAAGCTCAAGCAGACGGGAATGCAAAGGCCTATATCTCGGAGTTCTTGAGGCTATCGATGATGGTTCCGAACTTATTGAAATCTCAGAGGATTTACATGTTCATAGAGGGCTTGGAAGAACCACTTCAGGGGTTAGTGAGATCGAGCAGATCCACTATCTTGAATGACGTAGTGGGGAGAGCGAGAGATCTACAGGATGCTCTACCCAAAGCTTGAGCAACCAAGCTAGCCAAACCAGTCTTCCAGTGGAAGGGGAGAGATACGAGAGCCCCACCACTAAGGGGTAACTAGGGCCAATGAAATTTGTATGATGATACCAGGAGGTATCTTCGGAGGAAGAAACTATGTTTCACTTGCTAAGAGCCATGGGCACTAGGCCATAGGTGTGCAGGAGAGAAGGCACACTACATAGAGGTATTTTTCAGATATTGACGGAGATGAAGATGCATTATTTGAGATGGGAGGAGAGGACAGTGTAACATCGAGGGAGGAAGGACCTCCACCTCCACCCCCACCGGCAGCAGGAGGGTCATCATTTGCACCTTCAAGAGGGGTCCTCACATCATTACGTGGGGTACCCAAGTACTTGACCTTGACGATCCAGGGTGTTGTACAAGGACAACGTGTTTCAGTGCTTGTGGACAGTGGCGCCACACACAAATTCATAGATACACAGATGGTGCATAGGAGGGGCATCAAGGTGGAGGATCTTGAGGGGTTCTCAGTGCTTGTGCCGAGAGACAGGACCATGTAGTGCACCACCTATGTTCCACCATTTACAGTAAGCATGGGGAACTGCTCTGTGACTGAAAACTTCTTTATGGTTGACATTCCGGACACCAACATAGTGTTGGGAGTTCAGTGGCTCTACGCCCTTGTCAGGGTCACCATTGATTGGAAAATACTGGAGATGAAGTTCTTGGACACAGATGGAAAACTAGTGATGCTGGGGAGAATGCACTCATACCCCCCGCAGATAGTTTATGTGCAGAAGATGGAGGCCGACTTGAGGCATCGAGATATAGAGTGGGCTATCGAGTTGAGGGTATCAGAGGGTGGTGGAGCAGCATAGCCACCTCACCTAGACATCCATACCATCCTTGATAGATACTCCACAGTTTGCAGGGACATGTCACCAGGATAGCCACCTGACCGGGGATTCGAGCAGACCATCGAGCTAGAGCAATGGATCCAGGTTGTGATTACTACCCCATATAGGCACCCCAAGGCCTATAGGGATGAGATTGAGAGGTCCATACATGAGCTCCTAGCATTGGGGCATATCCATCTGAGTTCAAGCCCTTTTGTTTGATCAGTTTTTTTGGTGAAGAAGAAGGACGGTATGCTAAGGATGTGTATCGATTACAGGGCCTTGAACAAGAAGATGATGAAGAACTGATACCCCATTCCATGGATTTATGAGTTGATGGATAAGCTAAGGGGAGCCAAGTTCTTCTCCAATATAGATCTGAGGTCAGGGTACAATCAGAAATGGGTGAGGGACAAGGATGTCCCTAAGTCAACTTTCAGACGCCATAATTAGCACTTTGAGTTTTTGGTGATGCCCTTTGGGTTAACCAAAGCTCTAGCTACCTTCCAAACATGCATGAACCACATATTTCATGGGTGGCTAAGAAATTTCGTGTTTGTATTCTTCAATGATATATTGATCTATAGCTGAACTTAGGAAGAGAATTTACAACATGTGGAGATGGTGCTTCGCATATTGGAGGAGCAGCAGTTTTATGCGAAGCTTTCCAAGTGTGAATTTGGGGTGACAAATATGCTTTACCTGGGGCACATCATAGGGACCAATGGCATGAGGGTGTAAGAGGAGAAGATTAGGGCCATCCAGGATTGGCCTGAGCCCAAGAATTTCATAGATTTGAGAGGGTTTGTGGGCATCTGCACCTACAACTGGAAGTTTTTCAAGGGTTTTTCACAGCTGGTAGCACCTCTCACATATTTGACGAAGAAGGGGGCCTTCACTTGGACCTCTACAATGCAGGAGGCATTTGACCGCCTTAAGCAAGTGATGAGCAGTTTTCCAGTCCTTGCGCTTCCAGATTTTACGAAGCCCTTCAACTTGGAGTGTGATGCATCAGGTGAGGGAGTGGGGGGCGTACTAATGAAGGAGGGGCATCCCATAGCCTTTCAGAGTCGGAATCTCTTGCCACACGAGAGGGTCTACCCCATATATGACAAGGAAATGCTAGCCATCATGCATGCGCTAGCCAAATTCAGACAATACTTGGTGGGGAACCAGTTTAGAGTGAGGATTGACCACAATATCCTCTGATTTTTGTGAAAATTCTATAATATAGAATCCTACTACAGCTACTGATTATATTTCTTCTATTGCATTCTTAACACAACTATTTAACATTTCACTATGTTAAATATCAAAATAAAATATGCCGCAAAATTCATGATAAATAAACAACATGAAAGAAATAGCACAAGTATTCACACATAGACACCGTTATTTTTGGACAATTGTCTCCAAAAAAACCCAACTCGGGAAAACCGGTGCAACAGATCTGAGGGTTTATTTATTATGCAGAATTTCTGAGTATAGATGTGTGATTGTGATTCTCAATCAATCACATGAGGAAATCTGATAAGAACATACTAGTGAGACAATTCTCACTTTACCACGAAGTTCTGGCACTGACCTGCACCCTCACTGAGTAGCTCTGCGTGATCTCTGCACAGTGACTACATCTCCCATGCTGGAACTGCATCACTACTACTACTTCTAGATATTTCTGCTTCATTTCTCACCACTAGAGGAGACTAGAGTATCTTCCCCTTCCAGAAATGTCCTTCGGAGACTGGATGAATCCTCAGCTGCCTCTCCAACTGAAATCGAAACTCCCTCTGCTGCTCTACACTGGCCTTAGGTAACTGATGCTTGGATATCACTGTGCAGTTGCTTGTGGCTCCCTCCTTCCTTCTCTTCCTGTACTCTTTTGGCTTCAGAAACTCTTCCTCCTGAATATTTCACCTTCCCCTCTCTGCAATTTAGAGTCACTTCGATTCTTCCTTCAACTAGAAGAAATCGATCTCTAGATTCTTTCTTCGTCTGATGTGTTTTCCAAATGCCCATCGAGCTCTCCTTTATAATATTTCAATGAATCATCAATGGCCAAGATTAAATCATAATCAAGGGCTAAGATTAACTGAGAGTTGATATGTGCCTTTTTCTAGAATATTCTTACTTGATTCAACTAATACACTTTAATTAATGAATTCCCCTAAGTATAGACTTAGGAAACCATTAAAAAATGATTAATTAATTTAATTAAATCATTTCTGAAACGAATCTTCCAAAACACTTTCTAGGTATTGTGAAATATACAATTCATAGCCTATATCTAAAATCTAAAGGCTAGAACACACCCAATGCTACCATCAATCAACAATTTTTCTTAGAGCAGAGACAACTTCAAGAGAGGCAGCAGAAGTGGGTCAGCAAGATTCAGGCTTATGACTCTGAAATCGAATATTTAAAAGGAAATCATAATGTGGTGGTTGATGCTTTGTCAAGGAGGCCAACATCCCTCTCACTGATGAGTATCGAGGCAGATTGGAAGGCCCAACTGCTAGTCGATTACTAAAAGAATCAATTTGCATGTGAGATCCTATACGGATAGGTGATGGATGACTGGTACTGGGTCATGGATGAGGTGATTTACTACTGGGACTAGATCTATTTGATAGCTAACTCCCAGCTGTGGGGAAATATTTTTCATGCAGCCCATGACTCTCCATTATCTAGGCACCAAGGGTTCACCAAGATCTACCGGACCATTAGAGAGAGGTTCTCATGGAAGGGCCTCAAGGAGGATGTTCTGAGACATGTCCTGGAATGCGAGGTTTTCCAGAGGAATAAGGGAGAGTTAACCCATCTGACAAGATTGCTACAGCCGCTTCCCATCCCTTAAGGGAAGTGGGAGAGTATTTCAATGGATTTCATCACCGGGTTGCCCATGGTGTAGGGCAAAGACTGTATCTTTGTTGTGGTCAACAGATTGATGAAGTACACACATTTCTTCACCATTTCAACCCAATACATGGCCTCTCAGGTGGTAGAGTTGTTTTTCAGCGACATTTTTAGATTGCATTGTCTCAGCGACCGGGATAGCATATTCATGGGTGGATTTTGGAAGGAGCTATTCCGATTGGTGGGCACAAAACTCACCCCAAGCATGAGTTACCATCTGCAAAAAAATGGGCAAACTGAGAAAGTTAACAATTGGTTGGAGGGATACTTGCGTAAATATATCACGGGGCAGCAGAAGGCTTGGTTGTGATGGTTGCACTTGCGGGAATACTGCTACAAAAAGACATTCCACATGTCTATTGGTATGACTCCCTTTTGTGCTTTGTATCGTTATGATGCACTAAATTTTTTTGATGTTATGTTTGGAGGTAGCAAGGCCCCTAGGGACATGTTGAAAATTGTAACTAGGTCGGTCTTCATGTAGACTATGTAATTATGTATTTTATGCAAAGAAGACAAAGATAATAAAATGTATTGTGTACTTGCTTCATGGGTTTCATTAGAAAGATTTTATTATAGGTTAAATGGACTTCTTCTTGATGTCTATTAGGGTTTGTCTTATATTTATAAGTGTAATTAAGAGTCATTAAAATGAAGTGTCTAGTCTGAAGAATGTTCTCCAAGACATTGCAAAAGAATGATCCATAATGGCACTCAAGACTTCCCAAATATACGTTGAATGATCAGCTCCTAAATTCGGCCTCCAGCAACTTGGCGAGACGGCCTACATATTGAAGGTAAGGTCGGACTTAACTTAGAAACAAAGCACTATACATATATATATATATATATATATATATATATATATATATATATATATATATATATATATATATATATATATATATATATATATAGTGTTGGAAAATTTGTAGATCCATTGGAAAAGATGAAGCGTAGATCTCTGATGTGATATAGGAAGGTGAAGCGTATATCTTTGACGTGATACAGGAAGGTGAAGTGGATATATCTGATGTGATACAAAAATAACAAGCAGATATCTCTGTCGTAGTATAGAAAATGAAAGTGCGAACAATATGGAGAATATTTTCAGTAAATATATGTAATAGAAATGCAGGCCATTTTTTAGAAATATAGTGTGGAAAAATTATGTGACTAAGTGCGTGTTTTACTTAGTGAGACAGTGAGTATATATTGCAGACCTTTGGACAGCGTGTATCACCATCTTAAAACTGAATAAAGAGCATATCTACGTGATGGTATCACATTGTGATAAGATGATGCAGTCTACGAATATGAAGTGCAGATATGTCTGAATAGCCTGTGGACTTTCTGAAGTTGTCCTAAAGAATAAATATGAAGATGTATAAAGGATTAGAGCAGGGTTTTTTGCGGGCATATCACGGACATATGTGTGGACTCTTCTGAGCAATAAATGGTGTAGATTCCATTATGAAGAAGTGTGGTTTCTCTATGAGATGAAAAACTGTGTTAAGTTCAAGAAGAAATATGAAGTCAATTATGGTATAACAGTGAGTGTATGTAGATAACTATGATGATCACTATGAAGATATATTTGTGGATGAAGTGTTATGTAAAGGACTGAAATGAATTTTAAAGTCAAAGGTCACTGCTTGATAAGAAAAGAGAGGAAAGTAAATCTATTATTTACTTTTTATCAGAGTTAATAAAAGAAAGGACAGAGTTTCTGAGTTCGGAATCTCCACAGTGAGCATTTTTACATCTACGTTTCGAGTCTAGAACAAGACCCATCATCAGGAAAAATGGGTCTTGTTCTAGACTCAAAACGTAGACGCAAAAATTCTCACTATGGATATTCCGAACTCAGAAACTCTAAACTCACACCATAGAAATCTAAAATCTATAAAAAGAAAGGACAGTTCATATTGGTGCAAGAAAGAAAGGTCAGCATGGAAGATAGACGAAGAAGAAATAACAAGGTCTTGGATGCATCCATAGGTCAAGGTTCTAAGTTTGGGTCATGGTACTTTTCATTTGAAGATCTATAAGAAGATTTCTTTGCAGGTTTTCCTCTCCAAGAGGGAGAGGTTTTGCCCTGGCTCTAGGAGCCTAATTTTTTGTCTCATATATTTTGATAATTGACTTGATGAAAGACTAACTAAGATAAAGAATACAAGACATAAGTAATTCAAGTAGGCTCACAAGTAATCATCAAGAAGAGAATTTGAATTATTCACTAGCCCACCAAATTCTCAACATGGTATCGAGCTAAGGTGTTAAATTAAAGGACTGCTTGACAAAGGAGACACTACAAGAAGCAAAGATCAGAGTTTGGGTCGAAGAATCAAATCAGTTTGCAAGGAAGACTCTCTAGCTATATCAACTCATTCAAGTAAGTTATATTTTCCATCACGGATTTACATACAAGACACTGGTAGAAGAGGACATCATCTTTTGAAGACATCCTTTACCATCAAGGATCCAAGATAACCTAGATTGAATTTTTCTATCTAAGAATAATCTCCTAACTTCCTCATCAAGGAAGCTGCTAAATGACAAAGTCAATTACTCAGTCACTTACTCAAGTAAGTATCTATGATTTTATCTAAATATATCAAAATGTCTTCTTTGCAAAGAAAGCTTCAAACTGGTTAGGGTTTCAAAATTTCAAAATGATCAACTCCTAAAGTCGACCTCCAACAGCTTGGCAAGTCAGCCTACATATTGAAGGTAAGGTCGGCCTTAACTTATAAAAAAAGCACTATATATATAGTGTTGAAGCTGTAGATCCATCAGAAAAATATGAAGCATAGATATATGATGTGATATAGGAAGGTGAAGCGTATATCTTTGACATGATATAGGAAGGTGAAGCGGATATATCTGATGTGATACAAAAAGAACAAGAAGATATCTATGTCGTAATACAGAAATGAAAGTGCGAACAATCTGGAGAATATTTTCGGAAAATATCTGATATAGAAAAGCGAGCCTTTTTCAGAAATACAGTGCGGAAAAATTATGTGACTAAGTGCAGGTTTTACTTAGTGATACAGTGAGTATATATTGCAGACCTTTGGACAGCATATATCACCATCGTAAAACTTAATAAAGAGCGTATCTACGTGATGATATGACATTGTGATAAGATGATGTCGTCTACAAAGATGAAGTGCGGATATGTCTGAATAGTCTGAAGACTTTTTGAAGCTATCCTAAAGAATAAATATGAATATGTATAAAGGATTAGAGCAGGGTTTAATTCAGGCATATCATAGACATATGTGTGGACTCTTCTGAGCAATAAATGGTGCAGATTCCATTATGAAGAAGTGTGGTTTCTCCGTGAGATGAAAAACTGTGTTAAGTTCAGGAAGAAATATGAATTCAATTATGGTATAACAATGAGTGTATGCGGATAACTATGATGATCACTATGAAGATATATTTGTGGATGAATTGTTATGTAAAGGACTAAAAGGAATTTGAAAGTCAAAGGTCACAGCTCGATAAGAAAAGAGAGGAAAGTAAATCTATTATTTACTTTCTCTCAGAGTTAATAAAAGAAAGGACAGTTCAGAGTGGTGCAAGAAAGAAAGGTCAGCATGGAAGATCGACGAAGAAGAAATAACAAGGTCTTGGATGCATTCATAGGTCAAGGGTCTAAGTCTGGGTCATGGTACTTTTCATTTGAAGATCTATAAGAAGAATTCTTTGCGGGTTTTCCTCTCCAAGAGGGAGAGCTTTTTCCCTGGATCTAGGAGCCTAATTTTGTGTCTCGTATATTTTGATAATTGACTTGATGAAAGACTAAATAAGATAAAGAATACAAGACATAAGTAACTCAAGTAAGCTCACAAGTAATTATCAAGAAGAGAATTTGAATTTTTCACTAGCCCACCAAATTCTCAACAGGACAAAGATTGGATCCAAGAGAGCCAAGACATTCTTAGGGATCTCAAGGATAACTTGGTGATAGCCCAGAATCAACAGAATATGTAAGAAAACTAAGGCCATGTGGAGAGGAATTTTGATGTGGGGGACTTATTTTACCTTCACCTTCAGCTTTACAGACAATCCATGCTAAAGTAGAAGGTGGCTGAGAAGCTCAAGGCTCACTTCTATGGACCATACAAGGTCATCCGGAGAGTGGGGGAGGTAGTATACGAGTTGGAGTTTCCACAGGGAAGTTGGATCCATAACATTTTTCATGTTTCTTTCCTAAAGAAGGCCTCAGGATAATGGGTGACAACAGCCACCAAATTCCCTCCTACTTATGATGAGGGGCACTTGGTGCTCCAGCGAGAGGCCAATCTTGACACCAGGGAGAGGCACTTGAGGAGCTGGGTGGTGAAGGAATACTTTATCTGATGGAGGAACCTTCCAGATGAGGATGCCACTTGGGAAGGGGATTAGATCCTCCAGCACCCATCGCTATAGTATCTTGAGGGAAAGCAAATTCTTGGTAGGGAGGACTGTAATATTACTAATTAGCAATTTCGCTAATTAGAATATTATTAATTTTGATAAATTTTGCTATCTATAATGTTAGGCGGAAATAAGGTGGGCCAAGGATCCACTAGTATTGTTTTGGAAAAGCTAAAGCCACTTCCTATCATCCTGTTGTAGCTGCTACAACACCCTCCAAATTTTTCTCTCCTTAAATTTTTGAGCCCCTAATCCTTGTGAAAAAGAGAATTCAGGCCCAAATTCACCTTTTCAAAATATCAAGTTGCTAAGTCACAAATATGGTTAACTCTTCAAAGTTGCGATCCCGCAACCTTGCGACCCTTCAGGTCACAAAGTCGCTGGGTTGCACATCAGTCCAAAAGAAAACATCTGCGACCTTGCGACCCAGCGACCCCTTAGGTCACAAGGTCGCAGAGTCGCAAGGTCACACATCTCATTAACTCATCTCATTTGCGACCTTGCAACCCTCATTTATTGCCCACATGTGTGACCCCTTATATATAGAAGGGTCGCATAGCTCGCATTCGACCTACATGACAGAGAAAGAAAACGCCTCTGACAAGCCAGCTGGAGCGCAATTTTCCCAGGTAAGTTGCCTAATCCTCCTGCCATTTATTTTCTAAGATAATTGTTACTATTTCTTCCCCTTACCCTAACCTTATGCTCTTGACCAAGGTCCCCGGAAATCCCTCTGCAAACCTGCCCCTCCTTCAGTTTTTTTCAAACCAATCAGATCTTGTGTAAATCTTATCTGCCCATTTCCCCTTTCAAGGACCTTTCCTAACTCACCAATGAAGACTCCTATGACCATGGAAGATGATATTATGGGCACTATGTGTGTTTTCTAAACCTCTTTCTGCCAAACGTCTGCCAAGCCCTAGAGCGACCCCGCGACCTGGAAACCTCAGTCACTAAGTCGCAGAGCTACTAGCTTGCATATCACGAAAAATTCAGAATGACGTGACCCACCAACTCAGTGACCTTGCGACCCAGTCGCAAGTCGCTAAGTCGCCAGGTCGCACTTTTGTAAAGATCTCGACCATCATGACCTAGCGACCCCGCGACCTCGCGACCTAGTCGCAAGTCGCCAGGTCACTAAGTCGCTCTTCTATGAAATTTCAAACCAATGTGACCTAGCGACTGGGCGACCAAGTCGCAAGGTCGCCAATTTGCAGGTTAACCCACTTCCTTGAAAATTATTAAGCAGAGGTAGGAACAACCCGCATATTTATAAATGATGGCATCTGTCTTATCGTGGGATTTTTTTATGAACATGCCAGGGGACATTGAACCCGAACTAGAGTGTGTATCCATCTTGTGAGCCTCAAGTGACATGAGGGATCCAACAGTTCACAAGAGAAACAAAAGCCTAGAAATATAAATCTCAGAGGAGGAAGTACCTCACTCTCTTCCCCCTAATTATGCATACATCGCCTGCATATTCGGCAAAGGGGACAGTATGAGATGGTACCAAGTGTATCAAGAATTTACAAAGCCTAAATTTCCCAAAGACCTCCCAGACTGACAGGCATACATTTAGGTTAAGAGATCTAAGCTGCACTACATGGGGGCCCATCCGCCAGTATTCCCATGCGCCGAGCTGATTGAATGGATCCTACAGAGGGTCGACCCCAAGATCTGGTTTATTTGGGACCATGCTGAGAATTCCTTCGCAAATCTCAAGGGGCAAGGTGCAGAATTCTATTATGCGCTTCCCGCTCGAGAGTAGACCTTCACTGATTAATGGGCCACTACTCATGCAGTTCCCATATCATAAACTTTGAAAGGATGGTGGGAAGATCTGGAAAAGTTCCGGCTCAAGAAGGATCACGAATATCAGACAGCAGGTCTCAGGAAGGTCTACAAATTCGTAGCTGCAATGCTATGTAGGATGTATGGTTGCCCAGATGCCACCTTGTTCAATGGCTCTTGGGTCTCTCTGATGTATGTTATCACTGTGTATAATACCCCCTTCAACTGGGCCAACATGATAGTAGTAGCCCTCAGGTCAAGCATATCTGCGGCACTGGCACCTGATGAAGGGTATGCGTCAGAATTTTACATGGCTTATTATCTCCTAGATGCAGTGTGCACTAGGTGCCACTTTGAGGGGTGGTCACATAACTGGGACCCAGAGAATGGCGGTCCAATTCACAAAGATCTAATGGTGTTTTGGGATTCCAGGTATAAGCAATACATAGAGTCAATTGTGGGTAGCTTCATCCCTGCTCTCTATGTGAAATTGTTTAAGAAAGACCCCCGATGCATGTCTGAGCGAGCCATGGAGACAATAACTCAGGTGGCCCACTAGTTTCCAGACACTGATAGTACCATTTTCCAAGTTTTCGAGAAGCTAAAGGCCCCTCACGCATTGCCCCGTTTCGTAACAGAATAGCTTATCCTTCAAGACACTTGTTATCATATGTTAGGTAGTTTCTCCAAATTCGTCACTAAGGGTAAGAAGAAGCCATGGCCCACCCTGCCACTCACCATCGACGGCTACACAGTAAAGGATTTTAGGGAAGTAGAAGCAGAAGACGAAAATATCAAGGGATTCTGTCTGCCTCCCTTGGCACACCGGACATATGATCCCGAGAGGATTATCCCCGCACACTGCAAGCAGGCCAAATTCAAATGGAGTTACCATCATACTGACTGCCCGGATGAAGATAGAATAAAGAATTGGTACAACAAGGATAGAGAGGTTTCTCCAGCAGAATCAAGTGATCAGGAGGAGCAGGACAACCAGACTTTAGAAGAAAGGGTTCATACACTGGAAGGAGCCTCATCCTCCAAAGCTAAGAAGCTGAGGACTGGTATAGGGCTTAACCCTTCCGCCCAACAAAGAGAAAATGAATCCAAAGCCAAAAAAGAGGCTGAAGAGAGAGCAAGGGAAGAGGATGCCAAAGCTAAACAAGAGGTCGAGAAAAAGGCAAGGGAAGAGGAGGACAAACAAAATAAGCAGCTAAAAGAAGAGCAAAGGAAGAATCGAGCAAAAGAAAACCGAAGAAGAAGGAAGAGGAAGAAAAGGCAGAATCTGAGCACCAGCTGTAAATAGAGCACGACAAAGCAGAAGATAAGTGCCAGCTAAAACTAGAGCAAGAAAAAGCAGAAGTCAAGCACCGACTAAAAGAAGAACGGGACAAGGCAGAAGCAGAGTGCCAATTGCAAGAAGAGAAATATAAGGCTGAAACAGAACAGAAGAGGAAGGAGGAAGAAAGTAGGAAGTCATAAGAAGATTCTTCCAAGGAAACATTGCCTCCAGAGATAGAGAAGCAAACCAGATTTCCACACATCAAAGTACCTCAAACAACTCCTCCACCCAATGTGTGCTTTGCCCTCTTGGAATTGAGTACCTTCGAGGATTTAGATGAGGGAGTTCTTGATCTTACTAGACTCACCTACGATCAATTCGCACACAAGATCAGGCAAGAAAAGAGAAGATGTTTAGCATGAGACCCTGCTACACCCCTCACAATCACTTCAGAGAAGGATATAGTCTTGGACACCAGGACCAATCCGGTCATGATTGCATCAGCTGGTACCACTTTTGTAGCAGCCATCGAGGATAACGTGAGCAGGATAAGCAGAGAAATTCTATCCCTATAGAATAAATTACAGGCCTTCGAACTTAAGACAACTAAATCAGAATAATAAAAGAGGGCACTACAAGAAGAGGTCTGACAACTTCAGGCCAGGGATGCCCATACTAATGAAATATCACTCACTGTACAGGGAGAGCTGGTCACTTTGGAGGCCACCATGAAACAGGTATATGAAGAATTGTTCACAATAAAACAAACCGTAGCGCCACTACTAAAAGCACAGGCAGAAAATAAGAGAAGAAACAACCAGCTGAGGGAAGCTTCTACTGCCTTAGACAGGATATTGGACTGGTCTAGTATGTATCCACAAGCTCTGGGCACGTTTCCTAGAAAGGATTGGATTTCCACCCAGAATGACAAGGTTCAAATCTGGATAAAGGTACAATCCAAAGAGAAGCTCATCAAGGATCTTGAGAAAGTAATTTCCGCATATGAACATCTGATTAGTGGCATCAACTCAATGGTCAGATTACACCACATCCCATCTCTGGGTACACTGGGTGAAGAGAAAACATGGGAAGAGGTCTCCAAAGATATACAAGCATTCCTACAGCCCATAGGGCAAGTGACCACCTCTCAAGACCTACTGGCATGAAGAGAAAACATGGTTCAATTCGTCATCACACCAATTCGAATCTATACTAAACTGGCCTCCTTGTCAAATCATATCACAATAAAGAGGGAAACCTTGATTCCAAATTCTCTCGAGTTTCTTCACAGGTTGAGGGAGGATACACCTCAAGTTTCCCCAGTAGCTGCAGATTATCGGGCCTGGTAGAGTTATCTCAAAGAGCAGCAGATAGATGTTCCTGACCTTGCAATCACTCAACTACTCCCATGACCAAGTTACATATCGCAGCAAGTAGAAAAGGTAGAAAGTAGCAACAGCTAAGGGGTCGCAGGTCGCAGTTATAGCCCAGGTCACAAGGCATAAATTCTATCAAGTTGTAAAGCATCCCAACGGTCAGGAAGATGAAAATTCGGGGATACCCAAGGGTAAATTTTGTCCTATAAAATACCCCTTCGAGGAATTGTAAAAGGATATTTTTTTCGACTCCAAAGGAGAAAAGAATTGTATAGCATTGAATGCACTCTTTATGAATGAATACAAGCACTTTTTTTTATTCCACTCTTGGATCTGATGGGAGTTAATGTGTTAACATTGTGAATATTTTGTCTTATGTATCTGATATCTTTCTGATTAAATCATCTGTGTTTTTCGCTTATATCATTTATACATTTCAGCTCACTAAATGTTGTTGATGATGTTAGGTTGTTCATAAAGAAAATTTTAAGCAACTCTATTACTAACATTTATCTCATCTTTGGAAACTGCTTAAGGAAGTGAAGGGCGCTCTAACCATAAAGAAATATTTCTTCTATGGTTTGAACATATTTTTACAAGCATGACCCTGATGATGTGCTGCTAATACCACTTCCTTGGCTGCATGTATTTTTTAAACTCATATTTATATTCATAGTGTTTTATGTTCATTGAGACGCATCAACAATTTGCATTATACCATCTAAATAATCATGCGTTCACAGGTTTGCAGGGCTCGTTTGTGTCCGAGAAAAGGAGTATTCAGCGGTAGCTCAACCCACACCCCGGACGGGATCCCTATCACAAACAGTTTAGAGTCTAATTGGGACTTTACATCGGGGAGATCCCTTACTGTTGGCCGTACATATTTTTGCGTCAACAGATTTGGCGCTAGAAGGAGGGCCTGAATGGCATGCTCCCAGCACACAAGTAACATCCTGTTACAAACTCCCCAAGGGGAGATCATGTATGAAAACATCGGTCCTCCACTCTTAGAAAATTCCCAGGAGGAGGGAGCCCCTTACTATGAGGTCACTTTAGATCAACTAAGGACTCTGTGCCCGATCACCCACAACCTCTTCAGGGGTTTGCAGCATGCCCTGGTCACTAGTTCCCTGGCCAATCCCAGAACTCCCGCAGCTAACCATACTCACCAGGGAACCCTCATCAACTCCCTACCCCAACTCGTGGGTCTCATGATCGAAGATTATGTAGACGCAGTTGAGCATAATTTTGAAGAGCCCCCAGACAACCCTCGAGGGGCTGAAGAAGGCGGCCCAAAATCACTGAACCATAACCCAACACCGACCCTCAACCCAACCAAACTCTGAATGATAACACTCAAGAAAACAACCCACCTAGAGGAGGAGCCGGGAGGGGCCGGGGAAACAAAGGCCAAGAAAACAGGGGTCGGGGACAAGGCCAGAATGCAGGCCACCACCATCACCATAGAAACCAGAATATATTTCCATTCCTTTATAACTAGAGAAACATCATGGATGTAGGGAAACGAGGGAGGAATCAGGACATGCAGTCCCATCATGAAGGCACAGGGAGCGAGTCTGAAAGTGAAATAGAGCATGTTTACATACCACGCCACCAGCAGGTTAGGCGTTTGTAGCCATTGGCTTAGATGGAAAAATCTCCTTTAGCCCTCCATGCCCCCCTCCATGACATGCCCTCGCATCCCGAGAACCACCTCCCCAAGTTCGACCCCGAAAAGCGTACGTTGGCCGAAGATCACATAAGTAACTTTTACCTGGCCTTGCAAATGATGAGAGTATAATCTGACGATGTAGCATGCCATATTTTTCCTCATAATTTATAGAATAAATCTGCCACCTGGTACCGATCCCTCCCTGTTGCTTCCATTTCTTCCTGGGAGTAGTTCCGCGGTATTTTCCTTCAAAAAATTTCGAAAGACAAAAATCCTTCCATGCTCACAGAACTTAGTACTTTGAAGTGTTAGAAAAAAAATAAATTCAAAGATTTCAATCAATGCTTCGCTACGATATTGAACAAATTTCCGTCGAATATGGCCTTAGACGATTCCATCACCATCGACTACCACACTCGGGCTCTCCCTCGGGATATTGTCGTATTCGTGAAGCAAGATGCTAGAGCTACCCTGGTGGAAAATTACACCATTTCCCTAGCTATTGAAAGGGATATGCTATCCATAGGAGCCATCGACCATGAGGGTTGAGATGATCAAAAGCCGACCACGAAGAGAGCCCAATCCTCAAACCATAAATCCAGATACAAAGACAAGGACCCCTTTGATTTCAAAAGTATCACAAAATCCCTCAAGTTACTGACCAACGAAATCTCTGATCTAAAGAGGAAGAACAATGATTATGTCCCATGTTCTAAGACGCAGAAACCTTTCTTCAAAAATAATAACCCCGCTGTGAACTAGCCCCCGTCAAACTCAAGTGCTGGCCTCAACGTCGAAGAAATCGGCAAGGACAATTTTTGTTCTTTCCATCAAGCCTCCCACTCAAAGAAAACTTTCCCCCAGTGGATTAATATCATGACCATCATGGTGAATCAACTCCTGGAAGACCAAACCCCTGGAAACCTATAAGAGGAGGCTATTTCAGACAATGAGGAGGCCTCCCCTCCAGATGAAGTCATGGGTTCCACTGTCCTCACATTCGAGGTCATCTGCGGAGAGTCTCCCCTTTTCACAACTGGGATAAACTTGGCTGACAAACCTACATCTAAACCCCCTCGAAACTATGGCTTGAGGAGAAAAGGCCCGGTCCCTGAGCAGTCCTTCGAAGAAAAAAGAAAAAATTTCTTAAGGAAAATCCTGCCACCAAACGCAAAAAACCAAAACAAGACTCCTGAAAAATTTAGTCCAACTAATCCCCGAGAAGGCCCCAAGGCTAAAGCTTCATCATTTTCCCCTAAAACCACCACCGAACTTACCTCACACACCAATTCTAGGTACAACATTTTCGAGGATATGAAGAAGACCCAGGCCAACATTTCTCTCTACGAGATCACTCGCATTGCTAACCAGCAAGATCTTATCCTCAAGGCATTTTCCAATCTACCGGTGACCAAACCCATGAGCACCACATCTTCCCAACTGCTGCTAGTCTCCAATCCATCATGAATGTCGTAAATGCCAACTTCGGGGGATCCACACCACCTTTCCTCCTCTCCTTCGAGATCTTTAACTTCAATGTCCATAATTGCCTCATCGATTCTGGTGCATCCACGAATGTTATGCCCTTATCCGTATGCAAGAAGTTAAACATCCGCCCTGAGAAAACTGACGCCGGGATCATTCAACTCGATAGATCTCAAGTCCCTACAGTAGGCGAGTTAAACAACGTCATCATCTTCCTATCCTCCGATTCTAGAGTACATCAATGCATTGACATAGTAATCGTGGATATTTCCAAGGCCTATGGCCTTCTGTTGAGCAGATATTGGTCCAGCAAGCTGCAGGGATACTTTTCCACTAATTGGTCCCACTTATGGCTCCTGTACAAGGGCAAGAATGACCAAATCCGGGTCGAAAGTGAGCCGTACATGAAATACACTATGACCGATCTGGACGCAACTAACGAGCCAGTCAGTTTTGCACAAGAAGAGCTCAATATGTGTTTCTTGGAATCCATTTTTGGGTGCTATCAAACTCCCCAATCTCTGATCACTCAATAAGTCCAGTCTGAGCTACTGTTGGTCATTGAAAAACCCTCCACCTCAATGAAATACCCATTAGAAACTGCTACGTTGAGTGCGTCCCCAATGTGCTCGGATAGCCTTGTCAAATCAAAAGATGAAATATGGACCCTGTACTATGACAGTTCCAAAACCCAGGACGAGGTTGGCGCAGGCTGTATCTTTTTGGACCCTCAGAAGAACAAGTTTCTAAGTTCTTTCCAGCTAGAGTTCCAGTGCACGAATAATACAGCTGAGTATGAGGCATTGCTGCTCGGACTAAAAAAGGCCATAGATCTAAAAGTTCATTGTTTAAAGGTAATTAGCGATTCTGAGATTATCACTTGGTAGGTACGTAACACCATCCATTGCTTGTCTCCACATCTGCAAGGTTACCAGCAAGAGGTATGGCATCTAATTTCTACTTTTGATGCTTTCAGTATTAAATCCATACTTAGAATGCACAATGCAGCAGCTGATACACTTGCCAATGCTACCGCTAGGTTCACCCCACTTAGATATTGATTTTATATTGAAGTTATTTACAAGCCATTCGTACCAGATAATGTCACTAATTTGCGTGTCTTCAATGATGACCAACAAGTACTGGATTTCATGCTCAATATGGATGTGTTCAAAGACGCAGTTATAGAAGAATAGGATCATGATCAGGCCTTGCAAGAGGAACTATGAGATCGGAAATAAAATCCCATACCCAAAGGGATCGTGTCACTCGAAAAAAAATTTGACCTACAGAACCGTTTCCAAGGACCCCCCCAACACGAAGGTGCAAAGTTCCACGTTAGCGCACCGAAAAAAAATATCGGGACAGACAAGGATCCAAAGCTCATCAATCTGGGTAATGAATGCACCCCTGAGGAGAGGCAATCATTCACTGAGTTATTTAAGAAATACCGAGATGTGTTTTCCTGGACATATGATGAGCTATGATCTTATGATACATGGATCATCCAGCACGTGATACCCATGAAGGAAGGAGTGAATATTTTCCAACAGAAACTAAGAAAAGTACACCCCACCTTAGAGCCAATGATCCAAAAGGAACTAAAGAAGCTCTTGGATGCACGTATAATTTTTGAAGTTCGAAATTCAACCTAGGTGTCAAACTTGTTCCCATTTCGCAAGAAATCTGGTGAAATCCATTTGTGCGTAGACTTCCAGAATTTAAACAGAGCCTCCGACAAGGACAACTATCTGGTGCCCCCTATGGAGAAAATCCTTCAAGTTGTATTGGGGTCGGAAATGTTCTCTTTATTGGATGTGTTTTCAGGTTATAATCAAGTACTAGTGGTTGAACTCAATCAGCTCAAAACCACATTTAGAACTAAATGGGGAACATTTGCATTCAGATGCATGCCCTTTGGCTTGATTAATTCCGGCACTACCTTCCAAAGAGCCATGGACATCGCCTTCAGAGGCCTCATTGGGAAAAGTGTAGTAGTATACCTTGATGACGTCACCATTTTTTCAAAACACAGATCTGAACACCTACACCACCTCAAGCAGATCTTTGAAAGGTGTCGGAAATATAGGATCTCACTGAACCCGAAAGAAAAGCATTTTCGCTATCTCCGAAGGAAACTTGTTGGGGCACATAATAACTCAAGACGACATAGTATTGGATCCAGAACATGCAAAAGTCATCACTCAAATACCACCCCCAAGTGGTAATAAATCTATGCAGTCTTTCCTCAGAAAAATCAACTTCGTCCGAAAATTTATATCATATTTCGGCAAAATCGTGAAACCATTGCAAGGTATGATTATGAAAAATTATAACTTTAAATGGAATCCTCCTAAGGAAGAAGTGTTCGATAACATCAAACGGGCCATCGCGGAAGCACCTGCTCTTCATAGTCCGAATTTCAACAAAGGCTTTATCTTGTACACCTTTGCCTCAGATTCATCTTTGGATGTCGTCCTCACTCAGAAAGATGACAACAACGATGAGTGGACCATATAATTTACGAGTGTTGGATTACAAGGTGCCGAGCTGAATTATCCAGATATTGATAAGCAAGCTTACGCAGTGTACAAGGTAGTTAAACACTTCAGGCCATATATTTTGAAGAGTCATGTCACAGTCTTTGTGCCTCACCCAGTTGTTCGCTCACTTTTCGTAGAGCAAGAGCTAGGCAAGAGACGAGGCAACTGGATGACGTGCCTTCAATAATATGACCTGGAATTCAAGACAACACACATTATAAAGGGCCAAGGACTATGTCAGATGGTCGTGGAGGCAGCAGACTCATGAAGTAGTGAAGAAGAGAGTTGGGAACACAAAATCGACATGTATCAAGTTGATAGCATATCTCAGCATAATACCTCCTCATGGTACGTTGATCTCCAGCAATATCTGAAACACGGTACCACGGGCCCCACTTTAGCCACTCAGCAGAAACGTGCATTAAGATTTAAAGTTGTATCCTACCAACTGGTGCAGGGTAAGGTGTTCCGCAAACACCACAGCGGTGTCCTACTACGCTTTTTGGAGTATGATGAAGCACATAAAGTTTTGGCGGAATTCCATGATGGTCCAACGGGTGGACACTATGCGGGGGATACCACTGCTAACAAGATCATGCATCCCGGTTTCTATTGGCCTACTCTATTCAAATATGCGCACGCCTATGTTATAAAATTCCAACAATGCCAAAAGTTCGCAAATAGGGAAATATGGCCTCCTTCCCCATTCTATTCCGTTGCAGTGGAAGAACCATTTCAGTAGTGGGGGCTGGACGTGATTGGGGAAATATTTCCACACTCTTCCAAGCAACATAGATACATCCTCACAGCCACAAACTACTTCACAAGGTGGGTTGAAGCAATACCGTTGCATCAAGTCAGTGATCAAGAGGTAATATCCTTCATCAACCAATGCATCATGATCAGGTTTGGCATTCCAACCTCCCTTTTTTTTGATAATACAACATATTTTTCATCTTTTAAATTATATGATTTTTCTCTGGAAAATGGTATAGTGCTAAAATATTCTGCCAATTATTACCCCCAAGGAAATGGGTTAGCTGATTCAACTAATAATAACCTCATCCACATCATCAAAAAGACTTTTTTGTCCCAACAACGAAATTGGCATAACGCTCTCCATAATGCCCTATGGGCTGATCGGGTTGCACCTAAGCCATATTTGGGGACCTTCCTGTTTTTTTTTGTGTACGGAAAAGAAGTTATTCTTCCTCCCAACTTGTCTCTCCCAACCCTTCAATTATCACAAGAGACTCATGGCACCCCTTTCCCTTCCTTACAAGCCTGAATAGACACGTTATTGAAGCTGGAGGAGGAAAGGCTAAAAACCCGGGAAAAATTCGCCATCCACCAAAGTCGAATAAAACGATGGTTTGACAAGAATTCTGCCGGAAACAAATTTTTCGAACTAGGTGACCTGGTCCTCAAGTGGGACAATCTCATAAGGGTAAAGGAAAACACTCCAAATTACAGGCCCTGTGGACAGAACCCTTCTGGATTAAAGAAAAGGTCAGCTCCCATACCTACAGGCTACAGACCCTTGAAGGGAGAATTGAGGTCCTCCCAGTAAACGGGCACAACCTTAAACATTATTTCACTTGACAGTGCTGAGGGGGCCGTCATCATACCCTGTACCATATGTCTATTGTTTTTTTTGTTTCATTTTCCTTTGTTTTATTTTTTGTCTTTGTTCTCAGTTTTTTTTTGTTTTCAGTAAGCCACTTGTTCCAAGTAGGCTCCCATTGACCTTGTCCCCTATAACATCCCAAGTTGAAGGAGGGATGTAGACATTAATCAATTGGCAATGTTGTGCCGGAATCTATGCTAGTGAAGAAACACCCCTAAAACTCAAAAGGGACACAAGCTTGCCTATGATATGCACTCAGTGGGGAAAACACAGCTAAGTTCCAAGAACCAAGCACAAGTAGCCTGCCTAGTATGATGGCCCAAGGGACTGCTGTACAAAAGAAAGTCTCGATGTGATCGGTCACTAGATGGAAAGCGGGAAGAGCTAACCACAAGAGACAAAAGGACATCTGGTAAAAACCAAAAAAAAAAAGTCCCCATACAGACCAGGAGCAACCTCTCTTGCAAGCAAAATAAGTCGGGATCCCTCATCCGCCCCAGGAAAAAAATTCCACAATTAAATAAGTTCCCCGAGCACATTTAAAATAAGTGAAAACTAGCACATGAATAAGGGTAAAGGATTGAGAAGGGCTTCCTACACAGAGAGGCGATGCAATGACTCCGCTGGGGTACTGACCAGGCTCACTGGCATTGGAGCAACGTCTGTGACTCCTAGGCAGTGACTCTGCTGAGACCACTAGGTTCGCTGGCAGTGAAGCAACACAATGAGGAGGAAATAATATACCGGATCATGGAAATATCTGAGGTTACTCCAACCTTTTCCGTTCGGTCTCCTGGAATGAAATATGATAGACCCGCACCCCGGGACACGCAGATAGGTGGAGAAAACATGCAAGGTCCAAGAAAAAAGTAGTAGGACCAACGAAATGGAAGGATCAGCAGGCTGAGCCCCACCCCCCACTCGATGAAGCACCAGCAGAAATCCTGGGTCCTACCAGCGAATCGCCATTTGTTGTAGCTACTACAACACCCTCCAAAATTTTTCTCTCCTTAAATTTTTGAGCCCCTAATCCTTGTGAAAAAGAGAATTAAGGCCCAAATTCACCTTTTAAAATTCTCAAGTCGCTAAGTCAAAAATATGGTTTACTCTTCTAAGTTGCAACCCCACCACCTTGCGACCCTTCAGGTCTCAAAGTCATTGGGTTGCACATCAGTCTGAAACCAAACATCTGCGACCTTGCGACCCCGCGACCCCACGACCCCTTAGGTCGCAAGGTCACAGAGTCGCAAGGTCGCACATCTCATTAACTCAGCTCATTTGCGACCTTGCGACCCTCATTTATTTCCCACACGTGCGACCCCTTTATCTATAGAAGGGTCGCATAGGTCGCATTTGACCTGCATGACAGAGAAAGAAAATGCCTCTAACAAGCCAGCTGGAGCATGATTTTCTCAATAAGTTTCCTAATCCTCCTTCTTTTTCTTTCTAAGATAATTGTTACTATTTCTTCCCCTTAACCTAACCTATTTTAACCCTATTATGCTCTTTACCAAGCTCCCCAATAATCCCTCTGCAAACCTGCCCCTCCTTCAGTCTTTTTCAAACCATTTAGATATTGTGTAAAGCTTATTTTCCCCTTTCCCCTTTCAAGGAACTTGCCTAAATCACTAGTGAAGACTCCTATGACCATGGAAGACGATATTATGGGTGCTATGTGTGTTTTTTGAACCTCTTTCCACCAAACGTTCGCCAAGCCCTAGAGTGACCTGGCGACCTTTCGACCCCGCGACCTAGCAACCTCAGTCGCTAAGTCGCAGAGCCTCTAAGTAGCATATCACAAAAAATTCAAAATGACGCGACCCAGTGACTCAGCGACCTTGTGACCTAGTCGCGATTCGCTAAGTCGCCAGGTCGCACTTTCGTAAAGATCTCGACCATCGCAACCCAGTGACCCTGTGACCTCGAGACCTGGTCGCAAGTCACCAGGTCGCTAAGTCACTCTTCTGTGAAATTTAAAACCAACGCGACCTAGCGACTGTGCGACCAAGTCACAAGGTTTCCAGGTCGCAGGTTAACCCACTTCCTTGAAAATGATTAAGCAGAGGGAGGAACATCCCGCATATTTATAAATGATGGCATCTATCTTATCGTGGGATTTTTTTATGAACATGCCAGGGGACATTGAAGCCAAGCTAGAGTGTGTATCCATCTTGTCAGCCTCAAGTGACATGGGGCTTCCAGTAGTTCGCAAGAGAAACAAAAGCCTAGAAATAGAAATCTCAGAGGAGGAAGTACCTCACTCTCTTCCCCCTAATTATGGAGACACCACCTGCATATTCAGCAAAGGGGACAGTATGAGTTGGTACGAGGTGTATTAGGAATTTACCAAGCCTGAATTTCCCGAAGACCTCCCAGACTGACAAGCATACATTTAGGTTAAGAGATCCAAGCTGCACTACGTGGTGGACCATCCACCAGTATTCCCATTCGCCGAGCTAATTGAATGGATCCTGCAGAGGGTCGACCCTAAGATCTGGGTTATTCAGGACCATGACGGGAAGTCCTTCGCAAATCTCAAGGGGCAAGATGAAGAATTCTATTATGCTCTTCCCACCCAAGAGTAGACCTTCACTGATGAATGGGCCACTACTCATGCAGTTCCCATATCAGAAACTTTGAAAGGATGGTGGGAAGATCTAGAAAATTTTCGGCTCAAGAAGGATTACAAATATCAGACAGCAGGTCTCAGGAAGGTCTACAAATTCGTAGCGGCAATGCTATGTAGGATGTATGGACACCCAGATTCCACCTTTTTTCAATGGCTCTTGGGTCTCTCTGATGTAAGCTATCACTGTGTACGATACCCGCTTCAACTTGGCCAACATGATAGTAGCATCCCTCAGTTCAAACATATCTACGACACTAGCACCTGATGAAAGGTATGCGTTGAAATTTTACATGGCTTCTTATCTCCTAGATGCAGTGTGCGCCAGGTGGCACTTTAAGCAGTGGTCACATAACTGGGAACCAGAGAATGGCGGTCCAATTCACAAAGATCTAATGGTGTTTTGGGATTCCAGTATAAGAAAGACATGGAGTCAATTGCGAGTAGCTTCATCCCCACCCTCTACGTGAAATTTTTTGGAAAAGACCCACCATGCATGTTTGAGCGAGCCATGGAGACAATAACTCAGGTGGCCCACTGGTTTCAAGACACTAATATTACCATCATCCGAGTTTTTGGGTTGCTCAAGGCCCCTCACGCATTACCCCATTTTGTAACAGAAAAGCTTCTCCTCCAAGAAAATTGTTATCATATGTCAGGCGATTTCTCCAAAGTCCTCACTAAGGGTAAGAAGAAGCCATGGCCCACCCTGCCACTCACCATCGGCGCCTACACACTAAAGGATTTTAGGGAAGTAGAAGCAGAAGCTGAACAGATCAAGGGATTCTGTCTGCCTCCCTTAGCACACCGGACATATGATCCCGAGAGGATTATCCTCGCACACTGCAAGCGGGCCAAATTCAAATGGAGTTACCAGCATACTAACTATCCAACTGAAGATAGAATAAAGATTTGGTACAACAAGGATAGAGAGTCTACTCCAGTAGAATCAAGTGATCATGAGGAGCAGGACAACCAGACTTTAGAAGAAAGGGTTCATACACTGGGAGGAGCCTCATCCTCCAAATCTAAGAAGTCGAGGACTGGTACAGGCCTTAACCCTTCCGCCCAACAAAGAGAAAAGAAATCCAAAGCCAAACAAGAGGCCGAAGAGAGAGAAAGGGAAGAGGAGGCCAAAGCTAAACAAGAGGTCAAGGAAAAGGGGAGGGAAGAGGAGGCCAAAGATAAACAAGAGGTCAAGGAAAAGGGGAGGGAAGAGGAGGACAAATGAAAGAAGAAGTTTAAAGAAGAGCAAAGGAAGAAGCGGGTAGAAGAAAACCACAAGAAGAAGGAAGAGGAAGAAAAGGCAGAAGCTGAGCGCCAGCTGAAAATAGAGCAGGACAAAGCAGAAGCTGAGTGCTAGCTAAAAATAGATTAGGAAAAAGAAAAAGCCGAGTGCCAACTAAAATAAGAACATGACAAGGCGGAATTAGAGTGCCAATTGCAAGAAGAGAAACATAGGGCTGAAACATAACAGAAGAGGAAGGAGGAAGAAAGTAGGAAGTCACAAGAAGATTCCTCCAAGGAAACACCGCCTCCTGAGATAGAGAAGAAAACCAGATTGCCACACATCGAAGTACCTCAAAAAACTCCTACACCCAATATGCGCTTTTCCCTCTCGGGATTGAGTACCTTTGAGGATTTAGATGAGGGAGTGCTTGATCTTACTAGACTCACCTACGATCAATTCGCACACAAGATCAGGCAGGAAATGAGAATATGTTTAGCACGAGGCCCTACTGCACCCCTCATAGTCACTTCAGAGAAGGATATAGTCTTGGACACCAGGACCAATCCGGTCATGATTGCATCAACTGGTACCACTTTTGTAGCATCCACTGAGGAGAATGTGAGTAGGATGAGCAGAGAAATTCTATCCCTGCAGAATAAATTACAGGCCTCCAAACTCAAGACATCTAAATCAGAACAAGAAAAGAGGGTGCTACAAGAAGAGGTTCGACAACTTCAGGCCAGGGATGCCCCTAATAATGAAATATCATTCACTATACAGGGAGAGCTGGTCACTTTGGAGGCCACCATGAAACAGGTATATGAAGAATTTTTCACAATAAAACAAATTGTAGCATCACTACTGAAAGCACAGGCAGTAACTAAGAGAAGAAACACACAGCTAAGGGAATCTTCTACTGCCTTGGATAGGATATTGGACTAGTCTAACAGGTGTCCACAAGCTCCGGCCAAGTTGCCTAGAAAGGATTGGATTGCCACCCAGAATGACAAGGTTAAAATATGGATAAAGGTACAATCCAAAGAGAAGCTCATCATGGATCTTGAGAAAGTAATGTCCACATATGAACATTTGATTAACAACATCGACTCAATGGCTGGAGTACACCACATCCCGTCTCTGGGTACATTGGGTGAAGATAAAACATGGGAAGAGGTCTCCAAAGATATACAAACATTCCTACATCCCATAAGGCAAGCGGCTGCCTCTCAAGACCTGCCGGCATCAAGAGAAAACATGGTTCAATTCATCGTAACACCGGTTTGAATCTATACTAAACTGGCCTCCTTGTCAAATCAGATAACAAGCAAGAGGGAAACCTTGATTCCAAATTACCTCGAGTGTCTTCACAAGTTGAGGGAGGATACACCTCAAGTTTCCCCAGTAGTTGCAGGTTATCAGGCCTAGCAGAGTTATCTCAAAGAGCAGCAGATAGATGTTCCTAACCTTGCAATCACCCAACTACTCCCATGACCAAGTTACATATCGCAACAAGTAGCAAAGGTAGCAAGTAGCAACAGCTAAGGGGTCGTAGGTCGCAGTTATAGCCCAGATCACAAGTCGCAAATTCTATCAAGTCGCAAAGCATCCCAACAGTCAGGAAGACGAAAAGTCGGGGATACGCAAGGGTCAATTTTGTCCTATAAAATGCCACTTCGGGGAAATGTAAAAGGATATTTTTTTTCAAGGACTCCAAAGGAGTAGAGAATTGTATAGCATTGAATGCATTCTTTATGAATGAATACAAGCACTTTTTTTAATTCCACTCTTAGATCTAATGAGATTTAATGTGTTAACATTGTGAATATTTTATCTTATGTATCTGATATCTTTCTAATTAAATCATCTGCGTTTTCCGCTTATATCATTTATACATTTCAGCTCACTAAATGTTGTTGATGATGTTAGGTTGTTCGTATAGAAAATGTTAAGAAACTTTGTTACTAACATTTATCTCATATCTGGAAACCGCTTAAGGAAGTGAAGGGCGCTCTAACCATAAAGAACTATTTCTTCTGTGGTTCGAACATATTTTTACAAGCATGACCCTGATGATGTGCTGCTAATAGAACTTCCTTGGCTGCATGTTTTTTTAAACTCATCTTGCTATTCATAGTGTTTTATATTTGTTGAGACTCATCAACCATTTTCATTGTACCATCTGGATAATCATGCGTTCACAGGTCTCCAGGGCTCATTCATGTCCGAGAAAAGGAGTATTCAGTGGTAGCCAGACCCACACTCGGACTGGATCCCTATCACAAACGGTTTAGAGTATAATTGGGACTTTACACTAGGGAGATCCCTTACTGTTGGCCAGACATATTTTCACATCAACACATCCCCAAGAGAAAAATTGTGGCCTTATTGGGGTTCAGGTGGCCAGCATCGAATGACTGTAGCTCCTTAGGTGGCAACATGAGAGAGGCACGAAATAGGCAGTGCTGGGATTCGATCGATGGAGGGATAATGCAGTCTATGGTGAGCCCAAGAGGAGAAGTTGAGGTTCATTTGAAAAAAGGAAGGAAGGGCATCCTCATTCCCCATTCATTCACTTAACTTCTGATTTTTATTTTGACATATCACGCTCACGCTGGGTGCCAAGTCTGCAGTGCTGTTTAGCACACGATATTTTTAGGCGAAGATCTAAATCTCTGCCTTGGGGGACTTCGAGTGCCTGCTCAGGAGAGGAGATTCACCTAGTCAGTGAAGTATGCTCTAAACCTTATCACATAAGCCTTGAAGACTCCACTTCATATGATTCACAAGTCCAGTTTTAAACATCTTATATATACATAATATAAGCAGTGATGAATTCGACCTACAAGCATGTTGTAGGGTTGGCCTAAAAGTAGAAGAGATGCACTATATATAAGAAGGTTGCAACTAATTTTAAGGATAGGAAATGTGGATAGTTCTGAGGTGTTTACAGCATGATAAATATTTGAACAAATGCGAAGTTATTAGGCAGTATTCAAGCATTAAAGTGTGGATCTGTTTGCAGAAGGTTTGTGGATTGCTCTAATATAGACAGTGTGGATAAGTTCTGAAAAAAAAGTGTGTGTCACGGCATAGAAGCTGTGGATTAGTCTAAGGAAAGGTGCAGTTCATCTGAGGTAATCCTATTGGTGTACACATACAATACTTGTGGAATATAATCTATGATTTATGCATAGCAGAGTCTGTGGGTAATCCGTAGTAAGGAGCATTCAGAAAGTGTGAAAAAGAGACGAAGGTAAATATGTGATTTACCTTCCTAATTAATGTTCATAAAATAAATTCATTATATCTCCAGTAGATAAAGCTTCAGGGATATGAGAAGTGAAGGATAAGATATTGAATTATCTTGTATCCAATATCTGAATAAGCGAGAAGGAGAGTTAAAAAGATATACTTAGAGATTGAGTTCTCTAGTGTTGGTGCAGGTTAGTGCAGGTCGGTACAAAAAAGAAGGATCAGCTTTGGAGGTCAACAAAGAAGCAGTGACAAGGTCTTTGAAGCATACATAGGTCAAAGGGTCTGAGTCTTGGTCATGTTACTTATCATCTGAAATTCTATAAGAATAATTTCTCGTGGGTTTTTCTCTCCAAGAGGGAGAGGTTTTTCCCTGGCTTGAAGAGCCTAAATTTTTGTCTCTTGTATTTTGGTAATTGACTTGATGAAAGACTAAATAAGTTAAGAAGAGAAGACATAAATAAATTAAGTACACTCACAAATAATTATCAAGAAAAGAATTTGAGTTAATCACTGCCCCTCCAAATTCTCAACACCTAACAGGGTGATTGCTCATCATTTGGGGAAATTTTGCAGTGATTTCTTCAAGTGTGAAGCTTCAACCAGTAGCACAGTGGGTCAAGCCCAACAGGGGAAATTTTCCGATGTCAATCATTACACAATTCCTTCACGGGTTTTTTTGGGTGTCTTGAATAGAGTCCGGTGTCAAAATACCAAAATTTTCTGAGTGCTAGAAGCAACCCAACCAGTAGTCCGAAGCTTGCAGTAGCAGCATTTCTAATCAAAGCAACGCAACACCAAAGCCACACAGAGACATTTCTAGAAGGACATACCAACTTGATTGAGATGTATTTCATCCTGCCTTGAGCAGGCCCAGGTGTACCCATTCCAGCACCATTATTGTACTCATTTCCAGCAATTAATAAATGGGTCAGATCATGTTTTTGGCTCCATTTTTCATGTGTTAATGGTGTGATTTTATTTGTTATAGTTTTTAGTCTATTTCTGCTTTATATTACTGTCATTTTCCCATTTGGGATATTACAATCTAAATCGACGTCAACCCACTTTGGATGACCATTGGAAAAATAAATTCAAAGAATTTTCTTTTCAATATATTGCTATATGGTGGCATGATGCAGAAATCCCATTTAATATTTCTCGCTCACTTTATTACCAAGCTATGTGCGACTTTTTTATAGCTATTGGAAAGGGCTTCAAAGGCCTTAGTGTCCGTGACTTGAGGGGAAATATTTTGCAAAAATATATTTCTTGCATTGATGAGTATTTGACTGAGTATAGAGAGTCATGAGCCAAAACAAGTTGTTCCATCTGATGGAAAAAACTGCACTATCAGTAATTTCCGTGTTTCTTGCCTTCAAGGAACCATGTTTTTTATATCAATTGATGCATTTGATAGGGTGAAGGAAGAAAAATTTCTATTTGAGCTTTTGGAAGAGATTATTCATGTAGTGGGGGAGGAGAATATTTTGCAGGTCATCATAGATAATGCCTCAAACTAGTTCTTGTTGGAAAGATGCTAGAGTTCAAATATAAGACCACATTTTGGACTTTGTTTGTTGCACATTGCATAGACCTCATGCTTGAGGAAAAAGGAAAAGTGGAGTGGGTAAAAAACATTGTAGATAATTCCAAGTGCATCACAAAATACATCTACAACCATTCATGGGTATTGAGCCTAATGACGAGAAACACTGAGGGAAAAGAGCTTGTTAGGCCTACAATTACAAGATTTGCAACTCACTCCCTTATGTTGCAATGTCTCAATTCTCAACAAAGAAAATTGCAAAAAAAAAATTATTCTAATGAATGGACTTCATCTCAGTGGGCTCATAGACAAGATGGAAAAGACACCAAAAAGGAATTTTTTGACAATTCTTTTTGGAAAAAGCCTACAGAGGTTATGAAAATTGGCGAGCCCCTTATTAACGTCTTACAGATGGTGGATGGGGAAATATTTCCCATGGGCTACATCTATGAGGCTATGGATCAGTCAAGGGACCAAATACAAGCAGCCTACAAGGACAGAGTAGCTAGATATGGGCCTATTTGGGAGATCGTTGATAACGGATGGAACAATCAACTCCATCATCCTATACATGTAGTCAAGTATTTCCTAAACCCAAGTATCATTATAAAGATCGGCTAGGAGATGTGCACACTAGGGAGGTCAGAGATAGGTTGTATGATTGCTTGGAGTGCATGGTCCATAACCATTCTGGCCAGTTGGAAATACATAAACAACTTACTCTTTTTAGTATGGAAATAGGCACCTTTCGCAAAAACTTGGCAAAGATGGCAAGAGACGTGGATCAACAAAGTAAGAAATTCCAAATTGTTTTTCTTTTAAATTTCAATTGTTTATAGTTCAAACTATAAATACATTTAAATAAGTTATGAAATGAACTAACTAATGTCTTTTTCTTTGCAACACATTGGTGGGAGTCATTTTGCAGCCAATTTCCTCAATTACAAAAGTTTGTAGTTAGAGTACTTAGCACAACTTGTAGTGCTTCTTGAGTGCAATTGCTTTGTTTTTGAATGCATACACACAAAGAAGAGAAACCATTTGAAAAAAAAATGTTAAACAATCTTGTCTTAGTGCAACACAACCTTTGACTAAGGCGCAACCAATTAATGAACAAAAGACTTGATCTAGACACCATTGTGTTGGATGATATTAATCCAACATTAGAATGGGTGGAAGGGACTCAACCAACTGAGTTTGATGTTGATTTTGATATTGACATGCAGTTAGGGGGGGTTGATCCCAATGTGGATCTGGCAGTTCCATTAGTGTTGGAATTGTAACTAGGTTTGGTCTTTATAAATGTCATTATATCAATATGTATTTTATGTAAAAACAAAAAGAAGAAAAAATTATTATTTTCTAGCATGTTCTTCATGCTTTATTTTGGTCAAAAGAAAATAAAGGGCATGTTCTTCGTGACCCTTGTAAAAGAAGTAAATTTGAATTTTGTAAGTGTCATTTGTCCAATCTACCAATTCGGCCTGCCCAAAAGATGTGTACCTTCACATGAGCGAACAATTATATATTGGCATCTATACTCCTTCACTTGGAAAGTGATTCGATGTACATCTGTGGAAGAAAAATCGGATATCTAAATCATACTTTTATGTGGTACACAAGCTCAATAAGACACTAAGTTTCTGTGATAAGACGAGCTACAGGAGGACCATTATTCTTGAAGAATGTGATCTACAAGAGAGACATTATCTCTGTGATGATGTGAGTTTCCAGAAGTACATTATCTCTTAGATATTGCGAGTTTCCATAAGTACACTATCTTTGTGATGTTGTGAGTTTCCAGAAGTACATTATCTCTATGATGATGTGAGTTTGAAGAAGTATATTCTATGTGATGATGCAAATTTCATATAGGCGCATTCTCCGTGATAATATGAGTTTCAGAGAGGCACATTCTCCTATGATGATGTGAGTTGCATGGACATACTTCATGTTGAGTTTTGGTGGAGGGATGACTTGGAAATTGGATCTTCTAGTTAGGATAGATGTGACTTGGATTTCTCTTGTTGACAAAGAATCTATAAGGAAAGGATTGATAGGTTTTCCCCTTGTGGGTTTTACTGGCCTATGGACTAATATTTGGTGTCTCTTGTCTCTTGTGCACTATTATTTCTACTTTATTGTATTTTAATGGTAATTTCTTGATGAATAATAAAGAAAATCTAAGATGAATACTAAACATATTCATAAGTAATTATCATACTAGAAATTCAATCTTGCAATCGAATTTCCAACATGGTATCAGAGCTAGGAAGTTGAAGAGAAATGGTATCTGAAGATTTGAATTATTCAAGTTACCTAATAATCTCTGTGTTTCCAAGGACAAAGTTTTCTTCAAAAATTACTATTGGAAGAGGACGGCCCAATGACAAAAGAAGGATAGGTTTCCAATTTATTTAACCTCCGAAATATTCAAGTGGTGACTTGTGCCCATTTCAGAATGATGAAATGAATTCCTAATTATTGAGACAACTCTTTGAAACATAACCAGAGGTATGATCTCTGTTACAGGTAAAAATACCTCCTCATCAGCTCAGAGGAGAAGACAAATATGGAAGGAATACAAAGACCTAAATTAAACCTATTTCTGCCAAGGTAACGCCCCTCTATAGCAACACAAGAGCGTTATAATGCAGCTGCTCAGTGAATAGGACGTGTTAGTGGCTAGGGAAACGCTCTTTTTACACTAGAGGGCAGCGTTACCCATGTTTTAAGTTTGAAACAGGAAAAACCCGTGGAGAATGATTTGAATCTCCAGCTTTTTCTCACAAGAGAGTCAGTACAAAAAGGAAACTACAAAGCACTAATTTCTTATTGGACATTGCCATAAACAACTGAACTCTCAAAGAAGGAAAAATCATGGAGGTTGGAGAAACATCTTGGTTTTTTCTATTCAAAACTGGTGGAAAGAAAAGGGCAATGATTTCTCTCTCCATCTCCTATAAAATGGAGTTGAAGGCTCTTGGTTCAAGGTCGAAGGATTGTCAAAGTTTTCGAATACTTGTGAAGTAGAGATCATTGTTGTAGTGTGAAGGTCAAAGGTCAAAGAGGTTCATTGAGAACTTTTTGATCAAGACATCACCACTTTGAGAGATAGAGAGATTGGAAGGCTGAGGAGGGCTTGGTGCAACCGACGGTTGTAATCCTCCTTTTTATAAATCAATAGAACTATATCTTTTTTGTCCATTCTATGCATTGATATTGTCATTATTATTTAATCACTTATATAGCATGAGATGAATGGCTTAGATGTGCACAACTTAAATGTTTATTATATATTGGCTTAATTGATAAGAAATGTATGTTATGTTAGAAATTACACGGGTGCTTTAATTGATTGCAGGACCTAGATTTGGAGCTGGTGAAGGAGAACCGCTGCTTCGCTGCCTAGTGCTCTCCAAAGGACTCCAAGATCATTAAAGAGGTAATCTTCTATCTTTTTCTATCAAGTGGTTTTAAGTTAATATGAACATGCATATGCCATCTTTGTGAACTATACAGCTAATCTTATTGTCTGCCTCGGGCACCGAAAAGCGCTGAGAGGGATATTCGATAACCAACAACCCAAGAATTTTACCCTAAAGCAGAATTGGTGACTCCACTAGGGAGTTTCCCCATAGTTTTCAGACTATTTCTTTCCTCCTTTCTTCTTTCCTCTGTTCACAGATCCTTTCGACCAGTATTTATGCCCAGTAGACATTTCAAAATCTCGCAGAGTTCAATCCTATTTCTGTTTGACCATCTGAAGAACTTTACCCTGGCTAACGCTACCTCTTTGTGTTTTCTAGTGCATTATAACGCTAACTCTACTTAAATACAATGCGTTAGTCTCTCGATTAACACTGTCTTTACCCAGAGACAGTGCGTTACTCAGCCAAAATTTGTTGTTCACTGCTGTGATTGTGTTTTGGTTGCAGATTTTTTGGGCATCAGTATCTCTCCTTGACTGAATCCATGTGCTTGTTTACTAAGCTGGCATTTCTGTTTGTTTGCTCTTATTTGAAAAGTTAGTGTTAAAAGCATTTACTTTTTAGAGAAGAATTTTTTTTTTACTTTTTCTGCATTTAGCTGAGTTTATTCTGATAATTTCAGTTCATAGACTGTTAAGAAGAAGTAGATAGAAGTCTGAATCTTTAAAATTTGAACTATGCTATTTGAATGTTAGTGCATGAATGTTGAAAAGAAACCTCTCCTTGTAGAAATACTCTTCATCGAATTGAATATTTAGAGCATGTTTTGCATGGTTTCTTGAGTCAGATTCTCATTACATTTCATACGTCCACTCCCCCTCCGCAAGACTAATAATCAAGTACACTAAGAATCAAGCGATAATAAAATCAATCACATTACTCTTTTTTGAGCTCGCACAAACAGTAGTTCAGGCTAGGATCTTGCGTTAGGAAAAGTGAGAAAATCACCCAAGATCTCAAAACTTGAAACTAGAGTCATTAACGAACGAAATCCTACTACACTCATATTATCGAGACCATTCCTTTACCGGAGCTTAGCGCGAGACACCACTTGGGTGCACAAGAAGGTAGCTCGCCTTTGACTGCATCCGGTGGGTGTGCTATATATTGGGATTCCCTTCGGCGATGTCGAAACTAGATCGGGGATCTAGGTATTCTGCCCATATAGCATGTTGTCCTTGACCGTGGACCCCCCTGATGATGTCTGTGATTTGAGGTATCTTTAGTGGCCATAATTTTTAAGGACTTACACAAGGTGATTGGGACGGGTTGTCCTGGTACCTGAAACAGACGGACCCACTTTGTCTTCGGTCTTTAGGAGGGTACTCGTCTTCACGAGAGTGCTTACACCTATCGTCTGAGGTTCGGGCGAAGCTCTAGAGTGACCATAACTGTACTTTCGACCAACCCTCTCTGTACACTATTGTGATACTGGATTTCATCACCAGAAAATGGTAGTACTCAGACAGAGCACCCTATTCTGGCTGCTTGGTGATTGATTTTAGAGAGTCCTTTTTTCTTTTTTCGGTGTGTCGTTACTGTCATTGAGACTTTATAATACATCACAATTTATTGAAATTGGTTAAAAACTAAACAGGTCACCATGGCTTCATCCGACCCACACCGTCTGTCTCGACGACAGAAAGGTCTACCTCCTCTAACTATTGAGGAAGAACTAAACCTTGGTGAACCTGTGCCTTCTGTGGAAGAGTAGTCTCCATTGACTAATCCTGATTTTCACATAGCCTCATATCATACAGAATTTTCGGAGGACCCTTTCACGGAAGGGGTTGTACCTCATTACAATCCTCCACTCACTGATCTGTTGGGGCCTGTGATAGTTCAGATTCCACCATGCCAAGATATGTCTTCGGCCGCACAAACATCCATTTCACCACCAGTATCCATAGTCTCGATGCCAATGGAAACCATCCCAGGTTCGCCACCATCCTCCCCGCCAGTGGTCAGTTCTATGCCATCACTTGGTAACCCTAGTAGTCAACATATACCTAATCCCAACCCTACAGTCATCACAACTGTCAGTAGCTCGCCGAATCCTTCAAGATCTACTCCTATCGTGACCACGATGGGACCCACGGTTGCTCCTCCCACGAGTGTGAATACTTCGGTTCCTTTTAGCAACCCTTTTGGTTGGAACCCTTTATTGAATTCAAACCCCTTGGCCACTATACCAGGGGGCAATGTCACCAGCACGTAGGTAGCAGGGAACATTTCACTTCCTCTGCAATCCTTAGGACAAATGGGACAACCTATTGTCAATACTATTCCCTTAAGTGGTTCAAATATAGGTGTAGGGTCTATGTCGTTGTCGAACTATGCAAGTAGTAGCATACCTCCGGGAAACTCTATTGCATCCATTTGGGCTAACCCACCCCAACCTCCATATGGAATGGGAGGACACTTTTATACTAGGGGCAACCAACCATTCACCCCGCAATACAATATGCCCTATGGATAGCAACCATATGTCCCTACCCCTCCACCTATAGGAAATTTTTATCAAAGTCCTACTTATCCTCCTGGTAACACATTGATGGGTGGACCCTATGGCCTAAATGGCCAGCCCATACTGCCTTGGTTAGATTCAGGGGAAAATCCACAATTGCCATTTTTGGCAGCTCTGGACATCCCCGATATCCATAAACTGACTAATGATCCCATCAATCACAACCCGCTTTGGCCTCTAGTACTGCACAAGATTCCTTTTGACATCCCAAAGTTCGACGGGAAAAAAGGGGACGACCCAACCGCACACATCACTACCTTTCATCTATGATCTATATCCAATTCCATGGTGGATGATAGTGTCCGGCTTCGACTGTTTCCCCGCACCCTTACAGGAAATGCCTCCAAGTGGTATTGAATTACCACACGCTGCCATCAACACTTTTGGCGCTTTAGCGACGGAGTTTCTAAATAACTTCCAATTACCAATAAAATTTGAAACCAGAACTAAACTGTTAACCTCGCTGTGCCAAGACACCGCCACCCACATCTCCGATCACATTCATGAATGGAGACGTAGGAATAGGCTAGTCAAAGCGCCAATCCTGGATCATCTCTTAGCCAATTGGTTTTGTAAGTCTCTCTTACTCTACATCTCTAAATACATTGGCCTTTCCAGTGCGGTTACAGAAGATCAATGCATTCGTCGTGCCCAGCATTTGGATTTAATCTATTCACAATCTGGCACGCTATATGATTTTCTCCCCAATGCCCCTGGTAACCCAAATCCTCCGGCTACTCAGACAACCAGAGCTCATGCCGACGGTCTCGTTGGCACGATCTCTGGTGTAGCCACAAAACAGTCTCGGGGGCAAGCCTCCTAGCCATCTTCGGCTACCACCGCCCCTCACCAAACAACTACTCTTCCTACCACTGAGGTAAATTCTGTGCAAACTTCACAAAAACCTAGTGGGAAAAATAAGAAGAACAAAAAAAAGACATCTTCTTCGGAAGAGCAGTCGGACAATCAGAATAACCCTAATAAAAAAAATGCTGCCAAAATGACAAATGGAAGGATAAACCCATGAAATTTCCCTGCAAGATCTGTGCGGAGGACCACTTGACATATAAATTTCCTCGGCTGCAGGAATGCACCGATTTTATTGCCAACAAGGATTCTGGGCGAACACCTGTCGTTCTTCATAATCCTTTCCCTAATCAACAACAGCAACATCAACACACGGTTGACAACCCGCCACAGCCCCAGCAACGGGGCAATGGTGGTTCACATCCTTCCAGCGAAGGACCATCTTCCATTTATGGCATTGAGAGTGTTTAACTTTAAACACGAGCCAAGCTTTAGGGAAATACTACCATAGATGCTCAAGAACCTGGTACTATTTCAAATCCACCGCCGCCCAACAATTTGCATATCGAACGGCCTACTGCTGACCCCGTGATTCGTCCCCCCAAAGGGACACTTCGACGCACGACTCATAACACCTTTGCACGTGCAGCCCAAAACTACAACATTGTAGAAGATTTGGCGCAGGCACCGTTAGCTATGTCTGCTCTCGAAGTATTACAAACCTGTCCAGCACAAAGGAAAGCCTTGCTTTCGGCCATTGGTGGAATAGACCCCCAGGATTCCATGCTAGCTATATTTGATATGGAAAAATATAAACCTCGCCTCTCACACCAACTCGCATTCGAGGTGCAGGTTGTGTCGAAAGGGAAACCAATCCATCGCAATGTCATAGATGAAGGTGCTTCGACCTGCGTTATGTCACAAGCCTGCTAGCTCAATTTAGGTTCTCCTACCTTAACACTGCCATAGAATTCCCTCAAAGCTTTCGATGGCCACACGTTCCTCCCAAAAGGATACCTTGCTAGCTTTCCCATCACTCTGGGTGGGAAAATGGTAAACGTGGATGTTGAAGTCGTAGAGCGCCATATAGACTATAATCTATTACTTGGTCGCAGTTGGTCTTATGCCATGACCGCCATTGTGTCTTCGGTCTTCCGACTCATCCTATTTCCATTGGATGTGAATATAGTCACAGTGGATCAGCTATCCTTCTGCACCCTTGATTATGCCACGTTACCAAGTAGCACTGTATCCCTAATAGGAGGCTTTCCTGACTCTTACGTCAGTATCGGTACCGGTCTTCTGAAGGCATCTTCCCTACTGGGTTGTTTTCCTCTCCTACCGCCACAGATCCCAAACACGGTTGCAATGATATCCACCACTTTGGATGGCTCTATCGGCCCATGGATCAACCTGGCACCTTCAGACATTGATTCCTACTGAGCTCATATGCCGCTCTCACCGGCCGAGTTGGCTTACCAAGCCATCCAAATCACATCTGAACCCTCCACTACTATGGTTTCGATCGAAGGTACAAACCTCCCACCCATCACAGTTCTCTCTAAAGATCTCCTCAATGAAGTCTTGCCTACAGACGAAGATATTCGAGAGATCGTGTCTCTAGAAGAACGACCTTGGGGATATTTTCACCATCGCGCTTCGATGATTGACTCAAACGTGATAAAAACTGAAATCCCATCCTTTGACCCACCTGAGATGGTTCCCTCCACTTACATGACTGTTCAAACTATCGATTCGAAAGGGAACATGGGTAATCTTTGTAAGACAATGCTCATTGATATCTCGGTCAAAATGGGTATCGTGGAAAATATTCAGATTGGAGCCGATTGCAATCCCGAGGAAATTGCATGCTTCACATCCCTTTTCAAGGAATTTCACGATGTGTTTGCTTAGTCTTATGACGAAATGCCCGGCATAGACCCATCTATAGTCGAGCACGAAATCAAGATTTATGACAATGCCAAACCAATTTGGCAGCAACTCAGATCTGTCCACCCACGCAAAGCAGCCGCCATCAAGATTGAGGTAGAAAAAATTTTAAACACTAGTTTCATCTATCTCATTCCTTTAACGGAATGGGTGTCCAATCCGGTTCCTGTCGATAAAAAACAAGGCACCATTCGAGTTTGTGTTGACTATCGTGATCTTAACACCACTTGTCCCAAAGAAAATTATCCTACACCGTTCATTGATCAGATTCTCGACGATTGTGCAGGATGCGAATCTTTTTCCTTCATGGATGGATTCTCGGGCTATAACCAGATTGCAATTAAAAAAGACGACCAGCATAAAACTGCCTTCATCTGTCTGTGGGGCACATTTGCATATCGCAAATTCCCATTCAGATTGGAGAATGCTGGAGCAACTTTTGAGAAGGCTATGGATTACACTTTTCATGAAATTCTACATATTGTACAGGCTTACTTGGATGACCTTCCGGCCCATTCCAAGAAACGACTTCATCACCTCGCTCATTTGAAAGAAATTTTTGCTAGGTGTAGATTCTACAATATACGTTTGAATCCTCATAAGTGCGTATTTATGGTCGAGTCTGGACGTCTATTAGGTTTCATTGTCTCCAAGCACGAGATTAGAGTTGATCCCGATAAAGTTAAGGCGATTGTTGAATTTCCAGCACCACAATCCATCCTTCAACTCCAACGTTTGCAAGGGAAGACAAACGTTTTACGTCGATTCATCGTTAACTATGCTGAGATGACGAAAGGATTTATGCGATTATTGAATAAAGGAACACTATACTTGTGGGATGACCAAGCTCAATGGTCATTTGATGCTTTAAAATATGCACTGGTTTCATCCCCACTCCTTAGTGCCGCCGACTACTCACGCGACTTTCTCCTCTACCTGGAAGCCTCACCATCCTCACTTGGAATGGTTATGGTTCAAGGTCATAGTGACGATAGTGAACATGTGATTTACTATTTATCCAAAGGTATAATTGGACCTTAATTACGTTATTCACATGTGGAGAAACTTTCTCTGGCGGTAGTTTTTTCCGTCACCCGACTCCGACACTATATATTGCTGCGATAGACTACGGTTATTGCTTTGGAGAATCCCATGCGACATATCTTGTCTAGAAAAATTATTGGAGGAAAATATTCCAAATGGATCGTAATCCTCCAGCAATTTGATTTGGTCTTCACAGCTGCCAAAGAAAATAAATCACTCGTCTTCGCTGAATTATTATCGGATCTTCCCCGAATCGACCCAGGAGAAGTAGCTCATGATCCATTTCCTGATGAATCTGTATACTTGGTCGATTCTTCAGACCCATGGTATGGAGACATTTTTTTCTACCTGCAAACCCAATGCTTCCGCCCAACTCTGACGTCCGACGACTGTCGTCGTATCTGCCACCAAGCAAAGCACTACCTCGTGCTAAACGATACACTATATCGTTGTGGTGTTGATACTATTCTCCGACGTTGTCTCACTTTCGATGCGGCGGAACGCGTTTTGAATGAATTCCACATAGGGGCATGTAGTGGTCATCTTTCGGGCATAGCTACTGCCCAAAAATCCTTGCGTGCAGGGTACTATTGGCCCACTTTGTTTAAAGACTGCATTGCAACGGTCCAGAAGTGCCATCCGTGTCAAATTTTCACAAAGAAAATGCACGCTCATCCTTCCCCCCTTCATCCGGTTATCTCCATTGGTCCTTTCGCTAAATGGGGAATTGACTTCATCACCTGCAATCCCACTTCAGAAAATGGACGCAACTACATTGTGGTTGCGGTCAACTATTTTACGAAATGGGCAGAAGCCATTCCCACTTTCAAGGCCGATGGCGAAACTGCCGCTCTCTTCCTATTCAATCAGGTAATCTGTCGGTTCAGCGTGCCCCTATCTATTGTCACAGATCATGGATCCCACTTCCAGAATCATATGATGACCGAATTAACATCCATGCTAGGTTTCCGTCAAGATCATTCTTCGTCTTATTATCCTCAAGCTAATGGTCAAGTCGAAGCCATAAATGGCGTCCTCAAAACCATGATTTGTCGATTGGTCGAAAATCATAAAACCACATGGCATCGGAAGTTGTATTCCGCGTTATGGGCATACCGAACGTCAATCAAAACTGCCACAGGTTTCACGCCATTCCAACTTTCATTCGGCCTGGAGGCAGTACTTCCAATCGAGTGTGAAATTCCATCACTCAAACTCGTCGTTGAACTCCTGCTTGGCACCACCGCCACAGAAGAGCGCTTGCTCTCACTCGATCATTTGGACGAAACGCGTTGAGATGCTACACTAGCACTCAAAGCTCACCAGCGCCGAGTCAAAGCTCAATACGACAAATCTGTCAAGCCTTGTTCTTTCCAAGAAGGCTATCTTGTTCTACTCTATGATCAAAAGCATGACCTCTTGGGGGCAGGAACACTCCAACCATTATGGCTTGGTCCTTACATCATCACTAAAGTCCTCTCAAAAGGGGTTTATGAACTTCAAGACTGTAATGGAATTTCACTCACGGAGCCCCAAAACTGACTCTATCTAAAGAAGTATTTTGCCTAGTTTCGCACTAGGCATATGCTTTGTAATTTTATGTATATAAGTTTTTCCTATTATTTTGATGTTTCTGGATAGTTTTTGGTTTTCGAGGTGTTTTTTCTCATGAATAAATTTTATTTTTTTTCACACAGATGTCGTCATCCTCCTTATCATACGTTGGATATGCGGATGGTGCTAGTCATCACACTAGACGCATTGCTTCAGCTGCTTGGGTTCTCTACACTCTTGAGTCGGACCTTCTTGGTTCCGCGGGAATCTTCCTGGGTAGCGCCACCAATAATGTTGCCGATTACATGTCAGTGATCCAACTCCTCATGGAAGCAGCATCTCGTGACATCTCCAATTTAGTGGTCAGGTTAGACTCCCAAATCATCATTATGCAGTTAAACAATCATTACCGTGTCCATCATCCAGTCTTGTTACGTTATTTTTTAAGGGTGCGACTTTTAGAACGTCAATTTCAAACAATTACATTTGAGCACGTTCCTAGAGAATTTAATGCATTAGCCGATTCTTTGGAAAAATATGTGTTAGATTGGCATTTGTTACATTTATTATAAAAGATTTATACATGATTATATTTTCATCCCATTGAAAAATACATAAAAAATTAAAAAACACAAAATCACCAAAAAGTATGTATATATATATATATATATCGTGTCCAGTACAATAGTCACATCAAAAAATCTTCCAAAACTTGGGTGTTTTACAAAAATTTGGCTACACTAAGCCACGCTCTAACACTAATACATCCGCTCCGCCAGCTAGGCCTGATGATCATGGTAGCATACAACTGCTCTAGCTATCCTCCTGAGAGGCAATAGGTATCTCTCCGGCAGACCTATGGTATGCCGCTGCAAACGAACTAGAACCTTCCACATAGGAAGGGGTGGTATGCCCATACTCAAACCCTCCAGGTTTTTGGAGAGTTCATCTAAAACCTAGGCATCATCATCCTCGGCGACTTCCGCATTCTCTGATGGTGCGCCAGCCCCGGGTAGCTGCAGTCCTCACCCTGCATAGCGAGGGGCCCCAACTGGCCGAACAGGTGCCACATCTGTGTCAAGCAAACAAACGCTTCATGTCAAAACATAATTTTTACCCTATTTCAACAAAAAAATTGCATAAACATTCAAAAGACAATTAAATGATAGTAGGAGGTTTTAGCTCTTACCTGGATCTCGCGGGAAGGAAAACCATTGCTCGGATTGACCGTAATCGTTAGCTGAAGATTTCACCCCTTTTCACTCCAGAGCTCCTTCACAGCACTCAAAACAGTGAAAATGAAGGTCTTCCGACCTTCTTATAGCCAATTCTGGGGCATGACTCTCTTAAGCTAGTCGGCAAAAGTCATGAATTCTTGTTGCGCATGTGTCACAACTTTTGAGATTTGGTACTGATGTTCTGATAAGTGATCAGGATTCATATGCATACATACTCATGTTTAATCGAGCATTCTTTAATCCGAAAAACCTCAAGTTCCCATCTTTGGACTCGTTAAACTTATACGAATTTGATATCGAGCGTTCTTTTTTATGGTCTTTTTTCTTGCTCGTTAATCCGAAAAACCTAGAGTTATCTTCTTCAGACTCGTTAAAACTATGAAGAAACACTGAGCTTTCTTTTTAGGAACCTTTTTCTCACTCATAAAACTGAAAAAACCCCGAGTTGACTTTGTCGGGCTCGTTAAACTACCACGACAGAGAGTAACGAGCCGTTATTTTCCTCTTTTTCAAAGCTCTTTAAACCGAAAAGGTAACCGAGTTTTCTCCACGTGACTCGTTAAAATTTCATGGAGGTAATCAATTTTTCTCTGCATGACTCCTTAAAATTCCACGGAGGGCACCATTTTTTTCTTTTTTGGACTCGTTAAAATTTCACAAAGATTACTGAGTTTACTCCGTCTCCTCGTACTCATAACAAAATGAGGTAGACGTCCATTGAACATAGATTTCTCACTTTTCCAGCTTCGATGGACTAACTTATGGAAAATGAACTGTTTCGGGCTTACTATTCTACCTTTGTCATGCCCGGTTATCAAGACATGACAAAGGTACCCCAATGGAGTCGTCTTTTACGATATTTTTCAGACTCTCTAAACATGAAAAAATAACCGAGTTTACTCGTCTGGACTCGTTTAACCTAATCAGACGGGGCATGGAGTTGTCTTTTATGATATTTTTCAAACTCTCTAGATATGAAAAATTCATCGAGTTTACTCATCTGGACTCGTTAAACTTAATCAGACGAGGAAAAATTTGGACAAAATGAATACTACCTCTGTTACATTTCAGAAAGGTTGATTTGGCAGCAAAATTCTTGAACATGGCACTTCCCAGAAAACTCTTTCGCAGTTACCCGAACCCTACCATCTATGAGTATTAGCCTTCATCTCCCAGTGTCCCTGCACCGGTAAAATCCTAACACACTCTTTGGTGTTCATTAAGCCTCAGCTGCCTAGTACCCTGTTACAGTGCCTTCTATTGTTCAAGCAGATCTCGCTATCTACTGCTCCTGTTATCAACCAAACCACTCATTATGCTAGAAATTATTTGTCGTCCAACATCCCCATTTTACTCTTCATTATCTCAATCATAAACAAAATCAGTTGGTTTCCGTTTCGTGTTGACTGATGTAGGACGCCTCAGTGCCTACCTTTCAATAGATCTCTTCCTATCGATTTCAGCATCTTATCTAGGAGGTTGATCCAGAAACCCATCAATACCCGGATACTTGCAGACATCAGTGGCAGGTAGTCTTGTGTTTGATCAGGAGTCTTCATCATTGGCTCCTGGTCGAATGATTCTACGAGTGTTCGACTTCAACTCATTTTATTCACACTCACTAGATTGTACTGTGCATCTTAGGGACCATCATCATTATCGATGGCCACCTTTGCGTCTGTTAACATTTTTCATTATTGACTGGTAATCAGACGATTTCTCACATGTTTGACGACAACTCCTTCATTCACATGTTGAGGAATATGCAGTTTAAGCGAATCGGCGGCCAAGACCTTGGGGCAAAGGTTACATCATTAAAGTTGTATTCCCTTCCCCAAGTTGCAATAATGTGTATGGAGACAGCTTCTTCAGCCTAATCCTATTATGAAAAATACTCCCACATTGTGCTTATCGGTGGATAGATTCTTCATATCTCTATTCTAGAGAAATCATGTTGTTTAAGCTACTGAGCATGGGAATGCCCGACTCAAGGTAGATACTATATTTTCTGACATATGTTGTTGTTTCAGTTTTTCCTCAGTCTTTCAATCTCTTTATCTCTACTACACACATTGTAAAGTATTTCGGCCATCGTCTTCGTCTCTAACCTCACACTTTAGGGGGCATCTATTACAGGTCAAAATACCTCCTCATCATCTCAGAGGATAAGACAAATATGGAAGGAATACAAAGACCTAAATTACACCTATTTCTGCCAAGGTAACGCCCCTCTATAGCAACACAAGAGCGTTATAACGCAGCTGATTAGTGAATAGGCTGCGTTAGTGGCTAGGGAAACACTCTGTTTACACTAGAGGGCAGCGTTACCCGTGTTTTAAGTTTGAAACGGGAAAAAACCGTGAAGAATGATTTGAATCTCCAGCTTTTTCTCACAAGAGAGTTAGTACAAAAAGGAAAATGCAAAGCACTAATCTCTTATTGGGCATAGCCATAAACAACTGAACTCTCAAAGAGGGAAAAATCATGGAGGTTGGAGAAACATCTTGGTTTTTTCTATTCAGAATTGGTGGAAATAAAAGGGCAATGATTGCTCTCTCCATCTCCTATAAAATGGAGTTGAATGCTCTTGGTTCAAGGTCGAAGGATTGTCAAAGTTTTCAAATACTTGTGAAGTAGAGATCATTGTTGTAGTGTGAAGGTCAAAGGTCAAAGAGGTTCATTGAGAACCTATTGATCAAGACATCACCACTTTGAGAGATAGAGATATTGGAAGTCTGAGGAGGGCTTGGTGCAACCGACGATTGTAATCCTCCTTTTTATAAATCAATAGAACTGTATCTGTTTTTTCCATTCTATGCATTGATATTGTCATTATTATTTAATCACTTATATAGCATGAGATGAATGGCTTAGATGTGCACAACTTAAATGTTTATTATATTTTGGCTTAATTGATAAGAAATGTATGTTATGTTAGAAATTACACGGGTGCTTTAATTGATTGCAGGACCTAGATTTGGAGTTGGTGAAGGAGAACCGCTGCTTTGCTGCCTAGTGCTCTCCAAAGGACTCCAAGATCATTAAAGAGGTAATCTTCTATATTTTTCTATCAAGTGGTTTTAAGTTAATATGAACATGCATATGCCATCTTTGTGAACTATACAGCTAATATTACTGTCTGCCTCGGGCACCGGAAATCCCTAAGAGGGATATACGATAACCAACAACCCAATAATTTTACCCTACAGCAAGCTCCTTGACAACAACATAATTATTCCTTTGATCAAGTCCAATTAATTGTTTATAATTTTATGGCATAGTCAGAATTTTCGATGGAGAAAGATCTGTATCTCTATGATCAAGCTATTGGCCTATTAAAAGTAGTCTGAATTAGATCTCTAAGCTAAGTTTGTGGCATGATTTGAAGAAGATCAAGACATGAGCCAAGGAAGATGAATTTGTCTTTGTAATTGAAGCCAAGTCTAAACCAAGATTCCTATGCGAAAAGGACCAAATCATTATGGTAGACCGAATCTTTGTGGTCAAAATTTATCTTTGCAATCAAAGGACCAGTTATCTGAGCAATGAATTCATGGTATTTATTAATAATGGTCCAAAAAAGTGGTATAGTCGAGACTTGATACATCTGGTATGATCTCTATGAATGAAGAAAAGGGAATTCAAGTTATATTACTGTTGCAAATAGAAAAAAAAATCCATCATCTCTGTACCAAAATCTACTAGACTTGAAGAAACAAGTCTGAGTCAGTATTTTCTATAAAGATCTAAAGTTCTAAACACAATTTTGATCTATAGCGTAAATCTAAGAAGGTAGTCTGAAATATAAGCCGTGAAGTTTTATTTTTCTAGAATGACTAGTAGTCTGAATTCAATCAAGCCTCTCTGTTAAGACATCAAATTTGAAGTTGTGATATCTCTATTGTACCTATGGAGCATGTTATTAAAATTACTAGGCATCCAAGTTGTGAGAAGTTTGAAGCAACCTTTTAAGTAATAAGGAGCCCAAATGAAAGATGGTTACTCTCGCTATCTCTATAAATAAAGACAAGTACTAAATGATGATCTAAAATACTAATCTTTTGGAAAACTTTGAATCGATCTATAAAGAGACTCATGGTGATCCAAATTATGATCTCTGTGGTGGATCAAGGATTTCTAGCTGATGTCTGAAGTGATATTGTTACATCTGTGGTATTTTTCAAGCCCTAAACAGGTCTGAATTATGACATATGAGCTCTCTATGTCATCTAAGTTAAATTCTGAAATCCAACGTTATCTCTAAAAGCATGATCCAAAGAAAAGTATGATATTGTAATATGACACCATACTAGAAGGAAGAACTCGAGAATAAGTGACTCGTCAAACTTGTTAGAAATATATTGTTGGAAGAATGAGGTGGCAGGTTTTTATTTTAATTAATGAAACATCTAGGGTTTACAAGAAAAACCCTAGAGACAAAGCACTAGGACCAATCATTCTTCACTGAAAGAATAATCTCCAACTCCTGGGAATGACAAACATGACATCACGCTGATGAAAATACAAGGATGATGATGAATGCAAAAAGTACAAATTCAAGAGGGAGCTAATTTCTCTCAAAAAGATAAGTATTATATATCCTTCCTCCTTTTGATTAAGACTTTTGTTATCTTTTTGGTTAGTCTTTCTAATTTGCTTATTTATTCTTCCATAGCATCCTAGTGAGAATTATCAATTAATGACTAGGGCTTCCTAGGCCCTTGGAAGCAGATGTAGGAAATTGAAGAACATGAAAAAGCAAGAGGACTTTCAAAAACTAGAGAAGAAAGAATGCAGGAGCAGGCATTCTGAAGTATCCCTTGACTAAGTCATGCAATTGGTAGCATGGAATTTGACATGAAGAATCTTGGATTTATACACTACTACTTGGAAATCTGAGGATTGGTAGAAAATTGATGGAATATTTCTTGATCAAAAGAAACATGTGGTCAAGATCCTCCAGAAGTTTGAAGAAACTGAGAAGTTTTGATCTTGTTGATCCATCATTATATCTGTAGCTGATTTGTTACTTGATACATATGATTCAAGGTTGCATTTATTGGGCTGACAGTGTTGATGATGATAAAAGGTACTACTGCTTGGGATCTAGTAAGGTTTCTTGGGAGAGCATAAAGCAAGATTTTGTTTCACTAAGCACTACAGAGGCAGAAGATTTGGCAGTTTCTGCAGCTAGCTGTGAAGCAGTTTTAGCTTCGTAAAATGTTTGATGGACTGTTTGGATGACATGTTGGATTAGACCATGATACTTTATAATGATCAAAGCTGAAGATTGTCGAAGAAACCAGTTTTTATGGAAGTTCGAAGCACTTCATGATTCGAGAGCATGGTGTTGACAGGAGCCGAAAAGTAACAACAAATCTCCATGGAAGAACAAACAGCTGATGTAAGGGAAGTCTAAGTACTTCTGACACAAGTTTGGCCTTGTAGTTACCTCCTCCCTGTATGATAGGGTGAGGATGGATACCTTCTTCTCCTTGTGTCATATACTGTGACTAGGACTAACAGTCATAAGTCAAGTACATGGACATGGATATATAGAATGGTGGATTGGATAAGCATCTTGGACAAACATTCTTGAGTCATGTACTATGGCCGATTAGGATTAACACCCTAAGTTAAGTATATGGACTTGGATAATGAATGGTATGATGGAGTGACATTTCCTTGAGGGAGATGTGAAATGATCCCAATTTTTGTGAGTGCAATATTCACTTAGGATTTTTGCCAGTTTTTGATGATGTTAAATAAAAAAGAGAAAATATTATTTTGTGGGAACAAGTGGATTATTATTTTAATCAAGAATGGAGGAAAAGTAATATTTTATTAGTGGAAGGTGGGGACCACCAAGGGAGAGAGATAGAAATTATAAATAGAGCTTGGAGGCCTCCATTTGGTATCTTTTGATTATTTGACAATTTAACACTATTTCTCTTGTGCTACTTAGCCAAGACAACTTGTGCTATTTAGCATAAGGAATTTTCGAGCGGGAATTCCACCCTCATTTCGGAGAACTTCGAGTGTCTCCCTAGTGAGGAAATTTGGGGAGCTCAATCCATAACTTCCATTGGACTTCACTATAGGAGTTTACTCAGTAATGCACATTTCTTGAGAACAGAGGTATTTTTGTGAAGCACTTTGTGGGAGCATGTAGGGAATTTTCTTATTGTTATACCGGAGTTTGTACAATGATTTTCCATAATATATTGGAGGTTATTACCTTGGTCTATTTTTCTATATTTTGGTAGGGGCACAAACACTATTTGACCAAGTGTTGCACAGGGGTTTAAAGAAGTGGAGCCAAGGGAGATAATGGACAAAGATAGGAGGTATTTCTTAGTGGGGAATTTAGCCAGAGCTAGGAGAAATTTTCTATGGTAGATTTGGGCATAATTCAATAGTATCAAAACTGTGGGGCATTTTCTGGCCAGATTGGACAATTTACACTTGTTTGGGTTCAATGGGGTTCGATGGGTTCAGCCCAAACCCTTTCGGGCTTTTTGTGGGTTTATTGAGAGGAGTCTACAACTAATTTTATAGAATTTTTTGGGCAATATTTGGGCCTGAAATCCTCATTCTTATAGCAAGACATATTGCTAATTAGCTGGTAAATTTGCATCACTTTGTGGGTTCAGTTTTGGCTTGGACTTGTGCCAAACCCTTTATGGGCATGTTTGGGTATGAGGAGTGGATCCCATGGCCATAATTTTAGAGTGATACAGGCATTCTTCAGAGAAGAATCTCCAATCTCATTCTAGCAACAGCTATAGTAATTTCTTAGGTAGTGCGGAGTACCAGTTTGGGACAGTATTTCCTCCAGATCAAAGTTGTCTCACTTGGGTTTTGCATAGCTTGCAGCAGCAAGCCCAAGTTCCATTTTCCTTACTCATTGTACTCACATTCTCAATATTAATAAAATGTCTCAATAGTTCTAGTTTATTTTCCTGGTGTTTTGATATGCATGTGCGGTATATGTTTATGGTTGTTGTTCCTTGTACATGTTTCTATTATTTGATGTAAATTTTCAATTTGGAACATTAAAGTGGTATCAGAGCCATGATCTTGGCCAGTTGTGGGGGAGCCAACAAGATCATGGAGGATTTGGGCATGTATGCACAGTAACGGGTAAAACCACAAACAACCCATGGCTTAAGGAAGATTCAGTATGCAGGAATTATGGGGTGGAATACATTGGAACGATGAGAAGTTAGCCCAGTTGAGGATGGTGACAGATCTGATCCATCCTCATCCTTACAGTAGAGTCACTAGGGGTGCGCAAGCTAAAGGGGTACAACCATCTACACCATCTGGGGAAAGTCGACAGAATCAGGGCACTAGATCTCCTCAAAAGGAGCATGCAAGGCAGGGACAGTTAGAGGGTGAGACTAGGGGGCACTTTTTCTGGTGGAGACCTAGATTTAGATATCAAGAGGTTGAGGAGGAGGTTTAGCATGATGTTGATGGCACACAGGATGGTGAATGTCACATCGATATACCCAGTGTGGCGCAAGAGTCACCAAATGGAGACCTCTTTGATAGTACCAGTTGACACCTTTGTGGAGAGAATAAAGCCTACATTCGTGACCCATAGAGCCACCTATTGATGAGGTGTCATCCCTATATGAGGTTCCAGGAGACAAAGAGGTACTTGGAGCCATGAAAGAATCCCCAGATGACAACGACCTACAACAACATGGAGACCACATAGAGGGATGTGAGCTAATCATGGAGGGGTAGTCTGTGACTCATGTTGAGCCCATGACGGAGGAGGATGAGCAATCATCTTTTGGGCCAGCCACCAATTTAGAGAAGACAGATGCACAAACGGTCAACAGAGTTGTAGTAACTCTAGGCAGTATCTCTCTTTGGGCCTACATAGATGGGGTTGGCAACATTGCTAGGCTACCTTTGCACAGTGGAGCGAGAGTTTCCAAATTACCCCGATATATTTTATGTCTCGATCAGATAAGTGAGAGGAGGTTACATGAGCTATGCAAGGGCAAACATTCCCAGGATGGGGGGCTAGTGTTGTGTACGAGAGTTCTAGCTTTTGATCCTTTCCTAGGGATTGGATGGCGAGAGGTTCTGAGTTGGTACTCAATGGAGTGGGCTAGTCATGGATGAGAGTGAGAGTCAGGGAGCATGTTTAGGCATCGGGGATACTGGAGGCCCAGGTTGGTATTGGGATCCAGGTGGGGCTACCTACCATTTACTATATATGCAGATTGACTATGGAATTGGTGGTATAGTTGACCCAATAGTCAAGTGCATGCATTTTCTAGGGAATTTCTAGCTAGCACCAGTGGCTAGTCAATTTGTGATGGGACTCCATGGGTCATTTGGGTATGCTAGTTGTGCACGGGGTGGTGTAGAAATTTTTGAATCTTATATCTTATGCAGAAATTATTACTGTTAATCTGGTTAAGCTCCTCCTACTTATACAAGTTATTAACTAAATAAATTCAAGTCAAAATCGAAGCAAAACACATAATAGATCTCTACCAATTCAGATCTAGAATAAGCACATGCACACATTGACAAAGTGACATAGTTATTTTTGGAAAAACTGTCCCCGGAAAAACCCAATGTGGGAAAATTGTTCTCTGGCTGCTGGAGGATTCTATTATTAAGAATATTTCTAAATACACAACTCTGGGTTCCAGATCTGGAAAACCCGACAGATAAAACTCTAGATCTATTGCCCACTAGCTGATCTAGGGCCACAATAATGACTGATCCACACCCTCAAACGGGATTTACAGGACTCAACCAAGATTAGGGCCTAGAAACCCTAGCGCTGCCCTTGAAAGGCTCCACGTCAGCCTCTGAAGCCCCTGAAAGCCTCTGTGTTAGCCTTGGATGGCCTCCAAACCCTCAGCGCTGCTCCGGAAGGGACTGCATTACCCCAGAATGGGTAACACAGTCACTACGCTGCCCCTGAAGGGTCTTTGCATAACCCCTGAAGGGTTTCCTGAAAATTGCGTTGTCTCTATTGTTGTTTCCTTCCTCTACAATGTCCTTGAGCTGATCTCTTCTGTGCCTCTTTTGTATTCTAGACCCTAGGATCATATCATCCCCTTGGTCTAAATTCCCCTCTCTATAGCTGAAGCACTTCTAAGTATTCTTAGCCAACCCTACCCTAGAATCTCAGCTTAGCTGCAGTGCTCTACCTCTATGTGTTTACAAATGACCCCAAGCCTTTCCTTTATAATTTTCTCGTTGAAAAATCAACAGCCATGATCAGATCTTGAATCAATGGCTAATATTAAAAGAAATATTGATCTGTGTGACTTAAGACAATTTAATCACATGTTTAATTAAATTCACTTTAATTATTTTATTTTCCTAAGTTTTTACTTAGGAAATACATTAAAATAATTAATTAATTTAATATCTCCTAAACCAAATGAAATTTCCCAAATCCATTTATGGGTCTTGTAGATCAGGTGAACTATAGTCCCTCCACAAAGTTTGGGAGCTAGAGCACAACTGATGCTACCCCAAATACACAAAATCTCAACACTCCCTCTTAAAATCAAGGGTGTGCTCTAGCAATACATCACACTTATGCATTACATGACTTTGAGTATTGGTTCTATGCTGCTGAAGCTTGGCCTCCTGCCACTCAACTCTGCACTGCTGCTGCCATTCTGTATTGCTACCCATGACTCTACCACTGCCATTGAAACCACTATACTACAGCTCCATCTCAATATGTTGCATCAGTGCTACTCATAGCACTGCCACTGCTAATCTGCTGCACTGCAACTTCAGTTTTTGAGAGAAACAACTGAATCTCCTGCCCAATCTTTGACAAAAAAGTTTGATGGGCTACATCCTCATCACTGAAGCTCCATAGGCTACAGATCTATGCTGGCATCTAAAGAATGATGCACAGCTACAACTCTGCCTGCGTAATCAGACTCCTTCTACACTACTGAAGTCACATCATCTCCTTGTGTTGAAATCTGTCACATTGTTGTTTCACTGCATTGTCCCTCTGAATCTTTCTGCGTTGTTATAGCTCTGCACTATGTAATAAGTACTTCTCTGTGTTTTTGAAGTCACATCAGCCTCTGCACTACTACTACTTCTACATTGTTGCTGCTTTGCCCTATGTTGCTCCTTCTAGCCTTCAGATCTTCCTCTGCTTCTGCTTCATCTGTGATCTATGCACCCACTACTCCACTTGCCCCGCTACTGTCTTAAGGCTGCCATAGCTCACTTGTTGATCCAAGAGATGAGATGCTTAAGGATTCTGCCTCTCTTCCATGTAGCTCCTCTACATGTCCATGTCACCCCACCTTCGTGGTTCATGAGCACTCATGGATACATCATCTCCCTTTTATTTTCTGGACAATGGTTGGAAATCCTTCTTCTTCTTTGGCTGCTTCTTTGATGCCAAGGTTGTATCTTCCTCCTCTTACTTCTTTAATTTTCTCAACCCAGGGTTGTGCTGCTTCTTGGTGAATCTACGTAGTTCTTCTTGCCGCAGGATTGACCACAAGATTTCCCAATCTGGGATTTCCGCTCTACCCAAGATACTTTGTACAAAGGTTTCCCACTCATCCGTGACTGCATTGAGGGCAGTCCTGACTATCACTGCATCATCTATGGTTGCACCCATTGCATTCAGCTGATCCCTGATTGACTTCAATATGAACAGGAAATTCTTGATGTATTCTCCCTTGGTCATTAGGAATGACCTCATTTGGGCCTCCAACAGCATCTTTCTTTGGACTGATTTTCCCTCATACAGGGAAGACAAGGCCTTCCACATTTCGTTAGTTGTACTCTTCTCAACTATTTGTGGTACAATATGGTCTTTGATACTATCCATTATCAGCCGCTTGGCATGCCCAGCAGCTTCCCTATGGTTTCGTAGGAGATCCGCATCTCTTGGTGTGGCCATAGTCTGCTTTGGATGGTCTCTTAGACCATATGCCTCAAGGACAATCAAAATCCTTGCTTTCCACACTAAAAATTTTGAGAGGCCCTCTAGTCTATCCTGATCATGCAATCCATGAGGAGCCATCTTCTCAGAATGTGTCGGAGCTCCTCCTCTCTATACTACAGATCTGGATCTAGGGTCCTTTATGAACTAGGCACCCTCTGCTCCCTCTGACACTTGATTTCCCTCCTTGGAAATTTACCAAATCAACTATGATTTAGCTTCTTCTTTGATCCTATGATCAAACTGCAAGTTTCCTTTGGCAAAAAACTCTCTGAGAAGTTGATCCCTTCCCAATATTTGTCACCTGTGCTAAGGCTAAAAATCTGAAAACTTCAGAAATTTAACCCCATCAGCTCTTCTAAATTTCTGCAGCTTTCCTGTAGTCTTTTCTGGAACTGACAGATTCAGATCTGAATCACACTTGCTAGCTTCAGACCCAACCAGTGTTTTTTTTTAGCTGCCTCTGCGCAGTAATTGGGTGGGCTTGCTAGGACACAACGCTAGATAGTGTCACCCTTCCCTCTGCATGAATCTACTACAGAAAATTGCATTATCCCTTCAGATCTACTTTTCTGCTGCTTTTCCAGCTGCTTTCTGCAGCTAGATCCTTCAGATTCTTTAGCTAGTGACCCTTTAGCTCTGCAATCCCTTTGATACCATGTAGAAATTTATGAATCTTATATCTTATGTAGAAATTATTAATGTTAATCTGGTTAAGCTCCTCCTACTTATACAAGTTATTAACTGAGTAAATCCAAGTTAAAATCAAAGAAAAACACATAACAGATCTCTACCAATTCAAATCTATAATAAGTACATGCACACATTGACAAAGTGACACATTTATTTCTGGACAAACTATCCCTGCAAAAATCCAATGTGGGAAAACTGGTCTTTGGCTGCTGGAGGGTTCTATTATTAAGAATATTTTTGAATACACAACTTTGGGTTCCATATCTGGAAAACCAGACAGAGAAAAATCTAGATCTACTGCTCATTGGCTGATCTAGGGCCAAAATAATGATTGATCCACACCCTCAAATGGGATTTACATGACTTAGCCAAGATTAGGGCCTAGAAACCCCAGCACTGCTCCTGAAATTCTTTGCGTCAGCCTCTGAAGCCCCTGAAAGCCTCTGCGTCAGCCTTGGATGGCCTCCAAACCCTCAACGTTTCTTCGGAAGGGAATGCGTTACCCCAGAATGGGTGACGCAGTCACTACACTGCCCCTAAAGGGTCTCTGTGTAACCCCTGAAGGGTTTCCTGAAAATTGTTCTGTCCCTGTTGTTGATGCCTTCCTCTGCGCTGTCCTTTAGTTGATCTCTTCTCTACCTCTTGTGTATTCTAGACCCTAGGATCAGATCAATCCCTTATTCTAAATTCCCTTCTCTGCAGCTGAAGCACTTCTGAGTATTCTTAGCCAACCCTGCCCTAGAATCTTAGCTTAGCTTCAGTGCTCTGCCTCTATGTGTTTACAAATGACCCCAAGCCTTTCCTCTATACTTTTCTCATTGAAAAATCAATGACCATAATTAGATCTTGAATCAATGGCTAAGATTAAAAGAAATCTTGATCCGTGTGACTTAAGACAATTTCATCACATGTTTAATTAAATTCACTTTAATTGTTTTATTTTCCTAAGTTTTAACTTAGGAAATACATTAAAATAAATAATTAATTTAATATCTCCTAAACTAGATGAAATTTCCCAAATCCATTTATGGGTCTTGTAGATCAGGTGAACTCTAGTCCCTCCACAAATTTTGGGTGCTAGAGCACAACTGATGCTACCCCAAATACACAAAATCTCAACAGGTGGCAGGATGATCAACACACTCTGTTAGGAGACTGTTGGAGGAGATGCCATTAGCATGCCACCAAAAAATGCCTTGTATGGGGTTGGGGATTCTCCACATTTATGTGGGGCACATAGGACATGGAGGAGTAGAGTAGTGGTGGCATCGCTACTGATACCTAGGGAGATTCACTTCTCGGGTCCCTTAGGGAGGATTTGGAGGGGAGATCCATTCATTGAAGGGTATGGTGATGCGACGCTAGAGGTGAGGATGTCGGTAAGGTGCGGACCAACATGTACTGTCACAACATTAGGCCATTACATCGAGGGATGTGTAGGAGCATCGAGTGTTGAGCAGTGATTTGTAGGTGGGCATGGAGAATCATGGTGGTATGCCATAATGTGTTGGATTAAGCTAGGGAGTAGGAGAAGTGTCTCACATTGCATTGAGTACATGCGGGGAGTGAGAGGTACAGTGATACAGGCAGGACATGAGACGGTACAGGATGGTATAATAATAGTAGGGGGTATCCAGTGGTGTACAGGGACAGGTCGCGGTGTACAATGGCATGCAAAGGAGTATGGGGATACTTGGTGGTATGTAGTGGCATATGCTGCAGCATAGCGGGCTCTTGGAGTGTTGCCTCCAAGGAGACTTATGGACAGGGACATTAGCGATACCATTGGGGGAAACTCACCTATGATTGATGAGGATGGTGTTGAGCATATGGGGACACCATGTTCAGCGGAGACAGGTGTTCGATTGGGTTATCAACAAATCTGAGGCAGAGAGAGAGATGTCCATAAGATTACTCTTCAGTATCCTTGCAGACTCTTGATCATACCCTTGGGGACCTACCCACCCATCACTCTCCAATATTGCTTATAGTTTCAGAGTGTTTGGTTTTAGCCCCTTGATGCTCTCATTACAGGCAGCAAGACATGGGACGCTCACTCTAGGTAGTTGGATGAGACACACTGTGTCATGGGTAGGAGGGAGATTCTCCAGTTGAGACATTTGGTGGGTGCACGAGTTGATAGATACAGGCTTAGGGATGGCATGGTGTAATATCGAGGTAGCATATGTTCCACCCCTGGGCTCACACTCAGGGAGGTGATTGCGAGGGAGTTGCATGATGCACTTTCGGTGAGACATTTCGAGGCATTATATGAGCATGGGGTTCAGTGGATAGTAGACCTCGTCTACAGGAAAAAATTTAGACTCCGGGCAGTATCAGGGTGCGCTTTCAAAGTTTGAAGAGGAAGAATAGGAAATTTCACTGTGTGGTCTAGCAGGATCAAGGCAGATAATACTTGGGTTCCATATATCATATACATATAGTGATCAGAGACGAGGCACAAAGGGGTCCCAATAGCTAGCAGTAGGTTGCAACTGCAGGCAAGGAGGTTTTGGAGTTGTGTATCTCTAGTATGGATATGGGATCTAGGGATCCATTTGATTGATAGGACACTCCATTCTATAATAAGTAGGATCATGGGAGAGGGTGATCTAGTCCACCTTGGGTGTGACGCATGGGATATCATTGAAACCTCCATTGTATGGCGAGGTAGATTTATCATGTTGCTGCTCAAGACTAAGATTGACAGTGGATGGGTAGACATTGACATCATGGAGATGTATGGGTAGGATAAGCTTTACCTTCACAGATATTCTACCATCATGTTTCAAGAGGGGAGGATACAGTATGAGCATGATAGGTAGTTTGTCATAGTCAAAGTGGTGCAACGTCTGCATGGTGGCACCCTTTTGAGACTAGCATGGGATCCGAGTACAATAAGATTTGGCAATTCAACTACACTCAAGGATGATTTGGTTTTTATAGGGGTAGATCATTCAGATCTTCCACTGGGTTCTAGTGATTCGCTATTAACAAGGGGAGTGTCACTAGAATGGCAAGATGCTCAATAGCGAGGAGTGGTTCAGTGGCACATTTGGGACCCTAACATTTGCTAGGCCAAATTTTGGAACAACGGGATATTGCTTGAGGACAAGCAATTTTTGGCAGGGAAGACTGTAATGTTCCCAATTTTTGTGTGCAAAATTCACTAATGATTTTTTCCAATTTTTGGTGATATTAAATAAAAAGGATAAAATATTATTTTGTGGGAGAAAAGTGAAAATTATTATTTTAATGAAGAATGGAGGCAAAGTAATATTTTTTTTAGTGGAAGGTGGGGACCACCAAGGGAGAGAGCTAGCAATTGTAAATAGAGGTTGGAAGCCTCCATTTGGTATCTTTTGATTATTTGACAATTTAACACTGGTTCCCTTGAGCTTCTTAGCCAAGACAACTCGTGCTTTTCAACAAAATGAATTTTCATGTGGGAATTCCACCCTCATTTCGGAGAACTTCGAGTGTCTCCCTAGTGAGGTAATTTGGGAAGCTCAATTCAGAGCTTCCATTAGACATCATTGTAGGAGTTTACTCAGCAGTGTATATTTCTTGAGCGTAGAGGTATTTTTTTTGGAGCATGCGTGGGTTAGTGGCTTTAGGCTTTTGCAGGGAATTTTCTTATTGTTAGACTAGAGTTTGGACAATGATTCACCAGGCTGGATTGGAGGTTATTACCTCGGTCTATTTTTCTATCTTTTGGCAAGGGCACAGAAGCTATTTGACCAAGTGTTATGTAGCGGTTTAAAGAAGTCGATCGAGGAGAGATAAAATATAGGAGGTATTTTTCAATGGATAATTAAGTCGGAGCTAGGAGAATTTTCTCATGGTAGATTTCAGCATAATTCAGTAGTATCAAAATTGTGGGGCATTTTCTGGCTATATTGGACTATTCACATTGGTTGGGGTTCACTGGGGGTCGATGGGTTCAACCCAAAGACTTTCTAGTTTTTTTTGGGTTTATTAAGAGGAGTCTCCAGCAAATTTTATAGAATTTTTCGAGCGATATTTGGGCCTGAAATCCTCATTCTTATAACAGGGTGTATTGTTGATTCGCTGGTAAATTTGCATCATTTTTTGGGTTCAGTTTTGGCTTGGAGTTGGGCCAAACCCTTTCTGGGTATTTTTGGGTATGATGAGTGGATCATGTGGATACAATTCCAGGATGATCCAGGCATTCTTTAGAGCAAAATCTTTGGTCCGATTCTAGCAGCAACTATAGTAATTTCTTGGGTAGTGCGCAGTACCAGTTTGGGCTAGTATTTCCTCCAGATCAAAGTTGTCTCACCTGGGTTTCGCAAGCCCAGTTTCCATTTTCCTTACTCATTGTATTCATCATTCTCAGTATTAATAAAATGGCTCAACAATTCTAGTTTATTTTTCTAGTGTTTTGATATGCATATGCGATATCTGTTTATGGTTGTTGTTCCTTGTACATGTTTCTATTATTTGTTGTATATTTTCAATTTGGAACAATACAAAATGGACTAACATTTCCTTGAGGGAAATGGTCCTGTGGAGGACATATTCCAATAATCCTAGGTGGAGCATGTGCCTCGAAGAGGCAGTGTGGTGTCCTATGAAATGCCTCCCAGCATTGTGCTCTAATATAGTGGAGAGATAGAGCTTACTTGTCAAGGTCTTGGTAAATATGACAATGTTGGTTATGATGATGTCATCGTCGTTGATGCTTATCAACCTGGATCCTTTCTTATAGAATTCTTCAACTTGATAATATCCTAATGAATCATTATGAATACGTCCATAGTTAAGAGGAAGCATTGGAATTTTAATTAAGTTAGGTCTTCATAAATGACATTATATCAACATGTATTTTATGTAAAAACAAAAAAAAAAGATTTTTTTTATTTTCTAGCATGTTCTTCATGCTTTATTTTGGTCAAAATGAAATAAAGGGCATGTTCTTCGTGACCTTTGTAAAATAAGAAAAATTTGAATTTTGTAAGTATCATTTGTCCAATTTTCCAAGTCGGCCCTCTAAGAAGACAAGTTGGTCTACCCAAAAGTTGTGTCCCTTCACATGATCAAACAACTATATATTAGCATTTGTACTCCTTCACTTGGCAAGCAATTTGGTGCACATTTGTGGAAGAAAATTCGGATATCTGAGGCATACTTTTATGTGGTACACAAGATCAATAAGACACTAAGTTTCTGTGAGAAGATGAGCTACAAGAGGGTAATTATTCTTGAAGAACGAGAGCTAGAGGAGAGACATTATCTCTATGATGATGTGATTTTCCATAAGTACACTATCTCGTGATGTTTTGAGTTTCCAGAAGCACATTATCTTTGTGATGTTGCGAGCTTCAAGAAGTATATTCTCTATGATGATGTGAATTTCAAAAAGGCACATTCTCGTATGACAATGTGAGCTTCATGGAAAAATTTCATGTTGAGTTCTGGTGGAGGGTTGACTTAGCGATTGGATCTTCTGGTCGGGATAGATGTTACTTGGATTCTCTTTTTTTTGAAGAATCTATAAGGAAAGGATTGATGGATTTTCCCCTTGTGCATTTTTCCTTGGCCTATAGCCTAATATCTGGTGTATCTTGTCTCTTGTGCTATGATTTATGTTTTCTTGTATTTGCATGGTAATTTCTTGATGAATAATAAAGAAAAACTAAGAAGAATGGTGAGCCCTGGTATTGCACCAAGAGTGTTGCAACTCCCAGAGGCTTCCCTACTTTACTTTATCAACCTGGGGTTCATACAAACTTGGAGGTGACAGTCCTATATGCACAACTGATGCATTCTTCTCATTTCATCCTATTCTTCTTTACAAGAGGGTGCTATTTCTTAAACTATGATAAGAACTGGGAAGTAAATTACTAGAAGGAAATGACAGAAAGGAAATTAAACTAAAGTGTTGAAAAGAAATGAAAAGAATGAAACTAATTTAATTGGAAGAAAGGGAAATGACTGAAAAGAAACTAAGCTAACTTGCTGAAAATAAATGGTAGAAAGGAAACTAATTCTAAACCACACTTAACTTGGAAAATTATCTAAATTCACTCTAATTATCCTATAGTCTATCTAACATGTTTCTATCCATGCAACTAAGCTATCCATGACTTAATTCTACTTGAAAAGGGGTTTTTTTGCAGCTTGGAGGGAAGAAAAGGGCTAAAGTGGTGAATAGAGGGCTTAGCGCATGAAACAGGGCTTAGAAGTGGAAAGTGAGGGTTAAAACCTTATAAAACCTTATAATAGCGCGAGAAATTACTTTGGAGTGGAAAGAACTCAAAAGTGCAATGGCGGAGTAGGATGGAGGACAAACGTTGCGATATGTGATTTCGCAATCACAATATCGCAAGTTTAAGGGGATAGCAGTAAAGATTAATAGGAAAAAACTTAAATGTGCGAAATGCGATGGGGAAAAAGCTGCGGGTTGCAATTTGCGATGTAGTAAGTTGTACGAAGTGAGACGAGTGACATGGCGGAGTTATCACATCGGCAGAACGAGCAGTAAGTGTTTTGTGAAAAAGGTAAACGGTGTGATTTGCGATTTCACAATATCGCAATTGGCAGTCGGAGCGGTAAGTGCGAACAGAACAAGCTAAATGATGCGAAGTGTGATGAGGTAAGTTTTGCGAAGTGTGATTTGTGATGAGCAACGTGGCAGTGGAACCAGCGACAGAGCGCGATCGCAATATCGCAACAGAAAGAACAAGAGGTAATAGTTAAAGGAAAAAGGGAAAAGTTGTGATTTACGAAATGTGATGTACGGTAGCGGGAATTTCAAGGAGGAAGGCAGAGGTCGGGTTTTCGATGGTTTTCAATCGTTTTTACGTAAAAAAAAATCCGACAATGGTGACCGATAGAACGGAGGAATAAGGCAGGCAATCGATGAAGGGGAGAAAAAGTATTCAAGGAAAAAGGTAAGGGCTGCAAAGTGCGATTGCGATGTGCGGTGGCAGAAATTTCGAGAAGGAAAAGCAGAAGACGGGTTTCGATGGTTTTTTCAAGTGTTTAGCGTTAAAAAGGTAAAGGCAACCGTAAATAAGAAAAACAAAGGAATAAGGCAGTTGAAGGGTTTAAGTGCTATTAGGGGAAAAGGTGGCTGCAATAGTTGAAAATCAGCGGAAAACAAGAGGAAATGGAGGCACAAAAGTAAGGTTTAGAGGCGTAACACAGATATGGAAATAGTGAACATAAATCAATGTTTTTGGTCTGTGGGAAGGTATACCCTGCTCGAACTCTATTGAGAGAGATGAGAGGGGGAGGCTTGACCACAAATTTTGGAGTTTTTCCTCTATTCTACTACTCACAAACAAATGTAAAACTACAACAGCCTACTGAAAGCAACACTAAGCAACAACTTGAAACATAAATGAAATTATCAGAATACGAAGCTAACGAAATAATAGAAAGCAAAGAACAGGTACAATAGAGGAGCTGAGGCACATGGATTGGGCCCTAACCCACAAGCCTAGCTCTTTGAAATTTAAAATCAGTAAAAGGAAATCAGTCTGCTCATTTCATTAAAAGAATAACCTCATACATCTCTGAGAGTTTGATCACTAAAATAATAAAAACTCAATAACTTGAAACAGAGTTCCAACTAGAATCGACTAACTCTTCCTAGCTCTAGCTCTGCTCTATTTATTCTACAGGGAAGCTACCAACAACTCCCTATAAAATGGTGATTAATTCCACTTGACTCTCAGTGAACAAGGATTGGCTGCACTCCTCTTTGAGTTGCTTGGTTGCCTCTAGAATTTGAATTGTTGTAGAGAATCCTTGAGGATCCTTTGGCTGCTTTTGGAATTTGAATTACTGGAGAGAATCTTTGGGATCCTTTGGCTGCCTTTGAGGGTGGAAAATCCTCCTATAATTCCTCTTTGTCATCTCCTCCAAGTCTTTACGATAAAATCCTTATAAAAATGGTTAATAATTCATGATTTTTTGCACTCAACCTTATATTCGGCACTCAAAGTATGTTAGCCTAAATCACCACCTATACTATCACCATAAAACCAAATAATAATAAAAATGCAAGAAAAAGAGATCTAAGAAGGCAAAAAGGTGACTATTAACCCCTCCAAATATGTCTAATGATGGAACTCATCATCACCCCCCTACTGAATGGTTGTTCAGCCTCTGAGAAACTAATCCCCCTCCTCCATTTTCTTCAAGGCTTTGATAGCCTCCCTAATTTCCCAAGGAAGAAGTGTGGGAGTTTCGCCAAGGGGGTAAAAACCATTATTCATTTCTGAATTCTCCCATTATCTATCTTGTGCATTTGTGTCCTCTTCATCAGCAGCCCCAGCAGCGAAGGTGAGTTGAGCTTTAGTTCCAATCATTGGATCTTTTTGGCCTACATGGCCTTCTTATATCATGTGCCCTTTCCAATCTACCCCTCAGTCTTTCTAGATTATGGTATTCCCTATTCTCGAGGCTATGAGGGAGGCTGCTCCATCTCCTCTGGCTCACCATAAGGCACTCTTCCTCTATCTGCCTAGCAACATCGTCAAAGTGGCCTATCACCTAGTTTTCAGTCTGAAGGTAGCTTTCCACCAACGCAGGGTCCTTTCAATCTCTCGATGGTTAAGGATGACTCCTCTTGGGCTGAAAAATTCCGGTATGATATATAAGGGTTCTCTATTTCTTCTTCCCATGACCTTCCATATCTTTTTTACTCTAGTGCCCTCATTCACCATCCAAGATGCTAGAGCCATTAACTTCATATCCCCCATTGTATGATTTGGGTCCCAAATATCCATATTTGTCAGCATGAAGTTATGCACATAAAACTCTTCCATCTTTGCCTGATCAGCCATGTTATCTTGCTTGTAGAAATTCATGAATTTTCTGCAATCTTGGAAAGGTTGTGATCCATTGGAGGCTAGAGCTTTGATTTGAAATAGAAGCCATTGTTCTTTGAGGTACACAACATATGAGTCAGAGGGGAATCTGTGCTGAATGGCTTCTATGCATAAGTCTGCCATGGTGGCTACTTTCTCCTCTTTTTGTTTAGTCTACCTGTGCCTTCTGTAGCTGCTCCTTCAGAATTATCTCTTCGATTCTTTCCTCCCCCCTTGGTGATTCTTCAATGATAATCGGGCTTGTGGGAGAAGTTTCTGGCTCTTTTTGATTCTTGTCATATCTGGAATACCTATAGGTCTTCCTTTTTCTCTTTGCGCTTAGAGAAGCTATGGTGGCAACTATATTTTTGTATTGAGGGGATGTGGTGTTGTGTTGTGAGTCTGTTTCTTGCCCACTTTCTGCTATCTCTATGAATTCTATGGCCATCTCTTCTATTTTCTTTGGCCCTTTGTCTCTTCCTCTTCTTTTTCTGGTTCTTCTTGTTTCTACTGGTTCTTCCTCTTCTTCTTCTGGTTCTTCTTGTTTTTTCTGGTTCTTCCTCTTCTTCTTTTGGTTCTTCTTGTTTTTTTCTGGTTCTTCCTCTTCTTCTTTAAGCGTTGCATGCTTCTTTCGGTCTCTCTCCCTTTAAAAATTTCAATCTGCTAGTTTGGATGAGACGACATCTCATTTTATTAGATAGCGCAACTAATTTTGGAGTGCTTATGTAACTCAACTCAGCTCCAATTCTGTTGTAGATAGTTGTTTCCTTCTCTTGTTAGTTCATGATGGACTACATGTTTCCTCCCCTCGTTCTCCTCTACTTAACTGATTTAAATTCTTTTCTTTTGCATGCCTAGGTGGCGTGTACTTCCAATTTTATTCCAGTCATACCTCATGGTGGTGGCCGAGTTAACTGGCCACCTTTCTGCCCCTTAAACTCTAAGTCTGCAAATTAATTATTTCTAGATATTATGGATGTGTAGAAAGGGGTGAGAAGATATACCTGAGTTTACCTATTGTTTCCAAGGTGCTTGCAGGAGCTGGTGTTTGGAGACACGCATTTTAGATGTTGCACCCCTCACCATATTCCTGTATTCTGAATGAGCAGCTTGCTGAATGGGCAGCTTCCTGAGTGAGCTGCTAATCTTTGATTTTTGTTTCTCTCTATTGTGGATGTTGCGTGGGGTGCTTGAGATTCCATGGGTGGAATTCTCGTTCTCCTGGAGTCCGTTATGCAACTTTATTTCTTGTTCTTCTTGTAGTCCATGAACAAATTTGTTTTTTTTAAGGAAATTCTTGATGTTTGTAGCAGTTTGTTTGTGTGTTGCTTCTCTCGCTACATTGTGCTCATAAATGGAAGAGTGTGGTGTATGGAGGTGATGGAGGAAGTTATGAATATGAATGGAGTGAATGATGGGATGGATGGTAATATAGAAGAAGGGAAAAGAAGATGAATGCTTCCACGTGTTTCCAAAAACCATTAACAACCTGCAAAACAAAAACACATAAAACACGGAGATGCAGATGTATTATTATTATTATTATTATTATTTTGTTCATTTTCTCATTTATTTATTTTTTTGTTTGAAATAAATTGGGTTGCCTCCATGAAGGTTTTCAACCCACAAACTTGTCTTGGGCGCCTCAGAGAGGTTTTCACCCATGGATCTTTATTCTCTTTTTCTCTTTTTTTTAAGCAAGTGAGTTGCCCCCATCGAGGTTTTTCACCCGCAAGCTTATTCTTTTTTTTTTTGAGGTGTGGGAAACTATGGAGTTTCCCATCACATACACCTCTCTACTTATTGAATTTATGAACTCTGCCTTTGACAAAGGCTTCTTGTAAATTTTAATTCTGTGACCATTGACAAGCAAGGGGATTCCTTCCTCATCTATGGTTCTGATTTGAATTGCGCCATTATCAAAACATTTTTCCACTGTGTAAGGTCCTAACCATATTTTCATCAACTTGCCTTTAAAATATTTAAACCTTGAATCATACAACAGCGCCCAATATCCTTATTGGAAGGTATTTTCTTTGATGTTCTTGTCATGCCATAACTTCCTTTGCAGCTAAAATACCTTTGTGTGAAGAAGTGCTTGCATTCTGATCTCATCCAATCCATTTAGTTGCAACAACCTCTCTTTTTGATCATATGATAGATCTAGATTTAATTCAGTTGCCATTCTTAAAGTATTGAATTCAAACTCAACTGAAAGTAGAGATTTCTTACCATAGACTAGTTCATAAGGAGTGAATCTTGTTGTTGTCTTCCAAATAGTGTTGTAGGCCCAAGTAGCTTCTACCAATTTTTCTGCCCAATATTTACTGCTGCTGCTCACAACCTTGGTGAGGATGCTCTCTAAAGCACTGTTAGTTACTTCTACTTGGCCATTCGCCTAAGGGTGATAGGCAGTAGAAGTTCTATGCTGAATCTTGTGCTTCCTCAAAAGATTCTCAATGAGGTGAGAGGTGAATTGTGCTCCCTGTCAGTGATTGTTTCTCTGGGGTATCCAAATTTGTAAAACACATTCTCCCTCAGAAATATTGCTACTTTCTCCTCAGTTGCTACCTTCACTGCTTTTTCTTCAGCCCACTTTGTCAGGTAATTAGCGCAGACTATGATATACTTATTTTGTCTGGATGGTGGATCGATAGGTCCAACAAATTCCATGCCCCACTTATCAAATGGCTCAAGAGCCACCTGAGGGTGTAAAGGCATTTCATCCCTTTGTGTGGGTTTCCCCATCCTTTGGCACTAGTCACACCTACTGGTGTATCTTCTGGAATCTTGGTGAAGGGTAGGCCAATAGTATCATGCCTGCAAAACTTTGTAAGCAGTTCGATTTGCAGCAAAGTGGCCTCCACATGGGTTGTCATGACATTTAGAGAGGATATCAAAAACTTCTTCCTCCCTCACACATCTCCTTAGGATTTGATCAGGGCCTAGCTTGAAAAGATTTCCCCCAATCCATGTGAAAGGGGTGCTTTTTCTGATGATTCTGCTCCTCTCCCTGAATGAAATATTAGGAGGGAGTTTTCCAGGGACCAAGTAGTTGGTTATATCAACAAACATGGTGAGAGTGATGATATGGGAAAGAGGTGTTCATCTGGCAGTTGGTCATCCACCATTCCTTCTTCACCTACAGGGAGAACTAAATTGGACAAAAAAATCTACAACAACATTTTCCTTTCCAAGTTTATCAACAATAGTCAAATCAGTTGCTGCAAAAGTAACAACCATCTAATTATCCTAGCATTTACATCTGGTTTTTTCATTAAATACTTGATGACTGCATGGTCAGTGTGGACAAGGGTCTGATATCCAGTGACATAATTCCTGAATTTTTTCAATGCATGGCCAATGGCTAACATCTCTCTATTAGTAACAATATAATTCATCTCGGCCTTTGAAAAATTCTTGCTGATGAAATAAATGGCATAAGGGATTTTGCCCTCTAATTGTCCTAATTTTGCCCCTATAGCTTTGTCAGATGCATCAGTGTGGATGTGGAAAGGGAGAGTCCAATTTAGACCTCGGAGGATGGGGGTAGTAATCAACTATTTCTTAATGAGCTCGAAATCCTCTTGACAAGGGCCAGACCAAATAAACTTAGAATCCTTGGCCAATAACCCAAATAATGGTGAAGCCATCTTGCTGAAATATTTGATCAACCTTCTATAGTAACCAGCTAAGCCTAAGAAACTCCTGACATCTTTCTGCTTTTGAGGAGCAAGTACCCTTTTGATGATAGTGATTTGTTCGGGTCTACTTGTATTCCTACTTAGGATATGGAGTATCCTAATACAACCCATGCTTTCTTCAGAAATTCACACTTTTCTAGTCTCAAGGAGAGATTCATCTCAATGCACCTTCTTATTATTTTACCCAAATTGGAGAGAGCTTCCTGGAAGTCATCCCCATATGGTGTGAAATCATCCATGTAGATTTCAACAGAGCCATGGACTAACTCAAAAAATATGCTCAGGACAGCCCTTTGGAAGGTGGCTGGGGCATTGCATAACCCAAAGGGTAGGACTCTACAAGAAAAGGTACCCCAAGGGCAAGTGAAAGTAGTCTTATCTTGGTCTTCAGGGCTGATCTGAATCTTATTGTACCCACTGAACCCATCTAAGAAGGAAAATAACTTCTTCCCTGCAAGGCCATCCAGGACTTGGTCTATAAAGGGCAAAGGGAAATGGTATTTCTTGGTGGCTTTGTTAAGTTCTCGATAGTCAACACAAATTCTCCACTTCTCATTCTTCTTTGGGACTAGGAAAAGAGGAGATACCCACTCACTGTCGGATATAGGATATATGAACCCTGCATCCAATAGTTTCTGCAGCTCTTCTTTGACTATGTCCTTTAGAGCTGGGTTCATACTTCTTTGGGGTTGTCTCACAGGCTTGCATCCTTCTTTGATTTAAATTTGATGTCTGCGTACTGAAGGATGCACCCCTTTCATGTCCTTGTAATCCCAATAAAATGCTTCAATATTTTCTTTCAAAAGATGGCATAAATTCTTCTCTTCTTCATTCGAGAGGTATCGGTTGATTTTCAGAGATCTGGATGGGCAAAAATCAATAGCCTTGGTGGTTTCAGAGGTTGTCTCTACTGAGTGCACTTCCATCCAAGGTTGGCTTTCAGAATCTTTGACTAATGTTTCGAGAGGAGTGTTAGTGGAGGATTGGTTTTGAATGGCATGGTCGATGAGCTCATCTTCATCAAGCTGCGCCCCTCTAAGAATAGCATCTATGGTACAGATAGAGGCAGTGTTATATAGCTCATCTTCTTCATCCTCCAACCATATAGGGAGATCATGACAAATGGAAGGTTGGGTTGGAGGATATAACACTAGTTGTTTAGACAAAGGCCCATTTTTTATAGTCATGTTTCTGGCCCGACAACTAATATAAGCATCTGCAGTTGCTAACCAAGGTTTCCCTAAGATGAGAGGATAACCATTAAACTTTGTTTTTGGTTGCAGGACCAGGAAATCTGTAGGATACTCCCAAGAGTCAATGGTAACCATAACATCCTCAACAATTCCTTCCAAAGTTACTGTGGACCGATCTGCAAGTTGCAGAACTGTTGTGGTTTTCCTGAAAGTTCCTTGGAGATTAAGTTTCAACATAGTTTCCTTAGTCATGATATTGATGGCAACCCCTAGATCAATTAGAGTGTTGGGGACTATGAGACCATCTATATGCACATCAACAACTAGACTACCGGGGTCCAGGTATTTTGGAAATATCACTTTCCCCAACATCAGGTTAGACATTTGTCCGACCACATCGATGGTGGGGGTATCTCTCTTCCTTCTCCTAGGTTTCCTGAAGCACTTTTCTTTGATGAGCCTATTGTAGATAGGGACATCCTTAATGGCCTGGAGAAGTGGTATATTTACACACAAATTTTCCAATTCTCCCAAGAGTTCAGTCTCCTCTAGGGTGTGCTGACTAGGGTGGATCAAGAGCTCGGGAAAAGGAGGTTATTGGATCTGAGTGTTATCATCTTCATTTTCCTCCTCAACCTCTACAGGCGGAGATGGGGGATGATTGTCTAGGAGTACTCTTCCCGACCTAAGATTAACCTCCTGTATCTCCATCACATAAGCTGGATGGGATGTTTCTCCACTGGGAGCCTGTTGTGCATGTCTGTTGTTCAGGTTTGGATTGGGCTGTGTAGGTATATGTAGCCTAGGTCGAGCAACATGAGTAAGCTGAGATTAAGGTTGGGGTGGAGGCATTAGAGTAGGTAGTTGATTTTTTTTAGGCCTCCACCCTTGATATGGATTGTTCCACTGAGATTGTTGTGGAACATACTGCTGAAATGGTTGGTTTACTGGTTGAGGATGATATGAAGGGTTGGAAGGCCAAGTAGGAGGTGTAGACTAGGATGGAGAAGTGGGGGTGTACCAAGGTTGCACGGGTGCACTCTGATTGTTGTAATAGTAAGACTAAGGTGCACCTTGCATACCTTGTTGATATTTTTGAGGGCCTTGAGGCCTTCTCTGGTTGATAAAACAGAGTTTCTCTGGCATCCTTTCCCCACCTTGATATACAGCTTCAAGTCCAGGTAAGGGGGGACACTTGTCTTTGGCACGATTCTCTTCAAAGACTAAGCAAACCTCTATGAAATTCAGTGGAAATTCATTTCTTGGGTGCTTCTTGGTACATCTAGGACAAAATATGGCCAGGGCTCTGTCTGATTCCTCTTGCTTTCTTTTGACCTACATTGTGTCCATTTGCAAAGAAATGGTGTGCAACATGTCACTCTTGAAGTCCTCTAGCATGTTTCAATCTCATGTTTTATGAAGGTGGAATAGGAAGGGGTATTGGATGTACTTTGGCTAGCTCTGCCCTTCTTCCTAAATGCCCTAGAATGGTTCTGGAAGATAGTTTTGATTGTTTCATAGGGTTTTTGGTAGATATATCCTCCTGATAACATATTCAAGGTTTCTATCATCTCTTCATTGATCCCTCGAAGAAGTACAAGTTTAAGTGAGTCAAGATCAAGAGTAAAGTTGGCTCTCTTATAGTTCAATTGAAACTACTTTTCATAATCCTCTATGGATTCATCAGGCCCTAGAGTCATCCTAAATATCTCATCCTTAGTTTCCTTGGACTTACAGTAGTCTTTGTACTTTTTGTTGAATTTCTCTTCCATCTGTGCCCAGGTAGTGATGCTTTCCCCATGCAGAACCATGAACCAGTGCAAGGCTGCATCCTTAAGGGTGGATGGGAATAGCTTCAACTTTTGATCATTAGAGGTGTATTCATAAGTCCTACAAACAACAACAAATTCAAACATGAATGTGTCATGGTCCTCAGACGTAAGTCCATGGAAGTGTGGAAGAGCTGAGGGGATAATGTTTTTCATCTTAGTTTCCCCATCTGCCTCTCTTATGGGAAAGGCTCTCTGGGTCCCAACCATGGTTAAGATAGGTGAAGTAGGTCCCTCAGTTGAAACAAGGTCTTCTTGTTCTTCCCCAATAGGATCCTCAAAATATTCAGGAGGCTCTCCTATAGGGGGTTCAATCTCACTGCCACAAAAGAAGAGTGAAGGGTGGCTAGGAGGTGATGTGGGGGTTTTAGGTAAGATTTGTCTTTGGGTATTCCTAGTCCTATGAGGCATGAAAATCAGATCTTTTGTATTTTTTCAATATTTCTGAAATGACATGAAAAGAAAGGAAAGCAGAACAGAACACTAAAAACAAAATAAAAACATCTACTAGGCACCTCCCCGACAACGGTGCCAAAAAGTGGTGAGCCCTAGTATTGCACCAAGAGTGTTGCAACTCCCAAGGGCTACCCTACTTTACTTTATCAACCTGGGGTTCATACAAACTTGGAGGTGATAGTGCTATATGCACAACATATGCATTATGTTCATGTCATCCTCTTCTGATTTATGAGAGGGTGCTATTTCTTAAACTATGATAAGGACTGGGAAGTAAATTACTAGAAGGAAATGACATAAATGAAATTAAACTAAAGTGTTGAAAATAAATGACAAGAATGAAACTAATTTAATTGGAAGAAAGGGAAATGACTGAAAAGAAACTAATCTAACTTGCTGAAAATAAATGGCAGAAAGGAAACTAATTCTAAACCACACTTAACTTAGAAAATTAGCTAAATGCAATCTACTTATCCTATAGTATATCTAACATGTTTCTATCCATGCAACTAAGCTATCCATGACTTAATTCTACTTGAAAAGGGGTTGATATGCAGCTTGGAGGGAAGAAAAGGGCTAAAGTGGTGAATTGAGGGCTAAGTGCATGAAACAGGGCTTAGAAGTGGAAAGCGGGGGTTAAAACCTTATAATAGCATGAGAAATGAATTTGGAGTGGAAATAATTCAAAAGTACGATGGCAGAGTGCGATGGAAGACAAAATTTGCGATATGCGATGTCGCAATCGCAATATCGCAAGTTTAAAGGGATAGCAGTAAATATTAACAGGAACGAACTAAAATGTGTGAAGTGCGAAGTGCGATGGGGAAAATGTTGTGGGTTGCGATTTGTGATGTAGTATGTTGTGTGAAGTGCGAAGTGCGACAAGTGACATGGCAGAGTTATTGCATCGACGGAATGAGCGGTAAGTGTTATGCAAAAAGGTAAACGGTGTGATTTTTGATTTCACAATATCGCAATCGGCAATTAGAGTGGTAAGTCTGAATGAAACAAGCTAAATGATGCAAAGTGTGATTTGCGATGGGCGACGTGGCAGTGGGACCAGTAGCAAAACGCGATCACAATATCACAATCGGCAAGAACAAGCAGTAAGATTTAAACGAAAAAGGCAAAAGTTGTAATTTGTGAAGTGCGATATACAGGAGTGGGAATTTCGAGGAGGAAGGCGGAGGTTGGATTTTCGATTGTTTTCAAGCATTTTTGCATTAAAACGAGTCCGGCGACAGTGGCCAATAGAACGAAGGAATAAGGCAGGAAATCGGTGAAGGAGAGCGATAAGTCTTCAAGGAAAAAGGTAAGGGCTGTGAAGTGTGATTGCGATGTTCCATGGTGGGAATTTCAAGGAGGAAAGGTGGAAGACGAGTTTTCAATGGTTTTTTCAAGCATTTAGCGTTAAAAAGGTAAAGGCAACCGTGAATAAGAAAAACAAAGGAATAAGGCAGTTGAAGGGTTTAAGTGCTGTTAGGGGAAAAGGTGAGTGTAGCAGTTGAAAATGAGTGAAAAACAGGAGGTGTTATAGGGTAAAATGCTTGGGTTGTTGGTTATCGAATATCCCTCTCAGGGCTTTCCGGTGCCCGAGGTAGACAGTAAGATTAGCTGTATAGTTCATAAAGAAGATGCATACATGTTCATATCAACTTAAAAAACTTGATGGAATAGGATGGAAGATTACATCTTCTATGATCCTGAAGTCTCTTGGAGAATGCAAAGTAGCGAAGCAGGGATCCTCCTTCACTAGCTCCAAATCTTGACCTTGTGATCAATCAAAGCACCCGTGTAATCTCTATCACAATATACATTCCTATCAATTAAGTTAATATATGACAAACATTAAACAATGCACATCTAAGCCATTCATCTCATGCTATATAAGTAATTGAAAAACAATAACAATATCAATGCATAGAATGGACAAAACAGATACAGTTCTATTGATTTATAAAAAAGGAGGATTACAACCGTCGGTTGTACCAAGCCCTCCTCAGCCTTCCAATCTCTTTATCTCTTAATGTGGTTATTTCTTGATCAAAAAGTTCTCAATGAACCTCTTTGACCTTTGACCCTCACACTACAACAATAATGCTCTGCTTCACAAGTATTCAAAAATTTGACAATCCTTCGACCTTGAACCAAGAGCCTTCAACTCCATTTTATAGGAGATGGAGAGAGCAATCATTTCCTTTCTCCTTCCACCAGTTATAAATAGAAAAAACCAAGATTTTTCCTCAACTTTCCATGCTTTTTCCTTCTTTGAGAGTTCATTTGTTTATGGCAAGGCCCAATAAGAGACTAGTGATTTGCAGTTTCCATTTTGTACTGACTCTCTTGTGAGAAAAAGCTAGAAATTCAAATCATTCTCCGCGGGTTTTTCCTGTTTCAAACTCAAAACATGGGTAACGTTGCCCTCCAGTGTAAACAGAGCGTTGCCCTAGCCACTAACGCGATCTTTTCATTGATCAAATGTGTTATAACACTCTCTTGATGTTATAGTGGTTCGTTACCTTGGCAGAAATAGGTTTAGTTTAGGTCTTTGCATTCCTTCCATATTTATCTTCTCCTCTAAGCTGATGAGGAGGTTTTTTGTCCTGTAACAGATGCCCCCTAAAGTGTGAGGTCAGAGATGAATATGATGGCCGAAATACTTTATAATGTGTGTAGTAGAGATAAAGATATTGAAAGACTGAGGAAAACCTAAAACAACAACATATTTCAGAAAATATAGTATCTGCCTTGAGTCGAGCATTCCCATGCTCAGTAGTGTAATCAACATGATTTCTCTAGAACAAAGATATGAAGAATTTGTCAACCAATAAGCACAATGTGGAAGTGTCTGTCATAACAGGATCAGGTTGAACAAGCTGTCTCCATAAACAATATAGCAACGTGGGGAAGGTAACATAGCTTTAATGATGTAACCTTTGCCCCAAGGTCTTGACCGTCGCTTCACTTAAACTGCATATTTCTCAACATGTGAATGAAGGAGCTGTCATCGAACGTGTGAGAAATCATCTAATTACCAGTCAACAATGAAAACTGTTAACAGATGTGAAGGCGACCACCGATAATGATGATGGTCCCTAAGATGCACAGTACAATCTAGTAAGTGTGAATAAAAAGAGTTGAAGTCGAACACTCATAGAATCATTTGATCAGGAGCCAATGATGATGACTCCTAATCAAACACAAGACTACCTGCCACTGATGGCTGCAAGTATCTGGGTACTGATGGGTTTCTGGATCAAATTCCTATATAAGATGTTGCAGTCAATAGGAAGAGATCTGTTGAAAGGTAGGAAATGAGGCATCCTACATCAGTCAACACGAAAAGGAAACCAAATGAAGAGTAAATGAGGATGTTGGACGACAAATAATTTCTGGCATAATGAGTGATTTGGTTGATAAGAGGAGCAGTAGATAGCGAAATTTTCTTGAACAATAGAAGGCACTGTAACAGGGTACTAGGCAGCTGAGGCTTAATGAACACCAAAGAGTGTGTTAGGATTTTTACCGGTGTAGGAACACTGGGAAATGAAGGCTAATACTCATAGATGGTAGGGTTTGGCTAACTGCAAAAGAGTTTTCTGGGAAGTGCCATGTTCAAGATTTTTTCTGCCAAATTGACCTTTCTGAAAATGTAACAGAGGTAGTATCCATTTTGTCCAAATTTTTCCTTGTCTGATTAAGTTTAACGAGTCCATACGAGTAAACTCGGTGAATTTTTCATATTTAGAGAGTCTGAAAAATGTCATAAAAGACAACTCCGTGCCCCGTCTGATTAGGTTTAACGAGTCCATACGAGTAAACTCGGTGAATTTCTCATATTTAGAGAGTCTAAAAAATGTCATAAAAGAAAACTCCATGGGGTACCTTTGTCATGTCTTGATAACCAGGCACGGCAAATGGAGAATAGTAAGCCCGAAATAGTTCATTTTCCATGAGTTAGTCCATCGAAGCCAGAAAAATGTTTGATGGACGTCTACTTCATTTTGTTATGAGTACGAGGAGACGAAGTAAACTCAGTACTCTTTGTGAAATTTTAACGAGTCCAACAAAGAAAAACTCAGTGCCCGCCGTGAAATTTTAACGAGTCACGCGGAGAAAACTCAGTCACTTTTTCCGTTTAAAGAGCTTTGAAAAAGAGGAAAAGAATGGCTCCTTACTCTCTGTCGTGGTAGTTTAACGAGCCCGACAAAGGAAACTCGGGGTTTTTTCAGTTTTATGAGCTAGAAAAAGTCCCTAAAAAGAAAGCTCAGTACTTCTTCATGTCAGTTTTAACGAGTCTAAATCAGAGAACTCCAGGTTTTTCAGATTAACGAGCAAGAAAAATACCATAAAAAGAACGCTCGAAATCAACTTAGTATAAGCTTAACAAGTCCGAAGAAGAGAACTCAAGGTTTTTCGGATTAATGAGCAAGAAAAATACCATAAAAATAATGCTCGATAAACGGGTCAAAACATGTTTATGTCTGCATATAAATCTTGATCACCCGTCAGGACATCAGTAACTAAACTCAATAGTTGTGAGACATGTGCAGGAAGAAATCACGACTTTTTGTGGACTAGATAAGAGATTCATGCCCCAGAAATGGCTATAAGAAGGTCAGAAGACTTTCATTTTCATTGTTTTGAATGTTGTGAAGGAGATCTGGGGTGAAAAAGGGTGAAAACTTCAGCTGACGATTGCGGTCAATCCGAGCAACAGTTTTCCTTCCCGTGAGATCTAGGTAAGAGCTAGAACCTCCTGCTATCATTTTATTGTGTTTTTGTGAAGTTTTGTTGGTTAAAAATGGGAAATTTGGTAGGCCCTAAAAAATATTTGCGGCTAACGCGGGCCAGCAATGTTCGAGCCGCGTTAAGCGCACTTCCCGTGAGGGAAGAGCGTGTTAGCGCGCTCTGTTTTGCACTATAACTAGCGTTAGTCGTAACGCATTTTTTAGGAACTCGTTTATAAGCATTTTGAAGTGGTCCAAACAATTTCTAATTGGTTGAAAATGTTGCATTTGCAGGTATTCAACTGTTAATCATGAGTATCTAGCGAGAGAGAGAACATGAACGGGAAGAAAGAGATATGGTTACTTATGCTGCAAGTTTAATGGCTCTCCACAGATGCGATTTGCTAAAATATGCACATTTAGAACTGATGAGGGGCCAAGAGGACCTCCTAAGGTGGCTGATTCAACAATGGGACGAGCGTCACCATGTCTTTCGAATTGGGGGAAATGAGCTCTCAATTGAGAAATACGATGTTTAATTTTTGACCGGCCTGTCATGTCGTGGACCGAGGCCCAACATGACGGGGTCTAGAGTGGATCCGCGTTCCACTGCTGATCTCATTCTTGCTCATTGCATACGCAACACAGAGGCTGTGAGCAACCGGGTACCTATTGCATGGGTAGCTTTGAGACCACTGAGGTCTATACTATGGATGATTGTTCGATTGGCAGGGGCCAAGAGTCAGCATGTTGCCACCAAGGCCCACATGCTACTAGCCTTGGATTGTATGCAGCCTCAGGTGTTTGACTGGTGTGATGGAGTTGTCCGTCGGGTCCGAGAAAAGCTCACAGCATGCAAGACCTGTACCCAAAGAGAGTTTGGGTACGGCACATTGATCATTTCCTTCCTACTGGAGCGGGTGCCATTGATGAGGCCCAGGATCATTAAAGCACCATTGGGCTAAAGCACCATTGGGCCCACGCGAGCCAAGACAGGCTCAGTGGGCAGCTCTGATTTAGTGGGCTAGAGAGGGTCCAGTCTGTCACTGCTTTGATGATGGGTTTTTTGAGTGGCTAGACTCGGAGATCATTATGATTGAGGATTATCCCTATGCAGGGATGAACTTCACCGATGATCCGGAGTTAGTGTTGCCCCCTGGCACCAAGTGGGGACTCGATGGTAAGAAAGAAATTATCAATGTGCTTTAGGAAGTACTTTGTTTTTGTCTTTTGAATGTTTATGTAATTTTTTTGTTTGAAAGGGTGAAAAATATGTTTTGACATGAAGTTTGTTTGCTTGACACAGATGTGGCACCTGTCTGCCCAGTTGGGGCACCTCGCTATGCACGGCGAGGACTGCAGCTACCCGGGGCTAGCGCACCAGCTGATGATGCAGAAGCCGCTGGAGATGATGATGCCCAAATCCCACATGAACTCTCCAGGAACTTGGAGGGTTTAAGTATGGGTATACCACCTCTTCCTATGCGGGAGGTCCCAGTTCGTCTGCAGCGGCATACTGTAGGTGTGCAGAAGAGATACTCGGTGCCTTTGAGGAGGATAGCTAGGGTATTTGTATGTTATTTCGAGCATCAGGCCTAGCTGGTAGAGCGAATGTATAAGTGTCAGAGCGTGGCTTAGTATAGCCAAATTTTTGTAAAACACCCAAGTTTTGGAAGATTTTTTGATGTAACTATTGTACTGGACACAACATATATATATATATATATATATATATATATATATATATATATATATACATACTTTTTGGTGATTTTTTGTTTTTGAATTTTTATGTATTTTCTATGAAAATAAAAAATATATGTACTCATGTGTAAATATTTTATAAAAAACGTGACAAATGCCAATCTAACACATAGTTTTCCAATGAATCGGGTAATGCATTAAATTCTCTAGGAACATGCTCAAATGTGGTTGTTTGAAATTGACCTTCTAAAAGTCTCACCCTTAAAAAATAACGTAACAAGACTGGATGACAGACACGGTAATGATTGTTTAACTGCATAATGATGAGTTGGGAATCTAACCTGACCACTAAACTGGAGATGTCGCGAGATGTCGCTTCCGTGAGGAGTTGGATCACTGACATGTACTCGGAAACGTTATTGGTGGCACTTCCTAGGAAGATTCCCCCAGAACCAAGAATTTCTAACTCAGGAGTGTAGAGAACCCAAGCAGCTGAAGAAATGTGTCTAGTGTGATGACTAGCACCGTCTACGTATCGGACGTATGATAAGGAGGATGACGGCATCTATGTGAAAAAATATTGTAGATGAGAAAAAACACCTCAAAAACCAAAAAATATCCAGAGACATCAAAACAATAGGAAAAACTTATATACATAAAATTACAAAGCATATGCCTAGTGCGAAACTAGGCAAAATACTTATTTAGATAGAGCCTGTTGCGGGGCTCCACGAGTGGAATTCCATTACAGTCCTGAAGTTCGTAATCCCCTTTTAAGAGGACTTTAGTGACGATGTAAGGACCAAGCCATAATGGTTGGAGTGTTCCTGCCCCCAAGAGGTCATTTTTCTTATCATAGAGTAGAACAAGATCACCCTCTTGGAAAGAATGAGGCTTGACAGATTTGTTGTATTGAGCTTTGACTCGGCGCTGGTTAGCTTTGAGTGCTAGTGCAGCATCTCGACGAGTTTCGTCCAAATTATCGAGCAAGAGCAAGCGCTCTTCTGTGGCAGTAGTGTTGGGTAGGAGTTCAACCGCGAGTTTGAGTGATGTAATTTCACACTCGATTGGAAGTACTGCCTCTAGGCCGAATGCAATTTGAAATGGCGTGAAGCCTGTAGCAGTTTTGACTGATGTTCGGTATGCCCATAATGCGGAATACAACTTCCGATGCCATGTGGTTTTATGATTTCCGACTAATCGACGAATCATGGTTTTGAGGACGCCATTTACGGCTTCAACTTTACCATTAGCTTGAGGATAATAAGACGAAGATTGATCTTGACGAAAACCTAGCATGGATGTTAATTCGGTCATCATATGATTTTGAAAGTGGGATCCATGATCTGTGACAATAGATAGGGGTACGCCAAACCAACAGATTACCTAATTGAACAGGAAGAGAGTGGCGGTTTCACCATCAGCCTTAAAAGTCGGAATGGCTTTCACCCATTTCATAAAATAGTCGACCACAACCACAATGTAGTTGTGTTCGTTTTCTGAAATGGGATTGCAGGTGACAAAGTCAATTCCCCATTTGGCAAAAGGACCAATGGAGATAACCAGATGAAGGGGGGCGGGATGATCACGCATTTTATTCGTGAAAATTTGACATGGATGGCACTTCTGGACCACTGCAATGTAGTCTTTAAACAAAGTGGGCCAATAATAACCAACGCGCAGGATTTTTTGGGCAGTATCTATACCCGAAAGATGACCACCACACGCCCCTGTGTGGCAGTCATTCAAAACACGTTCTGCTTCATCGAAAGTGAGACAACGCCAGAGAATAGTATCGACACCACGACGATATAGCGTATCATTCAGCACGAGGTAGTGCTTTGCATGGTGGCGGATACGACAACGGTCGTCGAACGTGAGAGTTGGGCAGAAGTGTTGGGTTTGTAGGTAGACCAAAATGTCTCCATACCATGGGTCTGAAGAATCAACCAAGTATACAGATTCATCAGGAAATGGATCATGAGCTACTTCTCCTGGGTCGATTTTGGGAAGGTCCGATAGTAATTCAGCGAAGGCTTGAGATTTCTTTTCTTTGGCAGATGTGAAGACCAAATCAAATTGTTGGAGTATTATGATCCATTTATAATATTTTCCTCCAATAATTTTTTGAGACAAAATGTGTCGCATGGGGTTCTCCAAAGTAATAACAGTAGTCTGTCGCAGCAATATATAGTGTTGGAGTCGGGTGATGGAAAATACTACCACAAGAGAGATTTTCTCCACATGTGAATAACGTAGTTCGGGTCCGATCAAACCTTTTGACAAGTATTATATCACATGTTCACTGTCGTCATTGTGAACTTGAACCAGAATCATTCCAAGTGAGGATGGCGAGGCTTCCAGGTAGAGGAGAAATTCGCGTGAGTAGTCGGAGGCACTAAGGAGTGGGGCTAAAACAAGTGCATGTTTTAAAGCATCAAATGACCGTTGAGCTTGGTCATCCCAAAAATATAGTGTTCCCTTCTTCAATAATCGCATGAATCCTTTCGTCATCTCGGCATAGTTAAGAATGAATCGACGTAAAAAAATTTCCTTCCCTTGCAAACATTGGAGTTGGAGGATGGATTTTGGTGCCAGCAATTCAATAATTTCTTTAACTTTATCGGGATCAACCCTAATCTTGTGCTTGGACACAATGAAACCTAACAGATGCCCGAATTCGACCATGAATACGCACTTGTGAGGATTCAGACGTATATTGTAGAATCTACACCTCGCAAAAATTTCTTTCAGATGAGCAAGGTGATCAGGTCTTTTCTTGGAATGGGCCGAAAGGTCATCCAAGTACGCATATACAATATGTCGAATGTCATGGAAAGCATATTCCATAGCCCTCTGAAAATTTGTTCCTGCATTCTTCAGACCGAATGGGAGTTTACGATATGAAAATGTGCCCCAAGGACATATGAAGGCAGTTTTATGATGGTCTTATTTTTTAATCGCAATCTAGTTATATCCCAAGAATCCATCCATGAAGTAAAAAGATTCGCATCCGGCACAATTGTCGAGAATCTGATCTATGAACAACGTAGGATAATTGTCCTTGGGACAAGCAGTGTTTAGATCACGATAGTCGACACAAACTCGGATGGTGCCTTGTTTTTTATCTACGGGAATCGAATTGGAAACCCATTCTATCAAAGGAATGGGATAGATGAAACCAGCGTTTAAAATTTTTTCTACCTCAGTTTTGATGGCGGCTGCTTTGCGCGGGTGGACAGGCCTGAGTCGTTGTCGAATTGGTTTAGCATTGTCATAAATCTTGATTTCGTGTGCTCAACTATAGACGGATCTATGCCGGGAATTTCTTCATAAGACCAAGCAAACACATCATGGAATTCCTTGAAAAGGGATGTGAAGCGTGAAATTTCCTCAGTATTGCAATCTGCTCCAATCTGAATATTTTCGACGATACCCGTTCTGATCGAGATATCAATGAGCATTGTCTTAGAAAGATTACCCATGTTCCCTTCTGAATCGATAGTTTGAACTGTCGTGTAAGCAGAGGGAACCATCTCAGGTGGGTCAAAGGATGGGATTTCAGTATTTATCACGTCTGAATTGATCATCGAAGCGCGATGGTGAAACTCTCCCCAAGGTCGTTCTTCTAGAGACATGATCTCTCGAATAACTTCGTCTGTAGGAAAGACTTCATTGAGGAGATCCTTAGAGAGAACTGTGATGGGTGGGAGTTTTGTACCTTTGGTCGAAACCATAGCAGTGGAGGGTTCAGATGTAACTTGGATGGCTTGGTAGGCAAAATCGGCTGGTGAGAGCGACATCTTGTCTCCGTAGGAATCAATTTCTGAAGGTGTCGGGAGGATCCATGGGTCGATAGAGTCAACCGAAGTGGTGGATATCATTGAAACTGTATTTGGGATCTCTAGCGGCGGGAGAGGAAAACAACCCAGTAGGGAAGATGCCTTCAGAATACCGGTACTGATACTAACATAAGAGTCAAGAAAGCCTCCTATTAGGGGTACAGTGCTACTTGGTAATGTGGAATAATCAGGGGTGCAGAAGGATAACTGATCCACTATGACTATTTTCCCATCCAATGGAAATAGGACGAGTTGGAAGACCGAAGAAACAATGGCGGTCATGGCATAAGACCAACTGCGATCGAGCAATAGATTATAGTCGAGATGACAATCTACGACTTCAACGTCCACGGTTATCATTTTCCCATTCAGAGTGATGGGAAAGCTAGCAAGGAAACCTTTTGGGAGGAACGTGTGGCCATCGAAAGCTTTGAGGGAATTCAACGGCGGTGACAAGGTAGGAGAACCTAAAGCGAGCCAACAAGCTTGTGACATAATGTAGGTCGAAGCACCTTCGTCTATGACAGTGCGATGGATTGGTCTCCCTTTCGACACAACCTGCACCTGGAAGGCGAGTTGGTGTGAGAGGCGAGTCTGAGATTTTTCCATATCAAAGATAGCTAGCATGGAATCCTGGGGGTCTATTCCACCAATGGCCGAAAGCAAGGCTTTCCTTTGTGCTAGACAAGTTTGCAATACTTCGAGAGCAGACATAGCTGACGATGCCTGCACCAAATCTTCTACAATGTTGTAGTTTTGGGCTGCACGTGTAGAGGTGTTATGAGTCATGCATCGAAGTGTCCCTTTGGGGGGACGAATCACGGGATCAACAGTAGGCCGTTCGATATGCAAATCGTTAGGCGGTGGTGGATTTGAACTAGTACCAGGTTCTTGAGCATCTATGGTAGGATTTCCATAAAGCTTGGCTCAGGTTTGAAGTTCAACACTTTCAATGCCATAAATGGCGGATGATCCTTCACCGAAAGGATGTGAACCACCATTGCCCCATTGTTGGGGTTGTGGCGGGTTGTCAACCATGTGTTGTTGTTGTTGATTAGGGAAAGGATTATGAAGAATGGCAGGTGTTTGCCGAGAATCTTTGTTTGCGATAAAATCGGTGCATGCCTGCAGCCGAGGACATTTGTATTTCAAGTGGTCCTCCGCACAGATCTTGCAAGGAAATTTCATGGTTTTATCCTTCCCTTTGTCATTTTTGGCAGCATTTTTCTGATTAGGATTATTCCGATTGTCCGACTACTCTTTCGAAGAAGATGTCTTTTTCTTGTTCTTCTTATTCTTACCACTAGGTTTTTGTGAATTTTGCACAGAATTTACCTCAGCGGTAGGAAGAGTAGTTGTTTGGTTAGGGGCGGTGGCAGCCGAGGAAGGCTGGGAGGTTTGCCCCTGAGACTGTTTTGTGGCTACGCCAGAGATTGTGCCAACGAGACCGTCGGCATGGGCTCTGGTTTTCTGAGTAGCGGGAGGATTTGAGTTACCAGGGGCATTGGGGAGCAAATCATATAGCGTGCCAGATTGTGAATAGATTAAATCCAAATGTTGGGCACGACGAATGCATTGATCTTCTGTGACCGCATTGGATAGGCCAATGTCTTTAGAGATGTGGGGTAAGAGAGACTTACAAAACCAATTAGATAGCAGATGATCCAGGATTGGTGCTTTGACCAGCCTCCTTCTACGTCTCCATTCATGAATATGATGGATAGCGGTGTCTTGGTGCAGCGAGGTTAACAGTTCTGTTTCGGTTCCAAATCTGATTGGTAATTGGAAGTTCTTTAGAAACTCCATCGCTAAAGCGCCAAAAGTGTTTATGGCGGCATGTGGCAATTCGATATACTGCTTGGCAGCATTTCCTGTAAGGGTGCGGGGGAACAGTCGACGCCAGACACTATTATCCACCATGGAATTAGATATAGACCATAAATCAAAGGTAGTGATGTGTGTGGTTGGGTCGTCCCCTTGTTTCCCATCGAACTTTGGGATGTCAGATGGAATCTTGTGCGGTACTGGAGGCCAAAGCGGGTTGTGGTTGATGGGGTCATTAGTTAGTTTATGGATGTCGAGGATGTCTAGAGCTGCCAAAAAAGGAAATTGCGGGTTTGCCCCCGAATCTAACCAAGGAAGTATTGGCTGACTATTTGGACCATAGGGTCCGCCCATCAATGTGTTACCAGGAGGATAAGTAGGACTTTGATAAAAATTTCCTATAGGTGGAGGGGTAGGGATATATGGTTGCTATCCATAGGGCATATTGTATTGCGGGGCGAACGGTTGGTTGCATCCAGTATAAAAGTGCCCTCCCATTCCAGATGGAGGTTGGGGTGGGTTAGTCAATATGGACGCAATAGAGTTTCCAGGTGGCATACTACTACTTGCATAGTTTGGCAACGACATAGACCCTAGACCGATATTTAAACCACTTAAGGGAATAGTGTTAACAATAGGTTGTCTAGTTTGTCCTAAGGATTGCAGGGGTAGCGAAATGTTCCCTATTACCTGCGTGCTGGTGACATTGCCCCCTGGTATAGTGGCCAAGGGGTTTGAACTCAGCAAAGGGTTCCAACCAAAAGGGCTGCTAAAAGGAACCGAAGTAGTCCCACTCGTGGGAGGAGGAATCGTAGGTCTCGACGTGGTCACGGTAGGAGTAGATCCCGAAAGACTCGGTGAGTTACTGACAGTTGTGATGACCGTAGGGTTGGGACTAGGTATATGTTGAATACTGGGGTTACTAGAACTGACAACCGGCGGGGAGGATGGTGGCGAACCTGGGATGGTTGCCATTAGCATCGACCCTGTGGATGCCGGTTGTGAAATGGATGTTTGTGTGGCCAAAGACATGTCTTGGCGTGGTGGAATCTAAACTATCACAGGCCCCAACGGATCAGTGAGTGGAGAATTGTAATGAGGTACGACACCTTTCGTGAAAGGGTCCTCCAGAAATTCCGTATGATATGAGGTGATGTGAAAATCAGGGTTTGTCAATGGAGACTGCTCTTTTGTAGAAGGCACGTGTTCACCAAGGTTCAGTTGTTCCACAAGAGTCAGAGGAGGTAGACCTTGTTGTCGTCGAGACAGAAAGCGTGGGTCGGATGACGCCACGGTGACCTGTTTATTTTTAACAAATTTTAATAAATTGTGATGTATTATAAAGTCTCAATGACAGTAACCACACACCTAAAAAAGAAAAAAGAAAAAAGGACTCCCTAAAATCAATCAGCAAGCAGCCAAAATAGGGTGCCCTGTCTGAGTACTACCGTTTGCTAGTAATAAAATCCAGTATCACAATAGTATATAGAGAGGGTTGGTCGAAAGTACAGTTACGGTCACTCTAGAGCTTTTCCTGAACCTTAGACGATAGGTGTAAGCACTCTCGTGAAGACGAGTACCCTCCTAAAGACCGAAGACAGAGTGGGTCCGTCTGTTTCAGGTACTAGGACAGCCCGTCCCAGTCACCTTGTGTAAGTCCCTAAAAATTATGGCCACTAAAGTTACCTCAAATCACAGACATCATCGGGGGGGTCCACGGTCTAGGACAGCATGCCATATGGGCAGAACACCTAGATCCCCGATCTAGTTTCGACATCCCCGAAGGGAACCCCAATATATAACATACCCACCAGATGCAGTCGAAGGCAGGATACCTTCTTGTGCACCCAAGTGTTGTCTCACGCTGAGCTCCAGTAAAGGAACAGTCTCGATAATATGAGTGCAGTAGGATTTCGCTCGTTAATGACTCTAGTCTCAAGTTTTGAGATCTTGGGTGATTTTCTCACTTTTCCTAACCCAAGATCCTAGCCTAAACTACTGTTTATGTGAGCTCAAAAAAAAGTAATGTGATTGATTTTATTATCGCTTTATTCTTAGTGTACTTGATTATTAGTCTTGCAGAGGGGGAGTGGACGTATGAAATGTAATGAGACTCTGACTCAAGAAACCATGCAAAAATATTCTCTAAATATTCAATTCAATGAAGATTATTTCTACAAGGAGAGGTTTCTTTTCAACATCCATGCACTAACATTCAGATAGAAAAGTTAAACCTTAAAGATTCAGATATCTATTTACCTCATCTTAACAGTATTTTAACTAAAATCTTCAGAATTAATTCAGCTAGATGCAGAAAAACTAAAAAAAAAAAATCTTCTTTAAAAAGTAAATGTTTTTGACACTAACTTTTCAAACAAGAGAAAATAAACAGAAATTCCAGCTTAGTAAACAAGCACAAGGATTCATTCAAGGAGAGGTACTGATGGCCAAAAAACTCTACAACCAAAAACACAATCACAGGGGTGAATAGCAAATTTTGGCTGAGTAATGCACTGTCTCTGAGTAAAACAGCGTTAATCCAGAAACTAATGCATTGTATTTAAGCAGAGCCCACGTTATAACACACTGAAACACCAAAAAAAGTAGCGTTAGTCAGGGTAAAGTCCTTAAGATGGTCAAACAGAAACAGGATTGAACTCTGTGAGCTTTTGAAATGTCTACTGGGCATAAATACTGGTTAGAAGGGTCAATGAACAAAGGAAAGAAGAAAGGGGGAAAGAGATAGTCCGAAAACTATGGGGAAATCCCCAGCGGAGTCGCCAATTCTGATATAGGGTAAAATTCTTGGGTTGTTGGTTATCAAATATCCCTCTCAGGGCTTTCCGGTGCCCGAGGCAGACAGTAAGATTAGTTGTATAGTTCACAAAGAAGATGCATACATGTTCATATCAACTTAAACAACTAGATGGAATAGGATGGAAGATTACCTCTTCTATGATCCCGAAGTCTCTTGGAGAATGAAAAGCAGCGAAGTAGGGATCCTCCTTCACCAGCTCCAAATCTTGACCCTGTGATCAATCAAAGCACCTGTGTAATCTCTATCACAATATACATTCCTATCAATTAAGATAATATATGACAAAAATTAAACAATTCACATCTAAGCCATTCATCTCATGCTATATAAGTAATTGAAAAACAATAAAAATATCAACGCATAGAATGGAAAAAAAAGATATAGTTCTATTGATTTATAAAAAAGGAGGATTACGACCGTCGGTTGTACCAAGCCCTCCTCAGCCTTCCAATCTCTCTATCTCTCAATGTGGTGATGTCTTGATCAACAAGTTCTCAATGAACCTCTTTGACCTTTGACCCTCACACTACAACAATAATGCTCTGCTTCACAAGTATTCAAAACTTTGACAATCCTTCGACCTTGAACCAAGAGCCTTCAACTCCATTTTATAGGAGATGGAGAGAGAAATCATTGCCTTTCTCCTTCCACCAGTTTTAAATAGAAAAAACCAAGATGTTTCCTCAACTTGCCATGCTTTTTCCTTCTTTGAGAGTTCAATTTTTTATGGCAAGGCCCAATAAGAGACTAGTGCTTTGCAGTTTCCATTTTGTACTGACTCTCTTCTGAGAAAAAGTTGGAAATTCAAATCATTCTCTGCGGGTTTTTCCTGTTTCAAACTCAAAACACGGGTAACGTTTCCCTCCAGTGTAAACAGAGTGTTGTCGTAGCCACTAACGCAATCTTTTCATTGATCAAATGTGTTATAACACTCTCTTGATGTTATAGTGGTGCGTTACTTTGGAAGAAATAGGTTTAGTTTAGGTCTTTGCATTCCTTCCATATTTGTCTTCTCCTCTGAGCTGATGAGGAGGTTTTTTTTCCTGTAACAGGAGGAAATGGAGGCGCAGGAAGCAAAGTTTAGAGGCGTAACGTAGAGATGGAAATGGTGAACATAAATTAATGTTTTTGGTCTGTGGGAAGTTCTACCCTGCTCGAACTCTATTGAAAGAGATGAGAGGGGGAGGCTTGACCACAGCTTTTGGAGTTTTTCCTCTATTCTACTACTCACAAACAAATGTAAAACTACATCAACCTAGTGAAAGCAATACTAAGCAGCAACTTGAAACATAAATGCAATTATCAGAATACGGAGCTAACGAAATAACAGAAAGAAAATAATAGTTACAATAGAGAGGCTGAGGCACGTGGATTGGGCCCTAACCTACAAGCCTAGCTCTCTGAAATTTAAAATTGGTAAAAGGAAATCACCTTGCTAATTTCATGAAAAGAATAACATCATACATCTCTAAGATTTTGATCACTGAAATAATAAAAACTCAATAACTTGCAACAGAGTTCCAACTAGAATCGACTAACTCTTCCTAGCTCTAGCTCTGCTCTATTTATTCTATAGGGAAGCTACCGACAACTCCCTAGAAAATGGTGATTGATTCCACTTGACTCTCAGTGAAGAAGGATTGGGTGCACTCCTCTTTGAGTTGCTTGGCTGCCTCTAGAATTCGAATTGTTGGAGAGAATCCTTGGTGATCCTTTGGCTGCTTTTGGAATTCGAATTGCTAGAGAGAATCTTTGGGATCCTTCGGCTGCCTCTGAGGGTGGACAATCCTCCTATAATTCCTCTTTGTTCTCTCCTCCGAGTCTTTATGATAAAATCCTTATAAAAATGACTAATAATTCATGATTTTATGCACTCAACCTTATATTTGGCACTTAGAGTATGTTAGCCTAAATCACCACCTATACTATCATCATAAAACCAAATAATAATAAAAATGCAAGAAAACGAGATCTAATAAGGAAAAAAGGTGACTATTGACCCCTCCTAATATGTCTAATGATGGAGCTCATCAAATAACACTAAATATCTTCACAATTAATTATTGTGAATATAAATTCAATCTTGCAATCGAGTAAAGGAAAACAACCAATGGAAGGCACTAGTCATGCAGCTCGACCAACTCGTGCTTCCATTAGGTCTAGTTTTATTGCTACTAGTGCTACCATTGAAGTTGCAAATGAGGCTGAGGCATCCTTAGACTCTGATCCAGATGATGTTTATCTAGTTCCTATTGATGATCTCGTGTCTAGTAGTGGTGATGATTTTGATCACGATGATGAGTGATAATGTTGATCACTGATTTGTAGACTTGTAGTCTTGTTAGGCCAATGGCCTCATAGCTTGTAGCATTGTTTTTGGATTTTATAGGCCATTTAGAGCTTCATTGATTATGTATTTTTTCGCTAATATGTATTGCAATCGATGCCATTTTGATATATTCACCTTTACATGGTACATAGATGAGCAAACTTTGCATATTTGAATATTATGGTCAGGATGAAGCCCAATAAATTTCAAGACCATGGAAATCGTCCCTCCACCCAAGAAAAAGAATAACAAAATATGACAATATGCCTAAACATGTGGGTCAATGAAGGGGTATGCTTCGTCAAAGTGTTCTACCATATGTCAAGAGAGTATTCCATCAAGCAAAGGCACGAAAGTAGCACCAAACCACTAGATGACCATGAACCACAACCATCCATCATAGAGAATTGAATCTCCTCCATAAAATAATCATATGCCAAGAAGAGAAGAACCTCTATGAAAATGCATCCCTCCTATTGACCACTGGAGTGGCACTTGATTATTATATGAAGAATCCATGCCCAAAGATGTACCAAAGGACACTTGTACCATTAGATATCATCAGATTAATGGAGTTTTTAAACTCTACTTCTACTTCCCATCATTTTCTCTTGTACCCATATTCCACACCCTATGGGAAATTGTAATAAGTGATGCTAGTAATGATGATTTTTGAGTCTATAATAGGCCTAGGTAGCTTAGGAACTTTCCAATAAGTGAGTATTACTCTAGGAGGTTTTTTCACTTAGTTAATTATCATCTCCCTACCAGGACTTAATAATTAAGTGAGTTTTTTCCTCCAAATTTACCCTAAAGTCGGAGTACAGCTTGGTGGTGAGGCCTTGGGTGAGTCCTAGTGTCTAGAGTCAATGTATATTACCATACTATATCACACAAAATATTTCATGGAATTTGGTTAGGTCTAGGTAGTCATTTTTTAAATTTTTAGATTTTCTGCAGAGCAGAAATTACAATAAAAATCGTATATGTAATGTAATAAGTGATGTCTAGAGAATTTGTATGGGGTATGAGTAATAAAATTTTCACCTCTCACCCTCAAATTTCTACTATGACATAATTTGAGGAGTCAAAAATGTGTTTAAAACCCCCAAAACCCACATTTCCTAAGTTTAGTGGAAAATGTGGTAATAAATTAGGCTAGAAATAAAGTAAATAGAGAGAAATAAATTATTCCATGTGACAGAATGATGTGGAAATTAATTTGAAATTATCCTAACTCAAATCATTGAGTCAAGGGACATGTGGATGATGACTGAGCGCCTTACATATTAAATACACCAATATCTCATAAAATCGAATTTCCTGGAGTTAATGTAGTAGTTGCACATGTGGAAAATCGAATTAATTAGAGGAGCTCATGCACTAAAGGAATATTCAATGGAATATTTGGACTAGGGATTTCGTGGGGACTTCTATCACTGTTAGCTCGAGTGCTTCTACACTTATCACTTCACTTTGGAGGATTACGAGTTTCTCTTGGAGGAAATCACACAATTCCTAGGATCTATGCAGAGCATCTTTGGGATCATCATTTGATGTGGAAACACTTGGTTTGTGTTTGGATAGTTTGATTGGAATTATCTCATTACTTTGGTTCACTCATGGATGTGTTTACTATGTCATATAGAGAATTTTATTTTCCGTAGGTGCCACATTTGGAATTCAATTTGCTTTGGTGTCTCTATCATCTCCACATGGAACTCGACTTACCTTACCTTTGGATTTTCTCCAAGTTCAGTTCTCACATGTATTCTTCCTTGGGATTTTCTCCCAAGTCTCTATATAATATATCCATAGGCTCTCATATGTATCATGTTATTTGAGCTATTGGGCTTGAGGACACGCTGCTATATTGCACATGCATTTTACAATATAATACAACATACTTTGGGGTTACCTGTGAGGTGTTCTTCTCCTCGTGTATGGTAAATTCTTGACATATTTGTTATTATGTTTCTATTTACTTCCTCATGATATTATTTTCTTCTTGATTTTCAAGTTATGTTGATATGCAGCTATCTCATATTAGCATAAGAATTGTTTAATTGCTTGAGGAAGAAAAATCTTTTTAAAGTTGATGTCAAATATATCTCTAGAAATGATCTCCATTGCATTTATTTAATTTCATGTGGATCTGATTGGTTGTGGTGAAGTTTTGTAGAATAATCCTTCTTTGGTCAAATTTCAAGCGTGAGGGGAAGTTCTCGGAGGAACCAACCAACTCTTGAAATATTCAAGGAGAACCCGCATGTGTTAAATTCCAAAGTCTCATCTATTTTGATTTGTCTTGCAGGGGTTCCTTTAAGTTTTAGGATTGTATTCCTTACATAAAAATCAAATATAAAAAAATATTTTTCAAGTATTGTGCTTTATTTATTTATATCTTGCTATTAAAAGAGCTAAACCATGGATAATAAAAAAGTAGAGTTTATGGCATACTCTTTGGCCTAGCCTTTTGTAGATTATTTTATAATTTATTAAGCTAATAATTGTTGTGTTTTGTAGCTCATCTCTAACTTGTTTTCTTGCAACTAATTGTGGGATTCATCTCCAAAAAACTACTTACAAGTTTGCATGCAGGACCTTGGGAATCAAATTTAAAAACTATCTCCATCTCTAGGCCGAGTTCTTCTTGGACAAGGCCGTGTTCTTCTTGGGTGAGGCCAAGTTCAACTTGACCCTCTCTCTCTCTCTCTTGGTCGTGGGAATTAAAGAGGCTTTACCTCTTTTCTCCTCCTACAATATCTGAATTTTGTTGAGCTTTTTTGGGCCTCAAATTGCAAAAAAATTCAGCAAGAAAATGTCTATGGCTTAAAGCTCAATTGTGAAGAATTACCTTAGGTTTTAGAGAAGACTTCAAGGTTTTTTCCTTCTTGTAACAACTAAAATTTCTGATTTTGGATTCGTGGGTTTTACCCATAGATATCCCTATCTCTCCTCCTTTTGGATAGGATTTGTGATTTGATTTGTTGATCTATTTCACTTGCATGCATCTCATTTAATTGGGTAATTAACACAATCATGCATCACACTCATATCACATGGTCTTTATTTTGATTTGCTACAAGTTTTAAGTTCATTTATTTTCATAGCAAGTTCAGATTTGTTTCATGCAAACACCTTTAACTTGATTTTATTTGGCTTGAATATTATTCTAAGTTTACTTATGTTTCACCATTAAGCACATCTTATATGCATTAAGTATTTGGGCAAATTTTACTTTACAAAGTAACATTTTATCTCATGTCAAACATACATTTCAAGTTGAATTTGAATTTTTGTAAAATTCTGAAGATGTTCTGTGCTAGATGCAAATATACAAAAGTAAGATGTAGATAAAACATACCAATAGATCGATGGAAGACAAGCCAAAAACAGAGATAAATAATGGTGGCATTATGACAATCAGCAGGATGCTTCAACCATCAAAGTCTTCATAAGGTCAATGACCCACATGTGTCACACAAACCCAAGACATTTCATCAAGAATACTCCACCAAGACACTGCACCAAGATGCCCTAAACGCAGAACCAAGAACGTTGCTCCATTACCATCCAAGAGAGAAGAAAATGCCGCCACAAAATGTGTTTGTCAAATGAACTCCAAGTCTCTCCAACATATAGGCATCTGTGGGGGTGTGTGACACATCTCTTATGCATGTGGGCTAAAAGAGGCCAACCTTGCACATGTGGAGAAAATTCAAAATACATGTTCTGCTCATCCGATCAAGATGATCTTTAGATCTATCTTGCACCTCTTCAAAAGAGGAATCCAATAAAAATATTGGCATCGTCATCTGAGCATCACAACATGGATTTTGGACCTAGTTTCCCAAAATTAACACTCCCTCTCAACTAGGGAGAACTCCATCCACCAGTGCCATCCAAACATCGTGCATCATCCCGTCGTAACTTGCTTCGTTGGCTTCTTTATTTCAAAACAAAAGGTGAGTCACAAAGACATCACTCCTGGCTAACTCAAAGTCGGCTCGGAGGTCTGAAACCTCTATATGACTCAAAGGAGTCACATACCAACCCAAAGTTGGTTTAACTAACTCGAAAGTCAGTTGGAGGTCCGAAACCTCACTTGGACTCAAGAGAGTCATAGACTAACCCAAAGTTAGTTTAACTAACCCGAATTCAGTTGGAGGTCAAAAACCTCACTAGAATTGATCCCAGATCAAGTGGTTAGACACGTGCCATCCTAGACATAGAGAGTATGGAAATCTCTGATGCGTCCATTGATCTTGCTATGGTATCTATTCACATTTCCCACCTCATTAAACAAATGAGAGGTACTTCCCATGAGTCTGAAACTCCATGGGTAGGATGCATATGGGGCACATATTAGAGAGAGGTAAAGCAACTCAATATCATCATGGTGGGGTGGAAGCACACCAACAAGATTCGACAAGCCTAGCCCTGTGGTTGCTTATAGCTCCAAAATCTATCCCCAAAGCCCCCTTAGAGCTTCCAGATCTCATCGTCCAACAAGACCCTCCAAATAGGGTCGTTCCACTATTCCAAGATTCTCACAGAATGTTTAGGAACTTGACCTTCCCCAAGGGCTTTGTGAGAATATCTGCAACCTGCTCATGAGTTCCTATATGATCAAGCCTTACGATGCCTCACTGTAACATATTCTAGATAAAATGGTACCAGACATCAACATGCTTGGATCGATCGTGGAACACGGGATTCTCTGACAAATGAATCCCCCTCTGGTTATCACAAAGTATAACGGTGGAATCTAGCACATGCTCAAACAACTCACTAAATAGCTTTCGCACCCAAGTGGCTTCACAACAGTTCATACATGATGCAATGTATTCGGCCTTAGCGGTGCTCAAAGCTACCGACTTCTGCGTCCTGCTTGAAGAAGACCCAAGTGTGAAGCAGCATCCAGATGTGCTCTTGCGATCCACCACACTGCCAGCCCAAATCGACATCAGCGTTTACACGGAGTCTGAAACTCCCGGCAGTGTATCTCATCCCATGGTCTATCTTGCCCCAGAGATATCTCAAGAGTTTCTTGGCACCAACCCAATGAATGTTTTGAGGATCAACCATGTGTTGACTCAAAGTGTTCACTACACAACATACATCCGGAAGGATGTTCCCTAAGAACATCAAGGCCCCTACGAGTTAACGATACTCGGTAGGATTTGCTAGCACGGGCCCAGTAGCGCTTCCACTCAACTTCTTAAAGCTAAGCTCCATCGGTGTCGACACGAACTTACAGTCCACCATTCCAATTCTTTCCAGCAACTTCATAATATACTTTCTGTTGAGATTTTGTGTATTTTGGGTAGCATTAGTTGTGCTCTGGGTCTCAAATTTTAGGAAAATAAAATAATTAAAGTGAATTTAATTAAACATGTGATGAAATTGTCTTAATTCACAAGGATCAAGCTTTCTTTTAATCTTAGCCATTAGTTAAATATTTAATCTTGGTCGTTGATTTGTCAATGAGAAAAGTATAAAGGAAAGGCTTGGGGTCATTTGTAAGTCACACAGAGGAAGAGCACTAAAGCTAAGCTAAGATTCTAGGGTGGGGTTGCTAAGATTTCTCAAGTGTTTCAGTTGTAGAGAGGGGAATTTAGACCAAGGGGATGATCTAATCCTGGGGTTTAGAATACACAAGAGACAAAGAAGAGATCAGGAAAGAAAATGTAGAGGAAGGCAGCAGCAACAGCAGCAGACAACAGCAGCAGCAAGGACAGCGTGATTTTCAGGAAACCCTTCAGGGGTTACGCAGAGACCCTTAGGGGAAGTGTAGTGACTGCGTCACCTAGTCTGGAGTAACGCAGTCCCTTCCAGTGACAGTGATGATCATTTGGAGGCCTTCAGAGGCTGACGAAGTGTCTTTCAGAGGTAGATATGGGATTTCTACGCCTAGATCTAGATGAGTTCTGTAAATCTCGTTTGAGGGTGTGGATCAATCAGTATTGTTGGTCTTAGATCATCCAGGTGCTGCAGATCTAGATTTTTTTTTGTAGGGTTTTCCAGATCTGGAACCCAGAGTTGTGTATTCAGAAATATTCTTAATAATAGAGCCCTCCAGCAGCTACAGACTGGTTTTCCCACATTGGGTTTTTTCGAGGACAGTTTGTCCAGAAATAACTGTGTCACTTTTTCTATGTGTGCATGTGCTTATTCTGGATCTGAATTGGTATAGATATATTATGTGTTTTTCTTTAATGTTAACTTGAATTTATTCAGTTGATAACTTGTATAAGTACGAGAAGCTGAATTGGATTATCAGAAAATAATTTTTGCATAAGAATTAACATTCAGAAATTTCTACATGGTATCAGAGGAATTGCAGATCTAGAAGGGTCACCAGTTGAAGAATATGAAGGATCTAGCTACAGAAAGAAGCTGGAAAGGCAACAGATAAGCAGATTTGAAGGGACAATGCAGTTTTCAGGAGGATATTCACGCAAAGGGAAGGGTGACGCTGTACAACATTGTGTCCTAGCAATCCCATGCAATTACTGCGCAGAGGCAACTCAGAAACAACGTTGGTTGGGTCTGAAGCTAGCCAGTGTGATTCATATCTGAATCTATTAGATCCAAAAAAATTCTGCAGAAAAGTTACAAAAATTCAGAAGAGCTGGTGGGGTTAAACTTCTAAATTTTTCAGATTTTTAACCTTAACACAAGTGACAAAGTTTGGAAAGTGATCAGTTTCTTAGAGAGTTTCTTGCCAAAGGAAACTTGCAGTTTGATTAGAGGATCAAAGAAGAAGTTGAATCATAGTTGATTTGGTAGATTTCCAAAGAGAAAAATCAAGTGTCAGAGGGAGCAGAGGGTGCCCAGTTCATAAAGGACCCTAGATCCAAGATCTCTAGCATAGAGAATAGGAGCTCCGACACATTTTGAGCAGATGGCTCCTCATGGACTGCAGCCGAAGAAGAAGAAGGATCTTTCTAAGATCAATTGCTTCTAGTGTGATGAAATGAGACATTTTTCTAGCCATTGTCTAGAAAAGAACAAGGACAAGGAAGCATCTTCTTCCAAAGCAGCGGTGGCAGATGATGGGTCAGGAGATGATGTAGCCATGAGTGCTCATGAACCACAGAGGTGGGGTGACATGGACATGTAGAGAGGAGTCACATGAAGTGAGACGGACCTTGGAGCAGCTCATCTTCGTCATGCTTGTGCCGCCGCGGTGCCCTCGAGACAGTAGTACAGGATGAAAGCGAGCACATAAGAAATCACATAAGTGCATAAGTAGAGGCAGATCCGGAGGTTGCAAGAAAGATCCGGAGGTTAAAGGAGCAACTCAAAGCACAGTGCACAGCGCAGGCGCAGCGCGGGCGGTGAGGCGTGCGAGTCCGACAAGCATTTGCAACAAGAAAGGCGGTGAGCGACAAAGAGCGAGGGGAGAGCCCGCAGGGACAACGCAGAAGGCGGCAACAATGCGGATAATTGCCCAAGGAGCGATGACTTTCGTAGTGCAGAGGAGTCCGATTACAGAGTACCGTAGTTGTGCATCATCCTTCAGATGCCATCACAGATCAGCAGCCTATGGAGATTCAGTGATGAGGATGCAACCCAACTAACTTTTCTGTCAAAGATTGGGCAGGAGATTCAGTTTTTTCTCTCAACAACTGAAGTTGCACTGCAACAGATCAGCAAGTGTACATGAGCAAGAAAGATGCACAGACGAGGGAGCTGCAGACAAAGGTTGAAAATGGTACAGAGTCATGTTGTATATGTTACAGAGAATGAAAGAAAGAACAAGGCAGGGTCGGTGTGGCAGGAGGCCAAGCTTCAAGAATGCTGCAATAAGCACTAAAACAATGTAAATACATAAGTGTGATGTATTGCTAGAGCACGCCCTTGATGCTAAGAGGGAGTGTTGATATTTTGTGTATTTGGGGTAGCATTAGTTGTGCTCTAGGTCCCAAATTTTGTGGAGGGACCAGAGTACATTGGATCTACAAGACCCAGAAATGGATTTGGGAAATTTCATCTGGTTTAGGAGATATTAAATTAATTAATTATTTTAATGTATTTCCTAAGTTAAAACTTAGGAGAATAAAATAATTAAAGTGAATTTAAATAAACATGTGATGAAATTGTCTTAAGTCACACTTATCAAGCTTTCTTTTAATCTTAGCCATTGATTAAAGATTTAATCTTGGTCGTTGATTTGTCAACGAGAAAAGTATAAAGGAAAGGCTTGGGTTCATTTGTAAGTCACATAGAGGTAGATCACTGAAGCTAAGTTGAGATTCTAGGGCGGGGTTGCTAAGAATTCTCAAGTGTTTCAGTTGTAGAGAGGGGAATTTAGACTAAGGGGATAATCTGATCTCGGGATATAGAATACACAAGAGAAAGAGAAAATATCAGGAAAGACAGCACAGAGGAAGGCAGTAGCAACAGCAGCAGACGGCAGCAGCAGATGTAGCAGCAGCAAGGACAGCGTGATTTTCAAGAAACTCTTCAGGGGTTACGCAGAGACCCTTAGGGGCAGCGTAGTGACTGTGTCACCCAGTCTGGGGTAATGCAGTCCCTTCCAGTGACAACGTTGAGCATTTGGAAGCCTTCATACGCTGACACAGTGTCTTTCAGGGGCAGATCTGGGGTTTCTAGGCCTAGATCTGGCTGAGTTCTGTAAATCTCATTTGAGGGTGTGGATTAGTCAATATTGTTGGTCTTAGAGCAGCCAGGTGCTGCAAATCTAGAGTTTTCTCTATAGGGTTTTCCAGATATGGAACCTAGAGTTGTGTATTCAGAAATATTATTAATAATAGAGCCCTCCAGCAGCTAGAGACTGGTTTTCCCACATTGGGTTTTTCCGGGACAGTTTGTCCAGAAATAACTGTGTCACTTTGTCTATGTGTGCATGTGCTTATTCTAGATTTGAATTGGTAGAGATATTTTATGTTTTTTTCTTTGATGTTAACTTGAATTTATTTCGTTGATAACTTGTAAAAGTAGGAGAAGCTTAACCAGATTAACAAAAAATAATTTTTGCATAAGAATTAAGATTCAGAAATTTCTACACTTTCCTTGGGAGAGGAAAATCTTGCCAGGTCTTTGCCAGACCTCCAGGCCTAGGAAGTAATGCATCAGTCCTAGGTCCTTCATCTTGAACTCAAAAGTGAGGTCCCTCTCACACTCATGAATGAGAGGATTAGCACTAGACAGGAAGAGATCATCCACATAGAGAACCAAAATGAGAGGCTTCTCTATCAACCTTAAAGTAAAGGTTTGGATCAGCATTGCTTCGAGTGAAGCCCGACTTCCTTAAGTAGCTATATATCCTCTCGTACCAAGTCCTGAGGGCTTGCTTCAACCCATAGAGGGCTTTCTTCAACCTACAAACATGGGTGTCTCGATCCTAGACTTCGAACCCCAGAGGTTGCTCCACATACACATCTTTCTTTATCGCACCATGCTGAAAGGTGGTCTTTGCATCCATTTGATGAATATTCCATCCTTGCGTAGAAACAAGGGTAATAAAAGATCACAGGTGCAATCATAATCAATGCCTTTCTAGACAGAAGTCTCAAGCAACACATCTTTCCTTCTACTTTTCAGCACTCCCATCAGATCCATTCTTGATCTTAGAGAGCCATATAGAGGTGACAACAGCTTTGTCCTTCGGTCTCGGGACCATATCCCAGACATCATCCTTAATATAGCATCCTTCCTGATTTGATTCTTTACGGCTTCTTCACATAATACTCATGGTTGCTAGATACCCTCGGTATCTATCTTGGGTTCTTTCTTTCTCGGAATGTCCCCATTTAGGGTCATATGACTCTCGGCATCTTTGAGAGTGTCTCAGAGCTAAGAGGGTCTCTTCTTCTTTCTTCCAGCAATGTTATTTACTCAGGAGCATATACTGATGAGGTCTCCCTCTTAATGCCAGCTCCTTTGCAAAGGTGCCATTACCAGTCCTTGGATTCTTGATCTTCTTCTTCAATAAATATTCCCAGAATGCATTAACTGCTAGACATCAGATTGTGATACTTGAGGGGAAAGAAGAAAGTCCCCTTTGCGGCACAACTCTAATATATGCCTTCATGATTATTTTGAATTTGGGCATCCTAAACACCAACTCGAAATGGGCTTTGTAATCATGGGCCTAAATCTTACTCACCCACTGTCAAGGCCATTCAAGAATCATAGCCATATACTGCCATATGTCTTTCATACACCTTGACAGGTATCATATCATGGATTTCAATGATGCAATATTATTATTTATCACAGCCATACAGAATAGAAGATATCAAACTTCATGGTTATATATATTTCATATGCCTCTAAAGATATCACAGATCAAGATCATATAGATTCTGCCATATGTCACTATCCATATCTTCCTACACATCAAGAACAAATAAAAAATGACTTCCTTGCAAAAGATGCTTTCCACTTACGTTCCTTTGGCCTCTGGCCTCTTTTCTTGATGTACCAGGTAGATCTCACATAGAATATTGCTACTTTAAACTCTGTCTCAGCTGTTCACAAGGTCCTCCGCTACTACTTGCACAACCAGCTCTTCAATCTGCCTTCTAATAGTGGATTGCTTCTCCAATACTCACCTCTTCCTTTGCAAGGATTTGATCCTTCTTTATGTGTCAACACTTCTTCATAAGTTTTTATTTAGGGTACAATCCATATTGATATTCTACAGACCATATAGGTTACTAAAGGTTGTCATTCATATCAACATAAGCCATAAAGGATCATACAGGAAATGATCACCACAATAAGAGGTACGATCTGCTGGGAAGGCGGAAAATTTATTCGAACAAGAAGCTCTCGGTCATCCAAATAAAATGATGCCCTCGGCCTCAGTGAATTTGCTATCAGTCTCCAATGGAAATTATAAGCTCTCGTCCTAATATATACTCGGCTCCGACTTGTGTGAATCTGCTATAAATACAACAGGAGCTCGGCCTTTGATAACCTATTCTTTTGTTGATGGGTTCCTGCTTCACGGATGCAATTTTCTCAACGGCTAGGCTTCTTCCTTCGATTGTGGACCGCACTTAGCAATCCCCAGAAATTGACCATCTTCTTGAAACCCTCGGCCACATGCCCAGCAAACTCAGTTCTTAAAACAATCGCTATCCCCTTCAGTGCATGGCCTTCACTACAGAAATTTCCACACTGGCCTAAGGCTCCACCTAGTTGTGGCTAGGCTCCTTTTGGCTGCAGCTAGGCCTTCTTCCAGCAACTCGGTCACCTGAAAAAAGTCCTTATCTCGCTGCCCTATATTCTCCACTAGATGGGCTTTGTCTTCTCCTAGCTCTGATACCATGTAAAATTCTGAAGATTTTCTATGCTAGATGCAAATATACAAAAATAAGATGCATATAGAACATACCAATAGATCGATGGAAGACAAGTCAAAAAAAGAGATAAATAATCGTGGCGTTACGGTGATCAATAGGATGCTTCAACCATCAAAGTCTTCATAAGTTCAGCCACCCACATGTGTCACACAACCCCAAGACGTTTCATCAAGAATACTCCACCAAGACACAACACCATCACCAAGACACTGCACCAAGATGCCCTAAACGCAGAACCAATAATGCTACTCCATTACCATCCAAGGGAGAAGAAAATGCCTCCACAAAATGTGTGTCAAATGAACTCCAAGTCTCTCTGTTAGCCACCCATAAAATTTGTCATATCAAATGGTGGCTAAAATCTTTTTTAGCCTTTAAGAAACAATTTCATGACCAAATTGTTAGTTCTTAAAGTCTTGTGATGATCTTTATCCTTTCCATTAATCTTCACTGTTGTTTCCCTCTTCATCTTGAAGAACCTGCTATTAACTAAGAGAAGACTGCTTAAAACCCCATTTTCCATCATTTTTACCCCTCCTTTCACTCATAAAACAACCCCATTTTCATCCATTTTTCCTCCATAAAAAACCCTCAAAAACCTTCTATCTAACCTTTAAATCATTCCAAACACCCTTTTAAACCATTTTTTCTCCATTCATTTGGTTTAGAAATTCCTATTTCATCTATCAGAACCCTCAATTTGCCTCAAAAACCTTGTTTTTAAGGCCTAAAAAACCCTTTCTGCATATAATGTTTTCTTAAGCCCCCGAGGGCTTAACCCCTGTAAACCCCCTTTCTCATATGACTTACAGCCCCGCAACCGGGCGCTAAAAGCTTTAAAAACCCTTTCAAAACCTGACTTTCCTTTGTTATTTCATTCTCCTCGACGTTTCAATTTTAAGTTAATCTCGACCGTCGATCTAAACCAATCAATGGCGATCGGTTCATCGCATCGCAAGTCCGCATGGGTCCTTCCTCTTTTTCATGTCTTTCAAATTTTCCGATGCGATCCTTCAGAGCAAACCTCAGCCGTCGATCATCCTTCCGATCCGACGATCAATACATCATCGCATTGAAAAATTCCCTTTGTTCTTTCCCTTGCCCTCCTCCGATGCCAATCTTCCCGATTAAATCTTAGCCGTCGAATCCACAAGAACCAATGGCTAAGATCTCGTCGCACTCCGCTCATCACCTCTCTCCATTACCCCTTCGATTGAGTATGGACCGTTGATCTCCACTCTAATTCGACAGCCCTCGCATAATCGCACAATCGCAAAAGCTTAATCCCTTGCCTTTGACCTCCGCCAATGCGATGCTCCGATGAGATCCTAGCCGTTCATTCAAAAATATCTAACGACCAGTGCTTAATCGCATCACGCTCACCCATCGCGTAATCCTCCGACATCCTGACCTCCGATTAAATCTTCGCCGTTGATTTCCTCAAATCCAACGGTCCACGTTGCTCCCGCTTTCAAGCCCCGCCCTTCTCATTCTTCCCCGTCGACAGATCTCCGCCATCCATTTCTACAGATCCGATGGTCAAGATCTACCCCGCACACCTTTCCCCATCGCAATCTTTCCGCACCGTCTAATCTGGCTCCGCCGATCCAAAGGCTGATATCGCGTTTCGCAAAAATTTTGCGACAGCACGTTAATGCCCAAAAACTTTGCGAAATGGGCGGTATTGGGGGGAAACGTGTCAGCAAGCGGACCGTATCGCATTTTTTTTTGGCGATACCACTTACCACCCAAACCTTTTGCGAAAATCGTTGCCAGTTTTCCGCCAAACTACCTACCCTCCGCAATGTGTTTTCTCATTCGATCTCCACCGTTCATCATTTTCATCCGACAGCTCTCTTTTAATTTCACCCCTATTCGTCCGCCAGCCATTCTATTCTTCCAAAAAGACTTCATCTGAAGATCTTAACCGTTGATCCTTCTAAATCGACGGCTCCGACTTAACCTCGCTCCCAAACCCCCCGAAACAATCTTAACCTATTCTTCACGAGTTTTTCTTAATTTTGCTTGTTTTTATATAGGTTATTAAGTTTCTGTCCGCAGTTAAAAAGAAATCAAAGGCTAGGGATGACGATCCCCAAGCCATCTATCCATGAAGAAAAGGGATCTACAGGGTTTAGATTATGTTTCCACCTTTGCCTCATGAGCATTGGTGATCTCGTGAAACCTTCTGCGCACATCAAACTGCAAGAAACACAGTGAATGTCAAACAGACAAAGAGTATCAGTGTCAAAGCAGAAGTGAAGATTAAAGATTTTAAATAGAGTTTAAAGGGATTAAGGCACCAATTCGAGAATCAAAGGCCTAATCCACAGTTGTTAAAGGATAAAGACCGGAAATGAAGATCAAGGCCTAATTAGACCTAAAACACAGAGTAAAGCAGATTAAAAGTGTTTTAAAGATAAACAAAGAGATATCCGAGAGGCCTCCACTGCCACATCAGAGGCCAATTGAATACTCACCAGCTACCAAAGTGCCACCTGCAACTTTCAATAAATCAAAAGAAGGCAGAGTTATTGCCTCAGTCAGTGATATTTTTCCTAAAGACAGCCAGAGTTATTGCTAACCCGCCTCAAGAGTTTTTAAGTCAACAAATTCTGCCCCGCAGCTTAATACTTAATGAAAATCAATTAATACAGAGGAAATATCAGAAAACTTCTCCATTGAGCCCCTCAAAGGCCGAGAAGCATTAACTTATATTAATTGAGCCTAGAGATCTTTTCTCTCATTCCACCTCCTCATTTCTGCTATAAATACTTTTGTAGAAGATGAGATAAAGGTTGGTCTCTGGATATCTGTAGCATGTAAATAGTTTTCTGAAGCTGCTGAAGCCCTATTTGTAATTGAAGATACATAAGATGAGAGGAGAAGTTTGAATCTGAAGAAACCTACTGGACTTGATGATTGTAACTGGTTTGAACATCAAATACAAGCTGATTTATGGGATCCTGGTCTATGTCAATGGTGATGTGTTTCTCATTGTAATTGTTATTTTTCTTTATGTTTTCATTCTGTCCACCTTTCTCTGATAAAGAACAGCGAATATAGAGCTAGGATTTACTGTTAAAAGTACCCTACTCTCACTAATAAGCTTTATCTCTATGTTTTCCTCCTTTGTGTATTTAATAATGATTTAATACAGTCAAAGCAATTAAAGAATGTTGGTGAGCCCATGTCTTACTGTCTAAACTTTAAACATTGCTCTTGAATGTTATTTTCATTACTTGCTAAGTAGAGTTGGACAAGGAAAGTTTATGGTTTGCCCTGTCTTCTAGTTCTTTCTCCAAAGGTTGGTTGAAAGTTTCCCTTAAGAGTATGCTGAAAGCAGGCTAGTTTCCAAGTACTAACCTGATCTTAGACTACTTTTTATGTTTAGCATGAATGTTCTCCTTTTGAATACGCTGAAAGCAGGCTAAGTTAAACTCTTTACTTGATCTTAAGCTATTCTAAGTGTTTTAAATGTTTTCTATTGAAGTGTATCAAAAGCAGGATAGTATTAAAGTACTTACCTGATCTTAGATTACTTTTGTGTCTTTCTTAAGTGCATGCCAAAAGCAAGATAGTTTCCAAGTACTTACTTGACCTTAGGCTGCCCTTTCTTCCTTCATTTGTTTGATCTCCACTTCTTATTGTTTCATTCCATAAAATCAACTTAAAGAGATCCTTTGACATAGATGACTTGCCCCATGGACCACTCTTGAACCTTGTTGTTTCAATTAAATCCTCTTATGACTCCATAGCCCAATGGATTGAAGTTGCTCCTTGCCTATCTCATTAGCTGAATCATTCCTTCACTTTCATACACCTTCACCCTTCATTTAGACTTCCTTCACCTTTATTTATCTTTGCCCAACCAAAACAAACAAAAACCCTTGTTCTTAATAACTAGCCTAATATCACATTTCAAGCCTTAAAGATCACATTTTTAAACACACTTATAGAGAGATCCCTCTTTGGATTCAGGAGGGCTAGATCACATTTTTAAACACACTTATAGAGGGATCCCTCTTTGGATTCAAGAGGGCTAGATCCTATAATCCCAAAGTGGTTCATATGTAGGCTTTACAGTTTGTATTTGCCAATCTTGCAAATTATAGAGACCTAACACTCTCCAATATATAGGCATCTGTGGGGGTGTGTGACACATCTCTTATGCATGTGGGATAAAGTAGGCCGACCTTGCACATGTGAAAAAAATTCAAAATACATGTTCTACTCATCCGATCAAGATGATCTTTAGATCGATATTGCACTTCTCCAAAAGAGGAATCCAATAAAAATATTGGCACGTCATTGAGCATCACAACTTGGAGTTTGGACCTAGTTGCCCAAAATTAACAATTTTCTTTTTCTTGTTAATTTACTTTTAGAGATTTTACATGCCTGAACCATCACTAAAACTTACCTCCAACTTAAGTTGGTTGAATAGACTTTTAAGGACCCTCTACCTCTATTGACTCATCACCGTGAGATCCAAATTTTAAGGCGAGGGTGAGGTTTGAGGATTAGAGTTTATTTGCAATCTTGCTTTAGAGTCTAACTAATAAAATAAACTAAGAGCATTTCACATCACATTTTACTTTCTACTTACAAGTTCTCAAGTTTTTCCATTTTGATGGTTTAATGTTTCACATGCAAATATCATTTCTCATTTCAAGAAGCATTTTGGATGTAAACATTTTAATCTCTTAAATTTTGCAATAACTTTAATTCTCTTGTACTTGGAAATTTCATTGCATGTTGTCATTTTGATGGTCATTATGCTCATGGATGATTGATATATCTTGTTTCATTTTCAAGTGTTTCTATTTCATGTTGCAAATTTGATTTCATTATCTTGGTCTAACAGTTACATTTTTTATCATTTGTGGCTTAAAATCTCATTTTGGGCAAGCTATGGTTTACTTGAAGGCACTAGTCTCATCTTGAATATCTATTTCAAGTTTCTATATATGCTTGTTTAATGTTTGAAGGCAAGTTACTTTGATAGACATTGGCTAGAATCATCTCACTTACATAGATTTCTAATCGTTTATATTTTGACAAGATATTTTTTCATACTTCGATTTATCAATTCATTTATCTTAAAAGCATTCTTGTATCTTGCATTTATAATATCTTGTGCTAACAATTTTTTGTTTCACTTTTCAGGATTACTTTTTCTTTCCATTTGAAAGCATTTCACTCTATTTAAGAAAATACAATTTCATTTTAGAGGAATACTTTGAAGACACTAGTTGTTCATATGTTTTACGCTTATCTTAATGTATTGATGATTATTGCTCATATCACTTTTGCTTATAAATATTAAAAAATAATTTATTTAACTTTAACAACTCTTCTAGAAACTCACATATTTAACTTAGTTTTCCTTTAGGGACCACCCCCCATAGCTAACCTAGGAGATAGCTTAAACAGAGAGAGTCAGGAATAGGTGACAACCCCTTCTCTTAGTTCTTTGCCACCAACCACACCCCTTCTCTTAATTCTTTGCCGCCAACCACACCTTGTGAGATTAAAGGCTTTTCTCACTAACTAATAGGCAGGTATAGATGGCAAGCGATAACACCTTCTAAGTCCATCCCTATGCTCCGAAGGTACCAACGGTAAAGCTCATCAATTTGATGAAAATCACAATGTAAAACCTTATACAATATGTAGTGTAAGAGGCCTACAAGCCAATTGCTCCAATTTTTCTACCTACGAAGTACCAAAATAAATGACAAATTATATCATGATCCATTTTGAATCAATTTTCGATTTGGCTAGGGTGATGTGCTCTTACATCAACCAGGAAATCCAAAATTACCAAAATTACCAAAATCATGGACCCATAAAATGTAATCAGATAATCAGTATCCCATGCCAGGATTGTCCATTACGTTCTTGCAACTCATTCATACAATCAAATCCAGCTTGCATGTTGTAGAACAGATCATTAGGACAATACACACTGAATCCAGTTTATCTGGCATTTAGTAGTTCTTCCTTCAAATGACAGAAATTCCAAACTATTTTGGTTTGTACGTTTATATTTCATGACTTATGTGTAAAGTACCGTTTGTGAAATAGTTCCCCAATATATAGCCAAAACATTGTATAGATTAGGTTTCACAAGCCTCCATTCCAGAATGAATGCGTTTTATTATATAACTGTACCCTCCACTACATATGCACGGCTGATAGCATGTCTAAGCATCTAACTGTGCACCGCTTGTTTCAGTTACCGTCACCAAAATTGCCTACAAGAACATTGTCCATCCTTGAAATGATGGAAACGTTTGGTATCCCTTAAAATAATTTCGCGTTCATAGACCTTCGAAATGAATTTGATAACAGAGTGACAATCACCACAAACTCTGAGATTCTTAACAACCCTGATAGGTGTCCTTGGTGGTGTATTTATAATACCAAAAGCTACTGCCAGTTTCTCACTGTGGCAGTGGAGAGCATGTGCCTTTTGCTCCTCCCCTACATCATGCAATACAAAGTTAGTGTCAGGCACATACCCTTCGTCCTTCATTTGACCAGCCAGTCTCTCCAATAATGCATAAATCTCCTCTGTTTGTGGGTGTGAACTGTCTCCAACTAGAAAATTGTACACTTTGTTATTGATCTCAATCCAGCTGCGTCCTGGCATCTTTTTTATATTTCTGTCTCCCATCATTTTTCTTATCTTTTCCTTGCCATCCCACTTGCCAGCAGCTGCATAGATATTTGATAGCAGCACGTAACTTACAGAGTTGTTGGAATCTAAGTGAAAAAGTTGTTCTGCTGCAAGTTCCCCAATTTTTATATTGTTATGCATCCTACATGCAGCAAGCATAGACCCCCACACAGAAGCATCAGGTTTTATTGGCATTTTGCTGATGAAGTCTTGAGCATCATCTAGGCGCCCAGCACGACCAAGAAGGTCAACCATGCAGCCATAATGCTCTAACTGTGGCACAATATGATAATCCTGACTCATGCGGTCAAAGTATTGCCAGCCATCCTCAACTAGGCCTGCATGGCAGCAAGCAGAGAGAACACCTACAAAAGTAATATGGTCTGGTTTTGTGCCTGAAGGTTGCATTTGCTCAAAGAGTTGGATGGCCTCTTTGCCACACCCGTGCATGGCATATCCTACAATCATGGCATTCCACAAGACCACATTCCGCCTGTGCATCGCGTCAAACACCTTGCGTGCATCGGTTATGGTTCCACACTTGGCATACATGTCTACAAGGCCACTCCCCACAAAGACATCAACATGATACCCACGTCTAATTATATCTTCATGAACCTCCTTACCCTGTTGCAGAACCGCCAAGTTGGCATATGCAGGGAGAATACCTGAAAAAGTGACTACATTTGGCCTCACACTTGTCTTCTGCATTTGTCCAAAGAGCTCCATGGCTTCTTCAAAATAACCATTCTGTACATATCCGGCAATCATAGCACTCCATGATACCACATCTCTTCTGGGAATTTTCTCAAACAGCTCCAGGGCCTTATCAATTTGCCCATTCTGTCCATATCCCACAATCATTGCAGTCCATGAAATGACATCTCGTTCTGGCATTTCCCCAAACAGTTTCACCGCCTGTTCGATATACCCATTCTGCATGTACACTTCAATCATTATGTTGCAGACAGCCAGGTCCCTGCTCGGCATCTTCTCAAAAAGCCTCATGGTCTCTTCAACACTCCCATTTTGTGCATATCCTGCAATCATCACAATCCACGTGACAACATTTCGGTCCGGCATTCTGTCAAACACTAGGCGTGCATCCTCAATTCTCCCACATTTCGAATACATGTCTACAAGGCCAGTACCCACAAAGACATTGCATTCAACATTGGCTCTAATTATGTCTTCATGAACCCTTTTGAGAGTTTCCAGTTCGGCACAAGCTGGAAGAACGCTAGCAAAGACGTAATGATTCGGCACGTCTGTTCGTTGCATTTCATGGTATAATTTCAAGGCTTCAGCAGGATAACCTCGCTTGGCACACGCAGCGATCATGGCCGTCCATGATACCACATTTTTCACAGGCATTTTGTCAAAAACCCTGCGCGCATCAGCCAAGTTACCGTACTTGGCATATAACCTCACTAGGATGGTTTCCACAGAGATATCCAGTTCGAATCCCACGTTTCTCATGTGGGTTTCGACTAATTTTCCTTCTGCCGGGGCTTTCTTCTTGATGCATTGCATCAAGATAAAGACATAAGCGTTGGATTCAGCCCGAATGCCTTGCAACATACTGAGGGCTTCCTTCAAGCGGCCTTGTTTGCATAGCTTTACAGCCTCTGCGCCCATGAAAGGCTTCTTGGCGTTGCCACTGTCATGCGCAACTTCTTCTTTAAGGGCATTGCAATTTCTCCGAATTTGATTGTTAAAAGTGAGTTTTACAGACATGGTCTTTGTCAAGAACGTTTTCATTCTTTACCACTTTCTGATTACCTGGGAATGGTACCATTATCCATCATATACATGAATCTCTTATCTTTGGTCATGGAACCCGCGATTCTTTGAGCTCTGGAAGGATCATCCGCGTTTTCTTCTTCTCCTCCTTCGCAGGTATAAATCTGCCTGTGCTTTCAAAGACATTTTTTTATGGGAAGTAAATGTGTCAATTCAGATAGACACGCTCCAGTTTATGTATGCATGGATCCCTCTGAATTTTCATTTTTCTAACGTAAATATGTCCATACAGATGGGCACTATCAATTTTATATGTCTACCATCTGAGTATTCAATTTTCAGTAGAGACTGTCTGGTTGTATTTAGATACAACATGAACCAACAGATTCAAGGATTAAGGAAGTAAGATCTGTTCGCAGGAAACAAGAAAAGAGAACGAATAACTATGAGAGTAAGGTACGTTCAAGGGTTAAGTATCACTGGTATTTACGCCTTCTTAAAATTAACATGTTATTGCTAATGTGTATTTAACTCTCAACTGTCAATTTTGGCGGTTTTTTTGCTGTGTTTAGTTGCCATACATGCAGTGTTCTAAAGAGGCATTTTTTTGTTTTTATTATTTTCTTCTATAATGCAATGAGAAATAGTGAAATTTTAGTTTTAATTTGTTGAGTTTACCCAATTTCATTGTCTGAAATTTTAATTATAAATTGTTGAGTTTACACAATGTGATTGTACCAAAAAAAAAATACAATTACAAATTGAATGAAGTATTGTGATATCGCAAACATTATATTATAAAATTTTAAAGAAAATGATAGAAAAACTTTTTCACAATTTCATTTCCCATATATACTTGGAAAATTGTCCATTTCCCATAGATACTTGGAAAATTGTCCATTTCTCATATATATTAAAAGAATAAATTGTCATATTAAATAATATATATATTATGTCTTTTACTTCATTATTGACTATTTAATATGACTATATATATATATAAAAGTTTGTTTATGTAGTTTTGATTTATCGTCATTTATTATTATTGTTCATATTTTTTTTCCAATGGACTTTGCATTTAAACTCTTACTTTATTTACTTAATATAAGTGTAATTAGTGCCTTCTCGCACTATTAACCTTAATAATTTAATGCACTTCATATTGCCATTGCTTTTGCATAGTCGCCTACTAATTTATCTATTCTTTTGCCCATGTGAGGCATCCTGACTGGAAATCACCGTGTGAGTGAGAACTTTGGTCCCTCGATGTTCCGAGTTCAAATCCTCCCTATGTGAACAATGTAAACATATACAATATGTAATGTACTAAAAAAACAAAACTCTATTCTTCTTTCTTCCCAAATCATTTGATGTCAATGGTGATAGATGATACAAAGTCATGAAGTAATGAATGTTGGAAAGGTTCCCTAATCCAAGGTTGATATTTGTGTATTCTAACTCCTTTAGATGCATGCCCTTGAACTTAATTGGGTTATACAATGGTTGTTTTGTTCATTATGACCAATGTTCTTAAATTTATGTTGATTGTGAATTACAGTTGGTTGTACTCAATAAGTATATTGTGGTTGTGATGTAACTAATGGGTACAATGAAATATTGGGCCAAGTAATCTTGCAAAGAATCATAAGTGTCAATCTCGTCAAGGTAAGTAAAAATTTTAACATCTTCTCCTAAGTTACATTTTGTCGCCATTACCTTGAGAAATGATACAAGGTTTAGATCAAGCTTCCACATTCTACCTCTCATATTATGACATTGTTTCTCATGATCACCATTGCAAAGGTTTCCTATGGTGAATATTTTAGAAGTTTTTTCCATTTCAAACAATTAGTTTCTTGGATCAAGTGATAGAATTTGTTATTGTCGATAATATAATCATGGTAGAGTAAGATGGAAGTGCAATATGGCATGTATAATTATTACCTAGATTTTGTTATAATAATGTGACTATCATTTAATAGTACTTTATCGTTGCAACTTTACATTTTTAAGTCAATCAATGGGTGTTTGAGTTTCATGCATGATGGAAGGTTTTAGTTAATATGTCAAGTCTCATCATTGGTATTTAACACTTTGCTTCTTGGAATAAAAACTAATATGGAAGCATTTGTCCTTTCCCAAGTAATACAATTGAGAATATGGGCTTTCCGTATGCCCAAAATAGTGGGATGGAAAGTAGAACAAATTTTGACCATGAAAATTTAGTTAAAATTGTTTTTATTTGAAAAAAAATACATACCAAAATAGAAATTATATATATGAGATTGTAAAATCAAAGTGTATAAAAAGTTATTTAAGCACACTTCAATCTTAAAACACTGAATCCATCTATACAATCCCCTTAAGCACCAAAACCTTCTACTTTATGAAATGTACAAATTTTGAATTACATCGGCCTTGTTAAAGTATTTTCAAAGCCTTGATAGTTGACTATGAGCCTAAATTTCATGCATGCAACTTTGTCGATTTTATGGCATTTGTCTTGGTATGAAAATAAAATATGAAATCAAAAAAACTATTTTATATTTAATCTTAGAACTTTTTATGATATAGGTATTGTATCAAAAAATTACTCTGAAAAAAAGAGCTAACCTTCTATCAAAAAGTTCATTGGATGGTCTACTACATTATAAGTTTCACCAATAAAGAGCAACATAATTTTGATTTGAGCAAAGACTTAGATATATTGGGGTTTAATGAACACGTGTTGAAGATTTTCAAGGAGAAAAACCTAACATTTAGAGGAAAAGATATATGAAAGTAAAAAGAGAATTTTATTAGGAATGGAGAACTAAGTAATGGTTGAGATAAACAAAACATGAAAGAAAAACAATTATGAAAATTATATATTATGAAACACAAAGGTAACTAGACCATGGGCAATTCACATTGGTTGTTTTACCATGCAACATGATTCATTAATTTTCCATACCAGTTCAAGCATCCATAAACTTTCACAAGCAAGGATGTATGAAGAACAAAACTATCATTAGTTGCAATAGATGACTTGATGTGAATTTCATTAAAAGGCTTGATTTATTAATGGTGACATGGATAATATATATGAAATTTGGAAAAATGTTAAGCAAAGAAGAATCTTAAATATTTAAGAATTTTGTTTTTTTTGTTTACATTTATAGTGGTGTTGTATTCCATATGATGTAGGACATGTCAAATATTTTGTAGAAACCTTCGCAGCTCAATAATGATATGTTACTTTCAATTTCATTATAATTGTATGTTTTTTAACACTATAATAGTATGTACCACAATGAAATGTATCACAAGAAAATTTTATAACAAATGGATCCTTAATATGATGGTTATAAATCAAGATAAGACTTATAGAAAAATCAAGCCCTATTAGTAATATGCTTGATCATAATTTAATATGTAATTGAGGGAATTATAGCCCACACAATTCATCTCAGTGAGTCAATTAAACCAATCTTATTAGTTGTTCAGTGTGCTAGGGGTGAGTTTCATGTAATTGTGGTGTATGGTGAAACTCTAGCTCCTTGTTGTAACTTAAAATATTTTGGTTGACTCACATGTGGAGAGCTTATTGTAAGAGGATGATTGTCCTTTGGATACATAGTAAAGGAATCACACTTCTTGTGGAGGTAGTTATCTTATGTGTTGTTTTGCATCTTCTACATGGCATGTTGAAGAGGATGGTTATTTGTTGCATGAGGTTGAGCTATCTTCTGGAGGAGCACTAGGCATGAGGAGGAAGAAAATTTGGATCTAGGATAATTTGGGATAAGTGGACGTAGAATGCTTGATGAGAGAGTATTTCTTGGAAGGCACTCCATTGGAGATTACTTGTGGACCTAGTTAGACACGTGGAGGAACACTCATCTTGGGAGCTTGTATTGGAGAGTGTGTTACCTTGTGATGAGGAGAGCTTGGAATGTGAAGGTTTATCTTAGAGAGTACTTCCCTATGTGGGAGGGGGGGGGGGGGGGGGGAACCACCTAGTGACATCTGTACTCCTTAGTAGAAGAGTGCTCCATTTATGGACCTATTATAGTGACTTCGAGTAGGTTGTTGTAACAACCCCTGGTTGATTTTCCATGTAAATAAAATATAACCAAGGTCATGGGACACATATTCCAAGTTGAATGTTGGGAAAAAAATAGTGATGGGTATCATTGGTGATTAATTAATGGCTATGGAAATTAGCAAAGGAAAAGTGGAAATAATTGGCATTTTATTTTTGAAATAAAGGAAAATAGGAGAAAAGGAAGGTGAAGAGACACAGATTTGCATGAGAGGGAAATTGAAGGAAAAATGAAGAAAATAGAAGCCTCAATGATAAAAAGGCTTCTAAGGATCAGTTGTTAGCCTTTTGACAATTTTTGGGTTGAGCTCTCTTCCATTCTCTCATTCTCTCATACTCTTGAACACTTATATAAATCTTGGAGCATTCTTGGAGTGCTTGGTCATTCACTTGGATTGGAGGAAGAAGGAAAAAGAAAGCAGGAAAGTGCAAGGGAATAGTTGGAATAACAACTACAACTAAATTTCTTTGTAGGTAAAAGGTTGCATATTTGATCTCCTTGTTTATTTTTGGATTCATGGTATATGCATGTGATTTTGTAGTTATATGTTGTCATTAGAATGGATATTTGTCTAGATTTACAATGGTTTTAGCCTTTCCTTTCCATTTCCAAGATATCCATGGTGTTGTGGGTTTTCCACATGTTGTTTTCTAATTGGTGCTCGGGTTCCCTATGGTTGTGGGTTGGAAAAAACACTCTGGAAGCCTTGGAACAACTTGGTTTGAGTTACTAATATTGGTGTCTAGGTTGGGAAAAACGCTCTAGAGCCTTTGGTGGGTTGAGTTACTAGTCCCTAGAGATGAGTTGGGAAATCGATCTGGAGCCCTGGAAGGTTGTGGGTTGAGTTACTTGTTCCTGAAGCCCTGGAAATATTGGGTAGAGACCAACTTGGTTGATGTTAGTGATGTCCAACCGTAGAGGTGGAATCATTGTGGTTGAGGGTTGAGGTGGCTTGTCCTCTGGAATCCCTAGTTTGGTTTTTCTTGGTTTATTCCATGATATCCCACATTCATGCTTGGAATATGGTGTGGGGGTGATTGGCTGAAAGAGAGATTTGGTTAAGCACAATCTATGGTCAAGTGGTACATGCAAGTTCCTGACTTGGTTGGTATTTACATATACTAATAAGAGTTATTTTTCTACTGTGATTCATGTATACTTGTATTGGTTATGTTGTTGATATTATGGTTGATTTTACATGGTTTTTATGTTGGTTATTTGTTGGTTATATGATGTATGGTATTTATGCCTCTTGTCATGAGTCATTTAGTTATCTAATGGTTGATGAATATATGGACTAATAAGTGTTATTGTAGCTATGTGGAGAGGGAATAAAGGCTTCTTGGTGATTATCAGATGAATCTTAGACTCTTATGATCATATATGCATTCATGACTTGTAGCTTACTTGTTTTCCATGTGTTTGAAATAATGTCTAGTGTTTTATATGCAATCTAGGTCAATATTTTGCTTAAATTTTGAATGATTAGCATTGTCGTTATGAGAAATATGATTTTATAAAGTTACAATATTTTTTGGGTAGTGGTATGGATACTAGCCTAGAAAAGTGGCTCAGATCTTGGAACCACATGCACAAAACTGGAGATCTAGGGTCATAATCACATGGAGCAATGTTTATGAGTGCAGTTGGAGGCTCACAACTGCATGCAGGAAGTGTCAAGGGTGCGATTATAGGCCTAAGCCAGAGAAAAAGGGTTCCAACTCAGGAATTGGTCACGTGGGGTCGTTATCAGCCTCTAAGTGACATATAGTCCCTGTAGGATGTCATTTTGTAGTTAGTTTATAGGCCCCACTTTCTTAACTGGAACTAGGATGTTAGGTCAGGTCATAGTGACGCTTGTCTCATGTTTACCCTAGTGAGTTTTTGAATTTGGGTAAATGTGGGAGGAGGTGTTACATGGTGGTATCAGTGCGAGTTTCGTTCTCTTTGGGTGATATTTGATATCACAGAGTGGTATCAAAGCTTCTAGGTTCAAACACTTGGATTAGATGGGCTAGGTGTGATTTGTATGCATGCATGGTTATTTGTCTATGTGTTTATCAAGCATGCATGTTGGTTATTTCTCAGGATGGTCATTATTACAGTTGTGCCATCATGTAAAGTTTGATGATGTTTTTATGTTATGATATATATATATATATTGTGATAATCTGGACTAGTTTGTGTAGACGAGATAGCCTCCCCTGAACTTCACTAATGTATGTTTGATTATGCTTACATTTGGATATCTGACATGGTATGTTTGCAGGAATAAGATCAGAGATGACATGTAGAATGGTGGATTACAGTTCACGTGAATCTCCTTATATATCAAATGAGAAACAAAGAAATGAGTACTCTCCTAACATAGAAAATACACTAAGAAGTTTAAAGGTAGTGATCAGAAGTTGCAAAGAAGATAATGACAGGATCATTCAGTCAGAGGAAATAATTTCTAGAGATAAGGAAAATAAAGCAGAGGTCAATGCAATGATCCTTCAAAATTTATCAAATTTTTATAGATAGTGATAGTCATGGATCAATTATGGATATGAGGAAAGGACCAATGGTGCATATGGTAGCAGGTATCATGGAGGGCACAGGTTGGATAGGGATGACACAATCAGGGGTGGTAGATGAATGGATACACCTGACAAGGGAGGTAGTGGTTACAGGCTCTATTCTAGTTCTAGTTTAGAAAGACACCATGGTCATCATCGTTATCATCCTTACAGGAAGAGTGAGAAGTAGTACTTGTTACATGAGTTCAAGAAATAAAAACCTCCTACCTTTGATGGAGAGTTGAAGAAAACGAAAGATGCAGAAGCATGGTTGCTTGGGATGAAGAATTTATTAGAGATGCATGATTATTTAGAGAATATGAAAGCCATGATAGACATTTTCAGTCTCAAATGGAAATCATACATTTGGTGGGAAGATGTGAACCTTGTCAGAGGCATCAAGACAGAGGAGTTGAGCTGGCATGGGTTCAAAAGACTCTTCAGAAAAATTACTTGTCAGAGAGATACTATGATGGTAAGGCTAAGGAGTTCTACGAGTTGAAGATGGGATCTTGATAGGTGAAGAGTATACGACTAGGTTTTTGGAGTTATTGATGTATGTACCATATATTAAAGATGATAAGACAAAGGTTCAAAGATTCTTTAGTGGATTTTCTTTAGCATTTAAAGATCAGATTAAGTATGGTGAGCCTCGAACAATAGAGGAATTAATTGAGAATTTGAAGGATTGTTATGAGATATCTAAGCATAAGTTGAAACCTAATCATGGTTGGAAAGTTAATGAAAATACTAAAGGAAAGCGGGATGAGAAGAAAGGAATACCTCGAGATGTGGGTAACAAGGAAAATGTAACCTCATAAAATAAATCCAATGCAGTTAACAGAGGATGGGGATTTCAGACTGAGGAGCAAAACAAGGGTGATGACAGGAAGACTTTGTAGTGTTGGACTTGTGGCAAGGATCATCGCAGGAGAGATTTTCAACATCATCAGGATGGCAGACCTCAAATTTATAGTGCTTAGGAGGCATAGACATTTGGGGATGTTGAATATAGTATTCCTTGGATTTATGCAGCATTGGATAATAGGCAGTATGATCATCGGGAATCTATTATCGAGATGGAAGGTTAGATTTGTGATCGAGTTGTTTCTATTTTGATTGACCCTAGATCAGTCCTGACTTGGTGGATAAGTGTTGCTTGAATAAAGAAGTGAATGTATAATCTTGGTTGGTGTAGTTGGATACAGGTACCAATTAGAAAAGAGTTCATCATTAGGTGAGATCTTGTGCATTTTAGTTGAATGGTATGTCTAAATCAACACATCTAAATGTGCTCTTGTTGGGATCATACAATATGCTTTTAGACACGGATTGGTTGTACATTCATAGGACTAAGGTAGATTTCTATGACAAGGCTATTAAGTTCCTGGATGATGATGGAGAGAGGAGAATTTTGCACGGTAAGAAGAATACTATATCAGTGAGATTGGTTACATATATGCACGCAAAATGCAGTAGCAAGAAAGGGTGTGTATTGTTTTGTAGTTCATATTTCTAGTGACAAATAAAAGGATGTTGAGGATGTTGAAGTCTTGAAGAGGTATCCAGTTTTGTAGCAATTTCAGGATGTATTTCCAGCAGATATTTCATAGTTACCGCCTCATAGGGAAGTGGAATTTTCTATTGAGTTTATGTCGGGAGTAGCACTAATATCAAAGGCACCTTACAGGATTAACACTCCAGAGTTGGTGGAATTGAAGTTTCAACTTGAGGAAATGCTCGATAAGGGATACATTAGGCCAAGCGTGTCTCCTTGGGGTGCACCAGTTTGTTTGTGAAAAATAAGGATGGTACTCTCAGGTTGTGTATTGATTAACGGTAGTTGAAAAAAATGAATATCAAGAACATGTATCCATTATCGTGGATTGATGACTTTTTTGATCAATTTAAGGGAGTAGCAGTGTCCTCAAATATTGACTTGAGATCAAGATATCATCAGATATGCATAAAAAAAGAGGACATCTACAAAACCGCATTTCGTAATAGGTATGTGTTGGGTGCCAGTTTTGCACACTTTTCCTACATTTGTTTCCCCTATTTTGCTTCATGATATAACCAATGGGACTATATTTGCCTCTTTTTCCTACCTTTCTATCTTAACTTGTGTTGTTTCACCTTATTTTTATTACTCTACCATTTCATCAAGTATTATGATATATCATGCCTTTTTTATGACTAATTGAGGATGAATGTTTGGAGAAGATCTATGGTCTGTGTGTTGTCTTTCCAGATGTCATTTGTAGCACAAAATATCTTGAGCACGAGGCATACAGGAGAAGTTAAGGGTGTGCTATTACAGTGATCTTTTTACACCATGATGCTGTTACACTTTGCTATTACAGACCCGCTGGCGAACTACTATTACAGCTGTACTTCTGACCGGATCTCGTCAACTCCTGTTGCTGACCTGTCCTCCAACTGTTACGCTACAGTTATGGTTTATTGTGATAGTTGTAGAAGTTATTAAGTATTGTATTTTTGGATAACAGCCTCTAGGTGGTTTTGATTGTAATCTATAATTTTCCAGTCAGACTTTTATTAAGAAGTGGTTATAACCATAATTTTCTAGTTAGATTAGTTGTGGGTGTTGTTTTGGGGCAACTGGAGGAGAATAAATTTTACGCCATTTATTACATCAGTAAGAACTTAACTCCAACAGAATTGAACTACACTGTTACTGAGAAGGAATTCATAGCAGTAGTGCATGTTTTCCAAAAAATTCGACACTACATCAGTAGGTATCAAGTATTTGTACACACTAACCATGTTGCAATTCAATTTTTGATTAAAAAACCTATTACTAATGGTAGAATTACACTATGGTTATTGTTGTTACAAGAATTTGATATTACTATTCTATATAAACCTAGAAAAGATAATGTAGTTGCTGGTTTTCTTTCTAGATTAACTATAAGTGATGACTGCACTGCCATTGAGGATTATTTTCCAGATGAATATATTTTTTCCATCTCTACTCACTGACCATGGTATGCAGATATAGCCAATTACCTTGCTGCAGGAAAATTCCCACACCAATTGTCTTCCAAGGAAAGGAGGAATACTATACGAAAGAGTGCTACCTACTCTTGGATATAAGGCAATCTCTATCACACCGGGCCAAATTTTCAGATTAGGCGATGTGTTAGAGAAGATGAGGTATTTGAGATCTTGAAGGCTTGTCACGAGGAAGCCTGTGGAGGGTACTTCACTACGAAAGGACAGGATATAAAATACTCTCAACAGGGTACTACTGGCCAACTATATTCTAGGATGCCAAGAAGTTTGTGAAAGGATGTGATAGCTGCCAAAGGATGGGCCAACCTCTGAAATCAGACGAGATGTCGTTAAAGCCTCAGATAGTGATAAAACCATTTGAGAAATGGGCTCTAGAATTTTTGGGGCCAATTAATCCTTCATCGGAGCAAAAATCATACATATTGGTCTGCACCGACTATGTCACAAAGTGGGTTGAAGCAAAGGCACTTATTAGAGCAACAGAGAAGGCTCTTTCAGACTTCCTGTTTGAAGAAATATTTGTTCGCTTGGGGATACCCAGAGAGATAGTGACAGATGGGGGGCCTCAGTTCACATCTCATTTGATCAAGAAGCTGGTTGAAAAGTATGGAATTCATCACAGAATCACTTCACCATATCACCCACAAGAAAATGGTCAAGTGGAAAGTACCAATAAAGTCATTGAGGGAATTTTAAAAAATACCATAGCCAACCACCAAAGAAACTGGGCTGAGAAACTTCCAGAGGTACTATGGGCTTACAGGACAACATGGAGGAATACTACAAGATTCCCACCATATGAACTTGTGTATGGTAAGAATCCTCTATTCCCCATAGAGTTTGAAATAAAGACATTAAGAACAACATTGCAGGTCGATATGGACTTAAATATGGCACAAACACAAAGATTGAACCAGCTCAATGAGTTGGAAGAGAAATGAATGACTGTTATTCAACAGACAGAGATCATTCAGTAGAAAAGAGCTAGATGGCATGATGGATTTATTAAGAAGAAAACGTTCCAGAAAGGAGATTGGGCTCTTTTGTATGATTCAAGGTTCAAGGATTTCAAAGGCAAGCTCTGCACCAAATGGCTAGGTCCTTACGAAGTGGACATGGTCTTTGACAATGGGACTGTACAATTGGTCACCACTGACAGGACTAAGACATTGTCACTGGTTAATGGGCACCATCTAAGGTTATATCATCAACCCGCTTCGAAGGAATCATTTATTAACATTGTCATGCACTCCGATATTCATGTTACAACGACAGGGGAACATTCTCCTGTGTAGCCTGAAATCTGAAATTCCAATAACTGCAACATCTGAAAACCACCCTTGTGGAAATTGTTACACATGCTTTTTTTTTTTAAATAAAAAAAATATATATATAAAAATATAAAAATAAAAAAACAAAAATAATAAATCTAACTGTGAAAACCTCTTTCCGAGGCGCAGTCAAATAGTTTGTAATAGCTGAAAACCACTCCTGTGGTGGCTGTTACACCCATATTTTTCTTCCCGAAACATCAACTTTCCTTCCTAATCCATTTTATAAGATGCTGATATTCATTTGATTTTCTTTCTATACCAATTTCTCCTAGTTATTATGTTTTTTTGAAGAATAATCTAAAGGTTTTCTTGGCTGTTACACATGTAATAACCGACAACCATGAACACTGTTTCTCATGTTTCATCCCATAACAGCAATAATTGTGCCCGCCAAACGCAACAGCACGAGCGATGCAAGTAGTACGCCGCCAATTTGAAACCTTCCTCCACGTCGCCTCAGGTATGTCATTCAAAAGGTAACGTCATCATTTATGATTTGGTGATTATTGGAAAAAGTAATGATATTCCCGTGACAGCCGTGAGCGGCCATCACCATTAAGGCGGGGGAGGGGATATATATTGAAATCATTGAAAAAATCCATAGTCATAAACCTCTATCAAATCCACATGCACCCAATTAATAGCACAAATGTCAATGATGACTAAATCCATTTGGAAAGAGTGCGTGTACTTAGAACCCATTACTTTCCATGACGGGACATTTACGAAGAGTGGTGTGAGGTACGATTCGGTAATCCGTAAAACTTATCACCTCCCATCGACCTCCTGGATTGAAGCCTTGTGCCCTCATTGCAAACTCATCAACTGGGATAAGCAGAGACATCGAGAAGAAGTGAGCAATGCAGTGACATTACAGTGGGTTGAGCATTAAGAAGCGAATTCAGAAACAACAGTAAGATGGGTGGAGCAGCGGTCAGGCACGAGCCGAATTATATGGACGTCTTGCAGAATGGTCCAGAAGCCTACCATATATTCAAAGACGCCAGATGGGTTGAGTATTTCCAAAAGCTAGAATGCTCAGACGAGGCGATGACAGTCAAATTCGCTTAGAATTTGAATAACAATCCGACCCAAGTTAGGGGCCTGCAAATTGAGATGAATGAAGAGGTAATTTCCCGAGTAACTACGTTTCCAGTAGAGGGACGGAGTTGGTTTAACAGAAAAATCAGTGACCCCTTCTTGAAAGAAGACTTCCTAGAAGGAGAAGAAAAATTGGAGAAGAAAGGGAGAGGAATTGACAGGTTTTCACTCCCTCAGCTATGGGCAGATGTTGCCTTGGGTTTAATCAAATACATCACTTGTGAGGGAAGATCTATGATAGTGTTTAACTATCACTTCCCTCTACTTAATCACCTTCGGCACCAGAAAAAGATTAATATTCCATTCTACTTATTATGGAACATTAAGCATATGGCGGCAACAGTAAAGACAACAGCACACCCGGAAGCATGTGTGACCAATCATGGACTCATCAAATTGATCGTGATGGATGCCTTAGGCCAGCAAGGAAGGACCTGGGAAGAATTCAAGTGAAAGAGGTCAAGGACAAGCCAGGGAAAATAGACCACGACTTCAGGTGGAAGTCAGGAAGAGGCGGAAACCCAAACTTGGCCTGCCAAAGTCAAAATTTGGAAAGAACCCACTGATGAACCAATTGGGGATAGATGGCCAAAAAAAAGGGTGAAAGTTAGCCTACCCACATAACCTTTGCCTATGTTCGGAAAGCAGACAGAAGCAGAAGTATCTAAAGAAGAAAGGCAACCCTCCTCATCAGGTAAGGACGAAACTCATGTCCTGTTTTTAGAACTTGAAAATCTGAGAAAGGAAAATGAAGAATTGAAGCAAAGATTATCTAAGGGAAGGAAATTTTGGTGTCTGTATGCATGAAATGTTTTCAAGAACTAACAGTGGCAGGATATAAGGTCTGTGGGGAAAACATCAGCCTAATGGAAGCAGAAACAAAATGGAAAGAAGTTGTTACACAAGAACTTGCTAAGGATACTGCTGTTACACAAGAACCATCAGTTAAAGAAGATCCCCCTGTAGTAATTGACCTAGAGGTCGGCACACAAGAACCTACGGAGGCCACTGCTATTGTAGAAGAAACAACAATGGAAAAAGAGGCTACTCTAGGTGGAAACGAAGGGGCTGATACATAAGAACCCACCGAGGAAGCTGTTGTTACACAAGAACCAGCAACAGAGGTGGAACAACCCCATTCAGCAGAGGTTGTTACATCCATTATTGATGTTGATATTGATTGTAGAAGAACATTGGGTCCCATCTTGGGATGGAGTTATGAGAAAATCTTGTTAATTTCTTAATTATAGAAGTGGAAACAGGAAGCAATCTCCCTTCGGGAGGGGAAAATTTCGCTAAAAGAACATCGGAGGGAGATAGACGCCCTACATGAAAGATGGATGAAAGAAGATTTGAAGAAAGGATGGGAGAATTATAAGAAGAAGGAAGCACTGAAGAAGTAGGAGGAATAGTTGTTGTTGTTACAACAACAGGTTCGGGATCTTACCATAGACAAGCAAAAACTTCATGATATTGCCCTCAATTTGTTGGGGTGCAGGCGGCCTTTCCCATCCTATCCTATTTTTCTATGGGAACACTACTTTATGTTCCAGATGAAAGCTGTTATGGAGGACAAACCCTATTTATGTTCTTCCAATCGCACATTTTTAGATGTTTTCCATGCCTTCGATTTTGATGAAGAAAGCCTGTTGTGTGAGTTATTCCTACACAATATCATTTGTGAGCATGTGAGTATGCAAATGGTTGTGATGGTATTATCCTATATGGGGGATCTGCAGTTGCGAGATTTTGTGTCCTTCATGAAGAATCAGATTGAGTGGCCTTTTGCCATTAAATCTATGGATTCTACTGAGGAGAATATGACATTATGGGTCCAAGCAGAACCAGGACGGGCCGTCGAGTTAAGGTGGGAATTCAGGAGAATGTTGAGTACTCATGGGATAAAGAAACTGGCTGCCACTTACATAAGAAGGATTGTGAACTTCTGCCTCAATCGGTTCTCAATGATGAAGAATCGAGCCTTGACTGGGTGCTTGAAACGCATGGAAGCCAGTAGTGATGAGCTACTAAAGGGGGACCCATTTTCATTTTAGAATTTCGTGGTGGTTATTACACATGTACTAGCGTATACACAAATAGTAAAATCCCTTAGTGCTTTGTGGCTCGGATTGAGATTCAAGTTTCCTTTGATCTGGCTGCCAATTGAGGATTATCAAAGTAATTATGAATTGAGCAAGTATGAATCAGAGTCCTGGGTATGAAAAATGATGGCCAATCAGGGGTATAGATCTGCAGATGAGGATACAGCTGGTGCTTATGATATCGCCAACCTGCACCAGAGATACTTCCATGAGAGATGATATTTTGCATGAGGACATGCAAGTGCTTCAGTTGGAGGGAGATGTTGGGTGCCAGTTTTGCACACTTTTCCTACATTTTTTTCCCCTATTTTGCCTCATGACTATAACCAACGGGACTATATTTTCCTCTTTTTCCTACCTTTCTATCTTAACTTGTGTTGTTCAACCTTATTTTCATTAATCTGCCATTTCATCAATTATTATGATATATCGTGCCTTTCTTATGACTAATTGAGGATGAATGTTTGGAGAAGATCTATGGTCTTTGTGTTGTCTTTCCAGATGTCATTTGTAGCACAAAATATCCTGAGCACAAGGCATACAGGAGTAGATAAGAGTGTGCTGTTACAGTGAGCTTTTTACACCATGATGTTGTTAAACTTTGTTGTTATAGACCCGCTGGAGAACTGCTATTACAGTTGTACCGCTGATCGGATCTCGTCAACTCCTATTGCTGACCTGTCCTCCAGCTGTTACGATACAGTTGTGGTTTATCGTGATAGATGTAGACGTTATTAAGTATTGTATTTTTGGATAACAACCTCTAGGCGGTTTTGATTGTAATCTTTAATTTTCCAGTCAGAATTTTATTAAGAAGTGGTTATGGCCATATGTATTCTATTTCGATTAGTGTGAGAATAATAAGATTCTCCTGACTGATCTATCCCTTGTTTTTCTGAGATGTAACCGCTATATAGTTCTTGGCCCTTGAGGTCGAAAGGTTAGCGGAGAAAAACATTACTTTGGCTCTGTAATTTTTCTCATATTAATACAAATTATCCTGTTATTACTGTTACATGCGTTATTCAATTTAGTTTCTGTTAAGTTCTTTCTCTACCTACGCCCTACTAGGGAGGAAGGGCCTTCCTCTTGAGTAGGGATTGCAGTGGTTAAGTTAGTTATGTATATGTGTTTTTATTTTGTTTATGTATCAGTAGAGGTGTTGTTGTTGATGTTTCAACTGTGAATATATCCGCTTCAATTTCAATATTTTGTATGTTGTTACACATATGAGATTAGAGATACCAGTTGCATAATTGTTGTGTGGCACACTAGAACAGATTAATTGAAGTGTGATTACAGTCTTGTAGATCATTTTATTTCTACATGAGTGATTTACTTCCAGCATTTACTTCAACAAAAATTTCCTTTATTGGGTTTGCTTCTAATTGGGTGTATCGGCACAGACAGTGTGGTTGTCATTGAAATAAAAGACGTCCCTAGATTGATAAATTATGTGTAATTTTTTAGTCATTTAATAGTGATTAATATAGCCCAACTGTATGGACATTATGGGTTTGTAGTAGTTCATTTTTGTTTTACTAATGCTCAAGCTACTTTCATGTGTTTGACGAATAGTGTGGTGTGTCCTTATCTGGACAATTTTTTGATAGTATTCATTGATGATATATTGATATATTCTAAGAATGAGGAAGATAATGAAAAAAACCTGGAAATAGTGTTAATATTGTTGAGAGAGAATCAGTTGTATTCCAATCTTAGTAAGTGCAATGTGTTTCAGATACAAGTTCATTACTTGAGACATGTTGTTTCCAAGGAAGGTAAAGAAGTGGACCAAGAAAATATTAGAGTTATCATGGAATGGGAAGATCCTAAGAATGTGGATGAGGTCAGATCATTTATGGTACTATCAAGTTGTTACAGATGGTTCATGAGGAACTTATCATGAATTACCTATCTTATCACATCTTTGCAGCATAAAGGGAAGAAGTTTAAATGGACTGAGGAGTGTGCAACCAGTTTTGAGCAGTTGAAAAATTTGCTTACAAATGCTTTGGTCTTGAAGATTGAAGATATTGACAAAGAATTTGTGGTATACACAGATGCTTGCAAGAGAGGAATTGGTGGAGTCTTGATGCAGGAAGGACAAGTAGTATGTTATGATTCAAGGAAGTTAAATGAGCACGAGCAGAATTATGTGACTCATTATATTGAGTTGGAAGCTATTATTCATGCCTTGACGATGTGGAGACATTAGCTTCTTGGCAGGAGGTTCATCTTGATGAGTGATCATAGTGGGTTGAGGTACTTGTTTGAACAACCTAATCTGAATGTCAAGCAAGCTAGATGGTTGGCTACTCTCAGTGAGTTTGATTTCAAGTTCAGGTACATTAAGGGAAAGGGGAACGTGGTTGCATATGCTCTTAGAAGAAGAGTGTAGGTGAATCACATTACAACAACGAATTCTTATGGGATAGACTTGCAAGAGCGAATCTTGCAGGTATGCCAGCATGATGACATGTATCAACAATTGAGGCACAAGTTACAACAACATGGAGAAGGTGATAGGGATGAGGAGTATCATCTCAGAGTAGATGGCTTAATCAGATTCATGAACAGGATTTTATGTACCAGACGACAGTGAGATCAATGATATTATCTTGAGGGAATTTTATGTCAAGTTGTATTTAGGTCACCTGGGTTATTTTTGGTTTGGGGGGTCTTAACCTAGGTTTGGATTTTAAGTTTTACCAACAAACCCTTGTACTACTGTCCCTTTTGACAATGGCCTGCTTGTGCAGGTCAAGGTCTCACTCGAAGTAGTATGGGAGGGTGCTAGAACCAAGTTTCCGCACCCTGAGAGAGAGAAAGTTAATTAAAGTGGGTCCCTTAAGATCTAACAGACCTGCGCTAGAGAAGCCCTAACATAGAAACCCTTAACAATATTGGTGAAATGACTTAAGTGAAGCTCATAAACCATCAGATAACATGTTAACAGAAGCAAGGTGACTAATCATAACCAAATATTTGCATTTATTCCTTCCTATAGTATCACATCCACGTGTGCATCAATAAATCATCAGTATTTCGTGAGTAGATATAATCTCAGAAATATCATAGAGCACAACTAATAACCATAGCACAGAAATACTAAGATATCACAAAATAGTCTTCTCATTCATTCATATTCAGATCCAATTTAAAGACTCTATTTACCAGCCCGCAAACACAGCGAGCGGGGTCCGCACACAACAGGACTTAGGGTCTCCCCGCACACAGCCAGCAGGAGCCCTTACCCAGACAATCCACACAAAAAATCTCTGCAATTCGTATCCAAGCTTAATCTAACTTAAAAATTACTTCTAGAATTGACTTATCCATATATTTATATCATATAAGGCCCGCGCTACTCTATGGTATGCAAACTGTTATTTGTGGACTTTTGGTTTACCCTTTGACCCATTACAATTCACTAGGGGCTTTTACCTGCCCCAAAGCCCCTGCGCTAGACTAAACTATTACAAAATATTACAAAATTGTACCAAAATTGTGGTTAGGGGACCCTGCTCTAACAAGCCCCCAACACAATCTTGTGACTCCTCCTGAGTCACAGCGGCAGTGGGGTCTTCATCTTAGCTTGGAGCTATTCGACAGCGGTGGAAAAAGGGGGCAGGATGTTGGAAATAATGAGAGGGGGGTGAATCAATATTTCGTTCGATTAGAGCATTAGTTAATCTTCAATTATTATCAGTGTTTGTACAATGATAATAGCAAACAAAAGGAACACAAATGCACACAGTTTTTAAGGTGGAAACCCACTCCAAGACAAAAACCACCTAATGCTTTTCTAAAAATTCTTTAATATTCAACTCCAATTGAAAATAAAGCTCCAACTTCCTAGAATCTAGAAAATCATTCTTCTCCAGCTCCCACTGGATGGATGCTCCAACGCCCAAGATTCTTCAGTAGTCAACTGAACGGATGCCCCAACACCCAATGAGCTACAACTCACCCTAGCACCACCCTAAAACCCTATAGAAGAATAAAAGAAGAATGGACTCCCGTACCAGGGAAAATGGTCCACTTTACAATGATATAGAATGATGTAGAAGAAGAAGATACACTAGACCATAACCCTATCTATGACACAACCACCTAATGATGATCCTAGACCTCCTGACACTACCTCTTCAACTCTTGGCAGATAGACACTAGTACAATTTTTACATTAATGTATTTACAATGACTTAGTACAATGATACCTTTATAATGATTGTATGCAGTGCTGCCCACTTGAAGACTTAATGTGATGAACTTCTTGCTACTATTATGCACCTTGGTTTCTATTCTTGTCATGCTACCCTCTGCTGCACCTTTCTTTGCTTTGCTGCCCTAGAAAGGCTGGTCCTTTGCAGCCCTTGACAACACATGATCTATCTTTTTCTTGCCTTCTAGGAAATCAATATTGAAACTGGTGTACCTCTGTTATTTCAGATCCCCAATATGTTATTTTTGGTCCTGTAGTAGTCCTCTAAGTCATCTTTCCAATGCCATTGGTCTGACCCAATTTGGATTATTCAAGGGAGAGTTATGTCCAATATCTCACAATGCCCTAATTATGGACTGTTTCAGTAGAGTGAAATTGTACGGTGTGCCACGTGTCATTGTTTCTTCATTTAGCTCTGAAATTTATAGAGAGAAAACTACAGTCCGTGCATTATCTGTCACTTTTCACAAAATTCCAATCTGATACTTAGAGAGAGAGTTATGATGATTTTCCCAAGGTAACTTCGAATTTCAGGAGCCTGCAAAAACACTCACTTCCACAGATCATATCTTCGAAAATATTGTGCACCTTGATCTAAAATTTTCACAGGACCTTCCTTAGGATTTCAGCTTCGCCTCATAAAAATAACTGCTTCTGAACCTTCGTAGAAAACAAGTTAGAGCGAAAATTCCACGATGTCCTGTTTCAGATGGTGAAATCCCTTGCAGAAGGAGGATATGAGGATCACAATTTATATAAATGCTTAGGTTGAGAGGGGCTTCAACAAGTGAACGTGGGAGGGATTTTAGGAGCTTAAAAAATATTAATTATAACTTTTCAATGATCCATGCCACAACCCCATGGGGTTTTAGCCCACTAACTGGGGGTATAAACTTCAAACATGAATATCTCTCAAACCGTGAAGAATTACGTGGCGTGCCATATATCAACGGAAACATCTCGACAAGTAGAAACCATCAAAAGTATTATTGAACCAGAATATAGTAATTTGCTAGGTCAAAATTCTCATGCAATATTGGGTTAGCCCCTGGTGCTGCTTGGGTTGACTTTAATGACAACCGTTGATCAACAATATGACCCTTTGGTATTGATGGCAACACAAGTACTCCCCCTACGATCATGACACCTCTTCCTACAACATTCTCTCCCCCTTTGGCATCAATGGCAAAGGGTTACTCCCCCTGACACACAACCATCTTGCGGACCTGTACACACTTCCACTCCCCCTGACACACAACCATCCTGCGGACCTGTACACACCTCCACTTCCCCTTTATATTCTGAATAAGGAACATATAATGAGAACTTGGGAGAATCCCAAGCTTCTGGCGAAGATATTCTAATGCTTCACGAGTACTCTCACGATCATCAACGCTTCCTGCCCAATATTCATCTGTAAAGGCATGAATAATGAGATTGTTACCCTTGGGATACCACAAGCCATATTCTGTTCTTCCCTTTAGATATCGAAGAATTCTTTTGATGGCAATAATATGTGATTCTTTTGGTGCTGCTTGGAATCTTGCTACTTGTCCAACTGCTTGCATAACATCTGGCTGAGAGGCTATTACATATAGAAGAATACCAAATATTATATCATCCTCTTTAGATATTAGACATCCTTTAGTTGCTTCATCCAGAACATATATGTCGTTTGGAGCTCGACTTGCTGTAGCCACAATTTCACCATACCTCCCTTTCCTAATTTCACATTTTATGGAGTTGAATAGTATTTTGTGTCCTTGATCACACATTTGTCCAAAACTAAGCAGATTTTGATTCATGTTTTCAACCAATAGAGCATTGTTGGCTATAACATCTTTGCTTTCGAGAGTGACATTTTACCTAATCCTATAACATTTGAAGATCCATCATTTCCAAAGGATATGGTTCCATCCTTATTCTCTTTCAGAGATACAAATTTTCTTCTATCTCTAGTCATATGCGTTGAGCAACCACTGTCAACATACCACACATATTTGTTGTTTTGAGCGTTGAGAGCGAGAGCACAATTATCAGTCTTCTTCTTCTTCCATGTTCGTTCATTTTGTGGCTTCGAAGATTCTTCTGGAGGATTTTCAAGTCTACAGTCTCTGGCTATGTGTCCAAAGTTTCGACATTTGTAACATTCAATATTTCTTAAATGTTCAAATCTATTGATGTTTCGATGAGCCATGGGAGGTTCATATTTGACAGATCTCCTGGAATTGTATTCATTCCTGGGGTACGTGCGACATTCTACAGCTTTATGACCAAATTTTCCACATGAATAACAGTAGCCATAAAAATATGTTGGTACCTGGATGGAAATATTCATCAAGGAATTGTCTTCCAAAGCTGTTCTTGTGAATCTTGTCCAACGAAGTCTACATGCATGTCAGATCTCATAGGTTCATTGTATTTTGTTATAGAAGGTCATGTTTCTTATTCTTTGTAACCGATGCCAGTTTTTTCGTTGTAAGATCATTGATTGTTGATGAGTTCTTCCAATGCCCTTGAGCTATTGGCATAGTTTTGGATAGTTTTTCCTTTCTTCACTTCCTTACGCAGCGAGACTACTTCGGCTTCTAATTCTTCCCTTTCTTGGTTGCTTTCTTCCAACTTCTTTTGAAGTGACTCTTCAATGAATTTGTGTTCTTCAACTTCAATTTTGAGACCTTGAACTTGTTCTTCAAGAGTATTGGAACGAATCTTTTCTTCCTTGAGCTCTTTTATAATCTTGATTGCTTCCTTAGAAAATTATTCTGTGGTCAATCCTTCTTCTTCATTGTTTGATAACTCTTGTTTATTGTGCTTGGTCATAAACAATACTCTTTCATTGGCTTCTTCTTCGCTGTCATTGTATTCATCAGATGATGAGCTATCTTCTTTAGAGAGAAAGTTCCTTTTGGATCCTTGCTTGTTGAATTTCTTAAAGCCTTTCTTTCCTTTTGAGTTTCCATCACTTCTGTTCGGACATTTTGCTGCGAAATTCCCAACCTCACCACAACCAAAACATATCAATGGAAGTTTACCTTTGAATTTTCCCTTACCAATTTTTAGTTTTCTTGTAAAGTAGGCATATTCTTCATCTGAAAGACCTTCTCCATCATCTTCCTTTTATTCACACTTGCAGGTGCATGTCTTTTCAATTGAAGGTTGTTTGTCCTTATTGGTTTTCTTAGATGCAACGAACAGAGTTTCTAGATGCGAAGTACCCTCTTCTTCATCAAGTCTCATTTCATATGCTATGAGAACTCCATGTAATTCCTTTTTGCTCAGTTTGTCCAGATTTTCACTGTATTCTAAGACTAATACCTTTGGGTTGAATATCCCTGGTAATGTTCTAAGAATCTTTCGTATAATAGTCTTCTCGTCAACTGACTCTCCCAATCCTTCTATAGTATTGGTTATTTCATCAACATATTGGAAGTATGCAGTAATGTTGCAATCTTCTTTCTTTCTCAGTTGCTCAAATTTTTCTCTATAGATTTGAAGCTTTGCTTCTTTGACATTTGAGTCACCTACATATATATTCTCAAGCTTGCCCCATACGTTTTTGGCGGTTTTACAACCCAACACCTTATGATAAGAAGATTCAATAAGTCCACTGATAATAATATTCTTTTCTTTTTCATCATTCACCAAATTATTCTTACCTTGTTCATCCGCGGTTGATGTAGATCCATTTTGAACAGTGTCCCATACTTCATAACCTTGCACCAAGAGATAGACCTCCATTCTTCCTTTCCAGAGTGCATAATTATTTTCATTGATTAGAGGTACACCATTCTTGGTATGATCCATGACCTCTTCCAGCTGTTAAACTGCTATTGAAGGAACCAAGCTCTGATTCCAATTGTTGGAAATACTGAGAGGGGGGATGAATCAGTATTTCTTTCAATTAGAGCATTAGTTAATATTCAATTATTATCAGTGTTTGTGCAATTATAGCAGCAAACAAAAGGAACACAAATGCATACAGTTTTTAAGGTGGAAACCCACTCCGGGACAAAAACCACCTAATGCTTTTCTAATAATTCTTTAATATTCAACTCCAATTGAAAACAAAGCTCCAACTTCCTAGAATCTAGAAAAGAATTCTTCTCCAACTCCCACTGGATGGACGCTCCAACACCCGAGATTCTTTAGTGGTCAACTGAACGGATGCCCCAACACCCAATGAGATACAACTCGCCCTAGCACCACCCTAAGACCCTATAGAAGAATAAAAGAATAATGGACTCCTGTACCAGGGAAAATGGTCCACTTTACAATGATATAGAATGATGTAGAAGAAGAAGATACACTAGACCATAACCCCAACTATGACACAACCACTTAATGATGATCCTAGACCTCCCGACACTACCTCTTCAACTCTTGGCAGATAGACACTAGTACAATTTTTACAATAATGTATTTACAATGACTTAGTACAATGATACCTTTACAATGACTGTATGCAGTGCTGCCCACTTGAAGACTTCATGTGATGAACTTCTTGTTGTTGTTATGCACCTTGGTTGTTGCTCTTGTCATGCTACCCTCTGTTGCACCTTGCTTTGCTTTGCTGCCCTAGAAAGTTTGGTACTTTGCAGCCCTTGACAACACATGATCTAGCTTTTTCTTGCCTTCTAGTAGCTCGATATTAAAACTGGTGTATCTATTTTATTTCAGATCCCCAATATGTTATTTTTGGTCCTGTAGTAGTCCTCTGAGTCATCTTTCCAATTCCATAGGTCTGGCCCAATTTGGATTCTTCAAGGGAGAGTTATGCCCAATCTCTCACAATGCCCTAATTATGGACTGTTTCAGTAGAGTGAACTTGTACGACGTGCCACGTGTCACTTTTTCTTCATTTGGCTCTGAAATTTATAGAGTGAAAACTACAGTCCGTGCAATATATGTCACTTTTTATAGAATTACAATCCGATACTCAGAGAGAGAGTTATGATGATTTTCCCAAGGTCATTTCTTTGAGATGAATTTCAGGAGCCTGCAAAAACACTGACTTCCACAGATCATATCTCCGAAAATATTGCACACCTTGATCTGAAATTTTCACAGGAGCGTCCTTAGGATTTTGGCTTCGCCTCATAAAAATTACAGCTTCTGAACCTTCGTAGAAAACAAGTTAGAGCGAAAATTCCACGATGTCCTGTTTCATATGGCGAAATCCCTTGCATAAGGAGGAAATGAGGATCACAATTTATATAAATTCTTAGGTTGACCATCTTTTCTTTCATTATTTCAAAACTCTTCTGACACTCCTCATCCCAGAAAAAGGATACATCCTTCTTTAGCAACTTCTCCATTGGTGCAGTGATCAAGGCGTACCTTTGAATAAAATTCCTATAGTAGTCAGTGTGCCCTAAGATGGAGCGCAGTTGTTTCTCAGTGGTGGTGACTGCTAAATTGATGATAATTGCAATATTGGCTGGGTCAACCATCAATCCCTATTGACATACAATGTGCCCCAACAAAATCCCAAATGGTACGTAGAATATGCATTTCTTGATGTTTAGTGAAATCTGGTGTTTCCTGCAGGCATCCAACATCATGCACAGGTTCGACACATGCTTCTTTACTAATCCAAAAACCGTCCAATCATCAAAATAGACCTCAAGAAACTTATGAATGAATTATTTGAATACTGCTACAACTATGCACGATAAAATGGTAGGGGCATTCTTGAGTCCGAAGGGCATGAAAGTGTACTAGAAGGAGCCCCATTCGGTCGTGAAGGTTGTCTTGTTGTGATCTTCAGGTGCTATTATGATCTGATGGTACCCTGAAAATCCATCAGTGAATGAGTATGCCTCCTGACCTCTCACATTATCTAAAATTTCATCAAAGAATGACGTAGGGAATGGATAATGTATGTAGGCATCATTAAGGTTGTGTAGATCTACACAGATCCTTATCTCTCCCTTGGTTTTCTTTTCTTGGACCACCATAGGGCTTACCCAATTCGACTGCTCTACTAGCTCAATGATGCCTGTGGTCACCATCTTATCGATTTCCTCCTTGAATTTCTGTTTATATTTAGGGTTCAACCGATAGGGCCGCTGTTTGATAGGACGTGCATCTGGCTTCAAGGTGATTCTCATGACACCCATATCTCCCACGATTCCCTTTCTCTCAGAGAACTTCATAGGGAATAGGTCCTGATATTTCATCAGAAGCTCTGCGATCTTGCAAACTGTATCATCATCCCAGTAATCCCCAATTTTGGCCATCCTGGGATGCTCTCCCATCCCAATGTTGACTTCCTTCAACTTTAATGGTTTGGTCACATCCATTGTCTGCAATAGGGGTCCTAAACTGCACGCTCTCCTTACGACTCTGGGATAGTGATATTTTTGGGATATTTATTGTAGTATTCTACTGAAAAATTTCAGCAGTTCACAGTATCTTGCATTTGCGCATCCCAAGCTGGCACAACACATTCTTTCCAAGGTAAGGACTCATCAAGGACAAGAGCATATATATCTTGCAGGGTTTCATCTAGTTTATCTATCCCTCCTACTAACCCAAACGTCACCATGAAATCCTCTTTCATTGTACCCCAGTGACAAGTGCGCTAATGTAGCTCTGCATCTAAATACTATATAGTGGGGATTGGTCCTAAGGCATGAATAAACATGTGGACCCATTTATTCCAAGTCCTTTCATTCCATACTTCCATCAACATAGCCAAGTGCTTGCACGGGTCCCCACAACCAGAGAAGAGTTCCATGGTTGGGTTGACTAGAGGTTCAAATTGTAGGATAATCATTTTCTGGCATTCCTCCCAGTCCTAGAAAGCCCCCTTATGGGTTTCCCATCACTGCGCAGGCGTCACACACATAGCCAAGTTAAGTGCCCAAAATATTCGTTCTTCAGGGACGTATGCCTCGAATGCTTTAAGAAATTCCTCAACACTACCAGAACCATAAAATTAGGGCAGTTCTCTTACCTTTGAGGAGATGCATTAGAAGCTCTTTGTGATCTTAAGGCACCGCAGCGCAGATATGTCATGCAACCAATTCTGCCAATTTTCTATCTCACCATCTAAGTCCGAGAGACATGTGTTGTCTTTCTCCCAACACAAAATGCCATCAGCTATGGGGTTGATCCAATCATCATCCCCAACAGTCAGTTTGTAAATTTGATCAACATCCTCCTCCTCACGCACTGGTTCTGTATAACATTGACCTTCTGCTAGATCTAGGGGGACTATTACCCGCGTACCATCGTTCTCAAAGACCATGATTCTCCTTTTCAAATTGATGATGCCTCCCATGTCAATAGCCCAGTCCAGACCTAAGAGCACATAATAAGGGTCTGTATCATCCACAATTTGGATTACCTCAAAATATGAATAAAATTTAACTCCCGCAATGTCTACCACAACCTTCGGCAACCTTCCTAGTGGGATGATCTTCTATTGGTTAGCCATTCGTAGCTAAATAATGGACCATTCCAGCTTGGGTTCTCCCATCCTATGCCAGGTTTTTTTGGGTAGGACATTGGCATCCAATCCTAAATCAACGATGACTTGATCCATTTCATAATCTCCAATCTGTGTCGTCATATGCATCTCCCAACCAGACCTTTCCTTGTTCTTCTAAAGCTTGTTCATAGTTTTAACCTCAGTTTGTGGGGCAACCTTTTCTCCGCAGCTCTCTATTAATGCTTGGAGACTCTCCACCGCCTTTTGGTTGCGTAGTAACTTCATACATGCCTGAAGAAATGGCTTAACTACTTCATCTGCTCTTACATCCACCAAAATCCTTGAGGTGGACCCTTCATTCTTCACAAAGTCCTTCCTAGCTTTGATGAAGGTCTCTTTCTCCTTTTGCAGGTCCAGTCTCTCCCTTTTGTCAAAGGCCTTTCTAATTAGTGGTTCAATCGCAACTTTTTCCTAATCTCCTCTCATGGCAATGCCACTGCGTGTAATTACATTGACACTGGGCCCATCATCACGTGGTTCTGCCTTAACCCGTTATACATTTTGCGTTGGTGTTGGTTGTTTCTCCTGTATCTTCGCTATCAGCACCGGGTAGTCTTCAATCACGTGGTTGAACTATCTGCAATATCTATGGGATTGGCGCGTAGGGTTCAGGAAGTCTCTTGCATAATGTCCCACATCCCCACAGTTGTAGCAAAGTAGTTTCCCTCGTCCTCGACCCGCGCCTTCGCCTTTCCCTCCTCCCCATCCTCTTATAGGGGATCCTCCTCATCTAGAGGGAGATACTGGTGACAAAGGGTCAACCTGTACCCTGTATAGTTTTCCCCTGTCTACCATCAGGTCGAATGTTCAACAATTGTTCTCGTCACGACCCACTAACGAGAAGAATATGCACCACTATTGCTTCAGTTCTGGGACATAAGCGCCTAGTCATGGGTAGTGGTATGTATCATGTCTTCCTACTACCTGACAATCGGCGCACCACAGTGTGGGGGTATTTGGTCTAGCCATGTCTCTAGGGCATAGAGGACTTGGTCTCCCAGCCTGCATATAATTTGACAACAGAGGGCATTGATCCTTCGTATGGCCTGACACCCTGCAGCTTATGCACCAGACATCTGTGCTAGCTTCTTTTCCTCGATCCCTTCGCAAATTTTAAATTTCAAGTGCATGGCCTCTAGCTAGCTTTGGATCTGCAGTGCCACAAATTGAGTATCATCCCTTGGCGCAGCTTCCATCTTCATGGAAATCTCCAGGGCTTCTTCCTGGGAGTCGATCTTCTGCTGTCACATAGGTTCGTGCAGATGTGGTAACAACATGGCGATAAACTACTCCTTGTGATGTTTGTCCTCATAGACAAATCCTCCATCACTGATGACTTTCTTCAGTCGCTGGTCAGCTTCCTAGACAGACTCTGTAGGTCCCTGCTTAAAATATTTCAACTCAACCATGCATTGAGTATAGGACTTAAGCTTCCAAAAATGCTGCTTTAGGGTATCCTTAATGTCCTGTATTGAAGGATTCACATGTTGACCAATGTATCCCATGAACAAATCCAGGGCCCTCCCTTCAAAAGCTATGGATAGGTGCACTCTCTTTACAACATCATTATTAATATTTTGTGTGGTCCATACTGACTCTGCTACAAAACATAATTGATTCATATCCTCATCCCCCGCACCCTTAAAGGTGGATAACTTCATGTGCACAGCCATATCATCTGCGGGAGGTGGCAGAGGGGGGTTAGAAGAATTCTTACCCTTGTGCGTGTTCGATGGTGGCGTAGCCAGGGGACTGGTCTCTACGTGCACAACCTTGTCTTTGTTTAGATCAGGTGGATACCTTAGAGGATTGTATACTGATCTATCTCCTTCTTGATTAACTTGGTAGTATTTACTGCTTCGTGTCATGCTTCTGCTCTAGTCGGAGGTCATTCACTTAGTGTGGCTGCACAAGACACCCTTTTCACACAATAGCATCGTAATAAGAAACGGTAATGTTTGTAAGAACTTACCCCTAAATCCCTTGAAAAACCTCCGCTCTCCTTTGGAACAGGACACAAACTGATAGACTACAAATTCAGTAAAAAATCCTCCCAACACACTAACAACCCAGTGATCTATATTCTGGGTGATCTTGTTATCAGCCTTCTCCAACTGTTGGATTAATTCAGGGGTCCACTACGTGACCTCGTTTTCCTTCCAACAGGTTTGAAATTTCGCTAACCTTTCCAGCCACTCCTGTAGTTCATGTGTGAAGGTTACAAAGAATATTTCGTGCACTTCTATAAAAATGTACTTGTTCTTCCACTCTTCAGTAGATAGCTTCTTACTTTTATTCTCTTTTAGGGAAAACTCCTGAATCTTCTTTTCAAACTAGTCCTCAAGTTTAGGCTTCAATGGTTACCAGTGACCCCGTGGCATTACCCTATCTCTCTCTCAAAATGATCTTGGTCTCGACAACAGAACCATTTGTTGGTTTGAGGGGTCTTGACCCAGGTTCGTATTTTAATATTTACCAACAAACCGTTGTACTGCTGGCCCTTTCAGTAATGGCTTGCTTGCGCAGGTCAATGTCTCACCCAAAGTAGTACGGGAGGGTGTTGGAACTAGGTTTCCACACCCTGAGAGAGAGAAAGTTAATTAACGTGGTTCCCTTAAGATCTAACAGACCTGCGCTGGATAAGCCCTAACACAGAAACCCTTAACAGTATATTGGTGAAATGATTTAAGCGAAGCTCATAAACCATCATATAACATGTTAACAGAAGAAAGGTGACTAATCATAACCAGATCTATGCATTTATTCCTTCGTATAGTATCGCATCCATGTGCATATCAATAAATCATCAGTATTCAGCGAGCAGCTATAATCTCAGAAATATCATAGAGTGCAACCAATAACCATAACACAGAAATACTCAAATATCACAAAAAAATCTTCTCATTCAATCATATTTAGATCCAACTTACAGACTCTATTTACCAGCCCGTGCACAAAGCCAGCGGGGTCCGCACACGGAAGGACTTAGGGTCTTTGCGCACACAGCCAACAAGGGCCCTTACCTAGACAATACACACAACATATCTCTACAATTCATATCCAAGCTTAATCTGACTTTAAACTTACTTCTAGACTCGGCTTATCCATCTATTTATATCATATTAGCCTGTGCTACTCTATGGTCTGCAAACCATGTTTTGAAGACTCTTGGTTTACCCTTTGACCCATTACAATTCATTGGGGGCTTTGACCCGCCCCAAAGCCCCTACGCTAGACTAAACTATTACAAAATTGTACCAAAATTACGGCTAGGGGACCCTGCTCCAACAGTTATCAAAAGACATTGGTAGAAGTTAAGAAATTATATCATTGGTCAAACCTTAATAAAGAGGTGGTTGAGTTTATTGGGCGATGTTTGGACTGCTAGGAGGTAAAATTAGAGTGTATGCATCTAGGTGGTCTATTGCAACCAATTTCAATTCCAGAGTGGAAATGGGAGGTCATTTTCATGGACTTCATTATATATTTTCCAAGGACATCCATAAAACATGATTCCATCATGGTTTTGGTCGACAGTTTAAGTAAGTTAGCTCACTTCATTGCAGTTAAGCCTACACATTTAGCTAGTGGGGTAGCTCAAATTTTCATCAGGGAAATAGTGATATTGCATGGTGTTCCTAAGAAGATTGTATCCGAAAGAGATGCCAAGTTCATTTCCAAGTTTTGGAATTTGTTTGCATGTTTGGGGACAGAGTTGGCCTTTAGTACAAATTATTATTTGCAAAAATATGGAAAAACATAGAGGGTAAACATGATTCTTAAGGATATGTTGAGGATGTATGTCATGCATCAACAACGGAAGTCGGAGGAGTATATTTCACTAGTAGAATCTGCATATAATAATGGGTATTAGGAGTCCTTGAGGATGAGTCCATTTGAAGCTCTTTATGGGTGGAGTTGTAATACTCCTATAAATTGGAGTGATCCAATGAACAAGGTGTTAATCAAACTGGATATGTTGGAAAAGATGGAACAAGAAATGCAGGTTATTAAAAGGAATTTGAAGGCTACATAAAATAGGCAAATGTTATGAAACCAACGCCCAAAATAGAAGAAAAGAGATATCAACGCCTTAGAAATCATCCACTTCAAGGGGGAAACCTCCTTTACATTACATAAATGAAAAATTCTTGGATGATACAAATGACAAAACCTCCTTCTAAATATAGGAGTCCATGGGGTCACAATATAATCTTAGCCGGCCGAACAATAATAATGTAAGGGCACAACAATAACAATAGCAGGCTTTTATGGGGCACAATAATAAAAATATGGGGACTAGAGGGGTACACCAATAACAATAAGGGGGCTACACTAATAACAATAAGGGACTACACTAGTAATATAGGGACCTAACATGCCCCTCTCCTTCAAAAAAGTGTTGTCCTCAACACTTGAGTAGTTTTGGATGCTTCAATATAAAATTCAGATCCTCCCATGTGGAATCTTCAGTGGGTAAGTTCTTCCATTTGATGAGATACTCTGAAAGTGATCTATTCATAGCTGTCGAATTCTTGTTTCCGTGATTGCTTCAGGTTCTAATATGATTTTTCCTTCCTCATCAAGTTCTTCTAATATTGTTTAAACTCAAATTTTGTCACCTATAACCTTCTTTAAGCATGAAACATGGAAAACTAGGTACACTCGGGAAGGAGGAAGCTCCAATTTGTATGACATAGTACCAATATTTTGCAACACCTTGTAAGGACCATAATACTTTGGTGATAATTTATTATCCTTCTTAGCTTTCTTGAGGGACATTTGTTTGTATGGTTTTAGATGTAAAAATACCCAGTATCCTACATCAAAACTTCTCTCGCTGCAATGTTGATCTCCCTGTTGTTTCATTCGATTTTGTGCCAAATTTAGGTTATCCTTTAAGATTTGGAGAACTTGTTGTTGATGCTTGATGTGATATTCCAATGTTTGAAACTTATAATTTTCACTTAAATATGATGTGATCGACGGTGGATGATATCCATAAAGTGCCATAAATGGGGTCATTTTTGTTGCAGTATGGAAGGAAGTGTTATACCACCATTCAACTAGAGGTAACCACTTGACCCATTGTGTTTATTTATCATATACAAAACAACGAATATATCCTTCCAAAAATTTGTTCACTATCTCATTTTTCCCATTGGATTGAGGATGATAAGATGAGTTATGATCTAGTTGAGTACCCAAACAAGAAAATAATTTTGTCCAAAAATTTCTAGTGAAAATGGGATCTCAATCACTTACAATAATATATGGGTTTCCATGTATCTTTTGAATTGTTTCCATAAATGTAGTACCAATACTTGATTTAAATGGACGAGATAATGCATAAAAGTGTGCATACTTGGTAAGTCTATCAACTACCACCATGATGATGCTCTTTCCTTCACACTTAGGTAAACCTGTGATAAGATCCATTGAAACCTCCTCCCAACATTAACTTGGAATGGATAAAGGTTGTAGCAGACCCAGGGTCTTAATTGTCTCAACTTTATTTTTCTGGCAAACCAAACATTCCGCCACAAAATTTTGAATTTTGGATTTAAGGCCATCCCAAAAAAATTCTTTCTTCACCCCGTTGTAAGTTTTTAAAAATCTTGAGTGTCCTCCTAAGGAAGAGGTGTGCAATTCCAAAATAATATTTTTTTTAAGTTGGGAATTATTACAAATATATAAGAGATATTTGTACCATAAGGAATCATTTTTCCAACTAAATGTATCAGATGTATTGGATCTTGCTGCAAATTTTGATTGAGTGTCCACACTTCTTCATCATTCTTCCATTCCTCCCTTACTTCGGTTATCCAATCTAGTTGGATAATAAAAATGGCACAAAGAAATGCTTCCACCTCCTCATATTTTATTAAGAGTGCATCTGCAACAACATTTAGCTTCCCTTTTTTGTAGATGATTTCAAAGTCATAAACCAACATCTTTGTGCCCATTTTTACTACTCTTCTGAAGATATTCTTTGTTCCAAAAAGAATTTAAGACTATCATGATCAATTTTTATCTTGAAGTGTCTTCCCATTAGGTAAGGTCTCCATTTCTTTAGTGCATGTAATATTTCCAACATTTCCTTCTCATAAATAGCTTTATGTAAATACTTTCCTTTGATTGGATGACTTTCAAAAGCAATTGGTATTCCTTCTTGCATTAAAACAACACCAATTCCATTTCCTGAGGCATCACATTCCACAATAAAGGTTTTTGTAAAGTTTGGCGTAGCTAAGATTGGTGCATGGAAAATTGCGTCTTTAAGATGTTCAAAGGCCTAAGTTGCTTCAGGAGTCCATGAAAATGAATATTTATTCAATAATGTTGTTATAGGTGCTACTATTCTCCCATAATTCTCAACAAACTTGTGATAATACCCTGTTAACCCGAGAAATCCTCGCAATTTCTTTATGGTTGTGGGAAATTTCCATTCCTTAATGGCTTTAATTTTGTTAGGGTCTACCTTAACACCCTCCTAAGATATAATATGACCCAGATATTCCACCTCTTGTACTCCAAAGAAACATTTGGATGTTTTTGCATATAATTCTTTCTCCTCCAACAGTTTTAGCACCTTGTCAACATGTTGAACATGATCCTTCCAAGACCTGCTGTAGATTAGTATATCATCAAAAAATACTAACACAAATTGTCTAAGGAAGGGTTTGAAAATGGAATTCATCAACCCTTGAAATATATAAGGTGTATTGGTAAGGCCAAAAGGCACGACCAAAAATTCATAATGACCCTCATGAGTTCGAAATGTTGTTTTCAGAATATCTTCAGTCTTCATTCTAATTTGATGACATCCTGAACAAAGATCCAACTTGGTAAAATAAATTGCCCCATGTAATTCATCCAATAATTCATCAATCACAGGAATGGAAAATTTATCTTTAATAGTGAGCTTATTGAGCTCCCTATAATCCTGACACATGTGCCATGATCCATCCTCTTGTGCACCAATATACTTGAGCAGAGAAAGAACTTTGACTAGGTTGAATTATACCAACCTCTAACATTTATGCAATCATTTGTTCAATTTCTCTCTTTTAGACATAAGGATATCTATAAGGCCTGATGTTTGGAGGAACACTTCCTGGAATAAAATGAATAGCATGATCATGATCATGAATAGGTGGGAGTCCTTCAATATTTTCAAACAACTTGGAATGATTGTCCAAGACTTTTTGGAGATCTGGAGAAATAGATGATTTTGATGTTAGAACTTCTAGTGAGCATAATTGTGTAATTACGCCACGTTGTTCTTTCTTCAAAAGCTTTGTCATGACATTAGAGCTTAATATGTTTCCCAACTTCCCTGCGATACCCCGTAGTTCAACTTCCTTTCCTTCCAAAAACAAATTCAAGAAAATTTCTTGAAAATTAAAAGCTACCATCCCAAAATATTGTAACCATTGTACTCCTAGTACAACATCAGCACCTCCCATTGGAATGGAAAGCATTGGACTATTCAATAGATATTCCCCCATGGTTATCTTGATATTATGGCACTTTTTAGAGAAATTTATAGTTCCTCCATTTTCAACCATCACTTGACACTCTAGTGCTGGGTATAGGAATCAATTCAATTCCTTGGCTACCTTACAATGAATAAAATTATGGGTACTACGCGAATCAGTCAACACTATTACATTTTTCTTCTTGATATTTCCTTCTATATTGAGAGTTTGAGGAGCGTTAATTCTTGCCAATGCATTACAGGATGTGGTCAGACTCATTTCTTATTTCTTTAAAGTTGGTTTTTGGTGTATATCCTCTTCTTTTGAATTTTCTTGTTCATTTTCTTCCTCCTCTTCACAGTCTATGTAAAATAATTTCTTCTCAACACACTTATGACCTTTAGTGTATTTGCTATCACAACTATAGCAAAGCCCTTTTTCTCTTTTTTCTTCCAATTGTTGTGGTGTCAACCTTGTAAGTTGTTGAATTATAGGATTAGAAACACTTCCATCTTTATAGATGTGAGTAGTAGGCTTCCTTGTCGCCATAATTTTACTTTCAATTTTTCTTGCCAACCTGAATGCCTTCTCCAATGAATCAGGTTCCCAAAGGCGAACCTCATGTTGAATGTTATCCTTTAAAGTCCCTATGAAGACATCAATCCTGTGTTCCTCTATAATATCAGTTACCCTTATATTCAATTTTTGGAAGTCCTCAATATGCTCTACCATTGAACCATTTTATTTTAGATTTATTGATTGGCTAAAGATGATGTTGATCTTTGTATCCTCATAATGTGCTATCATTTCCTCCTTAAAAGTTGACCAAGTGACAATTTTTTTACGAGAGAAAAGCCATCGATACCATACAAATGTATTTTGTTAAATATAAAGTTGCAATGCATAACTTTTGTTGCACATTATGGAGATCAAAATATTGCTCCATCTATAGTATCCATGTTACGTGATCCTTGCCATCAAACTTCCTCATATCGATCTTTGGAATATGGTGGGTCTTAAATCCAACATTAGAGTCTATGAAATCATGATTAACATTTCTTTTGTTCTCATCATGAGTTTTCTCTACTACATTTTTTCCATTAGGAATATTTTCTTATAGCACTTTTCCAAACCTTCCATATATTTCTTCAAATACTCCCTGTTTCCTTCTATACCATCGATCTTATCTTCCGTGCCATCCATATTAGTTTCCATGCCATCCATCATAGCTTCCACGCCATCCATCTTAGCTTCCATGCCATTCTTCAAGCCATCCATCTTAGCTTCCCCGCCTTTATTTAAACCATCCAGCTTAGCTTCCATGTCTTTCTTCAAACCATCCATTTCATTTCTTGTTACTCTTTGCGAGAGTGAAATTTGTTGCACTTGGTCTTGTAATTTTGATATATCATGTTGCACTTCTTCCTCTTCATGAGTCATAGTAGATCCTTCTGAGGGATTATTGGGTGTTGAATTATTTTTAGGGGGGAATTTTAGAACCAAATATTGATATCTATGCTTCAATATTCCTTTAGAATCACTTCAAATTTATTTTTCAAACAAGACTTATGCAATTTAAAAAAAAAAAAATACACACATTTTTCTTGATTTTGAGGAGCTCGATATTGAAACTGATGTATCTCTGTAATTTTAGATCCCCAAGATTTTATCTTTAGACCTTTAGTAGCTCTCTGAATCTTCTTTCCAATGCCATAGGTCTGACCTGATTTGGATTCTTCAAGGAAAAGGTATGCCCAATCTCCCACAATAACCTAATTTTGGACTAGTTCATTAGAGCGAACTTGTACGGCATGCCACGTGTCACTGTTTCATCCTTTGGCTCTGAAATCAATACACATAAAACTAAAGTCCATGTAACTTCAACCAATTTTTACATAATTCCAATTCAATGCTCAGAGAGAGAGAGAGTTATGACTATTTTCTTAAGGTCACGTCTTTGATATGAAATCCGGGAACCTGCAAAAACCCAAACTTCCAAAGATCATATCTCCGAAGATATTACGAACCATTATCTCAATTTTTTACACAAATTTCCTCAATATTGTTGGACATTAGGTTCAATGCTCCCCGCGTGTTTCGCAACATGGAATAACCGCCTCTCATGGATCCTAAATTTGGCGATTGTAGCAAAGACTAATGCCTATGGGTTTTGGTCTAACGACAATCATGAGTCCAACAAGTGGTATCAGAGCGACAGGTCTTGAGTTCAAAACTCACCCGGCTCACGTTGGGGGGGAGATCATTTGAAATTTAGGTTCAACGCTCCCCGTGTGTTTCATGACATGGACTAACCGCTTCTCGTGGATCCTAACTCTGGTGATTGTAGCGGAGACTAATGCCTGCAGGTTTTGGTCTAATGACAATTGTCAGTCCAACAAATATTTCTTTGCAAATGGGTTTTTTTTTAGCTTCTGAACCTTCGTAGAAACAAATTTATAGTGAAAATGGCATGTTTACTTGCTTGAAGTAGTGAAACCCTAGAATCCAAAGCTCTGATACCAAATGTTATGAAACCAAATCCCAAAATAGAAGAAAAGAGAGATCAATGCCTTAGAAATCAACCACTTCGAGGGGGCAACCTCCTTTACATTACATAAATTAACAATTCTTGGATGACACAAATGAAAAAACCTCCTTTATATATATAGGAGTCCATGAGATCACAATATAATCCTAGCCAACCTAACAATAATAATGTAAGGGCACAAAAATAAAAATAGTGGGCTTTTATGGGGTAAAATAATAACAATATGGGGACTACATGGGTACAAATACCAATATGGGGGCTACACTAATAACAATAAGGGACTACACTAGTAATATAGGGACCTAACAATAGAATAGTTATACAAATCATCACAAGGTATTTAAGAAGTTTCGGGTTGGGGAGCATGTGTACTTGTGCATCAAGCCCAAGAGGATATCCTTGAAGATTAGATCATGTACTAAGTTGGCACCTCGATATTGTGGGCCTTTCGAGATCTTTGAAAGGATTGGACCAGTGGCCTACAGAATTGCACGACCTCCAATAGTGAAAGTCCATGACATTTTATGTGTTTCATTACTGAAGAAGTATGTCTAGGATGTTGATCATGTGATTGATTGATTTTTATTGCAGGTGGAACCAGAGGGAGTATTCTATCTAGAACCACAATGCATATGGCAACATAAATAGCACACGATACAAAATAGAGTAATCGAATAGGTTAAAGTGCAGTGGAAGGGCTTTGGGCCCGATGAAGCTACATGGGAGATGGATAATCAAATGTGGGATTTATATCCTTCATTATTTGTTGGTTCAAGAAAACGAGGTTTTTTGTATATGTATATGTATATATGGAGGTTGTTATAAATACCACAATGAGTTGTGTTATAAATCCCCAATAAGAAGTATGATTTTCATATTTTTCATGTTAGTCATGGTTTGCAGTATTTGTTCATTGTAAATATCACATCGATCTATTTTATAAATCTATATGGCTAGTATATTTTGTTTTCAACGGTTTACTGGTAATAGGTGTCATAGAACACCAAGGAGGGTGTTCCCCCAACGGGGAGGGGTTTGTAACAACCCCTGGTTGATTTTCCATGTAAATAAAATATAACCAAGGTCGTGGGACACGTATTTAAAGCTGAGTGTTGGGAAACACATAGTTATGGGTATCACTAGATTAATTAATGGCTATGGAAATTGGCAAAGGAAAAGTGGAAATAATTGGAAATTTATTTATGAAATAAATGAAAATAGGAGAAAAGGAAGGTGAAGAGACATATATTTGCATGAGAGGGAAAATGAAGCGAAAATGAAGGAAAATGAAGAAAATAGAGGCTTGAAAGATAAACAGGATTATAAGGATCAGTTGTTATCCTTTTGACAGTTTTTGGGTTGAGCTCTCTTCCATTCTCTCATTTCTCACACTCTTGCACACTTAGAGAAATCTTGGAGTGTTTGGGAATTCACTTGGATTGGAGAAAGAACGTAAAGGAAAGTAGGAAAGCGCAAGGAAACAATTGGAATAAAAACTATAATTGGATTGATTTTCAAGTATTAGGTTTCATGTGTGATTTCCTTGTTGATTTCTAGATGCATGGTATATACATGTGGTTTTCTGGTTGTGTTGTCATTGGCATGGATTTTTTTTGGATTGACAATGGTTTTAGCCATGCCTTTCTATTTCCTGGATAACCATCGTGTTGTGGGTTTTCCACATGTTGTTTTTTTATTGATACTCAGATTCCCTATGGATGCAGTTTGGAATAAACACTATGGAAGCTTGGAACAACTTGGGTTGAGTTACTAGTCCTAGAGCCTAGGTTGCAAAAAATGCTCTAAATCCCTTGGTGGGTTGAGTTACTAGTCCTTGGAGCCGGATTGGAAAAATGCTTTGGAGCCCTGAAAGGTTGTGGGTTGAGTTACTATTCCCTAGAGCTCTGGACAAATTGGGTAGAGACTGATCTGGTTGATGTTAGTAATGTCTGACTGTAGAGGTTGAATCAATGCGGTTGAGGGTTGAGGTGGTTTGGACTCTAGAAGCCCTGGTTTGGTTTTGTCTTGGTTTATTCCACGAGATCCCACATTCATGCTTGGAATATGGCACAGGGGTGATTGGCTAAAAGAGAGATTTGGTTCAACCCAATCTATGGTCAAGTGGTACGTGGAAGTCCCTGACTTGGTTGCTATTTTCATATATTAATAATATTTATTCTTCTATTGTGATTCATGTATACTTGTACCAGTTATGTTGATGATAATATGGATGAGTTTCCATGGTTTCTATGCTGGTTTTTTTTATGGTTATATGTTGGTTATATGATTTCGTTATCTATGGCTCTTGTCATGATCTATTTAGTTATCTAATGGTTGATGAATATATGGACTAATAAGTGTTATTTCAGCTTTGTGGAGAGAGCATAGATTCCTCTTGGTGATTCTTAGATGAATCTCAGACTCTTATGATCAGATATGCATTCATGACCTATATATTACATGTTTTCCATGTGTTTGATGAAATGTCTATTATGTTCTAGGCAGTCTAGATCAAGTTTTGGCTTCTAGTTTGAATGATTAGCATTTTCAATTTTTGGATTCTGGAAAGTTACAGGAAGTTATGGGAAGTGGTATGAAGACTAACCTAGAAAAGTAGCTCAGATCCTGAAACTGCATGCACAAAACTCAAGATTTGGGGTCATAACTACATGGAGTAAAGCTTCTGAGTGTGGTTGGAGGCTCACAACCAAATGCAGGTAGTGTCGAGGGTGAAGTTATAGGCCTAATCTAGAGAAAAATGGTTCCAACTCATGGATTGGTCACCTGGGGTGGTTGTTCATCCTCTAAGTGACTTGTAGTCACTGTAGGATGTTAGTTTGGAGGCCCCACTTCCTTAATTGAAACCAAAAGGCCGGGTCAAGTCATAGTGACACTCATCTCATGTTTACCCTGGCGAGATTGTGAATTTTGGTAAATGTGGGAGCGGTGGTTACAATTGTTATGGACCTAGTTCATTTTCTTTTGTGAGCCTCCCTCAACTAGCTTGTGTAAAGGGATGATAGATCCTTTTTCATAACTGTCTATTCAAGTATGTAATGAATTATGAAGGATGACAGTGACCAACACAAGGAGTAATCTCATTTAAAACTATTATAAAAAAACCTTAATAGTTAACATTGCCAAAATGGTTTAGTTATAACTTCATTTTCCTAGGTTTGTGCATCCTAAACATAATGATTTCTTTATGGAAGTTACACCTAAGGAAGAGTTAAAGGAGATTCTTTATTCTTTAAAAAAATTAAAATTTATTGGTTTAGTAGGTGGATTATGGAGTTATACTTAATTTTCTATACAACAAGACTTGTTGGTGTAAGTAGAGGAATCAAGGACTTTTGAGATACTATTAGGTTACATTAACACCAATTTTCCTGTAATGATCCAAAAGAATTTTCCCTCATATACCTTTGAGCATTTCAAACCCATCTTAGTAAAGCTTCTTTTACCACCCCATATGCCTAATATGCACTTATTGGCCTTCATCCCTGAGCTTCCATCAATTATAGATCAAGATTAATCCTAAATAGCTTTTAAAAAATTCCTTTTGTCAAGTTGTGAACTACTAATCCTCATAGAATATGTGTACATATGCTACTATTCCTTGGACAAAGTGTGTGCATGCCATAAAATGCACTAAAAAAATATAAAATATGCATTTTTGGGTTTAACAAGTTAGATACCTCCTCTAGTGCATAACTACCCCAAAAATATTCCCATGGTATAAATAGGATCTTAGGGTGGAGGATAAAATATAACACCCTTATGATATCAAATTTATGATTAAGTTTGCAAGTAATTACAAATTTTTAAGATTATTTCCCCTTGGAAACCCTTGTTTATAGTGCCCTATCTCAAGCTATCTTGGGATAAGGGATTGAGATTCATTATCTTCCTCACCCTTTATTTGATATGGGTCTTTGGAGGATAAGTTATATTCAACGATGTGAGAGCAATAATCCAAACAAAGGTTTTTGGCAGTGTCAACAATAATTATCAGGTGAATTTTTCATTATTTGGATTCAATCTGAATAATAAGAGAACTCTCTTATTTACTTCCTTTAATACTATGAAATTTATTGATCCGATAAGTTATTAATTGTGAAAGAAAGGTCAAGCTCACTCAATGGCATGGCTAACAATATACCCTACATAGGAATGAGACTTAGGCATTATCTACAGGATGAACCAAATGAGGGAGAATAGTTGATCTAGCTATAAAGGGGTGGGTAGGGAAAGGACTAATAGAAGTTTCCAAGCCATGCTATCCCATGATGATATGGAGATTCAACGTTCCATTGGAGGGGATGCATATTTACAAACCCTTATTCTATCCCTTCAAGTTTATTTTTAATATTTGGTATGATACTACTTTTTTTATCCTAGTTAGTTAGGATAGTCACATTTAATTTCTTATTTTCTACCATTTTTCTCTTGAAAATTTGTACTTTCTATTAGAAAATGTAACTAGTTTCAGTCTTCATAATTGTCACAGTACTCATGTCATTATTTATATCTTATGTAACAAGCAAAATAAGAAAGAAAAAATATTATTTTCAAGCATGGGTTTCATGCTTATTTTGATTGGTCATCTAGGTTATAATCATTTTCTTCATGTTTCTATAGTTTTTCATGTTATAAGATTATTGTCATGAGTCAAGAGAGTCAATAAAATTTGTATAAGACCCTATTTGGAAAGTTGTATATTTTAAAAGAATTTATTTTGAGTCTAGCAAGTCAAAATAAACCTCCTAGAACAATTTGGCCCTGCCAGTGACAAGTCAGGCTAGAAGAGGTTATTCGACCTCCACAAATGTGTATATATAGAAGACCTTTGACCTCTTTTGTCACTAATTCAATCTCTCAAGCAAGAAGTTTTATATGAAGCAAGGAAAAAGAATAAAACTAGAGTGAAGGTCAAGGCATCAAGAAGAGAAAGGAAATTTTGTTTCTGGGTTGCAATCTCTCACACATGCAATTAAATTAGGGTTTATGCAGCTATTACAAGGTCAAATATTGTAGGTTGAAATTTTAGATTCGAATATGGGGTTCAAAGCTAATATTGGAAACAAGTTGAAGAAGAATTGACCCTTGTTGAATTGGTTGATATTTGACCTACTTGGAAGAGATTCTTGGAGGGTTGACTTGGTGCTTGGAGGAGGACTCAGGTCTAGGTTTTTGGGTCCTGGTTTTCTCATTTAAAGTAGATTCTATAAGAAGAGAAGATATTATTTCTTTTTTTTCCCTTTGGAGGGGTTTTTCCCTGGCTTGGAGCCTACTTCTTGTGTCCATTTTTTTATTGCTTTTTCTCTTGATAATTGATTGATTAAAATATTTAATAATGAAACATAAGAATATAACTTAAGTTCACAAGAAATTATTAAGGTTAGGGAGAATTTTTTTTAATAGTTTCCCTACTACATTCCCCAACATGGCATCAGAGCTAAGGTGAAAAAAAATAAGGAAACTGGAAGATCATCTTGTTAACAAAAGAAGATATTTCTTATCAAGGGGAATCATTTGCAAAAGGACACCCAGGAAATAAGAAGAATACCTTTTGACCTAGAAGGAAGGTTACTACATCAAAATTTCATTAAATATATCATCATATCAAGAAGGATCAAGCTCTCATAGAAGGAAGGAGAAGCTCTTGTTGAATATTATCTAGTGCATCATCTTGAAGAAAGGGAGGCATCAAATAACATTGGGATCAATGTTGTTAGAAAATTATATATTACAAAGCTATGCAACACATAAAATATGAAGAAAACACAAGCACACAAAACACATAAAACCAAAGAGACACAGATATACGTGGTTCACCCAATTTGGGTTATGTCCATCCCAAACAGCCAGTCCTTCCTTTCTATTATCCAGCAAATGAAGAGACACAACCTACAATAGATCTGCTGTAATATCCTCTATTCTCTCTCACAATCTCCCTATTTGTTTCTCACTCTGAGAATACACATACCATACACAGCGGCAATACAATACCCTCATACAAAAGAGGGGTGGCCTTCTAGGGGAAAAACCCTAAACTAAACATAACTTCTACCGTCAGATAATCCACCTAACGAACGCCCCAGATTGACTAGAAATTACTATACTTTTACAAGGAAATTTTACATATGTTTTTAGCTTTGGGGGCGCCACCCCCCCTCGGACCCCCAAGGCAGCGTTTAATTATGGGCGGCATTGCCGCCCCATTAAGGTATAGGGGTCCAACATTGTGATACAAAATAAACAAGATAATCAGGCTCCACACCCAACACATTGTCCTCCCATTAAAGTTGTTTGAAGATATTATTATTGAAGGGATCCTAAAAGTCATCATTCTAGGGCATCTTTTGAAGTCTCTTTGAAGGTATTGAAATAATTAAGATATTTTTAGACATCATCAAGAAGGAGGACCCTTGTTTGTCAGGTAAGTGTCATATTGTTTAATTTTTAGATCATATGGCTACATTTTTCAAGGAAAGAATTAAGCACATTGGATCAACAAAATTCCTAGCATGGAAGAAGTTGATTGAATTGGCACTCATAGAAAATGAAGTCATGGAATATGTTCTTGGTGAATTTTTTGTATCAGAAAAAGAGAAGACTCAAGAGTTAGCAAAATACAAGAAGGTAGAATTGTTATGCAACCAACTCATAAAATAGAAGAAAATATAGATCAACGACTTGAGAAATAGCCTCTTCGAGGGGGAAACCTCCTTTACACACTACTACATTTGGCGGAAATTCTGACACTTGGTTCTGACGCTTTTGACCAAATGTCGGAAATTTCCCCAAATTTTTTCCATCCCGCCCGAAACCGTCACTATACCGACGTTTATAGAAAAGTGTCGCAATACCGACACTTAGAAAAGTGTCTCAATTGCGAAGTTTGGAGGAATACGTCGCAATTGCGACACTATGGCCCAAAGCGTCGCTATTGAGATGACTCCAATCGTCGCAAGTGCGACACAATGTCTAGGTGTCGCCATTGCGACGTTTGGAGGCACCCGTCGCAATAGCGACGCTTTTTCCGCCGTCGGTATAACGACACTTATATGCGCGCTACATAAAAATATGAAACTTATATGCGCGCTACATAAAAAATTGAAACTTATATGTGCGCTACATAAAAATGATTTTATTGTTTCGTATTCGTCGCAATAGCTACATTAACGTCTGATATCACCTGCGCATTTGCCCTCCGCTCTTGCAGAATAGCATCCACCCTCAGCTCTTGTAGAACAGCATTTGCCCTCAGCATTTGCCCTCAGAGTTTGCCCTCAGCTCTTGCAGAACAGCATTCGCCCTCAGCTCTTGCAAAATGGTAAGTTCTTACTGCAGGCCCTTCCTCCTATAGTAGGGTTGACTCTATTTGGGTTTTTTTGGTCAATTCCATTAGATTGTGTTAGGTTGTAGGGTTCTCTCTAGATTTCAAGAATCAAGATTCAATACCCTCTATTATCTTCATCACCCAATACAAGATTTAAATTTTTCCCAAAGAAACGCTTATTAATTTGGCAGCCATTATTTCTCCCTGCTTTAAAAACCCTACATTTAAATGAAAACAAGCATTGCATTTCAACTACAAAAATCTATTAGTGTTCAAATGTAAATGCGTGCTACATTAACATCTGATATCACACGTGCATTCGCCCTCCGCTCTTGCAGAACAGCATTCGCCCTCAGCTCTTGCAGAACAGCATTCGCCCTCAGCATTCACCCTGAGCTCTTGCAGAACAGCATTCGCCCTGCATTCGCTCTCAGCTCTTGTAGAACATCATTCACCCTGCATTCGCCCTCATCTCTTGCAGAACAGTATTTGCCCTCAGCATTCGGCCTCAGCGTTCACCCTCAGCTCTTGCAGAACAACATTCGCCCTCAGCTCTTGCAAAATGGTAAGTTCTTACTGCAGGCCCTTCCTCCTATAGTAGGGTTGACTCTATTTGGGTTTTTTTGGTCAATTCCATTGGATTGTTTTAGGCTGTAGGGTTCTCTGTAGATGTCAAGAGTCAAGATTCAATACCCTCTATTATCTTCATCACCCAATACAAGATTTAAATTTTTCCCAAAGAAACGCTTATTAATTTGGCAGCCATTATTTCTCCCCGCTTTAAAAACCCTACATTTAAATGAAAACAAGCATTGCATTTCAACTACAAAAATATATTAGTGTTCAAATGTACATGTGTGCATCACTTGTGTAGGGTATTCCTTTTCCACTTTCACATTATCCAAGAATGTGTGCAGTATAGTTCATATTTTTTGTGATTTAGATTATCTTCAAAAAGGAAAGGTAAATTATTTCCCATGGAAAAAGAAGGTTTTCCCTTTTTATAGGTTGTTTGTACTTACGTGGAAAAATTTATGGTATGCCTTTCATATTATGTAGTTTAAATTTGAATTAACAGATTATTCTACATGAAAATATAATTACCTATGTGATGTCCTTCATCACTAATTAAAATTATAGGGTTTCAATTTCCTAGACTCTAACTCATCTGATGCTAAATTCTAGGTTCTCATTGGTGGATCACTCTTCATTGATTTCCTTTCCCTTTGGATCTTGTCATACTTTAAAAGTCATCAATGATACATATATTATTTCAGGTATCCCAAAAGGCTTTATAGTAGAACATATTGTAAAGTTTTTTTGACACTTGAGGATTCTTTTTAGAACTGCAACGTGGTCTATGCTATCGAGTTATATATCAAGCAACTTGTCCTTAATAACCACACTATGAGGTAGGTTCAACCGGTTTGAACTTGTTGGGACATAGCATATGAAGTTGTGTGATGAGTCCATATCACAGGTCTATTATGGTGACAAAAGTGAAGACACGTAATGATAGTTATTATGTTAACATTACTAGAAACATTTTCGAAATTATCCATGCTATCAAGATGTCAAAATTCCAGGCATTAGGTGTTAATACTCGTAGCTAATAGATAATAATAATAATATAAAAAAATCACAACTTTATTCTTGAAATATGATTGTTACACATTGGTAACCTAGTTCATGAGTTATTATCACCAAAAGATTGCAAAACAAACTTAAAATATAAATTAAACCAACATGAGAATCCAACTAAGGGTTTCTCGACAAAATCATGCCATAACCTGGAATTTTGAAACCCAAATTTGAATCCATCATAAGTAATACAATGCAAACTCAGATGGATTTTCAATGCATGTTTGCATGCTACGCTTATTCTCTGTCTAGATATCATTTTTTAAATGGAACCATTAGTCAATCCCACAGTCCTTTTTATGTTGAAAATTTCAGCTCTATTTGAGCTCTTTTTTGCTCCACCACCTCCATAAACCAGTGTTACACGGGGTCTCGCCCCCCCACCTAGGGGTCTAGATTCCTCGCCCCCTCGCGCTCCGGGGTCTTGGGGACTTCCAGGGGACGTTTCCCTCATGCCCCCTCATGCCCCCGCACACCCCCTTTCACGCCCCCTCATGCCCCCTCACACCCCCCTTCACGCCCCCTCACGTCCCCTCACCGCCCCTTTTAGTTTATGGTTTCTTGTTAAAAGTTGATGTGCCACTTAGCATATTTGAGAATCCAAGTGATTCTGATTCAGATGGTGACATGGTTGATCCTGATATATTCGTGCAGAAGTTGGATGTAGAGACTAGTGGGGCATTAACTTGAGCATTTATGCTCATTTATCATTATGATGATATCATTTGATATTCATATGTTATGTTTTATGTTTTATGTTTTATGTTTCAGACATAACTTATTTGCATTTAAGTTTTATGTTTCAGACTTGAGTTGTAAACTTCAGTTTAAACTCTATTTTGAATCTTGATATAATATGTCATATGATATCTTAAACTTTATTTTCATTGTACATTGTTAGTAGTTACATTATTGATTATATAGTTACAAACTTACAAACTTACATGCATGATTGTATGATGTATGTTTTAACTTTTAACTTTTAAATTTGTTTCAATTATATGATTCATCATTCATCAATTTGTAATTTTATCATTTATGATTTATCTTTCATGATGCAAGTGTATGATGACTATATATACATTCCTTGCAAAAATATAGTTACATTTTAAATATTAAATTTTATAATTTTTATGACCCCGACGTCCCCTCACGTTTCCTGAAAATTGGTAGGGAGCTTTTGCATAGGCCGCTCCCGCGCTCCCTCGTCCCCTCGCTCCCACCTCCAGGGGACTTGGTGGAACATTGCCATAAGCATATGCAAACATATATCATGATCTTGGAATTCCATTACATATGTATGTGCCAATGTTCCATAATCATGCCCCATCATCAATTTAAGAAATTTCCATTGAATATCAAATTATGGAGGGGGGGAACTTTTTGCTACAACATTTGGGTCAAAATCAGGGACCATCTCCGTATGAGGTGAATGAGAACTATAGATATTTGAAGAAGTAGATTAGTGCCTTTTCCTCTGGAGTCATATACAGTCATCCATCACAAAAATTTGTCTTTGTTCATTCTCACCTTGAAAGTTTCAAAAATTCATGCCCTAATTGAAACGACACTAAATTTTAAATATATAATAAAAATGCAAGCTAGAAGTGCCCTATTAATACAAAGGGAAAACCTTCCTACCTACCCTAACTGAGATAAATTTTGATTGAATAAGAAACATAATATTGCCAATGGAGTTGATCCAACAACTTGTTAAATGTATGGGACTAAATCATGCATTTGATTTCCAGGGAAACATGCACATGAAGAGAAAAAGTGCAGAATTAATGGAAAATCCATACATGCCACTTATAAAAACTACACCGAAAGGTCAAAAAATAATTAAGGCCTTAACTTAATTTGAATCCAAAAATTGCAAAACAGGATTAGTGAAAACACGAGAGTGGTGTGGGTGAACAACATAAATAAAAAGTGAAGATACCTTTCCCCAAGATGCCTTTGGCACCGTTGTATGAAAACATGTTTTCCTTTCCCTTTATACATGCAAGTGAATGCATTATAGGTATGGTGTTTTCCAGATAGGAGAAGCCTACTTAAATATATCATTCGTGGATTGAATGTTTGGGTGCCTTAATGTGAAATGACATGTTTCCAGGACTGAATTCAATGCAAGGCATATTTGAAACTCTAACTCTGTCTTCCGGTGTCTTATTAGAAATTATTTCAGTTTTCATTTTGTGTTTTCAAGTTAGATATTATTTTCAAGTTTTTACATTTATAATTTTATTGCAATGTGGCAGACTGATCAGAGCAGTGCAGGAACAACCACGAGACGGGATGATCGCGGAAAGAGGCCAGCGGAAGAACATGTAAAGTGCCAGCATTGCTCTATCTTCAGGTATTTTAGTTATTTACATAATTGAAATAATATTAATTTTGTTCAAATATGCAGACACCTAGCCATGGTACACTTGATGATTCCCTCTTTGAGGAAGAGCTTTCTTCATCCCTATCTCCAGTGTTCTTGTTGCAAAAAAAGGCACGAGATGCAAGGTCGGAATTTAATACTTTGATAGATGCGCCTCAAACACCTGAAACAGAAGAGAGGATACAACATCTTATGAGGAAGCTAGAAAGATATCAGGTAATAATAAAAAGTCAAAAGGATATTTTTTTTGTTCTGCATGAGATGAATTGTGATAGTTTGATTTTTAATTTTTACATTGACTAAACTAACAAAAAGTTCTTTTGTATGTAGCGTTTTCTGGCATTTGCTGAACCCGATGTTGGTGGTAGTGGGACACAAGGGCAAGAGATTGCCCAACAACCCTCTCGTGCACCTTCTACTCCTTTAGGTGCTAGCCAAGAAACACACCCTGCCCAAGCTGACACCCAGCCAACTGCTGAACGTGTTGGCAATGATGAGGCTGATATGGCCAGCTACATTATTGCGTTTCCTGGAGCTGCACGTGTCAGCTCCACAGGGACCATTAATGGCACGTTGTTGGTGAACGATGAGGGTGTCCCTATAAAGCATGTACAACTCCCAGGTAAATTTTAATATTTTAACTATTTCATGTACTTTATCTAAAACATATTTGTCATGATTTTTATTTTTAAATTAATGATAATATCTTCTTTTTCTTTTGGTTTTATTCTGTGTAGGAAACAATGAGTTCTACAGGATTCTGGAGAGCCATGCGTTGGTAATTTTGGCCCAACCATACGTACAGGGTGGAATTCCCAGAATTCCAACCTGAAAAAAGAACTTCTAGATTATCTAGAAGCCCTTTTTGGGGTCGGCACATTTGACAGAAAAGCGGTGGCTCAGGTAGCCGGCAAATATTTGAAATATACAGGGACACCTATAGGACGCAATTGCAATTTAACCCTAGATATGAGCGTCCTCTCGCAGTTTCAGAGAGTGAGTGGAGAGCACTCATCCATGACGGAAAAGAGAAAAGGGCCAAGAAAGAAGGAAAAATGCCAACTGGACCCGCAAGGTAAATTACAACTTTAATTCAATAGCTTTAATTTTCTTTATGTCTAAAATAAAAGTGTGCTACGTCATATATGACTTCAATCTTTTGATGCTAGGTTGCCTGACACCTCAAAGGCAACCAAAGCTAGGATTGAGAAAAAGGGCCATCACAAGCTCGGCCAAGGTGGCTACTTGAAATTAGCTGCAAGAATTGTAATTAAGTAGCTAAACATCTTATAATTAATTGTATCACCTTCCAACGTTTTTGTAATCCTATCAAATATGATTAAAAATACACAATCATATGTAATGTAAGGTGATGAATTCGGAACAGAAACTACAGAGGAAGATAAAAATATCGCTTTCCGTTTCGGCTATCAAGCTGTAGTTGAACGTCGCAGAAGCTTGGGGCAGGTCCCAAGATCCATAATGCCTGATAAGGTAAAACATTAACCTTTCAATATTTTTGTTTTCGTCCATAAATTTAATGTCTAAAAACTTTGTTTAAATCAGGGGAGCAGCACTACCGACGAGGCAAATAACCCAGTTTTAGAGCCAGATGTAGATGATCCTCACGTGCAACCTGATCATTGTAGTGGGGACCAGGCCGACAATGCTACTATCAGTGAGGGCCGTGATGGTAATTAATTTCCAATTATAATTTTTTCTAATTATACCTTGATGGTTGTCCTTATAACTTTTTTTGTTTAAATGACAGAGAATGTTTCCCTTGAGGATCTTACCACCAGAGAGGAAGACAGGGCAACAGTCCCAACGGCGACAACTGGTGCACCGGGTAAATAATCTCATTGCAATTTTTTTTATTAATATTACCGAACTAGTTCAATGATATTTAAAAACTGATAATTAAAATTTAATTATTATCTGTTTTTGGAGGCGATGCCCCGTCACTGGATGAGACCAGACATCGTGACAATGCAACTAGGTCAGCGGCGACAGCTGGTGCACCAGGTAAATAATCTCATTGCAATTTTTTTTATTAATATTACCGAACTAGTTCAATGATATTTAAAAACTGACAATTAAAATTTAATATTGTCTGTTTTTGTAGGCGATGCCCCGTCACTGGATGAGACCAGACATCGTGACTACGCAACTAGGTCAGCGCCGACAACTGGTGCACCAGGTAAATAATCTCATTACAATTTTTTTTATTAATATTACCGAACTAGTTCAATGATATTTAAAAACTGACAATTAAAATTTAATATTATCTATTTTTGTAGGCGATGCCCCGTCACTGGATGAGACCAGACATCGTGACTACGCAACTAGGTCAGCGCCGACAACTGGTGCACCAGTTAAATAATCTCATTGCAATTTTTTTTATTAATATTACCGAACTAGTTCAATGATATTTAAAAACTGACAATTAAAATTTAATATTATCTGTTTTTGTAGGCGATGCCCCGTCACTGGATGAGCCCAGACATCGTGAATACGCAACTAGGTCAGCAGTGCGGGTTGAAAGGCACGAAACAGGAGCAGAACACGATGATATTGATGATGTAATTAGGAGCTTTAAAAATAGGAAGAAGAAAAAGAAAATTTGACAATGTAAAATATTGTATTATTATAAGACAAATGTTACCATACTTGGAACATTTTTTTGCGTTATATAAAAAACTCATTTATCATACTATTTTATGTCAAGCATTAATTGCAATGTTTCCTTGCGTACTTTTTGTTGAATTGTTTTTTTATTAGTTATTGAATATTTTTTTTTATGCTCATGAAAGTAAAAAATGAAATATAGATTGGGTATTGGGGAATTGAGAGTGATGTGAGGGGGGAGGGGCCATAAGAGCTTCCACCTTCACGTGGTTGGCCCTGTTTAGTAGAGAATAATTTATTGGAGCGATTTAATCTTGGAGCAAACCTCCTTCGATCCAGCGTAGCAACAAAAAAGTCACTGTTGACTTAGTTGCTACTCTTTCAGATCGTGGGAGGCTTGTTCCAAGTTCATGCGACTCCAATAAATTGTTCTTGAAATGAAGAGGAGCTTATTCGGGTATGTTTTGACATTTTCAACATATGTTCTAACATTATCATAAGAATGCATCTTAGAGTAAAAAATACTACATCAATTACTTGTATTTATTGTATAGATAATGATGGATTTTGATTGACTTGGAAGTGTAGGTACAAATCCTCTTGCATCATGAGCAATACAACTTGTCAACCAGGGTCATGTCCAGGATATTTTTTCTTGTGCGCTTGACCAGGTTCGTAATGTCACATTTTGTAAGTTCCTTTACAGTTCATAATTCAATATTAAGCTTGTTCATGATTATTATCTAGGTTTTTGTATGTGTTTTTTCATCTATTTGATTGTAAGCAACTCTGCATGTTTCCTATTGTTCACTATGATTTCTCCCATTACCACTCCCGGGATGAATCCGACTTTATTTTTACATAGGTTACTTTATTGTTACTATGATTTCTCCATTTACGATTTCATAGGTTACATCATATAAAGTTGTCAATCTCAGGTTGGTGATGAGCTTTAGTTCTCCAGATTTGGGGCTTTTCTGATATTTTCTCCCTCATGTCATTCCTGCATCACCTCGTTGTTTGAGCATGCCAATTGTCTACCACTTTTACCAATTGGCACATGTCAATCCCTGAGTGGTGCCACATTTCACCTATTTTCAGTGAGAGTTTAGGGTTTCTCTAACATAGCTTCAGAAATCCGATTCAGTGCCTGCTTGAATATTGTCACATAATAATCATGGTTTGGATTGATGAGCATGTTCTGAATGGTTGGTTAATTCATAAGAACCACCCATATAGTCATCTTGAGATATTTCAGAAGTTTTCTCGGGTTTCCTTTTTCACCGTTTCTAGTGGGTGGGATGGTGTGGGGTGATCCATCAATCCTGGTGCTCTTGTAGTAGGGAATTTGTTTTTGGGGATATAAAGGAGCATTTGATGTAGATATCCCATTGGATGCATTCATAGATGGGCACGAGAGGTCAAAAATTTAAATTAAAAATATGCAACCTCTAGCATGGCAACCTGAAGGCCGCGAGAGACACTGGTTAAAGATTGTTTTGTGCTGGCCTTAATATAGTCGTGATTTCTTTCTATTATCTTAATGCAAATATATAGTCCGGTCTCATTAAAATGAGGATTGTGGTTGCATTTCTCTTTGGTTGTTTCTCTCTTAATGCTCCAGAAGTTGCCAAAAGTTGCGATAGTTGTTTAGTTTGCCTGTTACAACTTAAAAGTGGTTTTAGCAATGGGAGTCATGTTTTTTAAGGTTCATACTAATATGAAGATCTTGTAATTCTATATTCAGCATAAGAGAAGATGGCCTCTGCTTTGGGCATTATGACAACAATTGCCACATCTACCTCATTGGGTAACAATGGAAAGGGGAAGAAGTTGGGTGCAATGTTTGATAATTATGGCAAACAATTGTCTTCTCTTTCAGTTTTTTCACCCATTTCCTTTAATCGCTCAAGCAGAAGAGGGACTCTAAGATTACGCGACAGAGAGAAGGTAGTTAATACAAGAGCTATGGAAAAGGATTTGTACTTCAACAAGGATGGCTTAGTGACAAAAAAATTGCAGGTCAGAGAAAAAATTATGTTTAAAGGAAGGTCACCTGCACGTGAAACTTCACTACGGTGGATCTTTCCTTGTCCACTTATATTCGAATTTAATGTGTTATTTTAATTTTTCATGGAGGGTTGTTTTGGCATATGGTCTGGCATTCAATTGCACACTTACTGAAAGCATTGTCAATTTGTCTTGCAGGCGGTGTGAACAAACTTGCTGATCTTGTTGGAGTCACCCTTGGGCGAAGGGAAAAATGTTGTCTTGGAGAGCAAGCATGGTTCTCCGAAAATAGTTAATGATGGTGTGACAGTAGCTAAGGAGGTAATTTGTAGATGTGTGCTCTGGTTTTCTTTTTAACATTGTATTAGTTCCCCCTCTTAAATGTCTTAGATTTGGTAGGCATAATTTGAAAACTCAAAGGTGACAGGAAACATATTTGTTACCCAGTGGTCTACTTGGCCTATGGACTAGCCACATTAGAGTAATGCATAAAGCTTTTCACAACAATAAAAGGAAAGGGTTATGGCTGAGTCAAATTTTATTTTTATTGACAATGTAATGAAATGTATCTCAATGCTATGGTTTTTGCCTTTTTATTGGTTGAATTAGAGGACCCAGTTGAAAATATTGGGGCCAAGTTGGTAAGGCAAGCTGTGACAAAGACAAATGATTTAGCTGGGGATGGAACCACAACATCTGTTGTTCTTGCACATGTTGGAATATTGAAAAATTCCAGAACAATGAATGGAGAATAAATCTCCCTTCCTCTAACATAGAGAAAATAAAAATTTCTTTGACGGGAGACAAAGTTTCAATACTTTGAAAACAAACTTCTATTCCCTTCAATAACTCAAAAAAAAAACTATTACACTTCTTCCTCACTGAGAGGGATTACAAAATTATGACTGCTACAAAACGCAGTGCATAAAACCAACTCATTGTCTGTTCAAAACAAACATACTCTGTCTCTAAAACACTCTACTGTGTTTTTCACTTTCGCACTGTTGTGCATACACACTTAAAAAGTTACACTCAGTCTTTCACTTTTTACACACTGCTGTGTAATAAAAAATTTACGTACTGTCTATAAAAAAACTACCAAGCTTTTTCGTCCTTTTTATTTTTATATGCCGTAACATATAAAACATATTATAATAAACCCTCTTTTAAAAAAAATAAAAATAAAACTAAATTCTATGGCCCACCTTTCATTTCGCATATGATATATATATAACATATGTTTAAAACATATGTATATATTAAACTATCAAAACATTAAAGAACCCTTTCCGTCGGACTTCAAAAGTATGAATAGATTGAATTTCAAACCAAATTCGCGTTCCAAAATGGGATGCTGACGTCTGCCTAATTTTAACTCGAATTCTCAATCCAATGTGCCCTATAAAAAATTCGGGTCCGGTTTTCAAGTTTTCAAATTCCCTTCAATGTCATGCGATCCAATATTAATGCTCCACGTGTCCTCCTTTTGAATTTACAAAAATGTCGGGTAAATTTCTGTTTGTTTAATTTCTGGTTGGTGAATTGCGTTAATGCTGGTTGTTGTGTTTAAATACAATCCTGTACAGAAATATGGTTGCGGCCGTCTACAAAAAAAACTTGCAGGAATTTTAAATGCTGAATTAAATTTCTAGATGGCATGCAAGCAACCTCCAAAAAAAAATGTTGCTGCTGCATCCGTCCTTCTGCTGCAGCAGTTGAAGTTAAAATTCAACAGCACGGGGTTTAATAAGTGAGGGTGTAAAGGTAACTTTTTGTTGATAGTACTGGATTAAGATCATCTATTCATTTTTGTAGGGTCTTATGGTGTTTGGTTTTTTAGTTTTGGGTTGGGCTTATTGAGTCTAAGATAGTTTTTGAGTGAAAAAATTGCTATCAGGTATTAAAAAATTTTGGTTCCTTTGTCAAAATTTATGAGCTTGTTAGGAAATACAAAACTGACAATGGTTGTATCTTAAATTTGTGGAAAATAATTTGAAATGAAACCTTTTTGTTTAGGTTGTTGCAGCAGGTGCAAACCCCATTCAAATTACTAGGGGCATTGACAGGACAATAAAGGCCCTTGTTTCGGAACTCAAAATTTTGTCAAAGGAGGTAAATGCTTGCCTTTTGAGTAGGCTGGTTTTCCTTTTTGTTGATGGTTTGGTGTATCTAATTGAATTAGTTGCCTAAGGTATTTTTGGTTGCAAACTCCTTTTCATTTTTCATGTAGTATTGGCCTTGTGGAATACATTTGATTGTGTGGTCTTGTTAGATCTACAACATTTTTAGTTGTTTAGTCTTATGGCCGAGGTGCACTTTTATTATGGAAATATTTGATGCAATATTGTCATTTAATCCTTACTGCAGGGTAGCATGTTGAGAAGTTTTTTGTGAAACATTTGGTATTCAAAATGACACTTGATCCTATACAGCATCATGCACTTGACTACAAAATTTATATTCAAAGTGTGCCAGACAATTCTTGCAAAATTTCAAATATTTAGGTTGTTTTAAACCATTATCTTTTCATGTATTGGATGCTGAAAATGTGAAAAAGACTTTGGTATGAAACCAACTGGTGAATAATTTCCAGCACAACAACCACTTCCAAGACATGATTTAGAAGTAGAACAAATGTGCTTATGAAGCAAAGAAAGATATCCTTGATGCATTGTCAATGTTTGGCTAGGGTTATTTTTGGAGAAAATAACTCCTTATTCCTAGAATAGTGATCTTCAATACAAGTAAATGCCAGAGAAGAGAGATCATCGTGTGACGCAACAAAACTGAAATTGGATCCCCAAGGAGAGCTGGTGTGTCTACAATCGCTCTGTCAGCATTTTCCCTTGGTTTACCCCATTCTTTTCCTCCAGCCTGAGTCTTAATTGACTTCTTCTTTCTTCGGGTTTATTTATCAAATTCGTAGAATTTGATAAATAAATACCATCCACAATGGTTGGACTTTAATTTATATTCCCAACTTTATATTATCTCCAAGCCTTATAACCAATGTTTAACTTTCAACACTTTGTATTTATACTCCACGTTTCTTTTTAAATAAATAACTTGTAATGAACTTTTGGCTCTATATTTCACCACCCAGCCTTACAACAATCACGCTCCAGACTTATGCTAATTATCCGCCAATCGTTTAATTAAACAATTTCATTATACTCCGGCCCCAACTATATATATCAATAACCAATCAAACACTCATATCGTACCTGGCTATCCTCCGCACACCTTAGTTAACCTCCGGGCAAGTTCAACGTGCGACCACCGTCCGATGGCCCTTCTCCAAATCAACGACTCTTGGCAATTTTGCTCGGCTTCCAACGTCGGACTTTAACGTGCGATGGCGCGGGTTAAACAGTGGTTTTCCGGGGGTCACTTCACCACGTGTCGCTTTCCCTATGGAATCGCTCGCGAATAGGAAATACCGCCTACTCCGCAAAAGCGGTGCGATATGGGCAACCCGCTTTTGTGATTCCGCTCGTGATTTTGGTAGAGGGCTTGACCACGGGTGCAAGTCTGGTTCCGCTATCCTTTTGTTTGTTAACTCATGTCCAATCCTTGGGTCAGGTTCTGAAAGCACAACAATTTTGTCTCTTTATTAAGCGGGATTTTTATATTTGAACAGTTTTCACAACCCCGGTTCTCTACACAGACCTCGCCTTCGGGTGGGGTGATTTCACAGGGTTATCCAACAATTTACGGGAATTCAAAGACAGAAGAATGGAATTATCAGTACCCAATCACCTCACAGTTAAAAAATTCTTCACAATTAGCAGTTTGAGATAATTCAATGGCAACTAAGCTTGGAAATCATTTAACTGGAAACAATTTTTCACACACAGAGGTTTATTGCAGAAATCCCCTCTCTACTCTCCTCTTCCCTCTCTACTTTTATTCATCCGAGGAATTACAATTTATATACATAACATATGGCTCTTCGGTTCCTCTGAGAGGACCGTTCTAGAAATCAAAAAGTCTAATTATAATAATTCAACTAACTGAAACTGTTCGACTCCTACAACTCTAACTAGTCTAAGTAATACAGTCAGCTGAGGTATTGACACCTAGCTGTTACAACTCAAATGTTTTCAAACCCTCCTAGCCACAACATGTGGACAAAACCTTCTACATTGCTGGCTAGTGCCTAATGCCCTTGCATCATCGTGTGGCATAAACCTATTAACAAAAGTGAATTCCTTGAATTTCACCAAATATTTTCTTTGAATTCCTTGCTTTTAAAAGCCAATGATATCCCTTATTGTGTTAATGTTACGGAAATTCCTTGTCCTAGTGCCTCACACTCTACTATGAATGTTTTACCAAAAGTAGGTGCAACCGATGTTGGTGTAGAAGACATGGCATCCATTGAAAGAGAGAATGCCAAAGTAGCCTTATCATTCCATATAAATGATATTTTCTTCAAGAGATATGTGAGTGGACTTGAAATGCATGCATAATTCTTAACAAATGATCAATAATATCATGTAAGTCTAAAAAATCTTCTAAGAGCCTTGATTTTCTTAGGAATAGGTCATTTTGTAATAGCTTGCATCTTTTGAGGCTCCAACTTCACTCCTTCCTTTAAAACAATATGAACCAAATACTAGAATTCTTATTTCCCAAAAGCACATTTGGATATTTTTACATAAAAATGATTGTTCTCAATAATTTATATAACTTTTCCACATGTTTACTAGTGAGGTATTCCCATGATTTATTATAAATATGTGTATTATCAAAGAAAACCAACACAAATTTTATAAGATGGGATCAAACAAAATTGTTCTTAAGTCGAGCCAGCCGGACTTCAAACGGCGATAAACCATAATTCAAACCAAATTCGCGTTCCAAAATAGCCTGCTGACGTCGGCCAATTTTGTGACGCGAAAACCAAATGAATTTCGCCCTAATCTTTTTCGGGTCCGAAGTTGGCTGGCGTACGGAGGGAGAGTTGTGACGCGAATTTCTTATCAAATTCGCCCTAATATTTTTCGGGTCCGGATTTCCACTGCGCGAGCGGCCCAAACAAAGATCCGCTCCAATCAATTTCTGCCATGTGTCCTCAATAAAAACTTGCCCTGCTCCCTGCTGCGGGTGCATTCGATGGCATTTAAGGCGATGGGACATGGATATGGCGATTTCATATCAATCACATTAACAATTAACGCTGTTCAATTAAGTTTTCACATAAAATCCGCATTAATTAATTTTTAACACTGTTCAAGATCGGACCTCCACTCCTCTTAGCGATTCCGCACACTCCAATATGATCCGGCCTTCGGCTCTCATTATTAATGATCAGAGATTAATTATGACGGGCGTCCTTTGATTGCATTGCAGTTGGGTCGAGAAAATGGCTTTTAGCTATGGTTTTTCAGACGAGACGGTTGCTGGATTACACTTCCTGCTAACTGTGACGATAAGGAGAAGTGGCCAGCTGAACTGCTACCTAGACCTTGCAGCATATCTGCATTTCTCTCGGTTCTGTCTCTATCTGTCTTCCTTTGTTAATTGGAATTCTGCTTCTCCGTCTCCTCTTGTGCCCACTGCGCCTGAGACTACACCCATGCCTCGTGTGCGTCATAGGATGCGTTGCCGCAGGGGGAGCACTAGAGGTCAACCCCTGCGGGCTCCCTCCAGCCCCTCAACAGAGTCGACTTCCGGCCAGTCCAGTGATTATTACGTAGGTCGATATCCAAATAATAGGAGTGGGAGGGGTTGGGTTGTAGGATCTGGCCACCGTATGGATTCCCCTGCTCCTCGCTTCCCCACCGCTAGTTCACCTTCTCCCATGACGCGCACTGCACAATTTTCCTTTAATTTCTCTCTCAACCGCCCGCGAATCACGACTTTAGTCACTGTGGTCTTCCGCGAGGAGGCCCAAACGGAGGAAGAATGCACCCGTCCGGCGGGTCTGAGCTCGGAAAAAGCCGGCCAACATTCGGGCCTTCAGGAGGGAAGCCGTGGCATGCATGTGGAGGTAGCACCTAGCGATCCTAGACCTTCCGAAGGATGGTGCCGAATTGTGGAGGAACCACCGGAGGAGTAGTTTGGTTAATTTGTTTTTATTTCTTAGCAGGCCCACTTAATTGGGATGCTTTTAGATTATTTTACTGTGCTGGACCTTTGTAATATTTTTGAATTCTGTAAATTAAACGTTCAAGACTGGTTTCCCCGTATGAGGGCAGTCTTCTTAATTTTTTGATTTTTTGATGGCAAATTTTCCATGAGTCTAGCCAGGCAATGTTTTTGACTTCGGTGTAATTTTATTCACAATGTTAATAGATTAAATTTACTTAGAATTCTCACATGATTAGCGTTTTTCTTGATCTGTTCAAGGATTTTGGGTAATTTAATTTGTATTTGGAACAATGGACGACGATACTTTATCTATTGCTTTACTGTTCTACATACTGCTATTTCACTTTCTTATAGATGCCTCGGGCATATTTGGATGCTTTCTCAGATTGTCGATAATCTCCATGTGGACCGTTACTGGATTTTATATCATGTCCCTGTATGTGACATGGGGTATTTTTCTATCATTGTCTGAGGTGGGACTTCCACTTTTCTGGATGGATATTTGGGTTCCAATCTTAAGATGTGAAAATGTAATGACTTCATGGACTGTTTTACTTCATACAATATATTCAAAACATCGTTTTTTCTCTTGTAAAAAAAAAAATGATTAATGTTTATCACTCTGCCTTCAAAACTAGCGATGCTGGTCTATGTTGCTGGTTTATTGATATGGTCTGATGGTCTTTTTATATTTTGGACATATCACACTCCTCACATGATTAGCGTTTTTCTCTGTTCAAGGATTTTTGGTACTTTAATTTTTATTTGGAACAATGGACGTCGGTACTCTATCTGTTGCTTTACTATTCTACATACTGCTATTTCACTTTCTTATAGATGCCTCGGGCATATTTGGATGCTTTCTCAGATTGTCGATAATCTCCATGTGGACCGTTACTGGGTTTTATATCAAGTCGCTGTATGTGACATGGGGTATTTTTCTATCATTATCTGGGGTGGGACTTCCACTTTTCTGGATGGATATTTGGGTTCCAATCTTCAGATGTGAAAATGTAATGACTTCATGGATTGTTTTACTTCATATAATATATTCAAAACAACGTTTTTCTCTTGTGAAAAAAAAAATGATTAATGTTTATCACTCCGCCTTCAAAACTAGCGATGTTGGTCTATGTTGCTGGTTTATTGATATGGTCTGATGGTCTTTTTATATTTTGGACATATCACACTCCTCACATGATTAGCGTTTTTCTCTGTTGCGGGATTTTGGGTACTTTAATTTGTATTTGGAACAATGGACGTCGGTACTATATATGTTGCTTTACTATTCTACATATTGCTATTTCACTTTCTTATAGATGCCTCGGGCATATTTGGATGCTTTCTCAGATTGTCGATAATCTCCATGTGGACCGTTACTGGGTTTTATATCAAGTCCCTGTATGTGACATGGGGTATTTTTCTATCACTGTCAGGGGTGGGACTTCCACTTTTCTGGATGGATATTTGGGTTCCAATCTTCAGATGTGAAAATGTAATGACTTCATGGACTGTTTTACTTCATATAATATATTCAAAACAATATTTTTTCTCTTGTGAAAAAAAAATGATTAATGTTTATCACTCTGCCTTCAAAACTAGCGATGCTGGTCTATGTTGCTGGTTTATTGATATGGTCTGATGGTCTTTTTATATTTTGGACACATCACACTCCTCACATGATTAGCGTTTTTCTCTGTTGCAGGATTTTGGGTACTTTAATTTGTATTTGGAACAATGGACGTCGGTACTCTATCTGTTGCTTTACTATTCTACATACTGCTATTTCACTTTCTTATAGATGCCTCGGGCATGTTTGGATGCTTTCTCAGATTGTCGATAATCTCCATGTGGACCGTTACTGGGTTTTATATCAAGTCGCTGTATGTGACATGGGGTATTTTTCTATCATTGTCTGGGGTGGGACTTCCACTTTTCTGGATGGATATTTTGGTTCCAATCTTAAGATGTGAAAATGTAATGACTTCATGGACTGTTTTACTTCATACAATATATTCAAAACATCGTTTTTTCTCTTGTGAAAAAAAAAATGATTAATGTTTATCACTATGCCTTCAAAACTAGCGATGCTGGTCTATGTTGCTGGTTTATTGATATGGTCTTATGGTCTTTTTATATTTTGGACATATCACACTCCTCACATGATTAGCGTTTTTCTCTGTTCAAGGATTTTGGGTACTTTAATTTGTATTTGGAACAATGGACATCGGTACTCTATCTGTTGTTTTAGTATTCTACATACTTCTATTTCACTTTATTATAGATGCCTTGGGCATATTTGGATGCTTTCTCAGATTTGTCGATAATCTCCATCTGGACCGTTACTGGGTTTTATATCAAGTCCCTGTATGTGACATGGGGTATTTTTCTATCATTGTCTGGGGTGGGACTTCCACTTTTCTGGATGGATATTTGGGTTCCAATCTTCAGATGTGAAAATGTAATGACTTCATGGGCTGTTTTACTTCATATAATATATTCAAAATAGCGTTTTTTCTCTTATGAAAAAAAAATGATTAATGTTTATCATTCTGCCTTCAAAACTAGCGATGCTGGTCTATGTTGCTGGTTTATTGATATGGTCTGATGGTCTTTTTATATTTTGGACATATCACACTCCTCACATGATTAGCGTTTTTCTCTGTTGCAGGATTTTGGGTACTTTAATTTGTATTTGGAACAATGGACGTCGGTACTCTATATTTTGCTTTACTATTCTACATACTGCTATTTCACTTTCTTATAGATGCCTCGGGCATATTTGGATGCTTTCTCAGATTGTCGATAATCTCCATGTGGACAGTTACTGGGTTTTATATCATGTCCCTGTATGTGACATGGGGTATTTTTCTATCATTGTTTGGGGTGGGACTTCCACTTTTCTGGATGGATATTTGGGTTCCAATCTTCATATGTGAAAATGTAATGACTTCATGGACTGTTTTACTTCATATAATATATTCAAAACAACGTTTCTCGTCTTTTAAAGTTTCATTTTTTTTTTTAAATTGAACCCGCCATCAGTATACCGACGCCTTGTAGACGTCGGAATTGTGACAACTCAGAAACGTCGGAAGAGCGACAGTATAAAAACGTTGGACCACATTTCGTCGGAATTGCGACAGATTACAAACGTCGGACGAGCAACGTTCAAAACGTCGAACCACATTTCGTCGGAATTGCGACATCTTACAAACGTCAAAAGAGCGACGTCCAAAACGTCGGACCACACTGCGTCGGAATTGCGACTGTTTACAAATGTCGGAAGAGCGACATTCAAAACGTCGGACCACATTTCATCGGAAGTGCGACCGTTTACAAACATCGGAAGCGCGACAGTTCATGAGACGTCGAAAGAGTGACGCTTGTTCGGAAGCGACGGAAGAAGTGTCGATAGTGCGACACTTTTTAGGTGTGTCGGAACTGCGACGGCATGACAAACCACGTTTTGTCCGCCCTCGAACTATCGCTCTTGCGACGACTATGTGTCGGAATAGCGACGAATTGGCCGTCGGAATTTCCACCAAATTTTCTAGTGACATAATATAAATGAACAATTCTAGGATGATACAAATTTAAATACATCCTTGGTATATATTTGAGTCTAAGGGGTCACAATATAATCAGAGCCTACATAACAATAATAATGTAAGGGTACACAAATAACAATAGTGGGCTTCTATGGGGCACAAAAATAACAATATGGGGACTACATGGGCACAAAAATAACAATATGAGACTACACTAACAATAAAAATAATGGGGCTACACTTGTAATATAGGGACCTAACATGCCCCTCTCCTTCAAAAAGTGTTATCCTCAATGCTTGAGTAGTTCTGGATGCTTCTGTAAAAAATTATCATCCTCCCATGTGGAATCTTCAGTGGGTAAGTCCTTCCACTTAATGAGATACTCTGAAATTGATCAATTTCGTAGCTATTTATTTCTTATTTCCATGGCTGCTTCAGGCTCCAATATGATTTTTCCTTCTTCATCAAGTTTTGGAAATATTGTTTGAACTAGGAGCTTGTCACTGATAACATTATTTAAGCATGAAACATGGAAAAATGGGTGTACTCAGGAATATGTAGGAAACTTCAATTTGTGTGCCATAACACCAATTTTTTGCAACACCTTGTAAGGAACATAGCACTTGGGTGATAATTTATTATCCTTCTTAGATTTCTTAAGGGACATTTTTTTGTATGGTTGTATCCGTAAAAATACCCTTTCACCTACATCAAAAATTCTTTCACTATGATGTTGAGTTTCCTGTTGTTTCATTCAATTTTGTGCCTAAGACTGAGGTTATCCTTTAAGAGTCGGAGAATTTTTTGTTGATTCTCAATGTGATATTCCACTGCTTGAAACTTTAAATTTTCTCTTAAAAATGATGTGATGGACGGTGGAGGATATCCATAAAGTGCCATAAATTGTGTCATTTTTTCTGCAGTATGGAAGGAAGTGTTATACCACCATTCAACCAAAGTTAACCACTTAACCCATTGTGTTTGTTTATCAGATACAAAGAAACAAAGATATTATTCCAAACATTTGTTCACTATCTCAGTTTTCTCATCATATTGAGGATGAGAAGATGAGCTAATTGAATACCAAGACAAGAAAATAATTTCGTCCAGAAATTTCTAATGAAAATGGGATCTCTGTCACTTAAAATAATCTTTGGGTTTCTGTGTAGCTTTCGAATTGTTTCCATAAATTTTGTAGCAACTGTACTAGCTTTAAAAGGATGAGATAATTCACAAAAGTGTGCATACTTTGTAATTCTATCAACTACCACCATGATGACGCTTTCCTTCAAACTTGGGTACACCTGTGATAAAATCCATTGATACCTCTTCCCAACGCTGACTTGGAATGGATAAATGTTGTAACATACCCAGGGTCTTAATTGTCTCAACTTTATTTTGTTCACAAATCAAACATTCTTCCACAAAATTTTGAATATCATATTTAAGGCCATCCCAAAAAAAATCCTTCTTGACCCTGTGGTAAGTTTTTAAAATTCCTGAGTGCCCTCCTAAGGGGGATGTGTGCAATTCCAAAATAATGTATTTTTTGATTTGGGAATTATTACAAAGAAATAAGTGATCTTTGTACCATAATGAATCATTTTTCCAGATAAATGTATTTGATGTACTAGGATCTTGCTGCAAATTTTGAATGAATTTCCACACCTTCTTCATCCTTCCATTCATCACTTGATTCAGTTATCCAATAAAGTTGGATAATAGAAATGGCATAGAGTATGCTTCCACATCCTCATCCTTTCTTGAGAGTGCATTTGCAACAAAAAATTTCTTCCCTTTTTTGTAGATGATTTCAAATTCATAACCCAACATCTTTGTGACCCATTTTTTCTGCTCTTTTGAAGATAATCTATGTCCCAGAAAGTATTTAATACTATCGTGATTTTTTTTTACCTTAAAGTGTCTTCCTATTAGGGAAGGTCACCATTGCTTTAGTGCATGTAGTATTGCCAACATTTCCTTCTCATAAATAGGTTTGTGTAAATAATTTCCCTTGATTTGATGACTTTCAAAAGCAATGGGTCTTCCTGCTTTTAAAACAACACCAATTCCATTTCCCAAGACATCACATTCCACGATAAAGGTTTTTGTGAAGTTTGATGTAGCTAACACCAGTTCTTGACATATTGTGTCTTTAAGATGTTCAAAGGTCTTAGTTGCTTCTATAGTCCAAGAAAATGTATCTTTCGCTAGAAATGTTGTTAGATGTGTTGTTATTCTCCCATATTTCTTAACAAACTTGTGATAATACCCTTTCAACCCCATAAATCCTCAAATATTCTTTAGGGTTGTGAGGATTTTCCATTCCTTAATGGTGTTATGCGAATTAATCCCTCTTGTGGACAAGAGCGATCTCCCTAGTATTATATGAATAGCTAGAAACAAACATCCATTTGTAAATCGTTTTCTCTAGATTATTTGCAATTTAGAAATATTATAACCAAAGAAAGAGGACATGCCCCTACCTTGAAATCCAACGTTCGGTGCAGTCTTTTATCCAGTCGCTCCAAAGAGGCTTCTCTAGTAAGTAGAACCTACAATCAAAGATAGACAAAAGAATTAAAATCACCTGCAACATATAATAATTAAGGACAACTAATTTAACTTAGTGATCAAGGAGTCTAAGTATTTAATTATTCAAATAAGCACTAGAACAACTCAATGAGAAAAGGATATTGTTGTCTAGGTAAATCCCCTCTACGGACAGAGGCGATCCCTCTAGCCCTAGGGTGGGTCTAGCAACTACGAGAACATACTAACATCTACCTTCCTATATTGTAAATGAAATTTAGAGCAAGGAAGATATCCTACCTCGTTCTTTCCGTCGAAGCTTCTTGATGCGTTGCTCTTCTCCAGCTCAATACACGTTGCTACTAACGTTCGATTACCTGTACAAACAGTCAAGACACCATGACAAGCGTAAAACCACGATAAACATAAAAAAATTACAACCTATCTAACTAATCAAGGAATGCTAGAAATCTCATTATAAATGTAAACAAGAGTGGAAGATAAATGACAAATGCATTTTATTATGATAAAGACAAGGGGAGTTTACAACCAAGCCTTGACGTTGAGGCTCTCCTTCGGCAGGTCTGTATCCAAGCATGTTTGCAACACCTTCACACACAAAGGTCCAGGATCTCACTATGTTCCAACACACACAAACAATCACACTCTGCACTATTCTCCCAAAGCTATGATTGCTTCTTCTCTATGCTAACTTTTTCAGCTATCTGTTCGGCTAGCTCATCAATGGAAGATGGTTATATTTATAGAGGAGAGGAGGAGGTTGGGATCCCTATAAAGGTGGGAGAGAGTCCTATCCCTTCGGAGAGTTACAAGGGAGGTGGAAACTACTAACTAAAGGAGGGATTCTGTGGTTGTTTCAGTTCAACCACTCCTAATGACTCATCCTCGAGGTGGTTGGAATAGAACTTCCGCCTCTATTTTTAAAAAACATTCCATAAACATCTTGGCATGGGTGCTTAACTGGGACAGAGCGCCAATTGGCATGGGCTTAGTGTTAATTTTCCAGCTCAGCGCAGGAGTGTAACTGGCTACTTGTGCCAAGGCAAAAACAGGTGTTTTTAGTGGTCTGCTTAGGAAATGGTCAACAGAGGGAATGTTGTCCTTATGGATAGTGAAAAATTATTGTGTATCAGATGCCCCTAAAGTATTAAGTCTGAACATGAGTGAGGGGTGAAATTATTTACAAGTACGTGCAAGTAACCAGACGCTGCTGTCGGGAGACCTACAAATCAAGCATATATACATAACTGAAATCTCTACTGAAAATACATGAATTCATGGTATAGGCGTAGCTATCCATCAAGAAGAGGATCATGTGCATGGATCCTCAGCATGGATGTAGCCATCCAAATAAAGGGATCATATGAAATAGATCCATGGTATGGGCACATCCATCCATATAGAGAGGATCAAAACAAGAGAACCCATGGTATGGTCGCAACCATCCGTCTAAATAATCATGTATATAATCATGAATGACTCATCACTCCTCACAACCTGGAATTTTTTGATCGAAGCCCTGGGTATTGTGCTCCAACACCACCTGATTAAAGTACAAATTCCAACATGTGAATAGATATGTTGAAGTCGAACATGCTAGAAAATCACTTGATTACCAGTCAATGATGTGAACCGTTAACAAGTGCGAGAGAAACCACCCATAATGTCAATGGCTCTCAAGGTACTACTAGTACAATCCACAGAATGTGAATAGTGAGCTGAAGTCGAACACCCGTGAAATCACCCGATCGAAGGCCAATGATGTGAACCTTTCTTCGAATGCGAAGAGCTTGCCATTAAGGCATGCAAGCTCTAAGGTACCAGAAAGGAGTCTCTAGATCAACTTCCCGGATAATGAGCTGAAGTCTACAGGAAGTGATCCGTCGAAGGAGGGTCATAATGAATCCCACATCATCGACACGAAACAGAGAAGGTAATATGAGTGTGAATCAAGACTAAAACAGAGGATCAAGGAATGTACAAACTACAGAAGGATTTTCTCTTGAACATATCGGCGACACGACTCTGGAATTTGGAAACATTTGACTCAAATAGGATCAGAGGTCATGTTGACAAGATTTGTAATCGAATGAGAGGAAAACTGATTTCCCAAACCAATGGAGGCAAAGTGACAGAGTGAAGATATCACAACCCGACACGAAGTGTAGAGAAGTGTCATGTTCAAGAGTGACATACTGCCAACAAAATTGACGAATAACTTCTATTTTCCCCACCATTTCTGGCGAGTACCTCTTTATTTTTACACAAGCTTGAAGAGGATAGCATATGCTTGTCATATAAGTTTGTCCTTCAGAAAAATCCAACCTAGTACATTTTACAAGCCCTAGGAAGGAGGAACTCGAATAACAACATGGTGACGAAGTCCGGTGTCATTAGGGTTTAACGAGTCTGACAAAGGAATAACTCGGCATATTTTCATGTTTAGAGAGTTTGAAAAGAAGGCAGAAAAGAAAACTCCAGCAGTCCCTTTTCGTAGGTAGTCTCACAGATCCAAAAAGGTAGAAAACTGTGTCTGAGAGAGCCTCTCAGTCGTGATAGGCTAAGGTATTCCTTTCTCATAAATAATCCATCCCAACCCGAAAAACGGTTAAACGTATACTGGGTAGATATCGTTTCGCAGCCATTTAACGAGTTCAAAACGACAAGAGTGTCCGTAATCTTTTCAATTTTTTAAGAGTTGGGAAAGAGCTAAAAGTGGACTCCTCCTGGAAGAACGAGTGGTATAAAGGATAGCAACTGGTTCCAGTGATGGTGGAACTTCTCAGAACAAGATAAAGGTTAAGAGGTGGGCTTACAAGACCAACCATTGTAGCGGTTCCTCAGGAATGGGTAAAACAATCAAGTGAAGGCGTATGATCATCGAAGCAGATGGTGACGACGGAATGAGAAAACCAAGCTTCATCTGGAAAAATAGGCTGATAAAATGGAAATCACGAGAGGTAAAATGGGAATGGTTTAATTTTTACACAAGCTTGAAATCATGGGAAAATCTGCTTGAAGTTGGTTTCATTTTTACACAAGCTTGAAACAAAGATAAACTATGCTTGAAACCAATTTCATTTTTACACAAGCTTGAAATGGAAATGAACTATGCTTGAAAAAGTAAGCATTCCCCCAGCATGGTGACTCAATTAGAGGTACATGCCCCCCAAGCTTCAGTCCATATGAAAAGTAGATGGAGTGAAGGTTCAAATTATGAGATCAAGAGAAAGACTCGACTGGGATCTTACGAGATCATATCAAAGACTCGAATTGAACAAGAACTCTTGGAATCCATGACTTCTTATTGGACATGATGAGTTGTCATCGGAGCATAGTTCATTTTCTTGTGTCAAGCTCCTTAAAAAATGAAAAAAGGTCTTCGAAGCATAGTTCATTTTCTTGTGTCAAGCTCTTAAAAAATGAAATAAGGTGTTATGAGGATGGTTTGTCTTCTATGTCAACCTCGTTAAAAAATGATAAACCAGATGCATTTTATTATGATAAAGAGAAGGGGATTTTACAGCCAAGCCTTGATGTTGAGGCTCTCCTTCAGTAGGTCTGTATCCAAGCACATTTGCAACACCCTCACACACAAAGGTCCAAGATCTCACTATGTTCCCAACACACACAAACAATCACACTCTGCACTATTCTCTCGAAGCTATGATTGCTTTTTCTCTATGCTAAAATTTTCAGCTATCTGTTCAGCTATCTCATAAATGGAAGATGGCTATATTTATAGAGGAGGTTGGGATCCCTATAAAGGTGGGATAGAGTCCTATCCTTTAGGAGAGTTCCAAGGGAGGTGGAAACTACTAACTAAAGGAGGGATTCCATGGTTGTTTCAGTTCAATCACTCCCAATGACTCATCCTCGAGGTGGTTGGAATAGAACCTCTGCCTCTATTTTAAAAAAACATTCCATAAATAGCTTGGCGCGGGTGCTTAACTAGGACAGAGCACCAACTGGCGTGGGCTCAATGTTAATTTTCCAGCTCGGCGCGGAAGTGTAACTGGCTACTCGCGCCAAGGCAAAAACAGGTGTTTTTAGTGGTCTTCTCAGGAATTGGTCAACAGAGGGAATGTTGTCCTTATGGCAAGGATGCAATTATGGTATTTTCAAGGCATGACACTTCTAATTAGTCACAGAAATGACCCTCCAATGTGTGAGATGGGGATTTCAGGGACAGTGACAAATTACTGTGTAACAGATGCCCCCTAAAGTATGAAGTCCGAACATGAGTGAGGGGTGAAATTCTTTACAAGTACGTCAAGGAACTAGACGCTGCTATCGGGAGACCTGCAAATCAAGCATATATACATAACTAAAATCTCTATTGAAAATACATGAATCCATGGTATAGGCGCAGCTATCCATCAAGAAGAGGATCATGTGCATGGATCCTTGGCATGGACGCAGCCATTCGAATAAAGGGATCATATGAAATAGATCCATGATATGGGTGCAGCCATCTGTATAGAGAGGATCAAAACAAGAGAACCCATGGTATGGTAGTAGCCATCCGTCTAAAGAATCATGTATATAATCATGAATGACTCATCACTCCTCGCAACCTGGACTTTTGTGATCGAAGCCCAGGGTCTTGTGCTCCAACACCACCCGATAAAAGTACAAATTCCAAAATGTGAATAGACATGTCAAAGTCAAACATGCTAGAAAATCACTTGATTACCGGTCAATGATGTGAACCATTAACAAGTGCGAGAGAAGCCACCCATAATGTCAATGGCTCTCAAGGTACTACTAGTACAATCCACGAAATGTTAATAGTGAGCTGAAGTCGAACACCCATGAAATCACCCGATCGAAGGCCAATGATGTGAACCTTTCATCGAATGCGAAGAACTTGCCATTAAGGCATGCAAGCTCTAAGGCACGAGAAAGGAATCTCTAGATCAACTTCCCGGATAATGAGCTGAAGTCGACAGGAAGTGATCCATCGAAGGAGGGTCATAATGAATCCCACATCATCAACGCAAAATAGAGAAGGTAATATGAGTGTGAATCAAGACTAAAACAGAGGATCAAGGAATGTACAAACTGCAGAAGGATTTTCTCTTGAACATATCAGCGACACGACTCTAGAATTTGGCAAAATTTGACTCAAATAGGATCAGAGTTCATGTTGACAAGATTTGTAATCGAATGAGAGGCAAATGGATTTCCCAAACCCATGGAGGCAAAGTGACAGAGTGAAGATATCCCAACCCGACACGAACTGCAGACAAGTGTCATGTTCAAGAGTGACATACTACCGACACATTTGATGAATAACTTCCATTTCCCCCCACCATTTCTGGCGAGTACCTCTTTATTTTTACACAATATTGAAGATGATAGCATATGCTTGTCATATAAGTTTGTCCTTCAGACAAATCCAACCTAGTACATTTTACGAGCCCTAGGAAGGAGGAACTCAAATAACATCATGGTGACGAAGTCCGATGTCATCAGGGTTTAATGAGTCTAACAAAGGAAGAACTCAGCATATTTTCATGTTTAGAGAGTTTGAAAAGAAGGCAGAAAAGAAAACTCCAACAGTCCCTTTTCGTAGGTAGTATCACAGATCCGAAAAGGTAGAAAACTGTGTCTGAGAGAGCCTCTCAGTCGCGATAGGCTAAGGTATTCCTTTCTCGTAAATAATCCATCCCAACCCGAAAAAGGGTTAAACGTATACTGGGTCGATATCGTTTCGTATCCATTTAACAAGTTCAAAACGACAAGAGTCTCGGAAATATTTTCAATTTTTTAAGAGTCAAAAGAGAGCTGAAAGTGGACTCCTCCTGGAAGAACAAGTGGTATAAAGGATATCAACTAGTTCCGGTGATGGTGGAACTTCTCAGAACAAGATAAAGGTTAAGAGGTGGGCTAACAAGACCACCTATTGTAGCGGTTCCTCAAGAATGGGTAAAACAATCAAGTGAAGGCATATGATCGTCCAAGCAGATGGTGACGACGGAATGAGAAAACCAAGGTTCATCTGGAAAAACAGGCTGATAAAATGGCAATCACGAGAGGTAAAATGGGAATGGTTTCATTTTTACACAAGCTTGAAATCATGGGAAACTCTGCTTGAAGTTGGTTTCATTTTTACACAAGCTTGAAACAAAGATAAACTATGCTTGAAAACCGGTTTCATTTTTACACAAGCTTGAAATGGAAACAAACTATGCTTGAAAAAGTAAGCATGCCCCCAGCATGGTGACTCAATTCGAGGTACATGCCCCCCAAGCTTCAGTCCATATGAAAGGCAGATGGATTGAAGGTTCAAATTACGAGATCAAGAGAAAGACTCGACTGGGATCTTACGAGATCGTATCAAAGACTCGAATTGAACAGGAATTCTTGGAATCCATGACTTCTTATTCGACATGATGAGTTGTCATCGAAGCATAGTTCATTTTCTTGTGTCAAGCTCCTTAAAAAATGAAACAAGGTCTTCGGAGCATAGTTCGTTTTCTTGTGTCAAGCTCGTTAAAAAATGAAACAAGGTGTTATGAGGATGGTTTGTCTTATATGTCAACCTCGTTAAAAAATGATAAACTAGATGCATTTTATTATGATAAAGACGAGGGGAGTTTACAACCAAGCCTTGATGTTGAGGCTCTCCTTCGGCAGGTCTGCATCCAATCACGTTTGCAACACCCTCACACACAAAGGTCCAGGATCTCACTATGTTCCCAACACACACAAACAATCACACTATGTACTATTCTCCCGAAGCTATGATTGCTTCTTCTCTATGCTAACTTTTTCAGCTATCTGTTCATCTATCTCATCAATGGAAGATGGCTATATTTATAGAGGATAGGAGGAGGTTGGGATCCCTATAAATGTGGGAGAGAGTCCTATCCTTTAGGAGAGTTCCAACGGAGGTGGAAACTACTAACTAAAGGAGGGATTCCATGGTTGTTTCAGTTCAACCACTCCCAATGACTCATCCTCGAGGTGGTTGGAATAGAACCTCTGCCTCTATTTTTTTTTTTTAAATCCATAAACAGCTTGGCGCGGGTGCTTAACTGAGACAGAGCACCAACTGGAGTGGGCTCAATGTTAATTTTCCAGCTCGACGCGGGAGTGTAACTGGCTACTCGCGCCAAGGCAAAAACAGGTGTTTTTAGTGGTCTTCTCAGGAAATGGTCAACAGAGGGAATGTTGTCCTTATGGCAAGGATGAAATTATGGTATTTGCAAGGCATACCAATTCTAATTAGTCACAGAAATGACCCTCCAATGTGCGAGATGGGGATTGCAGTGACAATGACAAATTACTGTGTAACAGATGCCCCCTAAAGTATGAAGTAGAACATGAGTGAGGGGTGAAATGCTTTACAAGTACGTGCAAGGAACCAGACGCTGCTATCGAGAGACCTGCAAATCAAGCATATATACATAACTAAAATCTGTATTGAAAATACATGAATCCATGGTATAGGCACAACTATCCATCAAGAAGAGGATCATGTGCATGGATCCTCAGAATAGACGCAGCCATCTGAATATTAAAGGGATCATATGAAATAGATCCACAGTATGGGCACTGCCATCCATATAGAGAGGATCAAAACAAGAGAACCCATGGTATGGTCGTAGCCATCCGTCTAAAGAATCATGTATATAATCATGAATGACTCATCACTCCTCACAGCCTGGACTTTTGTGATCGAAGCCTAGGGTCTTGCGCTCCAACACCACCCGATCAAAGTACAAATTCCAACATGTGAATAGACATGTCAAAGTCAAACATGCTAGAAAATCACTTGATTACTAGTCAATGATGTGAACTGTTAAAAAGTGCGAGAGAAACCACCCATAATGTCAATGGCTCTCAAGGTACTACTATTACAATCCACAGAATGTTAATAGTGAGCTGAAATCGAACACCCATGAAATTATCCGATCGAAGGCCAATGATGTGAACCTTTCGTCGAATGCAAAGAACTTTCCATTAAGGCATGCAAGCTCTAAGGTATGAGAAAGGAATCTCTAGATCAACTTCCCGGATAATGAGCTGAAGTCGACAGGAAGTGATCGGTCGAAGGAGGGTCATAATGAATCCCACATCATCAACACGAAACAGAGAAGGTAATATGAGTGTGAATCAAGACTAAAAAGGTGGATCAAGGAATGTTAAAACTGCAGAAGGATTTTCTCTTGAACATATCGGCAACATGACTCTGGAATTTAGCAACATTTGACTCAAATAGGATCAGAGGTCATGTTGACAAGATTTGTAATCGAATGAGAGGCAAACGGATTTCCCAAACCCATGGAGGCAAAGTGACAGAGTGAAGATATCCCAACCCGACACGAACTGCAGACAAGTGTCATGTTCAAGAGTGACATACTGCCGACACAACTGATGAATAACTTCCATTTTCCCCCACCATTTCTGGCGATTACCTCTTTATTTTTACACAAGATTGAAGAGGATAGCATATGCTTGTCATATAAGTTTGTCCTTCGTAAAAATCCAACTTAGTACATTTTACGAGCCTTAGGAAGGAGGAACTCGAATAACATCATGGTGACGAAGTCCGATGTCATCACTGTTTAACAAGTCTGACAAAGGAAGAACTTGACATATTTTCATCTTTAGAGAGTTTTAAAAGAAGGAAGAAAAGAAAACTCCAGCAGTCCCTTTTTCTTAGGTAGTCTCACAGATCTGAAAAGGAAGAAAACTGTGTCTAAGAGAACCTCTTAGTCACGATAGGCTAAGTTATTCCTTTTTCGTAAATAATCCATCCCAACCTGAAAAAGGGTTAAACGTATACTGGGTAGATATCATTTCACAGTCAGCTAACGAGTTCAAAATGACAAGAGTCTCGGCAATCTTTTCAATTTTTTATGAGTCAGAAAAGAGCTGAAAGTGGACTCCTCCTGGAAGAACGAGTGGTATAAAGGATAGCAACTGGTTCCAGTGATGGTGGAACTACTCAGAACAAGTAAAGGTTAAGAGGTTGGCTAACAAGAGCACTCATCGCAGCGGTTCCTCAGGAATGGGTAAAACAACCAAGTGAAGGCATATGATCGGCCAAGCAGATAGTGATGGTGGAATGAGAAAACCAAGGTTCATCTGGAAAAATAGGCCGATAAGATGGCAATCATGAGAGGTAAAATGGGAATGGTTTCATTTTTACACAAGCTTGAAATCATGGGAAATTCTACTTGAAGTTGGTTTCATTTTTACACAAGCTTGAAACAAAGGTAAACTATGCTTTAAATCGGTTTCATTTTGACACAAGCTTGAAATGGAAACAAACTATGCTTGAAAAAAATTAAACATGCCCCCAACATGGTGACTCAATTCGAGGTACATGCCCCCCAAGCTTCAATCCATATGAAAGGTAGATGGAGTGAAGGTTCAAGGTACGAGATCAAGAGAAAGACTTGATTGGGATTTTACGAGATCTAATCAAAGACTCGAATTGAACAGGAACATGTTTCATTGTTTTAACGAGGTTGACACATAAAAATAACTATTCACATGACCTAATTCATTTTTTAATGAGGTTGACATAGAAGACAAACCATCCTCATAACACCTTGTTTCATTTTTTAACAAGCTTGACATAAGAAAACAAACTATGCTCCAAAGACCTTGTTTCATTTTTTAAGGAGCTTGACACAAGAAAACGAACTATGCTCTGATGACAACCCATCATGTCGAATAAGAAGTCATGGATTCCAAGAGTTCCACACCAGATGGGAGAACAACATATCGGAAATCAGGACCCAATGCCCCCAGCACACAATGCACAATGTCACTATCAATGAATGCGGGCATGGGATAGGCACGGGGGTGTCACTCAATTAATCTATGGCATAGCACGTGCGTTCGTGGCATACTAAACGATACCCTTATTTTGACTACATATTGGAAAATACCTTTAAAAATCACTTTATTTAACCCCCTACCAATACTAACCCATTGCATTTTCCCAATTTAAAAACCCCCTACTTTCACTAGATATTGTAGGTATCCATTTTTTCATTAACATTTTTATACCCCTTTATATTTATATCCTTAACATAATGACATGATGCCTCTCTTATCACCCCACATGCATTCTAAAATTCACCTTTCTTCTTGTGATATACATAAGAGATGCATATTAGTATTCCCACAATGTGATTACTCAATCCACACTCAAGCACATCTCACTATGATTTGTGGCATTTAATGGTCTAAGGCATACAAAGATCAACCATGTTTTAGGAAGATTGATTATGTGCATGTTTATAAAATGACATAGAAATTGATCTATATGATGATGAAAAATCAATTGATCAATCTTCATGAATATGTTTGCACCAAATAAGGTGTTCAATCACAAGTCTAGACCCTCTTCCCTTTGAAAGCTTCTTGTTCAAAAATCCAACTACAATCTCATGTACCCAAACTAGTGTCTTATTAAGGTGGAACAACAAAAGTTACAATTTCAGAGAGTTATATAGAGAAGAAAAGGCAAGGTGAGGATGAGAGTTATGAGACCCTCCCTTTGCTTTAATGAAAAAAAACTAAAAACATTGTTCTTTGTTGTTTTTAATTTAAGTGTTTCAATGAGAGCGCCATGGTATATTTTATTAAGACATCATTTGGAAACGACCCATGTGGATGGCATTAATGGTTTTTTAAGCTTGGTGATGTGATTTAAAGAGCTCTTACCGCTAGATTTCTTGTTTTCGGGATTATCAAAAATATTTTGTAAGCATTGTAGACAGTTTCCTCCAAGTTCAAATGGATGGTATTATGTGGCTATGTTTTGTGAACCTTGCCAACATCAACATGATAGGTAGGTCTAACCCCAAGTTTTTCAGTAAGCATCTTTCAAAGATGGGATTTCACATTTGGAGGGATCTGTGGTGTCACAACACTATCTTGGTTGGATTGGAGAAGATTTAATAAGCTCAATATTCAATAGCTTAAGACAAGAATGTGTTTTCAAAATGATACCAGAAATTTCAAGGCCCATTTGGAAGCACTGGAGATGTAGTCATAATTACTGTAACAACTATACTCAACAACCTCAAGATTAATCTTCAATCGTAATTACTGTAACAACTATATTCAACAACCTCAAGATGAATCTTCAACAGTGTTCAAAAAAGGGGATCATTGTCACCATGTCACGAAGAAGATTGTTGCTATACAGATGTCAAGGTTATTGTGACAAAAGCAAGATCTGTCATGTTGTCATTAAACATTAGTATACAAATGTGAAACAGGGTCAATCACGGACACATAGGTCACCGTCTATAGATTACTTCCCTTGACAGTCTCATTATTATCTATCCACAAGATTATTATAAATGTCAATTTCAAATCAAGGTTCTCTTATGTCACCAAAGGTGTCAAGACATCGTGACGATATTAAATGCTCAATCACCATGCTCAACCATACTGCCTCAAGAATCAAATCTTGCAGCAACCAACTGAAATTTATTTTGTTAATAAGCTTTAGAACATGCTATCTATGATACACAGATATACTCAAGACTTATTTGCATCTAGCTAGACAACTCAATACATCAAAATCCTAGACAATTTTATAATTTAAGGCTTGGTCATTAACGCACAAGCACATAGACTTCCATTAGTTCTTTTCACTTCCACAAAAGCCCTTGCTTTTGAACCTATTCCAATTTAATCATGTCTAATTTTAATTTTTGATTAACTAGCAATAGCAAAACAATACATAAAAAATACATGTCACTTTCCAAGTATTCAATACATGTCACTTTCCAAGTATTCATAAATGGTAAACCAGGTAGACCATCAGTATTGATTAGAGTGCATAAGCCCAAAGGAATCCGAGTATTCATAAATGGTAAACCAGGTAGACCATCATATTGATTACAGTGCATAACCCCAAAGGAATCACGGGAGTTGAACTCGTGACATCCCACTTCAAAGGAATCATAGGAGTTGAACTCGTGACATCCCACTTCTGAGAAGTTCAATGTCTGACTCCAAGGCCAATCAAGCCAATCCTCGGGGCTCAAAAATAATATAATAAAAAATATTTGTATTTGGTAACAACGCGTGATACCTATCATCTAGCTTAGAAAGGATATAGGTTGGTAACAATTGAAGTAGACTTACAAATTAGCTAATTTAGACAGTTTCATTGTGGGAAAAATCAAGAATCTCATTCTAGATTATGATTCAAGTTGGGAATCAAACCCTACTCAAGGCTGAAATTTTCCAAACCCCTTTCCAGTACTAATTTAAATATGTAGACTATATATTGACACTCCCCAGCTGACATTATCAAGCAGTACATCGGTAGCTCCAGAGTGATTGATATAGATGTGGATGCTTCTTCTCCCTCTAATTTTTACATCTATCCCTAATGACAAGTAATGGGCACTCCCATAGTATGTTGTAACTGGTGTACTTTTTAGCCCCATTGACCTATCTTTTTGTCGCCCACTGCCATTAATAAAACTAGTCTTATCTTATCTTCTGTCGTTCGTTAATAGGAAATGGTACTGTAATATAAAAAAAAATACTAAATAGCTAGGACTAACTCTCACCAATTTAGATCTTCATCTAGGAGTGAGCACTTAGTGCCTATACTTTCTTTTCTATATTTGAGGCCAATGTACATCGAGGAATTACACTGTACAATACAAGTATTCAAGAGACATCTGCTATCAATTCCATCTCAACAATTCCAATCTCAGTTACATACCATGAACCACGTAATCCAAATGTACACCAAGAAATTAAACTGTACAAAACAACTATTCGAGCAACACCTCCCATCAGTTCCGTTTCAGCAAAAACAATCTCAATTATTTACCCTAAACCTGAAAATTTTGACGACATGGTTCATGGTATACAACTGAGATTGTTGTTGCTGAAATGGAATTAATGGAAGGTGTCACTCGAATAATTGTTTTCTACATTGTAATTTATTGAGGTACAATGGCCTCAATAGCAATGAGGTTCTAGGCTTATTCTACATTACATCTTTAATATCTGAAGCAGGATCCACAATGACCTGCTGAGGCTTCTTGTTTTTAAATGATAATTAGATTTACTTGCAGTTATTCTTAGCTGTAAAAAATTTACACATTTAGGGACGAAAGGCACACTCATCATAAGTTTTACTTCATCAATTGGAAGGTCAGTGTACCAAAAGAAATATATTATTTTCTTGGAAATTGCACCGAGAGTAACAAGGTGCTCTACAACCTGGTATGACATAGACGTTGTTACATACATACATGGAAACATCTAAACTAGCAATTGCACCAGGAGGCGCAAAGGAACGCCGGAAGGTGTGCTACATGTGGGACATAATGAATGTTAAAAAAAGGGGGCCCACGGTGGGGTTTCCTCCTGTTTGCTGCCTTTAAGTATTCCCGCCATTCTGACTCTTCACATTAACATTAGGTTGAGAGGATCCTGTAGTGGGATTTCCCCCTGTTTGCTGCCTATGAATGTGCCCACCATTTTGAATCTTCGGAATAGAATTAGGTTGAGGATGGCCTGTAGTGGAATTTCCTCTAGACTGGCCTACTGGCCCATTTGCTCGCTTCACACTGGAAAGAAACAAATAGATATCAACAATCTGATCAAAATCACATGTGTCTATATTGTGAGAACCAAACCACGTGTCTGAACTTCACCCACCCCCAGATAGTGAGGCTGCATATCCACTAAACTCGTGAGATTACACAAAATACATCAAATCAAAAAGGTATTTACTTTAATTCATAAACTAGATATTTACTTTAAAACATTCAAAGGTATTTACCAGTTGGATTGCCTTTACCAGACTTCAATTTTTAAACCAGAGTTACAGTATACTTATTAGAAGCTTGCAGATATGTCCCTTTGTTATTTGGAACCCATAATATCACTTCTATAAAGAAGCTAGAAACACATATATCAATTTCAGTGTCTTACCTCCGATGTCTTTTAATGCTATGAGATTTGAACTATGGAGCCTAGTGATCATCAATCAGCAAATCATTTCCCACATAACCAGGTAGCATTCAGTACAAATAGCCTATACACAGTTCACTGCAATAACAAAGGACTGAAGATGCTATGCAACCAAACTCATGTATTGCCATAGTGGGGGCTTTATGTTTAAAATTGTCTGTTTATGCTTCAAAGTTAGCAATTTCATTTGCTTTCAGAAACAAAAGTCTTGAAAGTAAAGCATAGACATGGCAAGAAAAAGGCCAAGTTTTCACCTTAACTTAATTTAGACCAAATATATAACTACAAGAAGTCACAGAAGTTTTGGGCCTTGAAATGGACGCTCTATGTGCCTATCTCATGTGTTGACCATTTAGTTTGTACATTTTCAAACCAAGGAGGAAAATTCAAATTTGATGCCACCAAATATAAAATATCCAAGATTTCAACATTTCCTACAAATTGCTGACAACAGGTCTAAGAACTCAAGGAATCAAAGACACGTAAGAAAAATGCCTTTACAGATTTCATTTTGACCAGCTGTTTTCATCTTGGCTGTGCACTATCTAAAGACAATGACAAAAATTCCTGCTCAACCTTATGATGTCACAACACAAACCAAAGAAGCCTTGGCAGTAAGTTGATACAGAGCAAGCTTTTACAACATAAAAGATGTTACACCCTAAATGAAAGTAAACTAGGGTTTCAAAAGATTATATGGACTCAAGCTCCCTATTCTCACTTGTCTGCCTCTGTAAGCAGGGCCTATGTCGTCTATGACTATGCACTTGCAATGACAATTAGTTATAATGACCAATAAATTGAATCTAGTGCAAAACATACCTAAGAACCCATCATCCAAGGTAAAGGTGCCACAAGGTATATATATATAGTAACCCATGTGAAGGGCATCACAAGGTGAAACTCGAGAGGCCATAGAAAATATATATGTATCTGTCTGTTGATCGATCTCGGTGAGTCTCCAAGCATAAGTGTTTTGTATCTCCACCAAGTTTCAAACTTTAAATCTCCTGTAAACATTAAAAAAAATATATGCTTTGGGTTTTCTTGATAGAGAATATTTCATGTAGATGGGCTAAGTGAAAATCGTGTTTAATAGCTAGAAACCTCGACCAAAGCTTCTCAGTCAAAGGGAGCTTCTAACATGTTGTAACTGTAACACTTCTAGGGTGGAAAAGAGCCTGTTCGAAAGTTTTGGGTTATATCTCCTACAAACATAAACATGATTTGGGTTTTAAGGATAGAGAATGTTTCATGCAGGTGGGCTAAGTGAAAATTCTATTTAAAGTATAGAAACCTCACCCAAAACTTCTCAGTCAAAGGGAGGTTCTAGCATGTTGTGACAGCAATACCTAGAATGGAAAAGAGCCTATTAGAAATTTTTGGGTTAGAGTGAGGAAGGGCGTGTTTGGAAATTTGGGACATCTTGTCCAAAATTTTAAAACAAAAGGGGTGAAATTTTGAATTTCAAGAGGCTTTGTTCTATAGGTTAGCGCTTAAACCAGAAACCAAAAAAAAATTAAAAACAGAAGGGCGTTTTTGGAAATTTGGGACATCTTGTCCAAAATTTAAAAACAAAAGGGGTGAAATTTTGAATTTCAAGAGGCTCTGTTCTATAGGTTAGCACTGAAACAACAAACCAAAAAAACGAAAAAACAAGAAATTAAATTAAAGATGAATAAGGATGAGGGTACCTGCTCCACCATCTTGTGTTTGAGGACATTCTCTTTATCGAGGATCTTGATGGCTACGTTTTCACCATTCTCTATATTTTTGGCAAGCTTGAACTTGGCAAAGGTGCCTTCGCCAAGGGTATGTCCCAACTCATACTTGCCCACACAAGTCTTCACACTCTGCACGCTCATTCTCTGTCTCTCTCTTCTAAAAAAAAACACAGAAAAATCTAAGAAGAAAAAGGGCTCCTTCGTGTGGATCAATTACCTATGGAACTCACTCCCTTTATTGTATTCTTGCCTTTGGATCTATGCCCCTCCCTCCTCCCCTGGTCTAATAACGCTTACGATTACAAAGTTTCCAGACCTGTGACTTTACAACATTCATCTTTCTAAAAATATCAACCGCCCAAAAATGAGCAGCTGCAATTTCCCTGAACCGACCTTCTTGTCAGCTGCTCAGAATTCCTAATGCAATCACTTGAATTGCGCACAAAATACCAGAGAAAGACGACCGACTAATAAAAGGAAAACCCTCTGGGCACCTTAACCTTCATGAAGGCAGTGGCCAGCAGGTTTTCGAACTTTCAGAAGGTACCATAGCCTTTACTGAAAGTCTTTATACCCTGCAATTTGAACAGTAAATGATGTTATTGGAGGTTGCTCCTTCAACAGCTTTGAAGGTTCTGGAAAACATCGTACATATGATAGTTTACTTTTTTCTATTGAAATGTGCCTACAAAATTAAAACCAGTGTTATGAGTCATGTCATCTAAATCAGGTCTAAGCAACCCCTTCCCTCATATGTAAAAAAATTGTACATTTAAGATAGTACACTATCAATACTTGTAGGGGGCAGGGAGAAAAAATAATTGAAAAGAAAAAAATGCAATCACAAACATTAAATCAGTTCTTCCTGACACGCACATTCTAACCACAAGAGGTTGGTTAATTCATTAACAAAATACTCTTTATCTTTCAATGCTTATGATATTGATGTTTCTCTTTATCTTGTAATGCTTATGATATTGATGTCGTTGTTTGATTTGGTTTCATAGGTTATAACTTATAACTTATAAGTGGCATGAAGAACAAGGGAAAGTAGATGCAATTGTAGCTAGTATATCTCTTAAGTTCGAAAGAAAATGGCCTATCATAGGACTGGAAATATTCTGCCCAGTTATTAAAATTTAAAAGGAAGGCCATAATTCTGCACTTCTAATAAAAATGTGTTTGTTTAAACATGTTTTTCTTGCAAATTATATCTATAAAAATTACTTCAAGGGGATGCTTCCTTGATTTTTCATATGAAGAGCTGTTGGGGAACACCGTTCTTATTGAAGGGTGAGGTTTCTCATAAAGTTTAATGAGGGGAGACAATGACCCAAGTATGTTACTAGCCCCTAGATTTTCAAATAGGAGACCTCGGTAAAATGTATATGTCACATTTTTTCAAACAATAGCCATGACACTGAAACAAGAATCGCTCATTTTGTAGATCTCAAATCAAGTGGCAATCAAGCAGAAGAGTAGGGCTGAAGAATAATGGTCAAATAGGAGTATAGTGGCCAAATAAATGTAGCTTACAAACACAACGATGCAGGAAATTGACATTGGAAATGGAAATGAACTTTGGCTTCATCATAAATCAAATCACATTGACCCCCAAACAAATATGATTTAGGCCCAGGAAGGAAGAGAAGCCTTGGGTAATGCACAGATCAAAAACCTAAAAATCTAAAATAAAATGTCCAAAGGCAGGAAGTACGAAGAAATTAAAGCAAGATATTCACTTGACACTAAGACAAAAGAAACTATGATGCCAAAATCAACCTTCAAAGAGATTCAGATCGCAAAAACCAACAAATCAGGAATAAAATGTAGAAAATATAGGACTTGATGACTGAACCCAGATTCTTAGAACTAATGATTTGATTCTTAAAATTAGAAAAGTAAAGCCAACTTAAGACACGATAGGAAGTCTAAAACATCTACAAATCTTGCAAGGAATAAAAAAGATAAAATCCTCCCATGCTCATCGCAGAGCTTGTTACTCTTTTACTATAGCAAATAGATAACTGACAAAATAAAAATCACCAATGTTTCACAAGCAGTCTCACACAATAAATTTTCACGAACTTGGAAGTTGCACATAAATTCTTTTTGGCATCTCATCTAGCTGGCATAATATATACTAAAAAATGCAAGTTTCCAACACAGGATTCAAGAAAAAATAGATTTAATAACAGAATAAAGATGCTTACCAATTCCACACCCCTATCTTGAAAGGATCAGACTTCCTGTAGGAAGTATAAGAAGCCAAATTTTCTATTCTCCATTGGGCAAGCCTGGCTGTAGTGTCAACTCTGCAGCCAACCTCACCCATCCGTGTAAGAGTCAGCGCTGCAGCAATCTCCGTGATGCAGTCAAAGAAACTGTCCAACAGAATGCCTGGCTTCCCCAGCTTGACAAATTAGAATATACTCCAATTATCAAATCCCCAAATGCAAACATAAATTGATATCCCCAGTGTGGAAGAAAGGAACATACAGAAAAAATCAAACTTGCAAATATACACATATAATCATATCCCCTGTATTGCAGAATAGAAGACACTCTGATAATCAAATTATCCAGACATAAAAATTTTAAAGAAATATAAAGCTGCCTGTAGTAATTTTGGTTCTTTTTCTTCCAATTTTGGGTTGGCAAAGCTCTGGGTTTAAACATAGTTTCATGCCTTTTCGGCACCCTTGTTCTCATAATGTCTTAGGAGCTCTACACTGACCACTTACGAACTTTACAGCAGCTCATATTTCAGCATCTAAGTAACACAGACCGATCTTTAAACAAAAGGGGGAACCAAGCTTGGGAGCTCTGCACTGGCCACTTTAATTTTACAACTCTTATCCCACCATCTAAGCAACATACATCAATCCTCAAACAACAAAGAGAATAGAGCTCAAGCGCGGAGGGGGAGACTGCAGGCTATTGATAACTCTGGCAAAACCCTTCCCCTCATTATTTTTTTAAATTTTGTATTTATCATCCATTCATACCATATTGGTATTCAACTTCTCATCAGATTTGAACTACCAACATATCTTGTTGGAAATTGCCACCTAACAAGGACAACCATCGTTAGCAATTGCCACCTAACAAGGGCAATCCATCGCTCAACCCTTTATGCAAGAACAACCAAGAAATCGGACTCCAATTAACAAAACCCAAAGCTAATCATACAAAAACCCTCTTTTCCCGGACTCCCTCTATATAAAGTCGGTTCCAAGCATACTTGCAAAGCGCTAGGCCAGACCCACTACATCTGCTCCTCATGACTCACCCAAAATGCATCCTTTCTCTCACACACAAGAAGAAGACGACTCTGCATTATGTGTCCATGGAAATAAAGAATTCATGAACATCGACTTCTTATGGACAAACTGTTAAACATTTCAAAACCTCAAACAAAGAAACAGAAGACAAAAGGAAAACTAGGAAAATCAAGCTAGAAAACCTTAATCCTACTGAAGAACTCCTCCTTTCCTTTAGGCTTAGACGATGCCATGGAGCTATTCTCTTTGTTGGAGATCATAACATCATAACAGATATGTGTGACACACTACCAATCTCAATTGACACCGTCAAATTCTCTGCAGATACCGACTTTCAGAACTCGAAATATCTCTCCGCTATTCAAATTGAAAAGAATCTTAAGACGAACCAACAATTGCAAGGGTATATAAGGTACATAAAAATGAAGGTGAGGAGGAAACAGTATCATACAGGAACTTGTTACAACGTGACCATGACAAATTGGGAAACTAAACTAGAAGGGGATTTTGCATTTGCATTTGTTTGAAGAAGAGGAGTATTATATGAAGTATTTCACTCAGGTAATGAATGATTTTATTATATTATATGAAGTAAATTACATTTAAATTACATTTTTTTTAAATAAAAACCAGTCAAATCCATAAATAACTAATTCAGTTCAGTTACAGAGAACCGGGACAACCCATATGTACATTAGTTTTTTCCCTTCAAATAAAAACTAGTTAAATCCACAAGTAACTAATCATTTAATCACAGAGCACTAAGACAACACATATGTAATCTTGCTGCCTTGTCGCCATTCCAATGAGGAATGCATCGTTTAAGCAGTAATTAAATTCTGAAACGTAAAATGATGCCCAAGAACAATAAAAGAAATATTGTTCATCAGATAAGATGAGCCATGTGAACCAGGGGATATAAAAAACCCTCTTTGTTTTCATCTTCACATCACAGAGGAGATACTGCTTGCTTGCAGATTCTACTCGATCTTCTCACTGGGGTGACTACCTTGTGCTCCTCATCTCGACCACCCTCTTTTTGGACAATGTTCTCATAAGTTGTAAAGCTTCCATAAGAAGGTGAGTCTGTGGAAAACTCTGGTGTAACTGAATACTCTTGATCAGTTGCAGAGGATATGCTGTCTCCTCTTCTTGACCTTCTTTCATATGTCCGAGCAATATTGTCATATGCACTCGCTCTACTGATGATACTTCTATCTGAGCTGCTCATCTCTCCTGGAAAATACTCAGCAAGTAATTCCACACGAGGTGGAGAAAGCCTGGAATTTACTCGCTTCTCTATTCTGTTTTGAGGGGATGACATAAACTGCACCCTAGAGTATGGGGAGTAGTAAATGTTTCCTAGTTCTTTCGTTGCTTTAACTGATTTCCCTCCAACTTCACTAGGGATTTTAGAATTTCTCCTAGAGGCAGAAACAAAATAAATAGCAGCTAATGCAGTAGCTACTAGAATTGATAAAAATATAGTTGGACTAGGCAGAAGCTCTCTTATAGAGTTCTTTGGAAGGGTGGAGGCATCAACTCCAGAACCAATGAAGTCTCTTGCAGCAGATGAAGGAGATTCTTCTAGTGCTCTCTCTTCCACTTGGGAAATCATAGAGTCAGTCGTCTCTGTGAATTGTAACTCCTTCACAAGGTACTCACCGTCTACATTTGAAGGAGAAACACTGTAACTTTCATCTTCGACAGTCACATTCTCAGGTGTTTGGCTGTCCATGTCTAGTGCCTCAGATTCTTGCTTGACTTTTGTATTGCTCTGTGAAACCAAGGTTCACTGACTTATGAATCTTCGCTAACAACTGATGCAAACTTCTGGTCATGGTTAGGAACGACGGTAGTTTCAGGAGTCTCATCAATGTCTGCTGCTTCATTGATATTATCTACTTCTTCAGAATGAACCATAGGCAGAGATTCCTCAGAAGCAGCAGAAATGTCTATTCTATATGAAGAATATGAGAACATAGATTCCTCAAAACCGTATCTATCATTTTCATCATCTATGTCAGAGTAGGAGGATAAAGGTATGTCTAAACGAGGAAGGGTTTCTGGAGAAGATAACGGCATTAAGTCTCCATGTTCTTGTACTCCAACCTTATTGTCTTTTTCTTGCATTCCAGAGGATGATGAGTTCTCAGATGCACTGTGAAGATCAACTTCAAGCTTAGTATTCCCCTCTGGAACATGCCCTCCCTCCCTTGCACTGGATATTTGGGTGGAATGTTCATTATGAACTGAAGAAGCAACAAACTGATCGAATCCTTTCAGAGTAGCCTCTGTGCTACTCCCCTTCTTCAGTAGGCCCTCATCGGAGGAAAGGCTATGGTCCTTGATATACCTTTCTACAATAGTTTCCAAGCCAAGATGATTACCCATTCCTTCAATACCACTGCTATGGGTTTTCTCAAAGGAGTTCTCCATTGTTCTTTCCATAACAAAATTTGTTAGCACCTTTCGCTTGGTCAAGGATGAATCAACCCAGAACTTAACATTCTCTACAATAACATTGAATTTTTCCATTGAATACTGTAAAAGAGAATGATTCATATCTTTGACAGAATCCTTTCTCCAAAACCCTTGTACATCTTTAACAACATTCACTGCCGAGGCATAAAACTCATCATTAGCCAATGCATTGTTCTGCAGAGATGGTGGCAGAAGACCGGGGCTTCCCGATCCCAACAAAGCAACTGAAGCAGAAAGAAAAACAAATACAAACAACAATGACATTTTCAACCAACCAGAGGGCTTCTCCTCCTCCTCCTCATCTTCATCATCATACATTGCCCGCTCTTTTTCAAAAATATTCAACCTAGGTTCAAAGGCTGCACCACCAGTGTTGCAGGGCGTTTCCTCAGATTTATCAACTGATGCTATTTCTTTTTCTTCAACCTCATGGATTTCTCTACAATCAGTGGATATACCTACATAAGCCATTCGGTCTCCCAGGGACTGTATTTTCTTCATCTCTGTGACTTCGCTAAGCCCACTTTCCGGTCCAGATTCCAAAAACCCCTGCTCCCCACAATCTTGTCCCCCAACTTCCAACTCTAAGTCTCTTTCTGGACAATAACGGAGAAACTGAGGCTGGGGAGACAGATAATTAGTCTTAGGATCATAGGGTGGAAGGATTGTGGGCTCGTCGCCAGGGTCAGGAAACTGAGCCAGAAAGGCTAATGACTCACCTTCCTCGCTTAATTCAAGGTTAGGTTCCTTTCCCTCGTCGGGATTGGAAACAAACCTAGCTTCAAAAAGAACCTTGCAGGTCTTACTTTTAGTCTACGGCGTGGATTGGACTTCGTCCACCTCCATACAATCCACCGAAACTTCTTCATGCTCTTCTCTAGCAAGTGGGCTATCTTCCATCATAGGCTCATACAGGACCGAATTTTGAGGCTTCAGCACAGATGGTGATTTCACCAGGAGTTTGGCCGGTGATTGCATTGAAGAAGCAGGATGACCAACAGTCTCATTTTTCTCCATCAAAATCCTCTTTCTGGGTTCAGCAACCTTAGAAGCAGCTGAAAACATTGGGGCCATGAAACTTTTAATGCCTTTGGGTGTGGGCGACCTCATGCTTGCAGATTTATGAGGCCTGATGTTCTTAGGCCCATTGTTCTCTTTGATCTCCTCAGTTTTCCTGGAAAATGAATCCTTGAACGGAGACGGTGCTCTCTGAGGATACTCTGCAGGGCTATTGGCTAGGGTGGAGGCGCAGAGATTCTTGGCGGGAACCTTGGAATGCACATTGACATTGAAGCTCTTCCGAAGGCCATTCCTGTTTCCTGGGCTTGTGAAGGCATTCTTGGGCCGCTCCAGAGCAGGAGAAAGAAATCTGAATGGAGATGCCATAATTAGACTCTGAAATCGTTCTTTTCCTTCAACAGAAGCAACTTTCTCGCTGAAAAAAATGATAGTATTCTGCTCTAGCGCTCTGAGAATGAGATTTCTACGGCAAAACTAGACTCACCAGTGGATATCACCAGCAGCTACAGTAGAGACAAGATATTTTTCTTGCGAATCTCAAATTCATCCACCGCCTGTCTAAACCCTAGTCCGTCTTTCTCTGATGTTTGCAATGCCCGTCTGCCTCTGCTGAATCTAATGGCAATGGTCGGCCTCTACTGAATCGAATGGAAATGAACCTCCGCTGAATCGAACGTGCTCCAATGGAAAAAATTTTGGTCGGCCTCTGGTGAATTTCTGATCTGCTGAATCTGAATCGAACGGCAATGGCAATGGTTCTCTGCAATGGAATGCGCTCCAATGACAAAATTGTCGGAGGCGCTTTTTTTATTTTTGACTTGCCCGCACAACAAGCCATTTGGCCAAATAAATCAATAATAAATACCCTAAAATATTTATATTTCCTATGTAATAAAAAAAAACCCTCTAACCCATGGTTAAATGTCCAATATAATGTTTTGGGTTTTACTAAAAAAATTTACCCCAATATGAACACACGTGATATAATATTGCTTTATCAGTGATGCCCCCATGGGGATAGGTAGCCATATAATTAACCTGCGACGGGGAAGATACCACCGGTGGATAAATACCCAAAAGAGACGATGGTGGACCAGATGTCACGTCAGGACCAAAGAATGAAAGTTGATCAATGGTCACGATCCGACCTTTGTGTGGAAATCAAATCACACAAAAGAGGGAAGAGACAAGTGCACCCATGACATAAGTATAGTCGTGCCCCAGAAGTAAATTAAATTCCAAAGGGCCTGGAACAACCATCACGTCTATATAGACGAGTTTCCCTCCCAAAGTAACAGGCAACTTTGGAAGCATCCCTAATGGTTGACTGGTTCTTCTGTTAAAAGCCAACAAATTCTGCGTAACAGGCACAAGTGGTGGAGACCCAAAAGCTTGCCAAGTAGTGGAAGACAAAACACTAATAGACGCACCTTCATCTATAATGGTGTTGGGTACGACCACATTAAAGTTCTATACCGTGATCTCAAAAGGCACATAAGAAGGAAGGCGGTATCCCACAAATTGACTCCAATTGAAGGAAGCAACCAAACTACTTGGAGGAGGTACCATCGACTGATATGGTCTTCCCCTGGTGTTACCGGAGCAAGAGGAGCATCCTCTTGGACCTCCATCATGAGAGAAAGAGGAGAAAATTCTTGAATCACAGGGACGGGATGATCTTTCTCCAAGTCTGAGGAATCTGAAGAAACAAGAGGAACGTGAGGAGGATGAGATCCACTCTCGACGGAAAAGACCTGATGAACCATAGGCAGGATCAAGTTGACTTATTCCATGTCCAATGGTTGGTCGGGAACAGATTACTGAATTTGAAATTCCGAGGGAGTGGGAGCGACCAGGGATGAGGCTTGACCGATCGTTGAATCAGCTAGAGGAGGTCTCGAAGAAAGCTTTTGGTAACCAACCGGAAGACAGGGTGCAGAAACAGTAGGGTTTTCTAACACTCTCTTAGCTTCATTCATGTACGGACAAAGGTGAATGGGATGATTCCCTTCACATAACTTACAGGGATTGGTAATATTTCCCTATTTCTTATGAGTTTTATCATGACTAGTCGAAGATGTTTCACCAATATGACTTCCAGAAGCCAAAGGCAATGACGGACGGCCATCGGATCATGCTTCAAATACCTTGGGAATTCCAGGGCAGTCTCGAAGAAGATGGTCACCTTTGTAGAAAATTCAAGGCAATTTGACTTTTCGTGGAAGCTTGGATGGTTTATCGATGGAAGGTGTCTTAGGCGCAATAACCGAAGAGCTAGCCTCTCCTTTATCTGACTTCTTCTTCTTTGTCTTCTTCTTCTTCTTCTTAGCCATTTGGTTACTGGAATCCAGACTTTCACCAGGTGAAGTAGAAGAGGAGGACGAAGAAATAGGCGAGCAAGGGGAGAGGTCCACCTTAGAATCAACATGATGTTGTTCAGGTGGAGGAGATGGTTGTACAAAGGGTGGAATACTTGAGACCATAGAGGTCGAGAAAAACCAGACAGGAAAACCAACAGTTAACCCAGGAAGGGATAATATTTCCATATAAGGAGCACCAACATTTCCAAAAGCAGGAAAAGGACCAGGATTCCCTTCGGAGGGGATTCCTTGGTTGGAAAACTCCGGAAAATTTGCCATTGGAAACAACTGTAAAACAAAATGCTAAGGAAGATAACTTTAACCAGGAATATTTCGTGGGCAGTTAATATTTTAAAACATTGAAACAAAACTCTATTGTTTCGTATTTTATGAGTCGAGAAACAGGCAAAAGGTGACTCTATCGTTTTCAGGTTGAACGAGCATGAAAGGACAAGCGCTTGATGATCTTTTCACTTTTAGAGAGTCACAAAAATACCAAAATTACTACTCGGGTAATCTAAGCAAGAGGGTGTACCAAGTTTCCGTGAACTGCCATATACACCTTGGTGATTAAATGAAAAAGAAATGACCAAGGACTTGACGTACGTGCAGGTAGTCTCCTTGAATGCTGTGTTCAGTGTATCACAGTCACAGGGCGGTAGAATTAGCTTCCTACAGATAAATATTTGCAACCTATGAGGGTCTCCCTTTATAAACTCGACGATACGGGGAGCACAAATCTGTAATAGTGCTGTCTGAAGCCAACAGGTGAGCGACAACTACTAGATTTTAAGATGTCGGAACACATCTCTAGCCTAGACCACTAAAAATGTTTCGTTAGGTTAAAATGCTTCCTTAGGTTAATTAAATAAATTTTAAAGTTTATCTTGAATTATGTCTCAGTTTCAAGGCCCTACCACATGTCATCTGACAATCTCCTATATGCAGCTATATGAGGAAATAAATCTTTCAATTCGGTGAATACTATCTATTTAAGGGAAGAGCTTCAAACAATGATGCAACAAACAAAACTACAAATGAAAAATCTCCAAACTAGATGACTTTCACTATCCAAAAGTAATCTAAAACACTCAATGATGCGAATTATGCAATGTAATCTATGCAAAATCCTCTTTTTTTAAAACTATGCAATTGTAATCTATGCACAATTTCCTTTTTCGTTTGAAAGAACGAGAATGCAATCAACTCATTTTTCGATGAAATGAAAATCTACTTAATGAATGCTTTTAATGAAATGGAATGAACTCAATGCAATTTTTAGTTTTCAATCATTAAACAATGTAATCTAAGTTCAATGATGGATCTCGAAAAAGACTTTTCAGTGCAATGTGATCTAATGCATTTTAATATGCAATCGTTGTTTTAAACACTTTGTAATGAAATTCCTCAAAAGGATACAAGACATATGAGGTCAAGCACAAAAATGACTTCCAAATCATGAGCTCAAAATAAGGCATTCATTCCCTTTTACGTCAAGAAATCATAGAAAGAAGACTTTTCAGTTGAACAATGAGAAATGTAATCTATGCTCACAAGTAAAAAAGTAAAGGAGAGAACGTGTAAATAATACAGAGAAAAATACCAGAAGGGAAAGACACACTGGTGGAGAAATTAGGGAAAAACCTCAATTTTTCACACACCCTGAAATCGGCACGAATTTTTTGGGTGAAACTAGCGCCAACTGGTGCGACTTGCTCACTGACAACTAGTGCCAATGGCCAATTAGCGCGGGTTGATAACTAACAACTAGCACCAATCAGTGCTACTGTTAGAAAAATAAAAGCGCCACTGCCTGAACAAGAAAAAATAAATAATTTCTCCCAACCAAGACCAGACTCACCACTTCAAGCAAAAACTAAAAGATCGTAATTGATGAAAAACATAGGAACAAACTGGGAAATGGTCATTTGACTAAATTTTTCGAATGACTAAGGCCTCAAAGAGTGACAAACTCAAAGGAAACTCCCCAGTTGAGTCGCCAATTTTTTGTCCAGGTAAATCCCCTCTGTGGACAGAGGTGATCCCTCTAACCCTAGTGTGGGTCTAGCAACTACGGGAACATACTAACATCTACCTTCCTAGATTGTAAATGAAATTCAGAGCAAGGAAGATGTCCTACCTCATTCTGATGCTATGTTGTCATCTTCCGTCGAAGCTTCTTGATGCGTTGCTCTTCTCCAGCTCGATACACGCTGCTACCAATGTTCGATTACCTGTACAGATAGTCAAGACACCACGACAAGCGTAAAACCACGACAAATATAAAAAAATTACAACCTATCTAACTGATCAAGGAATGCTAGAAATCTCATTATAAATGTAAACAATAGTGGAAGATAAACGTCAGATGCATTTTATTATGATAAAGACAAGGGGAGTTTACAACCAAGCCTTGATGTTGAGGCTCTCCTTCAGCAGGTCTGTATCCAAGCATGTTTGCAACACCCTCACACACAAAGGTCCAGGATCTCACTATTTTCCCAACAAACACATACAATCACACTCTGCACTATTTTCTCGAAGCTATGATTACTTCTTCTCTATGCTAACTTTTTCAGCTATCTGTTCAGCTATCTCATCAATGGAAGATGGCTATATTTATAGAGGAGAGGAGGAGGTTGGGATCCTTATAAAGGTGGGAGAGTGTCCTATCCCTTAGGAGAGTTCCAAGGGAGGTGGAAACTACTAACTAAAGGAGGGATTCCATGGTTTTTTCAGTTCAATCACTCCCAATGACTCATCCTCAAGGTGGTTTGAATGGAACCTCCGCCTCTATTTTTAAAAAACATTCCATAAATAGCTTGGTGTGGTTGCTTAACTAGGACAGAGCACCAACTAGCGTGGGCTTAGTGTTAATTTTCTAGCTCAGCACGGGAGCGTAACTGGATACTCGCGCTAAGGAAAAAACAGGTTTTTTTAGTGATCTTCTTAGGAAATGGTCAACAGAGGGAATGTTGTCCTTATGGCAAGGGATGAAATGATGGTATTTCCAAGGCATGACACTTCTAATTAGTCACAGAAATGACCCTCCAATGTGTGAGATGGGGATTTCAGGGAAAGTGACAAATTACTGTGTAACAGAGATCCATATGTATTATCTTGAATGAAAAGAGTGACTTTACAACCTGATGTCTTGATGTCGTACAAGTTTCTCCCAGGGTCCTAAACAATCATTCCTCCTTCAATTTGACAAGCCTTCCTCTCTTTGAACCAGAATGGAGTTATGGACATAGGGGTGTGATCATTCTCATGCCAACAACAACTAGTGTAGAGAGTATGCTCTTTTGGGAATTTCTTCAGAAATCACCTTATACAAGCTACCATCTACCCTTGAGACTGAAACATGATCTCAATTTATAGGAAAATGGAGGTATTTCCAGTTCCATGAAGAGGGGGATGGATTCCTCTCATGAAGGGATTTGAGTTCCATAGACCAAGGGATAAGCTTCATGAGTGGAGTGACTGAGCTCCATGACTAGAGGGATAAAGCTCGAACTGATCACGCCTCTAGAAGCTTCCAGTCATGGAAAATTTTACGGGCTAATATTCGCAGGTGGGGTAATTTTCCATGTTTTTTCCAAAAAAAAGATTCGCCAATTTCCATTTTTTTATAAAAATAATTCGCCCAAATTTTACAATATAAAATTATTTTACGTTAAAAATCACCAACATTATATAGGGAATATATATAATATCATTATAAATTTGAATAATTTTACAAATACATCAATAAAAATTTTATAGTTTGCATATTAGGGACTAGTGAGATTCGCCAATTTTTTAAACTTCAAGATAATTTTCCATCCTTAAAATTATCCCTACTTTCAGTTGGGAGAATATTTGACCAGCTGGGCTTATAGAGCTTATTTTTTCCTTTATTTGACTTTTTACGGGGGTCCGCAGGCTTTATTAGCAGAACGTGCAGGAGCTTCCGTAGGCTATATAACAAGTATCCTCAGATCCGCAGGAAAGGGCTAGGAAAAGTGAAGAGTTAGACTTTTAAAGGTTTTAATGAGCTTTTCTCCAATTCCAAGACTTGGTTTGGGAACATTAGGGATTTTTGACTTCTAAGGGAGCATAATATAGGTAGTGATGGACCTATATGAACAGTCAAATGTCATAGTGACAAAATAACGTGTAACAAAATTCCCCCTGAAGTGCGAAGTCTAAGGTTGTTTTGAAGAGTGAAGTGCTTTATCATTCTGAGGATTGGATTGTGGACACACCGGTCGAAAACCTGTAAAAATATTCAATGCAAGCATATATATATATATATATATATAGATATATATCATTGCTGAGGTAGGCATTCCCATACTTAGATCAAAACTAACTAAATGTTCTGGTACAAATATGATTTTAATATTACACCAATAGTAGACACATCATGGGCGCAACCATCTATCATAAGTAGTCTACTGTATCATGAATAATAAAACTCCTCGTAGCCTGGATGGTGGAAACTAGATCCAGGGTTTTGATTTTCGCTTCCCGAACTAGCACGATTCTATCCATGCGATTGATTGTTTCGAAGCGAAACATGTAGGAACCACTTGATTACTAGTCAATGATGTGAACTATTAACAAGTGTGAGAGAAATCGCCAATAATGACAATGGCTCTCAAAGTATTCGGTACAATCTATGAAGTGTGAATGAATGATTTGCAGTCAAACAATTCATAGAATCATTTGATCCTAGGTCAATGATGCAACCTATCTTTGAAGGCGAGAAACCTGCCATTAGGGCATGCAGAACCCAAGGTACTGATAGGATTCTAGATTATGAGTTGTCATGGATAGAAAGTGACTCGTCGCAGGAAATCCCACGACACGAAACCATTAGATCAAGTTTTGAAGAAATATTTTCAAGGACTGACTCAGGGATGGTCAATGCGAATGGAGACAAATGTTTGTAATGAATGGTTTATTTGAACCATATCTTGAACACATAACGACACTACAGATGGTTTGGTAACAATTAACCTAAAGCTAATACCCAGAAATCGGCTGAATACTTTCAATGTGGTTTGATTAACTGTTAGACAAAGGATTTCCCAACCCAGATACAAGTGTGACAAAGTGTCGTGTTCAAGAGTGGTATACTGTTTTTCAAACAAGGGTGACAATTGGATTCTTTTTCTCTCTTTTTCCCCCACCATTACTGGCAAGTACCTCTTTATTTTTGACAAGCTTGAGGAGGATAACATTTTCTTGTTTGTGTAAGCTCATCCTTTGGATGAGTCCATCTTAGTATTGAAATCGAACCCTAAGAAGGAGTGGTTCGGTCATGTTTGTAATTGACAAGTCCTTTACTGTTAAATTTTAACGAGTCTAGTATAGAAGAAACTCGGTGTTTTTTAGTTTTAGGGAGTCAAAAGAAAAACACAAGTAAACTCCGTGGTTGAAATTTTTCATAAATTTAGTCTCTCAAGCCCGGAAAAGGATAAAATAATATAGGAGAGAACTCTATTGACCATGATTAGTCAACGTATACCTTTTTTGTAAATAGTCCATTTCAATCCGGAAAAGGGGTAAACTTATACTGAAAGGATGACTTTTCATTTCCTTTAACGAGTTAGAATAGTCAAGTACTCGGTGATCTTTTCATATTTAGAGAGTCTGAAAAGGGCTTAAAAGAGAACTCCAAGTTTTGCTTTTTCGTAATTTTCAAGAGCCCAAAAAAGTGATAAAAGTATACTCAGCATCAAAATAATTCTTTTCACCGAAAAATCTTATATCCTGCACAGAAACTCAAAATATTACACATACCTGTTTCCAAGAAATAAAAATATCGAAAAATAGCCTTTTAAAGTGAAAATTAAATAAAATAAAATATTGTATTCATTCAAAAACTATAAAAAGGGGTTTAACAAAATCATTTTCACCTTTTGTCTTAAGAGCAGTGAATTGAGAGCTTTTGGAAAAAACGTTCCGGAGCTAATATCGGGAGAACCTACCATTCATTTCGTGATTTTTCAGAACCAGGTAATCCACATCATCTTACCCTTCATTTCTATCCATTTCAATTCTCCTTTTCAGCTTTAATTTCATTTTTTGGGAGGAATTTATGTTCAAAAATGCGCTCTCGGGGGTCCGCAGGTCATGCGCGTGCTACTTGCATACCTCGATAATTTTTCAAAAGGAAAATTATCGAGCTACCGTGGTTTTTGTTTGGAGCCCGTGCAGACGTCTGCACTGTCTTCGCACAAAAACTGCGGAGGCGCCATGACCGTTTTAAAATTTACAAATTCAATTAAAAATGATTAAATTTTTACACTCCAATGGTTTCTAACTTTCAAATGTGTTTATTTTTAGGCTATTCCACCATGCTAAAGTGGAGAGAACGTGAGCATGAGGCTATAGATAATGAAGCCATGAATGATGCTACCATAATACGTGCATTGCAAACTTGTGGGTTATATAAGTTTTGGGAAATCCAAGGTATGAAAGCACAAGTAGAGCTAATGACATGGTTAGTAAATGCATGGGAAGTTCAAGATCAATGCTTTATCATTGGTGACCATCGGCTCGAAATCAAGCTCGAGGATATCTATTTCCTCATTATATTGTCACGAAGAGGAGAAAACATATCCTTGTTTGGGGCTAGACAGGGTGGCCTACCTGTTGCTAGCTACAAACAACAATTTTGCAATGATGAGGCATATCCAAAGGATAATTGTATAGACATAAAAAATATCTTGCGATTAGATCTCAAAGTGATCACATTTATGGTATCCATGTTGTGGAAGTGCGGCTCCACATGTAGCCACTAAATCTCAAATGCAGACCGCGGTAGAGTGTTTCAGAGGCACCATATTCAACTGGTGCGAAGGGGTATTGGCTAACATGAAAGGCAAACTAACCAGAGCAAAGAATGCAAAGTTAAAAAAATTTGGTTATGGCACCATTTTGATTTCTTTTGCTTTGGAGAGAATCTCGCTTCTCGCCCCTCAGCTTATTCCAGTAGATCGTGGGGAACCTTGGGAACCTCGAATGGTACGTTGGGTTGCATTAATGGCCCACCATGGTGGCGATGGTAGTTTAGTGGTTTGGTTCACTGCGACGTACTTTATGTGGCTAAGGAACCAAGTCTTCACAATTGAAGACTTCCCTTATGTAGGTATAGATTTCAGAGGTGATCCTAAGATATATTTGCCTCTAGGGGTACATTTGGATGAATCAAGTAAGCGAACTATTTTGATGTTTTTAGTCTAATTTTTTTTTTTTAATCATCCAATATTGATAACAATATTTAAATGCAGATGTTGGTCCATAATGACTAGCAACACTCCGCCGCTTTGATAAGCGGTAAACAAAGCCTATAACACCACCACAATATCAGGCAACATAGATCCTAACTGATATGGAACACAACCTGGAGAGTTTAACCATAGATATTCTTGAGACAGGGACAGATGAAATTCCTCTCCGACTTCAGAGACATGTTACAGGTGTTCCAGGACAGTTTAGGAGATTCCTGCGCAAGGTGGCGCATGCCATAGTCTATTACCATGATCATCATCACGAATAGTGGATGATCATTGTGGATTAACATGTTTTGTTTTTTTTATCAGTATCTATTAGATCATAAGGTATTTGAACCTATGATCATAGACGATGTAATATTTTGAAAACAAACCTATCTATGATATTACTACATTCTCTGAGTATCTTGTTCAACATGTATCGAATGTTGTTTTGGTTTACTATTTTAATGTTTCAAATGTCTATTTAGAACACGATTAGCTAATGCATCGGCTAATGTGTTTAAATTTCTTGAAATATGTTGATATTTGATGTAATCAAACTGTCGTTCTAAGAGACGAACCTTAAAAAATAATCTCAGTAAGGCTGGATTTTTAATTGCGTATACCCTATTTAAATGTAATACAATGAGTTCTGAATCCAACCTAATGATCAAATTTCGAATACCAAATGAAGTGGCATCAGATAATAACTCAATGAATACGTTATATTATGCAATATTGTTCGTTGTTTGACCAAGGCCTACCCCATGCATAGAAACTAACTCATTGGCGGGTGAATATATAACCCAGGTCGCGGAATAAATATTTCGTGTACTACGACAGTCACCATCAGCAAAACCAATGTATGTTTGAAGGGATGTCGACATCTGCAATATCAAGAGTAATCAAGACAAGCAGTGACAGTAGTAACAACAAACTTAATCTAGGCACACTTATCTAATCTAAGGCACACTATCTAAAAAGTAGCTAATGTACAAGTGAGATTTTCACACAAAAGTCAAGTATAATATCTCTTAAGATAAAGACCATTTATGGGCTTATCTAAAGAGACCCCGTCATAATCAGTCAATTCATAGGCCCCTTTTGCAAGCACATGCTTGACAATGTAAGGACCATGCCACATTGGTTTGAATTTCCCAGCACCTATTTTATCGTTAGCTTAATCGTATACTAAGACTAGGTCACCTTCTGAAAAAACATGAGGGGTAACACTTCGATCATATTGAAATTTCACACGTTTCTTATGAGCTTCGGTAGCTAATGCAGCGGTGCGCCGAGTCTCATATAATTGTGCTAAGTACAAAAAGCTTTTTTCCTCTTCATAGGTAGCTGGTAGTATATCAATGGCTAATTTGAGTGACGGTATTTCGCATTCAATGGGTAACACGGCTTCTAAACCGTATACCAGTTGAAAATGAGTGAACCTTACAGCAGTTTTTGTTGAGGTTCAGTATGCCCAAAGTGCCGAAAAAATCATGATATGCCAATTTGATTTGTGAGTTTTTATAATATGTTTAATCATGGTGGTTAAAACTTTATTGACAGCTTCAACCTGACCATTAGCCTGTGGGTAATATGGAGCAGAGTTATCATGGCGCAAGCCAAGTTGATCAGAAAGTTCGGTCATCATTATATTTTGAAAATGACTCCCATGTTTTGTGATAATAGCTTGGGGTACAACGAAACGAGAAATAACATGATTGAATGCGAACATAGCTACAGTTTTTCCATCTTCCGCGAATGTAAGCATCACCTCGGCCCATTTGGTAAAGTACTCTACAGAGAGAATAATACACCCATGCCCCCTGGTTGAGTGAGGGTTACATGTAATGAAATCAATGCCCCATTTTGCAAAAGGACTGACAACAATGATTGGGTGAAGAGGATCTAAAGGCGCACGCATCTTTCGATCAAAAATTTGGTAGTTGTAGCATTTTCGGACCGCAATAATACAATCTTTGAACAATGACGGCCAAAAATAACCAGCGCAAAATATCTCTTGGGCTGTGGAAAACCTAGTCATATGACCACCACATGCTCCAGAGTGGCATTCATTCAAAGCCCTTTCAGCCTCTTCGTGAGTTATACAATGTCGAAAAAAAAAATCTGCACCACAAAGATAAAGTGTGTCCCCAAAAAAATTGTATTGCTAGGATTGATATCAGATTCTTCGTCGATTTGAACATGAAATCTCTGGGCGAAAGGTTTGGGTTTGAAGATATATGATGATATCTCCATACCATGGATCTAACATACTGATAAGAAATAGATATTCATCTGTGATGGGATTCTCTACCACGGTTTCTGTCTCAGTATTGGGAAAGTCACACATGAGTTTTGCAAACACCAGTGATTTATTTGATTTAGATTTCTCGAATTCTAATTCAAACTCTTGTAGGATGAAAATATATTTAGAGTATTTTCCCCCGAGTAATTGTTTTGTCAAAATATACATCATCGGGTTGCAATTAGATATCACAGTTGTCTTACGTAACAATATTTAGTGACGAAATCATTGGACATCTTGAACTACTGCCAAGGCCAATTTCTCCACATGCGAATATTTAATTTCCATCGGGTTCAGATTCCGACTTAGATAATAGATCACATGCTCATTGTGAGATTCATCCTCTTGAACTATAACCATTCCAATGGTGGAATCAAAGGCTGCTAAGTATAAAAAGTAGTCCTGGTGATAATTGGGTGGATGCAATAACGGTGCATGGGTTAACGTGTGTTTTAGAGCATCAAAAGATCAATCAGAAATCTCATCCCAATTAAAAGGAACATTCTATTTCAACAACTGGGTAAAAGCTTTTGTTAACTTCGCATAGTTCGGGATAAACCTAGGTAGAAAGTTTGCTTTCCCCTAAAAACTTTCGAGTTGGTGAAGTGTGGAAGGAAGAGGTAAATTGATGATGGCCTCAACCTTCAAGGGGTCAACACGAATGCCATATTTAGAAACGATGAATCCCAGTAATCGTCCTGATTGCACAAAAAAAACACATTTGTGCGGATTCAAACAAATATTTTAATGCCTACATCTCATGAAAATAGCTCGTAAGTGAGTAGGATGATCGTCCCTGTGTAATGAGTGAGCAGGTAAATCATCCAGATAAGGCTATACAATATGTTTGATATCATGAAAAGCGTAAGACATGGCCCTTTTAAAATTTGCACCAGCGTTCTTTAATCCGAACGGTAATTTGAAATAAGCAAATGTCCCCCAAGGACATATAAACGTTGTTTTTGGTTGATCAATAGGGAGTATGTTTATTTGATTATACCTGGAAAATCCATCCATAAATGAGAAAATTTCATTTCTAGCGCAATCATCGATAATTTGGTCGATATAAGGGGTAGGGTAACTGTATTTTGGACATGCTTTGTTAATATCCCTATAATCGACGCATACTCATATAGTACCTTCTTTTTTGGTAACGGGAACTATATTAGATACCCAATCTGTCAATGGAATTGGATAAATAAATTCTGCTCGCGGCAGCTTTTCAACTTCATCTTTAATAAAAACAAATTTTCGCAGATGTATTGGACGTAATCTTTGTCGAATAGGCTTGGCATCCAGGTATGTCTTTATTTCATGAATGACAATATTTGCATCGATTCCTGGCATCTCTTCATAAGACCAGACAAATATGTCTCGGAATTCTTGAAATAGGGCTTTATATGTATTAATCTCTTCAATTTTACAAGAAGCACCAATATGAATGTTTTCAACAATTCCAAGTTTAACTGATATGTCGATAGGAACAACTGTAGAAATGTTTCTGAAATTAATCCCAAAATACGAATTTGTAATTGATATGGGATTATGTGGTTCCTTGACATAATCAATTTTAAAAATAGAAGAAAAATCATTTTCAAACCTATCAAGTTCAGGTAAAAATGAAGATCTACGATGTAGATCATCCCAGGATAATTCATCCACACACAAAAATTCTCGAATACTTTCATCAGTGTGAAACACTTTTTGAAAAGGATCATAAAGTGATGTCAATGTCGAGCTTGATAGTGAAGAAGATTCTTCGGTGATCACATTAATTTGATCAGGAGTAGTTGAATTTGTATCAGAAAATGACTATATTGCCACATATGCCATTTCAAAAGGACTCAAAGGCATCTCGCCATCGAAAGAATCCAGTTCTGACTCTGAAGGCACTACCCAAGTGTCATCGAATGGTATAGTGCTTGATAAAATCATATTGATGTTGGCAATGGTACGTGGTAGGTTGGGTGGAGGAATAGAGAAATTTCCCATCAGAGCAGAGTCCTTTACTAAACCTACGCCAACATCTTCATATGGGATAGTCGATTTTCCAACATGTTGGATACTGTCTGTAGAAGCAAGGTTAGACGAATAATATGATAACTGATAGATTTTCACAATCTTCCCTTTATGAGGAAACATGATTAACCGAAAGATGGATGAAACGACAATAGTAATGGCATAAGACCAACTACGACCCAAAAGAAGGTTGTAATCCATAGGGCATCAACAACTTCCACATCTAGATTAACGGTTTTGCCTTCTACTTCTATAGGTAGATCCTCAAGTATTCTGTACGGATGAAATCCTCTTCCATCAAAGGCTTTAAGGATTTTCAGTGATTGGTTGAGTGTTGGAGAACCCAGAGTTTTCCAAAAATTTAATGACATTATTCACGTAGATTCCCCCTCATCAATTATAGTACGAAAAACACGTCTGTTTTTTACTAATGCTAGAATATGAAAAAACATCTCATGAGGGAGTCTCGGTGTAAATTTTTCTAGATCAAAGACCATGAGGTTATAATCCTAAGGATCTATAGCTCCAATAACTGATAACAGTAATTTGCTTTGTGATGGACATGATTGTAGCACTTCTAAGGCCGACATTGTTGAAGGGGATATCGCCAAGTATTCAACAATGTTGTAATTCTGAGCAGCTCTCGCATGTGGATTGAAAGTTGATTTTCGAAGTACATATTTAGTATATGGTTTAATCACTAGATCGGGATTAGGTTTCTTGATGTGAAGTGGATCAGAAACCGAAGGAGATATAGCTGGTGTTTGACTAGAATATTCTGTCTCTTTACCAGTTATAGGATTTTTACTTCCACAGTATTGCAATCGCGTCACAACCATAACCCCAGACATCATTAAAATATATGCCGATGAATTTGAAGAAGATACTATCATTTTTCTATCTTGAGTGGGAAAATTATCCTTAAAAATTGTGGGTGTGGGTGAACCTTTGAAGAATTTAGAGACCTCAGACTAATGTGGGCACTCTTTGGTAAAGTGATTCTCGTCAGAGATAAGACAAGGATAATGAGGTTTCTGCTTATCATTAGATGGTTCATTCTTTTTGGTTTTCTCTTTGGGGGGTGAAGTTTGTTTTCTTTTATTCTTTCCTTTCTTCTTATTACTAGTTTTAGATTTAGCTGTAGATGAGTCTGCAACATGAATTTTGGCATAAATTTCAAGGGAAGAATATCCTTTCGTTGAATTTGGTAAAGTTATGATAGGAGAAGTAGTTTTGGAGGACTTATTCTTACTCTTATTAGCACTAACTAAACCAATTACACCGTCTTCGACATGAGAACCTGAAGGAGTTGCAGTTATTTGACCAGGACGTGGTAAGTCGGGTTTTCATATAACGTACTAGACTGTGTATATACAAGGTCTAAGTACTGATCTTGAGCAATAACCTGTTCTTCCGTAACAACCCCTCCCTTATCCACATCTTCAGTGATCTTTGGAAGAAATTATTTGATAAACCATTATGCCAAGATCTGATCTGGAATAAAAACTTTCACTAAACATCTTCTACGTCTCTATTCATGTATGTGATCTAATATGTACGTAGATGTAGATTGTTTTAATGAAGTCAAAAGTTCTGTGCCATTGTCGTATTGGACTAGCAACTGAAAGTGTGTTAAGAAAGTTGTTGCTAACGTGTTGAAATTGTTGAATGAGCCACGTGGTAGTTCAATATACCATTTTGCAGCTAAGCATATCAGTGTTCTCTGAAACAGTCTTAATCGAATGGAATCATCAATTAAAGAGTTGGATGCGCACCAGAGGTGGTAATTCATAACATGGTTTGAGGGGTCTTCTCATGATTTACCTTCGAACTTAGGAATATCACTAGGCAACTTATTCGGCATTGGCGGCCAATACGAAAGATAATAAATCGGATCATTTGTTAGGCGCAAAAAATTGGGTAAATCCAAAGTTGCTATGAATGGTAACCAACGATTAGGGTCCTGCTGAGAAAATTGATAACCTTGTGGAACTATACCAGTACCAGGAGGAGGATATCCAGGATATCCTGGAATAGCCTATGCATTTGGGATTGGAATGCCTCCCAGATAACCAGGGTTGGCTGGACCATATTGAGGTTGAGTTGGTATTTGATACGTGTAACCAAGGTACAACTAATGTTGGTATACTGGATTCTGCGCTACAGGTCCATATTGACACTGCCCTTAATATGGTTGATAAAAAAACTGAGGTTGGCTTGTTACAATTGCACTTGTACCAGGTTGTCCCGCAAGCATCTAAACAGTAGTCTGGACTGTGGGTCCAGGTTGTTGTGCAGTGACTGGAGGGATTTGATGTTATACTTGAGGGGCTGTAGAAATAGGGGCCACAAAAATTCCAGGGATAGGTGTCGTAGGTTGAACAAAAGTTGGTGCATCAGTTTGAGGTGGAGTTCTAGGTGTACTCAGGCCAGGATGCTGAACATTACTAGGTGCAGATACCTGTGTTATAACTTGAAACATAGGTTGGACAGGTTTCTAGATTTGACTATAACCAATTGGCTAACCAGGTTGATTATAAGGTACTTGCACGTTAGGTTTCAAATTCTGTTGATTTGGTGTCGGATTCCACATCGTGTTTACTCCAGAATATGGAACTCCCATTGAAGGTTGTGCTGCATAAGATGGACCATAACCAGGTTGATAATTTGGAACATATGTTTGATAGTTGGCTGGATAATTCCCACTAAAATATTGACCTCCCTGAAACAATTGTTGTTCCTAATAAAACTATGGCCCTAAAGGAGGTTGTTGTCCTTGGAAAGACTATTACCCTAGCATAGGGCACTTTCCTTTAAGAGGTTGCGGACCCTAAATAGAGTACTTCCCTTGAGGTTGATATTGTCCTTGAGGTATGTGTTGGCCTTGAGGTATGTACTCTCCTTGAGGTGTGTATTTTCATTGCGATATGTACTGTCCTTGAGGTGTGTAATGTCCTTGAGGTTTCCCCCCAGGCGATAAATTACTACCTTGAGGATGCCCCCCAGGCGATAAGTTACTACTTTGAGGGTTAGGGTTAGGAATGTTTCCACACATCATGTCAACTTGTTCTGTGTTCCAATTTTTGGTACGTGATTCATTTGGACCAGGTGATTGTATAAGTTTTTCGGGAGAAGGAGCTACTCCTCAGAAAGTACCAGAAAGCGACTGGTACCTCGAAGGAACAGACGGACCACCATACAAATATAATTCTGGTGATGCAGAAAACATGGATGACTCACCAAACATGTTGAATGAAGTTCTACAATTACCTCTTGCTATAGGTGTAAAAAATAATTTAGGGCAGCGAATATTTTAGAGAAAAATTGTGTAGAAAGTCAGTTAACTGAGTATACCAATGATCTTGTTTGAAAGGGCTATAATAGTAAATTGATTCACTTGGCCTAAGATCTAAATATTCCTGTTGTGAAGGAAGAATAACTTCTTCTTCTGTGTCAGTAATTTCTTCAATGCTAATAAGGCCAAGAGGAAGGTTCTCAATGATGCGAAAATTCACTCTTGGTAAATGAGGACGACCAGGGGTTAGAGTGATCAAATCTAAATCAGGCTCAGATGTAGCAGGTTTAGTTTCTCATTCAGAAATTTCAGGCTCAGTAGCAGATAATTCACTAGCTGTGGAAGCAAGTTCAACTAGTTCAGAAATTGATATTTTCCTTTGAGAACTTTCTGCTGTTTGAGGTTGATCTACTTCATAATTAGGATGTATAGTTACTGATTTTTCCTCATGTTCAGTTGATCCAGTCCCTAATGGTTGTCCTTTCTCAGATTTAAGCTTTTCTAACTGGCTTGGTGTGTACTCAAGGGGTTTCGCCTACATTATATGTGATTGTCTAGGTAATTCAACCACAATTAAAAATTTAACACACGAAATCAAAGAAAATTTCAACAAAATATCCTAAAGTCTATAAGGAAACAATAAAATTGATCACATGCCTACAAAATCTAACAGAGAAATCCACACACGAACAATAGATTTCCACACTAAAAACACTAGTTGGTGATGAAATCTAATGTCGTAAAATTCTAATGTGGAAATGGAAGTTGGAAAAATTACCCCGACAACCTGCTTAATGAAAAAATCCAGTGCAAGTCTCTCCACTTATTCCATCTCGAAGTGAAGAGTACCCTTCAGAAATTCCAAGTGAGTCTAGTCGACGTCTGCTCCAGGTATAGTGGGACCTTCCCTCCACCATCACCTTGGGAAAAAATCCTAAATTTTATAGTCACTAAGGTCACCAACGGGAATGAATGTACTTGGGGGAACAGTCTATGATCCGATATACATGCAAGGGAAGAGTAAATAGCTCAATCCCCTTGAAGGCTCCTTGATATAATCCAAGGTTTACCAATAATTGACCCCAGGCTCCTCGACAATGGTCTATCTAAGGTTTACCATTTTTAATACGTGCACATCTGCTATCTTTCCCAATGAGATAGGTACGATTACCTCACTGGTTCCGACATGATCTCGTGCTTGACTATTTTAAGAAGAGCTTCCCAGAGCACAAATGCTACAATTGGATTTTCCTACCACGAGATTGCTACTTGTTTGTTTGAACTGTCTTGGAATGTTAATTAAAACCTATTCCAAGACACTAGCCTAAGCTATGTTGGTGGAAAAGAGCCCTAGAAAATGTAAAATACCTAGATTAATTTTATTAAATTATTGTTTTTAATTTGGCTATTTCTTAAGACAGAAGGAATAGAAGTGAAACTTCAATGATGTTTATGACCTGACTCAAAAATACGCTAAATGCATCTAAATGAGGAGTGAAACTCTTTTCTTTTCAATGAATCTTATTTAAGGGAAATATTGAGAGTTTTAACAATTTTCAAAGCACCAATTCTTTCATTCATAAACAAAATCTTTGAAAAGAAGACGATTTATTTAAGAACTCAATTTCGCAAAAATGATCTATTACTCGTTCAAAATGAAATTTCTTTATCAATTAGATCGGAAAATACAAATGAATAACAAACTTTTTCCAAAAATAAAACAATATCTAAAACTCCTAAAAACATAAAATTCAAAATCAAAGAAAATTTCTAATTTTGAAGTCTATCTAGAAAGTTTGAGGACGTTTTCTCCTACTTTGTGATCGAACCAAGAAGAATTTCTACTTATCTTAGCAGAAATGAAAAACATCCAAAGATGGTTTGGTGTGAAAATCAGGCTTTAGTAAGCTAAAAAGCTCTTCCAATTTTGCAAATGAAAATGGAATCAATTTTCATAAAAGTAAGGTTTGCAATGATTTTAATGACTCAAAAACAGAACAACATCATACCAGTAAGCTAAGATATATGAAGGTATCTTGTATGGAGTAGCAAAAAGGTAGGGCAAATACTCACTCATAAAATGCAAATTGGATGAAAAATCACACAAACACAAAAGTTGTTGAAAAGAAATTCACACATAAGATTTGAAAGCTAAGATAGACTGGGGAAAACACAAAGAATCAGGTAATCTGGCTCCTAAAAAGAGAATTTTAACTTTTTCAAAAATTTTCCACAGGTCCACAGGTTCTAATGGAGAACAGAGCGGTACCACATTGTTCTAAATTAAAAATTGTGGAGGCTACTGCACTGTTTTCAAATAAAGACCACGGAGGCAAGGAAAAATACAGAAAAAATAAATATTCACCTTTTCTTTTAAGGGATTCTTAAAATTTATCTTCCCAACCCAATCGCAGACAAATCAAGATCAGAAAACTCTTAAAATTCAAACTAAAAAAATAAAAAAGGAAAACTAAGTTCTATTCCCCAGTGGAGTCGCCATTTTGTTATGCGGATTAATCCCTCTTGCGGACAAGAGCGATCTCCCTAGTATTCTATGAATAGCTAGAACCAAACATCCATTTGTAAATCATTTTCTCTAGATTATTTGCAATTCAGAATCATTATAAACAAAGAAAGAGGACATGCCCCTATCTTGAAATCCAACGTTCGGTGCAGTCTTTTATCCAGTCACTCCAAATAGGCTTCTAAGTAAGTAGAACCTGCAATCAAAGATAGACAAAAGAATTAAAAGCACCTGCAACATATAATAATTAAGAACAACTAATCTAACTTAGTGTTCAAGGACTCTAAGTATTGAATTATTCAAATAAGCACAAGAAAAAATCAACGAGAAAAGGAGATCCATATTTATTATCTTGAATGAAAAAAGTAACTTTACAACCTGATGCCTTGATTTCGTACAAGTTTCTCCCGGGGTTCTGAGCAATCGTTCCTCCTTCAGTTTAACAAGCCTTCCTCTCTTTGAACCAGCATGGAGTTATGGACATAAGGGTGTGATCATTCTCATGCCAACAACAACTAGTGTAGAGAGTATGCTCTCTTGGGAATTTCTTCAACAATTACCTTATACAAGCTACCATCTACCCTTGAGACTGAAACATGAGCTCAATTTATAGGGAAATGGAGCTAGTTTCAGTTCCATGAAGAGGGGGATGGATTCCTCTCATGAAGGGATTTGAACTCCATAGACCAAGGGATAAACTCCATGAGTGGAGGGATAGAGCTCCATGAGTGGAGGGATAAAGTTCGAAATGATCGTGCCTCTAGAAGCTTTTAGTTGGGAGAATATTCGACCAAATGGGCTTCTAGAACTTACTTTTTCCTTTATTTGAATTTTTATAGGGGTCCACAGGTTTTATTAGCAGAACATGCGGGAGCTACCACAGGCTATAGAACAAGTATCCGCAGATTCGCAGGAAAGCGCTAGGAAAAGTACCGAGTTAGAATTTTAAGGGTTTTAATGAGCTTTTCTCCAATTCCAAGACTTGGTTTGGGAACATTAGGGTTTTTTTACTTCTAAGAGAGCATAATATAGGTAGTGATGGACCTATATGAACAGTCAAATGTCATGGTGACAAAATAATGTGTAACAAATGGATTTAATTTTGTTAGTGTCTACCTTAACACCCCCATGAGATAAAATATGACCTAAATATTCCACCTCTTCTATTCCAAAGAAACATTTGGAGGATTTTTCATATAATTGTTTCTCCTCCAATATTTTGAGCACCTTGTCAACATGTTGAACATGATCCTTTCAAGACTTGTTATATATTAGTATATCTTCAAAAAATACTAATAGAAGGGTTTGAAAATGGAATTTATCAAACATTGAAATGTGGAAGGCTCACTAGTAAGGCCAAAACGCATGAAAAAAAAAATCATAATGACCTTCATGAGTTCTGAATGTTGTTTTTGGAATGTCTTTAGTCTTCATTCTAATTTGATGATATCCTAAATGAAGATCCATCTTGGTGAAGTAAATTGTTCCATCTAATTCATCCAACAATTCATCAATGCCATGAATGGTAAATTTATCTTTAATAGTGAGCTTATTAATCCCCTATAATCCAGACACATACGTCATGATCCATCCTTATTGTGCAGCAATACTATTTGAGTAAATAAATAACTTTGACTAGGTTGAATTATACCGTCCTGTAGCATTTCGGCAACCATATGTTCAAGTTCACTCATTTGGGCATAGGGATATCTGTAAGGCCCGATGTTTGGAGGAAAATTTCCTGGAATCAAGTGAATAGCATGATCATAATCACAAATTGGTGGGTGGCCTTTGGGAGTCTCAAATACATTGGAATGATTATCCAAGACTTTTTCGAGATCTAGAGAAATTGATGACTTAGATATTTAAACATCTAGTGAACATAATTGTGCAATTATCCCTCGTTTTTTCTTCTTCAAAATATTTGTCATGCCATTAGAGATCATTATCTTCCCAGGTTTCCTTGTGATACCCCTTAATTCAATTTCCTTTCCTTCCCAAAAAAATTTCAGTAAAAGTTCTTGAAAATTAAAATCTCCTGTCCCCAAATATTGTAACCATTGGACTCCTAATACAATATCAACACCACCCATTTGAATCGAAATCATTGGACTATTTAATACATATTCTCCCATGGTTAGCTTGATATTATGACACTATCCAGAGAAATTTATAGTTCTCCATTTGCAACCATCACTTGACACTCTGGTATTGGATATAGAAAGAAATTCAATTCCTTGGCTACCTTACAATGAATAAAATTATGGGTACTACCTTAATCAATCAACACTATTAACTTTTTATTCTTGATATATACTTCTATATTTATAGTTTGAGGAGTGGAAATTTCTGCCAATGCATTACAAGATGTCGTAGGATTTATTTCCTCTTTTTCTAGGGTTGGTTCTTGGTGTATATCCTTTTCTATTGATGCTTCTTGTTCCTTTTCTTCCTACTCTTCATAAAATATGTAAAATAGTTTCTTCTCAACACACTTATGACCTCTAGTGTATTTTCTATAACAACTGTAACCAAAAAAAAAAAATCTTTTTTCCTCCAATTGTTGTGGTGTCAACTTTGTAGGTTGTGGAAGGCTAGAAGCAACACTACTTCCATATTTATAGTTGTGATTGGCATACTTCCTTGCTGCCATAACTTTTCTTTCAACTTTTCTTGCCACCTTGAATGCCTTCTCTAATTAATTAAGTTCCCAAAGGAAAACCTCATGTTGGATGTTATCCTTTAAAGTCCCTATGAAAACATCAATCCTATTCTCCTCTGGAATATAATTTACCTTGATATTCAATATTTGTAAGTCCTCAATGTGCTTCACCATTTAACCCTTTTGTTTGAGATTTATCAATTAGATAAAGAAGGTATTTCTCTTTGTATCCTCATAATGTGCCACCAATTTTTCTGCAAAAAATGTCCAAGTGAAAATTTATTTATGAAAAAAAATCCATCAATACCACACAAACTAATTTTTTTCTAAATAAAAAGATGTAATGCGTACCTTTTGTGTGTTTGACACATCATGAGGATCAAAGAATATCTCCATATGTAGTATCTATCTTACCAGATCCTTGCCATAAAAATTTCTTATATCAATCTTTGGAATGTGGTTAGTCTTCAATCTAAAGTTAGAGTCTCTAAAATCATGATTAACATTCCTTTTGTTTTCATCATGAGTTTCATGGAGTACCTTGTCACCACAAGGAAGCATTTCTAGTAGCAACTTTGTCAAACCTTCCTTCAAACCTTCTATTTCTCTTTTTATTTTTATTTCTAAACCATCCATTTCCAATTTTAAACCATCGATCTTAGCATTCATCATTGCTTCCAAATCATTTTTGGTTACTTTTTTAGAGCGAAATTTGTTGCACTTGGTCTCGTAATTTTGATATATCATGTTGCGTTTCTTCCTCTTCTTCATGCGTCATATTAGATAGTTTTGGTTGCTTACTAGGTGTGTCCATTTTTTTTTTTGTTTCGAGGCATATTGGAATGAAATAATGATATCTATTCTTCTCTATTCTCTTTGAATCACTTCAAACTAATTTTTAAACAAAAGAGTCGCAAATTAAAAAAAATATACACAACTTTTTGCTTGTTTTTTGGAGCTATATATTGAAATTGTTATATCTCGATAATTTCAGATCTTAAAGGTTTGGAATTTTGTCCTATGGTAACCCTCTGAGTCTTCTTTCCAAAACCACAATTCTGACCAAGATGGGATACTTCAAGAAACCTTTATGTCCAATATTCCACGATGACCTGATTATAGATTGGTTTAGTAGAGAGAACTTGTACGGAATTCCACGTGTCATTGTTTCAACCTTCAGCCCTGAAAATGATACAAACAAAGATACAATATGTGAAATTTTAGTCACTTTTTATGAAATTCAAATATGATGCTCAGATTGAAAGTTATGATGATTTTACCTAGGTAACATGTATTAGATTGAATTCTGGAGCCTGCAAAAACTCTAGCTTCTTCAAACCATATCTCTGAAAATATAGCGAACCAAGATATGAAATTTTTACATGAATTTCACCAATATTTTGGATCCACATGGTCAAAATTTTAGCTTTTGAATCCTCGTAAAAAAAATAATTTATAGATAAAATACCAAGATGACCTGTTTGAAGCAATGAAACCCTAGAATCCAAAGCTCCGATACCAAAAGTTATGTAACTAACTCACAAAATAGAAGAAAAGGTAGATCAACAAATTAAGAAATAGCCTCTAAGGAGGAAACCTCCTTTATGTCACATAAATGAAAAATTCTTGGATGATACAAATGACAAGGCCTCCTTGGTATATATAGGAGTCTAAGGGGTCACAATATAATCAAAGTCTACATAACAATAATAATGTAAGAGCACAACAACAACGATAGTGGGCTTCTATGGGGAACAACAATAAAAAGGTGGGGACTACATGGTCACAACAATAACAATAGTTTGAAAATTCCTGAAACTACTTAACATAAATTTCTACTGCAGAAATCCGGTTTACTTCTACTACTTGTGTTTTTACATTTACAAGTTATTTTCAGAAATATTCAGAAACAACGAAGTAAAAAAACTGTAGATCTACACATACATACAGATCAGGTACTGAAGAAATAAAGACACATGACAAAGGACACACAATATTTTTCAAACAGATGTCCCTGGAAAAATCCAATGCGATAAAACCGATGCAACAACTCTTAGAGGGTTTTAATGTTACTATGTATAATTTTGAATATAATCAAGGTCACCATACATGGTTTTCCAAAATAGAGAACATCTCGTCAGATGTACCTATATCTCTCAGAGATAGAAAATATGGTTGATTGGGCTGAGGATGAAGAACACCACAGGTGCCTACGCAGTCATTGCATGACCCTTTAGTGTGGCTGCTTCACACCTTCTGGATCTGCTGAAAATGAGCCCTTTCTGGCCCACTATAAGTGTTAGAGTCAGAATATGAATTCTGCCATCAATGATCGATTTCATTGCTTCATTTCTCATTTTAGGTGTCTCATTCTAAAAATTTTATATCATTCCATTAGGTCATGCTAAAATTTCTTTCAATGATGGTAGCTTTCCTCAATAAAAATTCAATCTCCTTCAGAGAAACATATTTGCTAACTCATTCCCATGTCTCCTTGAGCATATTAACACCTACGAAAATGCTCATTTCACCATGCGTTGTCTCAGTCAAAGTCAGTCATGGAGATCAGGTCTTAAAAGTCTCATTTGGCCATTAGGGTTTTGTTTTTCAAGGTCCAAAATGCATTACTCCATCCAAATAAAGTCAAAAAGCATATGAGAGTGACTCAAAGAAATTTTAACTTCCTCTACAGAAAATCATCACTTTGTAATTATTTTATTTTTCAAGTTGTAATTATTTCAATGATTTTCATATCAAAATGTTATTTTGATATAAAATCAAATACGTAATTTATTTTTCATTTTTTCAAATGTAATTTTATGTTTTTATATGTAATAAATTATTCCCTAGCTTCCAATTCAATCATTCTTGCCAAACTGAAGCAAATAAAGTCAAGCTCCATTAGCTGATCAACCTGCAAAGAAAAAAAGTCAAAAAGGTCAAAGAGTATCAGTGTCAAAGTTTGAGAAGAAAAGTGAACATAAGGAAAGTGGGTAATTAAAACTAAAAATCCAATCCACTAGATTATAAAGCCATGCAAAACCTCTAAGCAAAGCCTACTTATTTCATTCATCCTTCAACAATCCTCAACAAAGGAAAAATTTCACATTTTTAGAGAGCAATCAAGCAAATTTCCAGGGTCGCCACACGTTTGAGGGAGACATTGCGCGTTTGAGAAGGGTCACTATGCATTTGCCCGAAAATCTTAGGCCATTTTTCCTAGACGCTACGCGTTTGAGATGGATTGTTGCGCATTTGTAGTGGTTGATGCACGTTTACTTAGAAAGACAGAAAATCATCTCACAGCCTCCCACTTCATCAGCCAATGCCAGAATTTTGCATAGTTTTTCTTCAAGGCACCATTGATCAATGAGTAAGCCCTAAAAATTATCTCAGTCATACATTTTGTGTTTTATAATCATTTGAATATTTTTCTAAGGAAGAAACCCTAGTTCTCATTTCAAACCTACTCCCTAAACTGTTATATATTTCCCTATATATTTTCCATATCCCTATTCCTTAAAGAAATACCATTCCTAATACCTCTAAATCCTAGGATTTTCACTAACCTAGGTTCCCATTCCCTCCATTTCCCAAATCACTTCCTTTCACTTCACATTTCCTCCATTTCATTCCATCGCCCTAGGGTTTCTACTTCAATTATGGTTGAAAACGAGGAAAAAATTACTAATGAGGAATAAAGACCAAAGAAAAAGCCATATAAAAAGGGAGGGAAAGTCATTAGACTTAAACCAGTAACCACTAGAGAGCTTATGGCATCTCCCCTCACTATGTCATGTTTCAAACATGTGGGTTGTCTTGAATTTTGTGAGAAAGTGCAAAAGATCCAGTATCATCCTATGTTGACAAGATTGTTCATTTCCAATCTTCATGATAGACAGGTCACTCTTTCCAGGGTTAATTTCACTATGTCCACTAATATCATTGCAGCTGCTACAGGGATCCCAAATGTAGGAGAAAAATGTTTTAAACAAGGAAACCTCGATCATTGTTACTATGAGCCATATCTTAAACCAAGATACAAGGATGATAAAAAGACAAATTTTCCTTTCTCTCATCTCCTTGACAGATATGTCCCCATGATGAAAGTCATCATGAAATACTTCACCTCTGAGGGAAGGTTTTCTAGACTATATTCTTATCATATTCGGCTCCTCGTGCACTTTACTAGAGTTAGAATGCTTCACATACCCTATTATCTCTCCCATATCATTGAAAAAATGGCATATATTGCCCAAAAGATAGATTATGGTCATCAAATGCAGAGTATTTTCCACCACTCCCTCATCAAAATGATAGTCATGTATCAGGTTGATCAATTGAACATTCCATTGGAGACCTTCATATCAAATGATATTTTTACCACCCCACCTAGTCAGCATGACTAGAACGCCCCTTCATCATCTCCTCCTCCTGCATCTATCCCTCCATCTCAGCCTATCGTTCATACATCATTACCAATTCAGCTTCATTCACCTCATTCACCTCATATTGATCCTTCTTCTTCACATTTCTATAGCCCTACATCATCATCACATCATGATTCAAAGTCATCAAGCAGTGAGGAAGATATTGAGGCAAATTGGCTAGTTTGGCCGAGGTTGAGCCATTTCCCAAAATTTACCAGAGAGGCTATAGGCTTGTGTTTTCTTCACTTAGAATGAAAGGGACCATGCATTCTTCATCAACACAATAGGTAAATAAAGGTAAGGAACAGGTGATAGAGCCAGTCATTGATGATAAGGAGGGCAATCATGAAACAAAGCAAGAATTTTAGTTGATTGACCTAGGTGAGGAAGATGAACATAAAATCACCAATTCAGTAGTTAAAGACAAAGAGGAAAATATTAGTGAACTTGAGACTAATCTTGAGAGGGCCAAGTATGTTATTGACTTCCTTGAGCAAGAAAATCAGCAGCTGAAGACCAAGTAGGCCATCAATGTGGTGAAGTGTATCAAAGCACAAAGAGAGGTAGAAAAGGCTAAAGCCTTACTTGAAAAAACATTGGAAATATTTGGCGAACCTGATGATGAGGAGGATTAGCCTCCAAGACAGAGACCAATGACTAGAGGGTTGAAAAGAGCTCTAGCCCTAGATAAACAAAAGGAAGTTGACCTAGCAACCCAGATCACACCAAATGAACAACTTGCCCTAGATATCAGCAAGGACCGGGAACCATGGCTTGATAGAGCCAATATACATTTGGAAAAGTTTCTAGAGAAGGCCAACAAGTACAATGCCTTGTTGAGGACAAGGGTCAAATTTCATGCACATAAAGAGAGAATTGCATTGGCCAAGCTCAAAAGAGCCAATGCTAAAATTGAAAATTTGACCAAGAAAGGAGACAAAGAGAAGTTAGACATACTTGCTGAGGTGTCACTCCATGCCTCAAGCACTTGATGAGAAAGTACCCTCACCATTTTGACAAAATTTTGGCACACGTTTCACTTTTGTTCATTTCTGTGTTTTTGAGTATTTTTGCACACATAAAATTTTCCAAAGGCGCAGCGACCTGGATGCTACGCTATTTTTTGGGGCCTCCAAATGACAAATGGCCACCACCAAAAGGTTCATATTGATGAGTACATCAACCCTACAAAGTTTCAAATTTTTTGGAGGAGAATTGGTCCATAAAAAGTGCCAGAAACCATCAAAATTTTGTGTTTCTGCCTCCAAATCTGCCTGGTCAGTGTGAGTTTACCAGTCTTGGGATAACAGGTTTTTGACAGGGAAAATGAACATAATTTTGAACAATGGAGGTAGTTTTGGAAAACAGACTCAAAGGGCTTTCCAATGAGCTATCATGGAGCTAATTTGGACACCGGGAAGGCACTCAAAACTAACCTTGAAGTGAGGTTATTTTTTTTGCTTGGACGCTGCATGTTTGACAAGAAAATTGTGTTTTTTACGGTTTTTAGCAATTTTTTGAGTTTCACTCCAGTTTGAATTTTACCTTGGAAAATGAGGAATTTACTATGTAAATGGTCAAGGTGAATGTAAATATCATGTTTTTACTTTTATATAGGGTAGATACATTAGGTAATTCAATCAATTGAAGTGTAATGAATCAGTTCATTAGAGATAGGAATGAGTCACTTTTCTCATCCTATACTCTAGCTATCAGTTAAGATTTTTGTGTAATATCTCCCTCACCTCATGGATTCTACCCCTATGGATGATTGGAGGTGGTTTTGAGGTCTATTTAGCTCAGATATTCATAGGAGTCAAAGGTTAGAATTAATTTCATTTTGCTTTGTGGATCAAGAATAATTTGTATTCAGTTTTGGCCATTAATACAAGAGGAGTTGCAACTATATTTATGGGATACATGTGGTATTGAATGTCCTTCATTGTTTCCTCTTTAGTTACATATGTGTGAATGTAGTGCTCATTTCCTTTCCATTTCTATGATATGATATTTTATAAGTGTGAGATTCAGAATTCATGCTAGTCATGCTCCGTTTTGTATAACTGGTCATAGTTTGTTTCATGTCTTCTGTTTGAGAGAAATTCATCTTCTATGCTTCCCTCATCCTTATTAAATTTTCTGAACCATCCCATAACCATTTGCCTCAAGTGATTTACATTGTACCTACCTTGCCCCATTCATCCCTGCAACCCTTTTTGTTTCTTTCCCTGACCTAGGGTCTCCATTAAAATAATTAATTATTTGAATAACTTAGGCTCAGGGTGGAATTTCTCCAAATTATTTCTGGGTCTTGGAGATCTCATATGTTCTATCCCCTCCAAAAAATTTTGGAGCTAGATGAAATCTGATGCTACCTTAAAAATCAACACTCCCTCTTAGTGAGGAATCTACGCTAGCAACACTTCATCCTGAAGCATAACCCTGATCCATGGCGTCAGTCCCCTGCACTGCTGATGCTTGGCCTGCTGCCCTTCATCCATTGCGATGATTCCTTCTATATTGTTTCCCATGAATCTTCCACAATCACTGCCTCATTTGTACTGCAACTCTCACTCAAATGTTGCACCATGCTACCCATAACACTGCCACTACTAATTATGCATTGCAACTCAGTTGCTGAGAAGTAAGCAACTGAAGGACATCACCCAAAATACTGACAGACAATTCAATTTGGCTACATCTCAATACTGAAGCACCCTATGATGTTGGACTACACTGACCTTCTCAAGCTCTGCGCTGCTTTGTTTCTTTGCAATGCATAAGCATTTCCCCTCTACACTGTCGAAGTCCCATCAGCCTCTGTGTTGCTTCTTCCATATTGTTATTTCCTCTGCACTATGTTGCTACAGTATTCAGCGTCCTTACTACCACCATGCCTCCATTATCCTCTGCACCAACTGACTATAGTCATCTTGCTATTGTCATTAAGGGATCCTGTAGCTCATATGTGATCCAAGATTTTGGGCACCTTAAGGATACTACCCTTCATCTGCAGTTCAAGAGAACTATAGATCAATGTCGCCCCACCTCTTCTCTCAGGGCACACGAGCACTCATAGGCACATCATCATCACTGCCATCATACCCTTTAGTTGTCGCAACCTTGGAATCTGAATCTTCCTTTCCCTTCTTCTAAGGACAAGTATTGGCGAACTGTCCTAATTTGCCACATCTGAAGCATCAAACCTTTGAGAGGTCCTTCTTCTTCTTCCCTTGCTATTACTGATGTCCCTTAGATGCAAGAGCCACATCTTCCTCCTCCTCCTTCTTGATCTTGGCTCCTCCACTACTGTTGCCCATCTTGGACATTCTCCTGATCTCCTCTTGATGAATAGTTGCCCACGTTTCCTCCCAATTTGGAAGTTGAGCTCTGCCCAAAATACTCTGAACAAAGGTCTCCCAATCATCGGTGACTGCATTCAGGGCAGTCCTCACCATGAGATCATCATCAGGATTTGGCCCTATAGCAACAAGCTGATCTTGAATTGCCTTCAATCGAATGAGGAAGGGATCTATTTCCTCTCCCTTGTGCATCTGAAATAGTCGCAGTTGATTCTCTAGAAGAATCTTCCTATGGACAGAAGTACCTTGATACAATGTGTTCGAGGCCATCCACATCTCATTTGTTGTATTCTTCTCAGAAATGTGTGGGACCACATGATCCTTTACCGTTTCCATTATCAAGCGCTTGGCCCTTTCTTGCGCTTCCTCATACTTCTTCAACAGATCAATGTCAATAGGAACAACTAGAACTTTCTCGGCATAATATTTTATGCGATATTCATCAAGGACTGATAGGATTATTGCCTTCTAGATGACGAAGTTAGATGCTTCATCTAACCTGCCTTGATCCCTCAATCCATGAGAGGGCATCTCTTCTCAACAATGTTGAAATGGATGTTCTTTTTCCCTTCTTCTACTACAGCTCTCAACAAGAGATCGGATCTGGGCTTCTTGATGATAGAAACCCTCTAGAGAATACACTCCCTATGACTAGTGATTTCCTTCCCGAAAATCCTCCACCAATTCTATCAAATCAACCCTCTCCAGTCACTTTGCTAATTGGATCTCAGACTTATTAGCTAGAAAGTCTGTTGAGGAATTGTTTCCCATTAATTTGTCAACCCTACTAGACATTGTTCTGCATCGGTAGAAACAATGCTCATCCAACAACTTCGAAGATCAGAATTGCACCTCCAACCATGTAAATTGGCACAATGTCACCCCCTCTTTGACTATGCCATCCTCTTAGGCCTGTGTCATCTCTACGTGAGCTAGAAAGGCCCTGCGTCACCCCTCTTGGGTCTACGTTGTCCCTCAAGTGCTGCACTACCTATTTCTGGATTTGTGTTGTTTTTGCTTCCTTTCGGTAGCAACAAACTTCGTCCTTTGTTGATGGCTTCATATCCCCCTAATCTGTAATAGCTCTGATACCATGTGAAAATTCCCGAAACTACTTAACATAAATTTCTATTGCAGAAATCTGGTTTACTTCTCCTACTTGTGTTTTTACATTTACAAGTTATTTTCAAAAATATTCAAAAAGAAACGAAGTAAACACACTGCATATCTACACATACATATAGATCATGTACTAAAGAAATAAGCACACATGGAAAATGACACACAAGATTTTTCAGGCAAATGTCCCTGGAAAAACCGAATGCGGGAAAACCAGTGCACCAACTCTTAGAGGGTTTTATTATTATGTAGAATTCTGAATACAATCAAGGTAACCATACATGGCTTTCCCAAATAGAGAAAATATCAACATATGTAACTCTATCTCTCAGAGATAGAAAATATGGTTAATTCAGTTGAGGATGAAGAACCCCACAGGTGCCTACGTAGTCACTGTGTCACCCTTTAGTGTGGTTGCTTCACACCTTCTGTATCTGCTGAAAACAAGCACTTTCTGGCCCACTATAACCCCAGCGTTACCTTTCCCAACTCTGCATACTTCCTCTAGCCCTGCGTGAGCCTCTTCGCTGCCTCTATGCTACTCTGGTTGGGCCTGCATCACCCTTGCTAGACCTACGCAGCCTTTGTGTCACCCTCTATTAAATGTGTGAGGCTTTGCGCTACCTCTGAATGAGCCTAGCTAGATTGCATCACCCTTGCTGGGTATCTACACTACTCTGGTACGAATATGCCGCTTTGCCAATGTATTCTTGGCCTCAGATCTAAAATCTCACTGTCGATTTTCCCCTCACTGCACTACAAGCTCACTCGAAAATTCTTAGCAAACTGTGCCCCAGAATTTCAACTTAAATCAAATGCTGCCACTCTGTGTGTCTTTCTCCTTGAACAACCAATGGTCGTGATCTAATCTCTAATCAACGGCTAAGATTAGAAAATACTTGATCCTCATCACTTAGAACATTCTCGCCCACATGTTTAAATTAATTCCCTTTAATTATTCAATTTCCCTAAGTTAGACTTAGGGTCTCCATTAAAGTAATTAATTATTGGAATAACTTAGGCTCGAGGTGGAATTTCGCCAAACAATTTATGAGTCTTGGAGATCTCATGTGTTCTAGCCCCTTCACAAATTTTTGGAGCTAGATCACATCCAATGGTACCCAAAAAATCAAAAAATAGGAGGCTACACTAAAAATACAATAAGGGGGATACACTAGTATTATAGGGACTTAACAAGAAGTGATGGAACAAAGGATCATTGTTGAATCCATTATGGAACATCTTGTTACCTTTGTTGTTGATTTGAAGACATCCAAGGCTATGTATGTTAAGTTGGTAAAATTGTACTCTATAAGTACATCAGGTAAAAATATTTCCTTGAAGAATCAATTATATAGAATAAGGATTTCAAAGGATGAAGACATGGTCACTTATCTTATGAATATCTCACAAATAGGAGACTAGTTGCAAGGGCTTGGGGAAGTTGTTTCCGATTCTCAAATGACTATTTTTGTATTAAATCTCCACCATATTATTGGAGCAAGTTTGCAACTAGTATCTACTCAAAGAAGGATACTACTCCTTTTGATGATTTATGGGCTCAATGTATCTTGGATGAATCTAGGATAAAGGTAAAGGATGATACAAAATAAAATGAAAATTCTCAAGCCTTTATTGCAAGGTCCAAGAAGAAAAATAAATGGAAGTTTCGAAAGTCCAAAGAAAATCCTAATATGTCCAATATTCAATGATTTTGATGCAATGAATATGGACACTTTAAGAGGGATTGTATAAACAATAAGAACACCAAAATAAAGGAAATAAGTGAGTTTCACATAGCTGAAGAAATGGAAGAACCTGATAAGAAGTCGAAAGGAGAAGATCCCAAGGATATTTACTATTTAAGAAAGATCCATCTATATCGGGTTCTTTATTAAGTATAAAGTAGAGTAGCATACATTGTTGTATTCTCTACAAGAGTATTGATTTTTGAAAAAGGATGGCATCATAAAAAGAAGCATATGTTAGTAGAGAAATTAGAGTCTACTTGATAACTTTCATATTATAGTTCATCCAAGTATTTTCTAACATATTGTTAGAGGTAGTCATTTTGCAAGAAGGATCATTAAATATCCCTATAAGAAACATCATTTAGGAAGGTTCTTGGAAGAAACATTATTACCAATATATATTCCATCTAGTATGGAAAAAATACTCTTGAAATATGATGGAATGCACATGGTCAAGTTGCAGTATTAAAGGCATAATGAAAGTATTTCTTGGAAAAATAAACCTATATTCAACAGGTATAAGAAGCAGGATCATTCAAAAAAGGATGGCTAGATGGTTGTATGGAAACAAAGTTATGCATATTTTAAGTAACTCTTCTCTACGATAGTATTCATATTTACAAGAATCTTGTGGAAATATTTGGTTATAAAAGTGTGTTTGGTAATCCTTCCATATGGTTACATGATGCTTGAAAGAATAAATTTGACATGGCTAGAGATCAAGACTCTCTCACAAGGTAGTATGGCATAAACATAATGATATTAATCAAAATTTTGTATGATCTCCAAAAATAAAGTAAAAGAGTTGAAAATGAAAAATCCAAGGAAGATGAAATTGCATCTTATTGGTTAGTTTGTTCCATGGTCACTTTGATTACAAAGCATGGAGAAGAATTCTTGGTAAAATATGAAGATAGACTATAAAAAAGGATGTTGTGATCTCAGAAGTAAGCATAAATATCCAAAGAGGCCATCATAATGAGGTAATTATGATATTGATGTTTTGGTATTGGTTATCTTGTTAACATGCAGAGGATCTAACGGTAGAAGTTATGTTTAGTTTAGGGATTTTTTCCCTAGAATGCAACCCCTCTCTTGTATGAGGGAATTGTATTGTGGTTGTGTATTGTATGTGTATTCTTAGATTGAGAAACAGATAGGGAAACTATGAGAGAGAACAGATGATATTACAACAGATCTGTTGTAGGTTGTGTCTCTTCATTTTGCTGGATAATAGAAAGGGAGGACTGGCTGTTTGGGGTGGACGTAGTCCAAACTGGGTGAACCACGTATATCTGTGTCTCTCTGGTTTTATGTGTTTGTGTGCTTGTGTTTTCCGCATATTTAATCTGTTGCATTGCTCTGTAATATATAATTTTCTAACAGCTTTCTGGTAAGCATCCTTTAACCTCGTTAAGTATCAATGATTAGGGGAGACTACAATTAACACTACCATGTTGTCATCTCACAACCCATTTAAATGAATAATTACTAATTGGAGCCGCTATTCATCCATCAATTAAAACAAAAACATATTCTTGCAGTTATGTGATTTCAACATTTGTATAACCAAAGAAATAAATGGTAAACCATTGTATATGATCAAATATTGAACAACAAGAATTATTTTAAAGGTAAACTAGCTACATATTCATCCAAGAAAGGTTAATTAAACAATATAACAAATTGGACATTTTACCTAATACTCAGTCATTCTACATTGTTCAGTAGCGCTGCTTGCCAAGTCCAACAGACCAATCAGATTTACCACCCAACCATATCTAAAGGAAACCTTTTTCCTTGGAACCCCCAAGCTCTATGAGCTCATAAACAATACCAAATTCAACAATAATGAGAAATTTCAAGAAAGCTAAGGAAGATATCATATCTTCCTCTCACACCACTTAGTCTCAATCAACCAAGATAAATTATTGAGATTTTAACTTAGGAATTGGGTAGTAATTTTGGTAGCATTTCCCTACTCTTTCTGGTCTCCCCCCAATGGGGGGAAAAGCATTCCATATTTATAAGCATGGAGTGGAGTGACACCTCACCCCTTTCAAGCAAAATTTAACCAATTTTTTTATTTGTAAAAATTTGTATTATTCCCTACCCCCACTAAGGTGGAACCTCTCCAATTTTTTCCCTTTTATTTAATATTATTTAGGTACCTAAATTATGTAATATTCATCGCCCATGTTTCAACTTAAGGATTTTTCTTATTATTTATTTTTCAAAAGTAGATAACTAATATTTTGCATTAAAATAATATTTATTTTGAATAAACATCTAAAGTGGGTAAATTGGATTTAGTTCAACTTAAAGTTTAACTTAGATTAATTCACCTGGTTGATATAAGACCCTAAGTGGTGTTTTTCAATTAGAGAATAGGGATTCCACACCCCTATTGTGCACCTCTCGTGACTTGTTAGGACTCTGCGCCCTTGCCTTGTGCTTAGGACTCCACGCCCTAGTATAATCAAGACTTTGCACCTTGATCTATTCCAAAGATCCAAGACTCCACTCCTTGATATTTCTAAAGTTAGGAATTTGCGCCCTAATATTTCCCATAGATTCTCATATATTCTTATTTAAGGCTACAGGGTTTGCCTCAAGGAACTGTTTGTGACCTCATCTGCATCTGATTATCTGTTGGCAAGGCCTTGTTTCCCAAGACCTGCACATCATAACCTCATAAATTAAAAGCATCAACAAAATTCACAATGAATTTAATTCAATCAAATTTTACCCAAATGCATACATGAACTTCATATTCATCTAAGCATCTTTCTTGGCAGTAATTAAGTTCCCTACTAAATCCTATTAAATACAAGGTCAAGCATGTATAATCATATACATCATAAATCATCAATAATATTACGGTCTAGTAACTACTCCATGTAGTATATTTTATTCTTGTGTCACAATCATAGAACATCTTCCATGTCATGAACCAAAGTCAAAATAGGATGCCAAAAGAGAAACATCGTTAATATGCACTTAACCAAAATCAGTCTTATACACACAACAATAGATATTATCATAAGAATGCAACAACCATGTGACCCAAACCAGGTCTATAGTGTACAAGCATAAACATAACTCTGATATACACAATATTTATACACTCCTTCAAAATCACCCTCTAAGTGTCACCAAAACTAACTAACCAAGAAGGGACACTGCATTGGACTTTTCTTAAACATATTAGCGACATGACATTTAGACTTGGCAACATTTGACTCAATGATAATACCCAAAACCAATTGAATAATTTCAATGAGGTTTGATTAAATGTGAGACAAATGTATTTCCCAACCTGGACACAAATGTGATGGAGTGTCATGTTCAAGAGCGACATATTTCCATAAATAAAATCCGAAAATGAAATATTTTTTCCAATTCCCCCCCACCAATACTAGAAAGTACCTCTTTATTTTTTCCAATCTCAAGGAGGATAATATTTTCTTGTCTTGTAAGCTCATCCTTTGGATGAGTCCTCTAAAGTATTTTTAACAAACCCTAAGAAGGATTGGTTTGGTCTCGTCATGATTGACAAGTCCTACATTGTTTTAAATTTTACGAGTCTAGTGAAGGGGTCATTCGATGTCATTTTCATGTTTAAAGAGTTTGAAAAGAAAATTCATGTTGCTCTTTCAATATAAAATTTTAACAATCCCAGAGAAAGTGAAGCTCAATGTTTTTCAGTTTTAAGGAGTCAGGAAAAAAACATATACAAACTCCATAATATTCTTTTTCGTAAATTTAGTCCCTCGAGACCAAAAAAGGATAAAATAATGCAGGAGAGAAATTTATTGACCATGATTATTCAATGTATACATTTTTCATAAAAAGTCTAGTTTAGTCCGAAAAAGAGGTGAAATTATATTGAATAGACGATTGTTCATTTAATTTTACGAGTTCAAATATTCAAGTACTCAGTGACATTTTCATGTTTAGAGAGTCTGAAAAGGGCTTAAAAGAGAACTCTAGAATTTCACTTTTTGGTATTTTTTTGAGAGCCCGAAAAAGTAATAAAAGTTCACTCAACTTCAAAACAATCCATTTTTATGTTATAACCTGTTTACTACACATTAATCCAAAAAATTGTCATATCTTCTCAAAAACCATCGCAAAACCCTTGAAAATTTTGAATTTAAAAGTCAAAGGCATAAAAAATAATATTTTAATAGGCCAAAAATGTTATAAAAGTTAAAAAAGTAATTTTATTTTTACTAATTGAGTTTTTAACCAATTGAGAGAAAAAAGGAAGGTTTTTTACCACAAACTTCAAGAGCTCATTCCGAGAAAACCAGTGGACAAAATCGAGCATTGTCTTCTCCAGGTAAGAGAAATCATCATTATCTTCATTTTCACCCGATTAATTTTTCATTTTAGTCATGTGTTTTATTTTTAGGGGAGGTTTTTCTTTTTAAGTTATGCCCTCGGATGTGTGTGGTTTCCTTTCATTGGGACCGCACATACCGATTATTTTTTACATAGATAAATTTGTGATTTGCGCGGTTTTTCTCCTGAGACACCATGCAACTGCGCTCTGTGTGTAAAATACAATTTTTCAAGCACCAAGGTTTTTCTTAAAAATAAGAATTATGCACCCAATTTTTGCAAAATCATTCTTATGCTTTTCTAACTTTCCACAATTGTTATTTTTCAGGGTTTTGACCATTCATAATGGAGTGAAGAGAGAGAGGGAGCATGAAAACCAATATGCATAAGCTTTAAATAAGTCGGAAACACTGCAGGCCCTAAAAAATTATGGCTTATACAAATTTTGGATAATTCCAGGGATGAAAGCCCATTTGGATCTCATGACTGGATGGTGAGGGCATGGGATGTCCAAGAGAAATTTTTCGTGCTAGGAGATCGGTGTCTCACCATAGATGTTGGTGATATTTATTTCTTGACGAGACTCTCTCGCAGAGGAACATAGATATCCTTGTATGGCCAAAGACCATGTGGAGAGACTATTTCTTCTTATTTGAGGCGATATTGTGTTGATGGGGCTCAGATCAAGGATGGTAGTATTGACATCAAAACCATCGAGTGGCTTGATTTGAGAACCATCAATTTTACAATCACCAAACTATGTGGAAGCATAGTGCTTCACTTGGCCACAAAGTCCCAGATGCAAATTGTTGTAGAATTCTCACAGCCCACCATTTTCAACTGGTGCAAAGCAGTAGTTGCCAATATGAAAGTGAAATTGACTAAAGAAAAAATAGGGAAGCTCAAGATATTTGGATATGGTGGCATCTTGATTTCATTTTCTCTGGAGCATATTCCCCTTCTGACCCCACAACAAGTTTTGGCAGAGATAGTGTTGGGTATGTGTTATATTCTTTCCATGATTAGTCGCATACGTGGGGGGGTCACAGGGGGGGTGGTAGACCCCCCTGTCCGAGGGTTCGCAGGGGGCAGGTAGCCCCCTGCTCGGGGTCCAAGGTAGTGCCCTAGGAAATTTTTGTTTTCCTTATTTTTTGATGGGCGGTCTCTGTTACACTAAATTTGTCACCATGATGTTTTACTGTTTGTATGGGTTCATCATTACTCATACAATACTCCCTTAGAAGTCTACAAACATCAAGTTCCTAAAACCAAGCCTCGAAATTTAGAGAAAAGCTTATAAAAGTCATAAAATACTTGTACCGCACTTTCTCTTAGTATTACCTATGGTGCCACACATGTTGCTTTTAGAACATGCGAAACCAACCGCACTTTCTCTTCATTTAAGGTGTGGTTCCCTGTAAAAGGTAAAGTGAAGGCATAAGTAAAATTTGGAAACCCAGCTGGTTGAATCTGGAAGCTTCTGGAAGAAATTATTCGGTGGAAAGATCACTCCTTTCATGTAAATTCATCCCTCCATTAAAGGAGCCTACCCCTTGGTATGTGGAACTTAATCCCTTGAAAGAGGATTCTATACCCTCTTATTTGGAGCTGCAACCTCTTCTCTTTTGCTATAAATTGAGGCCATAGTTCAGCCTCAAGGGGAGTTAGGCTTTGAGATTTTTTGAGGAGAATTGCTGCAAAAACTCAGACTCTCTTAACTGATTATCATATGGGAATGATTACAGACTCATGTATATGTTAGTCGAGAGAGTGCAAAAGCTTGTCAAAGTAGAGGAAACTCCCTTTTCGGACCCCAGAAGGACCTGTGCGACATCAAGGCGAACACGGTTGTAAGGCTGCTTCTTTCATTAAAGATAACACAAATGGATCATGTTTTCTCAATGAGTTGTTTATTTAAATGGCTTATTTCTTGAATTCCTTGATCATCAAGATAGGTTTATGGTTTGTGAATTAATCTATATTATGCAGGTGCTTCTGATTCTTTTGTTTTTTATTACAGATCCCAAAAGGAGACGTATTCAAAATGACAGGAAAGAAGACTACGATCATCGTTGGACTACAGGTAAGTCCTAAATCCTTCATTATAGATAATATCTAGATCAAGTATAATCTAGAGAAAGTAGTTTACATGTGTCTGTTTGTTGCTAGTTATCGTAAGATACTAGGGAGATCTATCTTGTCCACAAGAACGATTTCTCCATCCAACAAATTGGTGACTCCACTGGGGAATGGATCTTGAACTTTGTTTTCCTTTATTTTTGACTTGTGAAATTATTTTTCTAATTTTGATTGATTGATACTGGCTTGGGTAATTTATCCCTGTAGAATCCCTGAAAAGCGCTTTAGAATTTTTTATTTTTCTTTAAGTTTTCTGGTTTCTGCACTTTGTCTTTAGGCACAATGCCATCAGATCCGTTGTTTTTCTGTATACATAGTGCGGCACTGCACCTGTTTACACTGAAACCTGCAGATCCTGAGAAATTTTTTGAAAAACTTAAAATTCTCTTTTCCAGGATTGGTTTGTAGGATTCTCAGTATATACCCAGACTTGTATGTTCTATCAGAAAGCTTTGTCTGAGAGTTTCTTTCAGCATTTTTTAGTTTTGAATGATTTTCTACAAGATCTGCATGTTATAAGTGATTTTTGCTTTGTCTTTGTGTCACTCAAAGATTAGAAACCTCTATATACCTTAGATCACTGGTATTTCATTGTTTTCTTGCTGAGTCTGTGACTTCAGAGCAGAAATTTTTTTATGAGAATTAGATCCCATTTTCTCATTTGCAAATCTTTAATAACTTTTTCATTAAGTTTTGAATTTCACTTAAAAAACCATAATTGGATGTTTTTGAGTTTTTTCTCATTTCAGCAAAGAATTTCTTAGTTTGATTACAAGCTAAGCAAAACATCCTCAAAATATTTAAAGTTTTGATTTCAGATTTAATTCTTAGAATTTTTAGATCTCGAGATTAGTGTTTCTAGTTTTGAGTGTTATTTCTAGAAATTATAGTTTTATTTTGGAGAATGTTTGATTGTAGTTTTGATCTTGAAGAATAAAGGGATTTCTTTTTGAGAAATTGATCATTCTGAGTTCTCATGAAATAAGTTTTCTTTTCATATGTTCTTGTTTTGAAGGAAATAATTGTTTAAAAAGATTGTATTTCTCAACTCTTTCTTTTAGATAGAATTCATTGAAAGGAAATGAATTGTTTCTCATAATAGATGCATTTTTAGTGTGTTTTAAGTTGGGTCACTACATATCATCAAAGCTTCACTTTCGCACCTATTGTCCTAAGAAACATCCTATTAAAAGCAACGCTTAAATTAAAATCAATCTAGTAATTTTTATATTTCTAGGACTTTTTTCACCAACATAGCTTAGGCTAGTGTCTTGGAGTAGGGAGTAATTAACTCTCCAAGACAGTGAAAACAAACAAGTAGTTGATCTTGCAGTAGGAAAAATCCAATAGTAGCTTGTATGCTCTGGGAAGCTCCTCCTAAAGGAGTCAATCACGAGATCATATCCGAACCAGTGAGGTGATCAATTCTATCTCATTAGGAACGATAGAAGATGTGCGTGTATTAAAACCGGTAAACCTCAGATTGACCATTATCGAGGAGCCTGGGGTCACTTGTCGGTATACCTTGATTTATGTCAAGGAGATTTCAAGGGGATTGAGTTTTGTTACTCTGCCTTTGCACGTATATCGGATCATATACTGTTTCCCCAGGTATATTTGTTCCTGTTGGTGACTTTGGTGGCCATAAACTTTAAGATTTTTTCCTAAGGTGACGGTGGAGGAAATATCCCACTGTACCTGGAGCAGACGTCGACTAGACTCACTTGGACTCTCCGGAGGGTTATATTCACTCGAGATGGTTTAAGTGGAGAAACTTGCACCGGTCTGTTTCATTAAGCAGGTTGTCGGTGTAACTGTTCCAACCGCCATTTCTACATTAAATACTACGATGTTGGATTTCATCACCAACTAGTGTTTTTAGTGTGGGAATCTACTGTTTGTGTGTGGTTTGATCTCCTATATTTTATAATAATTTGATCATTTGTTTGTCTCCTTAGTGACTTTAGGACTTTTGATTGAAATTTTCTTTGATTGTGTGTGATTAATAGTTTTTAATCGTGGCTGAATTACCAAGACAATCACGTAGACTTCAGGGGAAACCCCCTGAGTATACACCAAGCCAACTTGAAGGACTGAGAGCTTTGGTACCACATACTACCAGTAGAATTACATCAACAGAGCCAGGAGAATCATCCATAATTACTCATCCTGATTATCATGAAGTAAATCAATTAGAAATAGCAGAATATATTCAAGAGCCAATTTCAATTTCTGAAGTTACTGGCATTGCTTCTGCAACCAGTGAATTAGCTGAAGAACCTAAAATTTCTGAGCCAGAAACTGAACCTACTGTGTTGGAATCATCTTTAGAATTTGTTACTGCAACTTCTAGTGATCCTGATTCACCTAGAGTAAGACATCGCATTATTGAAAATATTCCTTCTGATCTCATATGTATTGAAGAACTTGTTGGTCCAGACGAAGACGTATTTCTTCCTGAAACCCAAGAAACTTTAAATCTTAGAGAGTGTGAATCAATATTCTACAGTCCTTTTAGAACTGATGCTTGGTATTTATCATTCACAATTTTTTTACAAAACGCAGGTCTTACTTATTCACCACCTCGAATTCCTTTTTACCCTACACTGAGAGGTTATCAACCTTCATTAGCTATGTCGAGTGAGTCATCTATGTTTTTTGAATCTCCGGAAACATTTTTATACGGTGGTTCGTCTGTTCCTCCGGGATATCAGTCGCTCTCTGGTACCTTCTCGGGAGCAGCTCCTCAACCAATTGAACAAGTGTTATCATCTGGTACAAATGAAACAAACACTGGCACGTTGAACATAGAATAGATTTTTATGATGTCTGGCAATATTCCAAATCCTCAACCTCAATGAAGTCAGTTATTGCCTGGGGGGCAACCTCAAGGAAGTCAGTTACCTCCTGGGGGGGAACCTCAAGATAGTCAATTACCGCCCGGAGGGCAACCTCAGGGTAATTTTTTACCACCTATGGGTCAAACTGTAGAACAATATTTCCTGTCTGGGGAGCAACCTCAAGGACAGTACATACCTCAAGGTCAAAATCAACCCCAAGGACAGTACATACCTCAAGGTCAATATCAACCCCAAGGACAGTACATACCCCAGGGTCAATATCAACCCCAGATTTCGTAAATGCCTCAAAGTCAATATGAACCTCAGGGTCAGTACCCAACTCAAGGCTTTCAACCTCCTTCAGTTCAACCATTATTACAATGAGCTAGAAATTTTCCAGTTAATTATCAAACGTACGTTCAACCTAGTTATGGTCCTTCATATGCACAACCTTCTATGGGTCAATACCCCAGAATTAATATGGTGTGGGATACGTCTCAAATTAAACAGACTTTACAACCCAATGTGCAGTTACCTAATCAACCTGGACAGCCCATAGGTTCTAGTCCAACCCAGCAACATGTCCAGCCTACCATTCAAGTCTCTATACCTGGTTCTACTCAACAGTCTGGGCCTATTACACCTAGAACTCCGCCTCAAAATTCTGCTACTGCTGCAACTTCTGTTCAACCAACCACACCTATTTATGGAGTATTTGCAGCTCCTGTTTCTAATACCCCTGTATCAAGGTAAATTCCTCAAGTATCTGTGCCACAGTCAGGACCTACATTCAGACTATGACCTAGATGCCTACAGGATAATCTAGTACGAGTATGGTTCTCACTAGTCAACCACAATTTACTTATAAACCGTACCAGGAGTAGTATCAATTTGGACCCACTACACAAAATCCAACATATCAGTATCAGCCGTATCCTGGGTATACTTATCAAGTTCCTCAACAACCCTAGTATGGTCCAGTTGATCCTGGTTATCTAGGAGATATCACAATTCCCAATGCAGATCCAATTCTAGAATATCTTGGATATCCTCCTCCTGGAACTGGTTTGATCAAACAAGGTTATCAAGACCCTAGCCGTCGGTTACCGTTCATAGCAACTTTAGATTTACCTGATTTATCGTGCCTTATGAATGATCTGATCTTTTATCTTCCGTATTCGTCGTCAATGCCTAATAAGTTGCCCAGTGATATTCCAAAATTTGAAGGTAAGTTAGGAGAAGATCCATCTAATCACGTTATGACTTATCACCTCTGGTGTGCATCCAATTCACTAATCGATGATTCGATTCAATTACGTCTTTTTCAGAGAACTCTCATTGGTCTAGCTGCCAAATGGTACCTTGAGTTACCACGAGGCTCATTTAATAATTTTAATGCACTAGCTACTGCTTTCTTAACCCATTTTCAGTTACCTGTCAGATACGACAATGGTACGAAAATTTTGACCTCATTAAAACAATCTATGCTACATACATATCTGATCACATTCATGAATGGAGACGTAGGAGACGTTTGGTGAAAGTCTTTATTCCGAACCACATTTTGGCTGAATGGTTTATCAAATCGTTATTTCCCAAAATTACTGAAGATGTGGCCAAAGGGGGCGTTGTTACAGAAGATCAAGTAATTTCTCAAGCTCAGTACCTTGACCTTGTATATACACAGTCAGGTACTTTTTATGACAAAATCCTCGATTTACCAAAACCTGGTCAATTAACTACAACTCCTTCAGGCTCTTATGTCGCTGATGGTGTAATTGGTTCTATTAACACTGGAAAGAGTAAGAAGAAATCTTCCAAGACGACTTCTCCTATTATAACTTTACTCAATTCACCCAAAGGGATTATTCTGTTGAAACTTCCACCGATATTCATGTTGTAGAATCATCTACAACCAAACCTAAAACTGGTGGTAAGAAGAAAGGTAAGAATAAAAACAAAAAATCATCTTCAAAAGATAAAAACGATAAAACTGAACCAACTGACGATAAACAAAAACATCGTTATCCCTGTCTGATCTGTGATGAGGATCATTTTCCTAAAGAGTGCCCACATAGAGCCGAGATATAAAAATTCATTAAGGGTTTGTCCACACCTACTGTCTTGAAGGATCCTTTTCCTACTCAAGATAGTAACATGATTGGATCTTCCTCGAATACGCTAGAGGATATCTTGATGGTTGCGACACGATCGCAAGATTATGGTAGTAAAAATCCTGTTGGTGGTAAAGAAGCAGAAAATTATAATTCGGCATCAACCACATCTCCCTCAGTTTCTGATCCGCTACAGATCGAGAAACTGAATCCTGACTTAGTAATCAAACCACCTGCTAAAGGTGTACTTCGTAAATCATCTTTCAATCCACATGCGAGAGTTGCTCAGAACTACAATATTGTTGAAGACTTGGCAATTTCCCCTTTAGCAAATGTCAGCTTTGGAAGTGCTGCAATCATGTCCAGCCCAAAGAAAATTACTATTGTCAGCTATACGATCCATAGACCTTAAGGATTCGAACCTAATGATCTTCGATTTAGAGAATTTTACACCCCGCCTACCCCATCAAATGGATTTTCAGATTCCAGTAATAGTAAAAAACAAGCGTTGCTTTCGTACTATTGTTGATGAAGGGGCTTCTATGTGTATCATGTCATTGAAATGTTGGAAATCACTTGGTTCTATGACAATTAACCAATCTCCGACTATCCTCAAAGCTTTTGATGGAAGAGGTTTCCATCCGTATGGTATATTATAGGATCTACCAATAGAGGTCGAAGGAAAAACCGTTAATCTCGATGTGGAAGTGGTTGATGCCCCTCTGGATTACAACCTTATCCTGGGTCACAGTTGGTCTTACGCCATGACTGCTGTTGTATCATCGGTCTTTCATTTCATCATGTTTCCTCATAAAGGAAAGATTGTTAAAATAGATCAGCTCTCATATTATTCATCTGAACCAGTCGCTACTGATAACATCCAACATGTCAGAAAATTGAATATCCCTTATAAAGATGTTGGAGTGGGTTTAATTAAATATTCTTCTTTACTGGGAACTTTTTCCCTGCCTGCTCCTGACGTACCACCTCCTATTTCTAATATCAATATCATTACATCAAGTACTATTTCCTTTGATGATCCTTGGATAGTAACTTCAGATTCATAACTGGATTATTTCGATGGCGCGATGCCTTTGAGTTCTTTTGAATTAGCATATCAGGCAGTACAGTCATTTTCTGATACTCCTTCAACTACATTTGATCTAGTGAATGTGATCAATGAGGAATCACTTTCAATATCAAGCTTAGCTTCGACATCAATTCTGGATCCTGTTCAACAAGTGTTCAATATTGATGAGCATATTCGTGAATTTTTGTCTATAGAAGAATTACCATGGGAAGATCTACATCATTGATCTTCGTTTTTACCTGATCTCGATCATTTTGACACTGATTTTTACCCATCGAAGGTTGAGGCTATCATAAAATTACCTCCTCCTTCTACTCTCCGCCAACTCCAAAGTTTGCAAGGGAAAGCAAAAATTTTACGTCGATTCATTCCTAATTATGCTGAGTTAACTAAAGGTTTTACCAGGTTGTTAAAGCATAATATTCCTTTCTTTGGGGATAATATCGTTGATCGATCTTTTGATGCTCTTAAACATGCGTTGACCCATGCACCACTATTGCATTCTCCCAATTACAACCAGGATTATTTTTTATACTTAGCAGCCTCCAATTCTACGATTGGCATGGTCCTAGTTCAGGAAGCTGAATTCCACAACGAACATGTGATTTATTATCTCAGTCATAATCTGCATCCGACCGAAATCAAGTACTCACATGTGGAGAAATTGGCCTTCGCAGTCGTTCAAGCTGTCCAACGATTCTGTCATTACATACTGTTATGCAAAACAAAAATGATTTCTGATTGTAACCCTATCATGTATATTTTGACCAAACAACTGCTAGGGGGGAAATAATCCAAATGGATTTTTATCCTACAAGAGTTTGATTTGGAATTTGAAAAATCCAAATCAAAGAAATCATTGGTATTCGCTGAACTTATTTGTGATTTCCCAAGTACTGACACGGAAACAGTGGCAAAACATCTGATCACGGATGAATCTTTGTTTCTTATCAGTACCATCGATCCTTGGTATGGAGATATCATCATTTATCTCCAAACCCAAAATTTTCAGCCCAAAATCTCACGGTCACAACGACGAAAAATCTGTTTCCAGTCTCAGCAATATCATATTGTTGGTGACACACTATACCGTCGTGGTGCAGACTCTGTTTTTTGACGTTTTATAACTCTTGACAAAGTTGAAAAGGTTTTTGACTGTCACTCTGGAGGATGTGGCAGTCATATGTCTGGGTATGCCACAGCCCAAAAGATATTGCGCGCTGGCTATTTTTGGCCGTCCTTATTTAAAGATTGTATTTATGCTATCCAAAAATGCCACAACTTTCAAATATTTCATCGAAAGATGCGTGCACCACCCACTCCTCTTCACCCTATAATTGTTGTTGGTCCCTTTGCAAAATGGGGCATTGACTTCATTACATGTAACCCTCACTCGGTCGGAGGGCATGGGTATATTATTCTCGCAGTAGATTATTTTACCAAATGGGCCGAGGCGATGCCTACATTTGTGGCAGATGGCAAAACTGAAGCTACTTTCGTGTTCAATCATGTAATTTCTCATTTTGGTGTACCCCAAGCGATAATTACGGACCATGGGAGTTATTTTCGAAACATCATGATGACCGAACTAACTGATCAACTTGGCCTGCGCCATGACAGTTCTACACCATATTACCCGCAGGCTAATGGTCTAGTTGAAGCTATCAATAAAGTTTTAGTCACCATGAACAAACGAATAATCAGAATTCATAAATCGAATTGGCACACCATGCTATTTTCAGCACTTTGGGCATTTCGAACCTCAGCAAAAACATCGACAGGTTTTACCCCTTTTCAACTAGTTTACGGTTTAGAAGCGGTATTACTGACTGAATGCGAGATACCGTAACTCCAACTAGCCATAGAGTTACTACCAGCCACTTCTGTATATGAGAAACGCTTTTTGTACTTAGCTCAATTAGATGAGAATCGGAACACCGCTGCATTAGCTACCGAAACACATGCGAAACGAATGAAAGCTCAGTATGATAGAAGTGTTACACCTCGTATTTTCTCATAAGGAGACCTAGTCTTGGTTTATGATCAAGCTAACGACAAGCTAGGGGCTGGGAAATTTGAACCCATGTGGCATGGTCCTTATATTGTCAAGTGATAGCTTGCAAAAGGGGCCTATGAACTGATTGACTTTGACGGGGTCTCTTTAGGCAAACCTAGAAATGGGCTTTATCTGAAGAGATATTATGCTTGATTCTTGTGTGGAGATCTTCCCTGTATATTAGTTATTTTCATAAACTGGTGTGTTGTAGATTAGAAAGCGTGCCTAGTTTAAGTGTGCTTTTACCACTATCTCTGCTTATCTGGATCACTCTTGATTTTACAGATGTCGACGTCCCTTCAAACATACATTGGTTTTGCTGATGGTGCTTATCGTAGTACACGGAACATTTCTTCCACAGCTTGGGTTATTTATTCACCCACTAATGAGTTGGTATCTATGCATGGGGTAAGCCTCGGTCAAACGACGAACAATATTGAAAACTATAGCGTAATTATTGAGTTATTGTCTGAATCCATTCATTTGGAATTAGAAGTTTGATCATTAGGTTAGATTCTGAACTCATTGTATTACAATTGAATAGAGTATATGCAATTAAAAACCCAGTGTTGTTAAGATTATTTTTGAAGTTTGTCTCTTGGAACGAGAATTTGATTATATTGAGTATCAACATATTCTGAGAAATTTAAACACATTAGCTGATGCAGTAGCTTCTAGTGTTGTAAACAGACATTTGCAATAATTAAAGTAGTAGATCAAAATAACATTCAATAACATGTTAAGACAGATAACTGGAAATAGTATTAATATCATAGCATAAGAGTAGTGTTTTCAAAAATGTTACATTGTCCTTGATCATAGGTTCAAAATGCCTTATGATCGGAAAAAAAGTGATACAAAAAATGATACTGGTCTACAAAATCATTCCCACTATCCATGGTGATGATCATGATAAAACACTACAGCCTGTGCCACCTTGCTCAGAAATATCCTGAACAGTCCCGAAACCCCGATAACATATCTCTGTAATCGGAGTGGAATTTCATCTATGGTAGTCTCTAGAATATCTAAATTCAACCGCTCTAGATGACTTTCCAAGTCGGTAAGGACCTCTGTTTTCTGATCCTGTGGTGGTGGTGGTGGTGAAACTGGCTTCTTGTCAAAAGGACAAAGAGTGGCTAGTCGACGTGGACCCGCATCTGCATTTGAAATTTTTTGTCATCAGTTTTGGACGATTCAAAAAACAAAATAAAAATTAATTTAGAACATGTCAAAAATATTTTTACCTGACTCATCCCACTGTGTCCCTAGAGGAAGAGACATCTCTTGGTCGCCACGGAAATCTATCCCAGCATAACGAAAATCTTCTATCATGAAGACTTGATTCTCCAACCAATTGAAATATGCTGAGGTAAAACGAACAACCTCGCCGCCTTCACTTTGACGGGCCATCAATGCAACCCATGGAATCATTCAAGGCTCTTTGACTCTACCATGATCAACTGCAATAAGTTGTGGGGCCAGTAAAGGAATCCTCTCTAGAGAAAATGTAACCACGATCGCTCCATATCCGAAGTTTTTCAAATTTGCGCTTTTTGCTCTAGTTAGTTGGCCTTTGACATTGGCCAACACTACCTCACACCAGTTGAAAATGGTGCCTCTAAAGCAGTCAACAGCAGTTTTCATTTTGGATCGTGTAAATGAAACCACTTTCAGCTTAGGACGAATAATGGTATTTATGTCAATACGTTTATCCTTGGGGTCTGCTTCTTCATTGCAAAATTATTCCTGAAGGATAGCGACAGACTGGCCACCTTCCCTAGCCCCAAAAAAAATGAGTGGCTCACCCCTCTTTGATAAACCAGTGAGGAATTATATATCTTCCGGCTCAATTTTGAGCCGGTGACCTCCAATGATAAAGCATTGTTCCTGTATGTCCCATTTGTTGACTAGCTATGTAAGCAAATCCACTTGAGCCCTCATACCTTGAATGGCCCAAAATTTGTACAAGCCGCATTCTCTTAAAATGTGTAATGTAGGCAGATGTAACATGGCCGCATCATCAACTTCTTCATGCTCATGTTCTCGCCACATAAGCGTTGTCAATATCCTGCAATGGACAAATTGAAAGGTTAAAAACAATTTGAATGGGAAAATTTGGCTTAAATTGGGAGATTTTTTCATTTTATTTTTCCTTACGGTGCCTCTACACTTTATGCATAAAAACAGTGCGTGGATCCGCACATATCTTATGTGTAAGGTGCAGGACCACGACAATTTTCCCTTTGAAAATTTTTCGGGGTCCACAAGTTTCATGTGTCTTATGTGCGGATCCCTGTGAGCGAATTTTTGAACCTATTTTCCTCCTTAAAAATCAATCTAAGCCCTAAATTGAGAAAGTAAATCAAAAAAAATTAAGCTAAGGATGATGTGGATTACCTGGAACTGACGGTTTTCGATTCTGACAGGCGAATCTTCCGCAATCTTCTCCGGAAAGTTTTTTACCAAAGGCTCTCAATTTTCACTCTGAAATAAAATTGGTAAAAATGATTTACAAAAACCCCTTTTTATAAGATTTTTTGGATAAATAAAATATTATTTTGTTTATTTTTTACTTTTAAAAGTGGTTTTCCAAATTATTTTTATTAATCATAAACAGGTATGTTTAATTTTTGAGTTTTTGTGCAGAATACAGGATTTTTTGGGTGAAATGGTCATTTTGACAAAGGAGTATACTTTTTATCACTTTTTTGAACTCGGTAAAAATTATGAAAAAAAAAATGAGTACATTTTTTACCACTTTTTCAAACTTGTTAAAACTTACAGAAATAGCGAAACTACTGAGTACACTTTTATCACTTTTTTGGACTCTTAAAAATTACGAAAAAGCGACAACCTGGAGTTCTCTTTTAAGCCCTTTTCAGACTCTCTAAAGATGAAAATATTGCCGAGTACTTGACTATTCGAACTCGTTAAATGAAATGAACATTCATCCCTTTAGTATAAGTATACCCCTTTTCCGGACTGAAATGGACTATTTACGAAAAAGGTATACATTGACTAATCATGGTTAATAGGGTTCTTTCCTGTATTGTTTTATCCTTTTTTGGACCTGAGAGACTAAATTTACGAAAAATTAAACCCACGAAGTTTTCTTAAGTTTTTTCTTCTGACTCCCTAAAATTGAAAAACACCGAGTTTCTCCTATACTAGACTCGTTAAAATTTAACAGTAAAGGACCTGTCGATTACAAATAGGAACGAACCACTCCTTCTTAGGGTTCAATTTTAAACTAAGTTGGACTCATCTGAAGGATGAGCTTACATAACAAGCAAATGTTATCCTCCTCAAGCTTGTCAAAAATAAAGAGGTACTTGCTAGAAATGGTGGGGGAAAAAGAGAGAAAACGAATCTGTTTGTCACACTTTGTTTAAAAATCAATTTACCACTCTTGAACACGACACTTTTTGTCACACTTCTTCCTGGGTTGGGAAAATCCTTTGCCTATCAGTTAATCAAACCATATTAAAAGCCTTCATCCAGTTTCTGTGTATTAACTTTAGGTCAATTGTTACCAAACCATCTCAGTGTCGTTCTATGTTCAAGAGGACAGTTCAAATAAACCATTCATTGCAAACATTTGTCTCCATTCGTGTTGACCATCCCTTAGTCAGTCCTTGCAAAATATTTCTACAAAACTTGATCTAATGGTTTCGTGTCGTGGGCTTTCCTATGACGGATCACTTTCTATTGATGACAACTCATCATCTAGGAAGTTGATCTAGAATCCTTCAGTACCTTGGAATCTGCATGCCTTAATGGCAAGTTTCTCGCCTTCAACGATAGGTTGCATCATTGACCTTTGATCGAACGATTATGTGCAATGTTCGACTTCAGGTCATTTATTCACATTTCATGGATTGTACTGAGTACTTTGAGGGCCATTGTAATTAATGGTGGTTTCTCTCACACTTGTTAACAGTTCACATCATTGATTGGTAATCAAGTGGTTTATACCATGTTCGACTTTGACACAATCAATCGCATGGATAGAATCGTACTAGTTCGGGTAGCGGGAATCAAGACTCTGGATGTAGTTTCCACCATCCAGGCTGTGAGGAGTTTTATTATTCATTATGCAGTAGACTATTTATAAACAGATGGTTGTGTCCATACTATGTCTACATTATTGATGTAATATTAGAATCATTTCTATGCAGGCTCTATTTAGTTAGATTTAGTTAGATTACTTTATTCACAACGTGAATGCCTATAGGTGATATATATATATATATATATATATATATATATATATATATATATATATATATATATATATATATATATATATGTTTGCATTGATTTTTTCTGAGTTCGTGGGGTGTAAGCTACTAATCCAAATGATAAAGCACATCACTCTTCGAATGTCTCAGACTTCGCACTTTAGGGGGCAATCTGTTACACTAAAATTGTCACCATGACGTTTTACTGTCTGTATGGGTTCATCATTAATCATATAATAGTCCCTTAGAAGTCTACAAACATCAAGTTCCTAAAACCAAGCCTTGAAATTGAGAAAAAAGCTTATAAGAGTCATAAAAATACTTGTGCCGCACTTTCTCTTAGTATTACCTGCGGTGCCGCATCTATTTGTTCTAGAACATGCAGAACCGGCCGCACTTTCTCTTCATTAAAGGTGCGGACTCCTGTAAAAGGTAAAGTGAAGGTGGAAGTAAAATTTGGAAGCCCAGCTGGTTGAATCTGGAAGCTTCTGGAAGCAATTATTCGGTGGAAAGTTCACTCCTTTCATGTACATTCATCCCTCCATTAAAGGAGCCTACCCCTTGGTATGTGGAACTTAATCCCTTGAAAGAGGATTCTATCCCCTCTTATTTGGAGCTGCAACCTCTTCTCTTTTGCTATAAATTGAGGCCATAGTTCAGCCTCAAGAGGAGTTAGGCTTTGAGATTTTTTGAGGAGAATTGCTACAGAAACTCAGACTCTCTTAACTGATTATCATATGGGAATGATTACACACTCATGTATATGTTAGTCGAGAGAGTGCAAAGGCTTGTCAAAGTAGAGGAAACGCTTGTTCTGGACCCCAGAAGGACCTATATGACATCAAGGCGAACACAGTTGTAAGGCTCCTTCTTTCATCAAAGATAATACAAATGGATCCTATTTTCTCAATGAGTCGTTTATTTAAATGGCTTATTTCTTGAATTCCTTGATCATCAAGATAGTTTTATGATTTGTGAATTAATCTATATTATGTAGGTTCTTCTTATTCTTTCATTTTTTTTATTATAGATCCCAAAAGGAGACGTATTCAAAGTGACAGGAAAGAAAACTACGATCAGCGTTGGACTACAGGTAAGTCCTAAATCCTTCATTATAGATAATTCTAGATCAAGTATAATCTAGAGAAATTAGTTTACATCTGTCTGTTTGTTGCTAGTTATCGTAAGATACTAGGGAGATCTGTCTTGTCCACAAGAACGATTTGTCCGTCCAACAGTCCCACCTATGGTTTTGTGCATGGGTTTGCACATGGTTTTGGGGCATGATGGTTTTCGGCCACTAGTATTTTTTAGATCCAGTCAAGGGAACTACGGTTATTTTCTAATCCAAGGTATGTGTTGTAACACTAAAAGGAATATAATGAAAAATCAAGCTACTAGTCCTGATTTCGGATCCAGAGGAAAATATTTGTGTATATATGTTTTATGTTTTATGCTCTCGCTATCGTTTATTTTCTGTTTTTAAGAATTTTTTTGCATATAATTTATATACAGGGTTAAAAATACAGATAGGAGGACCTCGGGATCCTCATATACTATTGTGGGTCTCATTGATGGCTCACCATGAAGTCGATGGCCCAGTGGCCAAATATAATCCTAATTTCTTCATATGGTTGGAGCGCCAGATCATTATGATAGAATAATTTCCATATGTAGGGATTAATTACATAGGTGACCCATATATCCCACTCCAGTAGGGATGCAGTGGGGTTACCTAGGTAAAATTTCTCATTTTGATGGTTTTTATGTTTTCTAATTGTTTATTCATTGTCATTCAAAGCTAATTATCTAAATTTTTCATGCATATATTGGTCCGGCTAGACCAAGTAGACTACATCGTTTTGACAGACGGGGAGACCAACCAGTAGTTGTTGTAGTTCCTAACCATGATGCAACAAAGGCCTTGACTAGTTAGATCATAACATCGATAGGTTGGCTCTAGATATTACAGATATTGGACTTGATAATTTTCTTTTTCGGTAATAGAGGCATATAGTTGGAGTTCCAAGGATGATCAGTGACTTGCTACGGTGCATAGCACATGCTATATTATGTTATCATGATCATCATCATGGATAGATTCTAGTCTTTTAGGGCTAGATTTTGGTTTTTTGGTATCAGCATGTTCGAACAATAAATGCCACGGGGCCTCATGTCTTTCAATGAAATTTTTTGTAACACAATTTTTACATACTATATTACCTAATGGATACTATTACTTATCATTTCAATTTATCTTATTCAATATGTGGATGAATATTGTTTTATTTACAAATGTTGAATATGTCCATTTAACACTTGGTTTGCCAATGCATCAGTTAATGTGTTTAAATTTCTCAGAATATGTTGATATTCAATGTAATCAAAATTTCTTTCAAAGAGATGCACCCATAAAAACATCCTTAACATTGTTGAGCTTCTTGCTGCATAGACATCGTTTAAATGTAATACTATGAGTTGTGAATCTAACCTAGTGCTCAAATGACGAATGCCAGATGAGATGGCATCAGATAATAATTCAATTATTGTGCTATATTCTGATATGTTGTTCATTGTTCAACCAAGGCATATCCCATGAATATAAATTAACTCATCAGTGGGCGAGTAAATAGCCCAAGCCGCAAAAGAAATATTATGAGTACTACAACTAGCGCCATCAGCAAATCCAATGTAAGTTTGAAGGAATGTAAACATCTAAAAATCAAGTGTAACATAAGGTAAGAAGGAGAAGTAGTAGGAAATTGTAAAAAATGCAAAACCTAATGAACACACTCATAAAAATATGATACTAGTAATTTATAAAAAAATATTCTTGAGATAAATCACGCATAATGTTTCTTTAGGTAGAGACCATTCATGGGCTTTCCCAAAGAAACACAAGCATAGTCAACTAATTCATAGGCCCCTTTGGCTAGTACACATTTTACAATGTAAGGACCATGACACATAGGTTCGAATTTACCAACACCTAGCTTATCATGCACTTGATCATAGACCAAGAATAGGTCACCTTTTGAATATGAAACAGGATTCACGTTTCGATCAAACTAAGCCTTAACACATTTCTTATTAGCCTCACTAGATAGTACAACATCACGATGAGTCTCATCTAGTCGTGCTAAGTACAAAAAAATTTCCTCCTCTGCAGAGGTAGCAAGTAACAACTCAATAGCCATTTTCGATGACGGATTTTCACATTCAATTGGAAAAACTGCCTCCAAACCGTAAACAAGTTAGAAGGGAGTAAAGCTAATCAATGTTTTTGCAGAGGTATGGTATGCCCACAAAGCTAAAAAAAACATAGTATGTGAGTTTCGTTTATGAATTCCAACAATCTGTTTGATCATATTGGTCAAAACCTTGTTAACAACTTCTACTTGGCCATTCACTTGCGGATAATAAGGAGTATAAATGTCATGGTGCAAGCCTGCTCTGTAAAAATTTTGGTCATCATAAAGTTTCGAAAATGACTACCATGGTATGTAACGATGGCATGTGGTATGCCAAACCTATAAATTACATGATTGAATATGAAAATTTTTGTGGTTTTTCCATTGTCCTTATATGTAGGCATCGTCTTAGGCCATTTTTTAAAATAATCTATTGCGATAATAATATACCCATTATCCCCGATTGAGTGAGGGTTACATGTAACAAAATCAATGCCCCATTTAGAGAATGGAACAATAGCTATGATTGGGTGAAGAGGCGTTGGAGGTGCACGCATATTGCGATCGCAAAACTGGAAATTATGGAACTTCTGAACCGTTGCTATGCAATATTTAAACATTGAGGGCCATAAATAACCGGCACACAATATATTTTGGGTAATGGAAAGCCCTGCCATATCATCACCACAAGCTCCAGAATTGATATCATTTAATGCATTCTTTTCTTCCTCGAGTGTCAAACAATATCAAAATATGGAATCAACACCATGATAATAAAGTGTATCGCCACCAATAGTATATTACTGGGACTAGTACCGGATTCGACGACGATCAATTCGAGAAAATTCAAGCCAAAAAAATTTGAATTTGAAGATATATAATGATATCTCCATACCAAGGATCTAAAGTAATGATAAGAAAGAGGGGTCTATCTGGAAGAGAATCCTCTGCCATGGTTTCGATATTAGTATAGGGAAAGTCACATAATAACTCAGCAAATACCAATGATTTCTTAGACTTAGATATTTCAAACTCTAAATCAAACTCTTGCAGTTTAACAATCCATTTCAATTATTTTCCCCTTAACAATTGTCTGGTAAGAATGTACATCATAGGGTTGCAATTAGAGATCGTGGTTGTTTTGCGTAAGAGTATATAGTGACAAAAACATTGCACAACTTGAACGACTATCAAGGCCAATTTCTCCACATGTGCATATTTGATTTCAATTTTTGTGAGATTCCTAATCAAATAGTAGATCACATGTTCATTGTTAGATTCATCTTCCTGAAATAGAACTATTCCAATGGTGGCATCAGATGTAGCTGAATACAAAAAGTAGTCTTGATGATAATCACGCAGATGCAATAACAGTGTATGGGTGAATGCATTTTTCAATGCATCAAAATATTTTTGACCAAGATCATCCCAAATAAATGGGATACCCTTTTTCAACGGTCAAGTAAAACCTTTAGTTAGCTCGGCATAGTTAGGTATGAATCTACATAAAAAGTTTGCTTTCCCTTGCAAACTTTGGAGTTGGTGGAGATTAGGAGGAGAATGAAAACTGACAATAGCCTCTACCTTGAGTGGATTGACACGAATGCCTTCCTTTGACATGAAAAATCCCAACAATCAACTAGATTGTACACAAAAGACACATTTATGAGGATTCAGATGAATATTGTAGTACCTACATCTAATGAAAATTGCTTTCAAATGCATTGGATGATCTTGTTGTCTCATTTAATGAGTTGGTAAGTCATTTAAGTAGGGTTACACAATATGGATGATATCATGAAATGCGTAAGAAATTTCCCTCTAAAAATTTGCGCCAACATTCCTCAATCTAAAAGGGATTTTCCGATAAGAAAAGGCTCCCCATGGACAAATGAACACAATCATGTTGATCGACAGGGAGTATTTTTATTTTATTATATTTGGAAATTATATCCACAAAATAAAAAATCTCATTTACGGCACAATCATCAACAATTTGATCGATATAAGGAGTAGGATAATTGTCCTTTGGACAAGATTTGTTAATATCCCTATAGTCGATGCATACTCTAATGGTCCCTTGCTTCTTGTTAACTGGAACAATATTGGACACCCAATCAGTCAAGGGAACAAGATAATTGTAACCTGCTCTAACTAATTTTTCAACTTTGGCTTTTATAGCAGCAGATTTTCGCGGATGCACTCGATGTAATCTTTTTCTAACAGGTTTGGAATCTGGGTAAGTCTTAATTTCCTGAACTATAATCCTAGTGTCAATTCCTGGCATTTCCTCATAGGACCGGGAAACGATGTCTCAAAATTCCTAAAATACAGATTTATATGTCTCAATTTCATTAAGGGATCACGAAGCACCTATTTGAATGTTCTCGGTAATTCGAGGTTTAACTAAGATGTTGATGGGTACTATTGTAGATATGTTTCCTATATTATTTTCAGAATATGAATGAAGGATTGACATTTTACTTTGAGGACTATCAAAAATCTTAGATGAAAAATAATTCTCGATTTCAAGTTTGGGCAGAGAGGATGATCGATGATGATAATCGTCCCATGGAATTTCGTCCAAAGAAATGATTTCCATGATACTTTCATCAGTTGGAAACTTTTTATCGAAGGGATCAGGGAATGATATTGGTATTAAACATGATAAATGAGAATAATCATCTGCGATCATATTCACTTGATCAGTTTCAGATGATGGTGGGTTGGAAAACGATTGAACCGCCTGATAATCCAATTCAAACGGACTCAAAGGCATCTCATTTCCATACGGTCAATTCAGACTCTAAAGGCACAATCCAAGGATCAGAATATTGTATTGTGCTTGATGTAATCATGTTAACCTGGGAAATATTATGAGGAAAACTGGGTGGAGGGAGTGCAAAAGTTACCATAAGATATGAATCCTTAAGAAAACCTACTCCAACATCTTCATACAGAGTAATAAATTTTTCAACAAAGGGTATACTACCTATAAAATTAGGGTACGAAGTGTAGTAAGAAAATTGGTCTACTTTTATGATTATTCCCTTATGGGGAAACATTATCATATGAAAAAATGATGATACGACTGCCGACATACTTACCTCTCCCAGGTAAGTATGTTTTTCCCCTTCCCATCTTCTCCCTTTATACCTCTTCCTTTCATTACTTGCATTTTCACTTGGAATGTGAGATATAACCACACTATATCTATTTCCAAAATTAACTCAACTCATTAATTTCATCCCTATTATTGTTACTGTACCTTGTTCGTGTCCATTGAAATGTTAATATCTGTTTGTGAAAGTGAGTGGGTAACATGTTACATGCTCAATTCATTAATTTGATCCATTTAAATGTTAATATCCCTTTGTGAAAATGGGTGGGTAAGTTGATCTTTTCTTTATTATTATTATTATTCTCATTGTTGTTGTCATTGTTCTTAATATCCCTTAGTGAAAATGGGTAGGTAACATGGTACACACTTAATTCGTTAATTCCATCAACACTATTATTAGTGTTGTTGGTGTTAATATCCATTAGTGAAAGTGGGCAGGTAACGTGGCCTTCATTAAGGTTCAAACCTTGCTAGTGCCTAGTGCTTGTTCTTACCATTGTGGATATGTGTCCATGTACACAATAATTTTTGGGGCCACGTGCAAGATCTTGGTAACTTTATCCCCAGGAGTTAGGGAAATCAATTAACTCTCTGTCAGAGGCATGTTGTTGATAGGGAGGTCACATCTTAAAATCCAGGAAGGTCCCTCAGAGTTACCAGTATCTCTTACAATTGATGGTTCACACTATTGGAGCGGAGTCCCCTAATCGCATTTTTGGTACATTTTATAATAGTTTGTAATAAGCTAGTCTAGCGTGGGGGATTTTGGGGTGGGTCAAAGTCCCCAATTAATTGTAATGGGTCAAAGGGTAGAACAAGAGTCTGCAAACCACAATTTGCGGACCATAGAGTAGCAGAAGCTAATATGTTATAAATAGATGGATAAATCGAGTCTAGAGGTAGGAAAAGTTTTGGATCAAGCTTGGATATGGAACTATGGATCTTTTGTGTCAACTGTGTGGGTAAGGGTTCCTACTGACTTTGTGCGTGGAGACCCTGAGTCTTTCTGTGTGCGTACCTCGCTGGCTGTGTGCGCAGGCTAGTAAATAGAGTCTGTAAGTTAGATCTGGATATTAATGAATGAGAAGACCTTTTTTGTAATACGTTGAGTACTTCTATGTTATATTTACTGGTTGTGCTCTGTGTTATTTCTAAAGTTATATCTTTTTTCGAATACTGATGATTTAGTGATGCGCACGTGGATGCAATATTGAAAAAGGGAATGAATGCATAGATTTGGTTATATTTAATCACCTTGCTTCTGTTAACCTACTATCTAATGATTTATACGCTTCGTTGAAGATATTCCACTCATATATTGTTAAGGGTTTCCATGTTAGGGCTCCTCAAACGTAGGTATGCTAGATCTGAAAGGACCCACTTCAATTAACTTTCTCTCTCTCAGGGTGCGAAAACCTGGTTCCAGCACCCTCCCATACTACTTTGGGTGAGACCTTGACCTGTGCAATCAGGCCATTGCCGAAAGGCCCAATTGTATAGTGGTTTGTTGGAAAACCTTAAAACCGAACCTGGGTTAAGACCCCTCAATCTAACAAATGGTTCTGTTCCCGGGATAGGGACCATTTTGAGAGAGGGATCGGCTAATGCCACAAGGTCATTGGCAGCTATTGAAGCCTGAACTTGAGGACTACTTTGAAAAGAAGATTAAGGAATTTTCCCTAAAAGAGAATAGAAGTAAGAAGCTATCGACCAAAGCGTCGAAGAACAGGTACATTTTTACAGAGGTGCACGAAATCTTCTTCGTAACATTTGTACACAAACTGTAGGAGTGGTTGGCAAGGTTGGTGGAGTTCCAAACCGTTGGAAAGACGACCTGGTCACATAGTGGACCCCTGAATTGATAAAATAGTTGGAGAAGACTGATAAAAAAAATCACTCGGACTGTAGATCACTGGGTTGATAGTGTTTTGGGAGGATATGTAACTGAGTTTGCAGTCAATCATTTTGTATCCTATTCTAAAGCCGAGCGAAGGTTTTTCAAAGGGTTTCGAGGTAAGTTCTTACAAACGTTTCCACTGCTGATTAAGATGCTATTGTGTGAAAAGGTGTCATGTGCAGCCACACTGAGTGAATGACCTCTGACCAGAGTGGAAGCACGACAAGAAGCGGTAAATACTAATGGGTTAACCAAGAAGGGGATAAATCGGTATACAGTCATTTAAGGGATTCACCTGACTTCAACCAGGGCTGGGCGGCACACCTAGAAACCAGTCCCCCAGCTACCTCACTGTCGGATTCGCGTAAGGACAAGAATCCTTCCACCTCACCGCCTCCACCACCTGTAGACAATATGGCCATGCACGTGAAGCTACCCACATTTAAGGGTGTGGGGGATGAGGATATGAACCGATTTTGGTTCGTCGCAGAGTCAGTATGGGCTGCGCAAAATTTTGTTAACGATGCAGTAAAGAGAGTGCAACTATCCATAGCCTTCGAAGGGAGGGCCCTGGATTAGTTCATGGGATACATTGGGAAGCACACAAACCTCTAATACAAGAGATTAAGGATGCCCTAAAGCAGTAGTTTCGGAAGCCTAAGTCCTACTCTCAATTTTTGGTCGACTTGAGATATTTTAAACAGGGACCTACAAAGTCCATTTGGGAAGTTGAACAGCGGCTGAAGAAAGTCATTAGTGATGGAGAATTTAAGTATGAGGATAAGCACCACAAGGAATGGTTCATCGCCATGCTATTACCACATCTGCACGGACCTATGGGTCAGCAAAAGATTGATTCACAAGAAGAGGCCCTAGAAATTGTCATGAAGCTAGAGGTTGCGCCAAGGGATGATGCTCAGTTTGGGGCATTGCAGATCCAAATTTAGCTAGAGGCGATGCACTTGGAAATTCAAAATTTACGAAAGGAGCGGGGAAAAGATGCTAGCGCAGAAATTTGGTGCATACGCTACAGGGTATCAAGCCACACCAAGGATCAGTGTCCTTTGATGTCAGACTACATGCAGGTTGGGGGACCAAGCCCGTTATGCCCAAGAGATCTTGCTGGACCTAGTACCCCCACGCTATGGTGCACTAATTTTCGGGTTGCTGGACTGCATGATACTAGCCCCTACCCCCGACTAGGTTCCTATGTCCCGAAACTGAAACAACAGTGGTGCAGATTCTGCTCATCAGTGGGTCATGATGAGAAAAAATGCCGAACACTCGACATGATGGTAGATAGGGGAAACCTCTACAGGGTACAGGCTGACCCTTCATCACCATTATCTCCCTTGGAACGGGGAGGATCCCCTACAAGAGGCCGAGGAGGAGGGAGAGGTGGAAGCGGAGGTCGAGGATGAGGGCAACTAATTTGCTACAATTGTGTGGATGTGGGACATTACGCCCGAGACTGCCCAAACCCTACATGCCAATCCTGCAGATATTGTAGGCAGTTCGACCATGTCATTGGAGATTGTTTGGTGCTGATAGCAAAGATGTAGGAGAAACAGCAAACACCCACGCAAAATGTACAACAGGGTAAGGCGGAACCATGAGATGATGGGCCAAGTATCAATGTGATTACACGCAGTGACATTGCCACTGGAGGAGCTAAGGAAAAATTTGCGACTGAACCATTGATCAGGAGAGTTGTTGAGAAAAAGGGAAGCCTAGATCTGAAAAAGGAGAAAGAAACATTTATTGATGCTCAGAAGGAGATGGCAAAGGATGAAGCATCTACCTCAAGGGATTTGGTAGATCCAAAGGTAGACGAAGCAGTTAAGTCGTTCCTCTAGGCATATATGAAGTTGTTGCACAACCAGAAGGCGGTGGAGAATCTCCAAGCATTAATAGATAGTTGCGCAGAAAAGGTTTTCCCACAAACAGAGGTTAAGACTGTGAACAAGATTTATAAGAACAAAAGAAGCACTGGTCGGGAGATGCGTATGACTGCGCAGATTGGGGATTATGAAATGGATCAAGTCATCCTCGACTTAGGATCGGATGCCAATGTCCTACCCAAGAAAACCTGGAAACGGATGGGAGAACCCAAGCTGGAGTGGTCCACTATTTAGTTGCGAATGGCTAACCAACAGAAGATCATTCCAGTAGGCAGGTTGTCGAATGTTGTGGTAGACATTGCAAGAGTCAAATTCTATGCAGTTTTTGAAGTAATCCAGATTGTGGATGATGTGAACCCTTACCCTGCTCTCTTAGGTCTGAACTGGGCTATTGACATGGGAGTTATCATTAATTTTAAAAGGAGAAGTATGATCTTTGAAAACGATATACAGAACCAGTGCGCGAGGAGGAGGATGTTGATCACATTTAAAAACTAACTACCCGGGATGATGATTGGATCAAACCCACAGTTGATGGCATGTTGTTTTGGGAGAAAGACAGTGAATGCCTCTCAGACTCAGATGGAAAATTTGAAAATTGGCATAACCAGTTGCATGACGTATCTGCGCTTCGGTGCCTTAAAATCACAAAGAGCTTCCGATGCATCTCCTCAGAGGTAAAATAATTTCCCTACTTTGATGGTTATGGTAGTGTTAAGGACTTTCTTGAAGCATTTGAAGTAGATGCCCCTGAAGAACGGAGGTTTTTGGCACTAGACTTGGCTATGCGCACGACCCGTACGCGATGGTGGGAAACTCATAAGGAGGCTTTTCAAGAATGGGAGGAATGTCGAAAGATGATGATACTACGATTCAAACCTCCATTCAACCCACCCATGGAACTATTCTCTAGTTGAGGGGATTCGCGCAAGCACTTGGCTATCTGGATGGAAGTATGGAATGAAAGGACTTGGAATGAATGGGTCCATATGTTTATTCATGCCTTAGGACCAATCCCCACCACTTGATATTTGGATGCAGAGCTACACCAGTGCACTCATCACTGGGGTACAATGATAGAATATTTCATGTTGGCGTTTTGTCTAGTAGGAGGAACTGAGAAACTCGATGAAGCCCTGCAAGATATAGATGCTCTAGTCTTTGATGAGTCCTTATATAGGTGAGAATGTGTTGCGCCAGCTTGGGATGCGCAGATGCAGGATATTGTCAACTGCCAAAATTTATCAGTGGAAGATTGTGATGAGGATCACAAAAATATGACTATCCCAGAGTCAGAAGTAGACCGCGCAATCGTCGGACCCCTCTTATAGGCAGTCGATGTGACCAAGCCTCTCAAATTGAAAGAATTCAATATTGGGACAAAAGAGAAGCCCAACATGGCCAAAATCGGGGATTACTGAGATGATGATACAGTTGGGAAGATCGCAGAGCTACTGAGCGAATATCAGGACCTATTACCCACAAATTTTTCTGAGCTCAAAGGAATTGTAGGAGATATGGGAGTCATGAGAATCACCTTGAAGCCGAATGCACATCCTATCAAGCAGCGACCCTACCGGTTGAACCCTAAATATAAGCAGAAAGTCAAAGAAGAAATCAATAAGATGGTCACCGCAGGTATCATTGAGCCAGTAGAGCAATCAGATTGGGTAAGCCCTATGGTGGTCCAAGAAAAGAAGACCAAAGGAGAGATAAGGATCTACGTAGACCTATGCAAGTTGAATGATGCCTGTGTCCATGATCCTTTCCCTACGTCATTCTCTGATGAAATTTTAGATAATATGGGAGGTTAGGAAGCAAACTCGTTCACTAATGGATTTTTAGGGTACCATCAGATCAAAATAGCACTTGAATACTGCAGCAAGCTAACCTTTGCAACTGAGTGGGGATATTTTCAGTACATTGTCATGCCTTTTGGGCCGAAGAATTCCCCTGCCATTTTTTCGCACGTAGTTGTAGCAGTATTTAAAGAATTCACTCATAATTTTCTAGAGGTATATTTTGATGATTGGAAAGTTTTTGGATTAGTAAATAAGCATGTGTCGAACCTGCGCATGATGTTGGATGCCTGCAAGAAACACCAAATTTCGCTAAACATCAAGAAATGCATATTTTTCGTACCATTTGGGATTCTTTTGGGGCACGTGGTATGTCAGTAGGGATTGATGTTTGGCCCAGCCAAGATTGTGGTTATCATCAATTTAGCATTCCCCACCATTGAAAAACAGTTGCACTCCATCTTAGAGCATATTGGTTACTACAAGAAGTTTATTCAGGGGTACACCCTTATCACTACGCCAATGGAGAAGATTCTCAAGAAGTATGTATCCTTTTTTTGGGATGAGGAGTGTCAAAAGAGTTTTGAGTTACTAAAGGAGAATATGATCATTGTGTTGATCCTCATATTTCCAGATTGGGTGAAGGTCTTCCATTTTCATGTGGATGCATCAGGGATAGCCCTGGGAGCTGTCTTAGCACAGCCAAGATAAGGATACATTTATCACCCGATTGCATTTGCTAGCAGGAAACTCTCTAGCGTAGAATATAACTATTCAACTATTGAACGAGAAGGGTTGGCCATGGTGTGTGCCTTGCAGAAATACAGGCCCTATCTATTGGGTGGGCACTTCAAGATGTTCACTGATCATTCAACTTTAAAATACCTGGTCAATAAGCTTGTGTTGGGGGGGGGGGGAGATTTTTCGATGGTTACTACTATTTTAGTAGTATGATTTTGAAATAATTGTGCAGCCTGGGAGATTGAATGTTGGACTTGACCATTTGTCTCAGATTGAGAGTGGAAAAGAGCCAACTAATCTAGAATAAAGGTTACTTGATGCGCAGCTTTTTGCTATCAAGGTTGTTGACGAGAAATTTTCAGACATTATTCACTTCTTAACTACGGGAATGGCACCTGCAGACTATTCAATACAGCAAAAAAAGGAGTTGGTAGCCTGCGCAGTTGATTTCACCATAATTTTTGGTAAATTATACAAGTTGGGAGTAGATGAGGTGTTGCGGAGGTATGTATTAGAACATGAAAGACAAGATATCTTGGTTGAAGCCCATGGAGGAGCAGCAGGAGGTCACTAAACGGGGAAAGCAATTGTGCAGAAGGCGCTGAGGGCAGGGTTGTGGTGGCCCACATTGCATAGCGATGCCCATGCATATTGTCATGCCTGCGACGCATGCCAGCGGACAGGGAAACCTTCACGTAGAGATGAGATGCCCTTGCAACCACAGATGGCTCTGCAGACATTTGACAAATGGGCCATAGACTTTTTCGGGCCCATCAATCCCCCTAGAAAGAGGAATGGCACACATTACATCATTACTGCAACTGATTATGTGACCAGATGGGCAGAAGCGAAACTTGTAAAGGACTGCATTACAGATATCGCTGCGTACTTCATCTTTGAACATATTCTGACCAGGTTTGGTTGCCCGAAGCTCTTAATGAAATATAGGTATGCATTTTGTTAATGAAATTATTGAAGCTTTGACTGAGGAATTTCAGATCCACCATGTGAAGAGTACCCCATATCACCCACAGGAAAATGGGGCAGTAGAGGCCTTCAATAAAATTTTGGAACATGCGCTAACTAAGGTCTGCAACATTGATCGAAGTGATTAGGACGTGCACATCCCTTCAGTGCTCTGGACCTATCGGAGAACATGCAAGAAACTAACTGGGAAAACGCCTTTTAGGATGGTCAACGGGAAGGAGGCCATCATGCCCATGGAATACATCGTCCCCAGCCTGTGCATTGCAGCTTTTATAAACATGGAATAACCTGACATCATGGAGGAATGCTTGGCGCAGCTAGTTTCTTTGGAAGAGGACCAATTCATTGCTATTTTTCACCAGCAGGTTCAGAAGGCTAGAGAAAAATCCTGGCATGATCGACATATCCGGCAGAAGGTATTCAAGGACGATGAATTAGTGTTACTTTATGATAGCCAGTTTGCGCGCCACCCAGGAAAGTTCTGAAAGCATTGGTCGGGCCCCTATGTAGTGAAAGAGATTATAGATGGTGGTGCGGTTAAGTTGGCTACGCTACGCGAAGACTACCTACCTGGGTACGTTAATGGAAGTCGTATAAAATAGTATAGGAACAACCTGGTGCCAACCAAATGACTATATGGCCAGATTAGCTATATCAGGACTATTGCGCGCACAAGGATGGAGCAGCGAAGGGGGGTCCCATGGATGCGCAGGGGTAACACGTAGGTAAGGCTGCACGGAAGGGTGCACCGGAGGCTGAGGGTTAAGGCTAATCCGATCGTTTTTACTCATCGAAGGCTATAAAAAGAGGGGCGCAGGTCATAATCGGTTTCGTTGCTTTCTGAAATTTTTTGCGCCTTGTGTTTTCTTGTGAAATTTGTGTATTTTGTGCATTTTCCATCTGTATGTCTGGGCGAGCTACCCCCTCTAATAGTAGTAACCCTAAATTCATCTTCTGAGAAAGAATGACTACTTCTAACCCTGCCGAATCGTCGCTTGTCACGGCATCTGTGGAAATTGGGTCCGAAGACGTATTTGAGGTAACCCCTGATGTGGAAGAGGTCGTGTCTACGCCAGCCAAAGGAAAGGGCAAGGGGAAGGAGAAGGTGAAGGAGAAGGGAACAGAGAAAGGAAAATAGAAAGCTACGAAGTGGGCCGACCCGCACATGTCCCCTTGGATTGTGCATTACCCTCGGCAGGTATCTAAGGAATGCTCGCCTAATCCCTCAAAGCACCCCATGACAGCCTAGGAGGAAGATCTATCGGTGACTCCACTCTCCTCGTTTTCTGCATATGTGAAGCCAAGAAAACCAACGATGCGCACCCCCAAGAATGTTGATGTGGTCCACTTATACCTGTAAATTTCACTAGTCTCGGAGGAGGTTCCCTTGATTGGTGACATGTTTGGAAGCCTCCCCACCATTAAGTTCGATGATCATGATCTGGTGAATGAGGACGCCTTCCCCGACATGGCCTCCGAATTATATCTAGAGAGGGTGTTGTATGATAATGTGCCAAAGGTGGAGCCGATGCCGTGGGCACGTGGATTAGCAGCCTCGGGGATATTAACTTTGTTGCGCCTCCCCCACTTTGGCCAATATGCCATCACCAGCCTGGTTGTGCACCAGCTACTGGCGTTGATCCATGATGGGTGCTTATGGATCCAAGCCACATCCTGATTGATGTTGCGCCCATTTAAAGAATCACCGGCCTACCAATGCAAGGTCCCCATCACATGAAGGGCTTTGAAAAGAAGTATGAGTAGAAGGTGGCCGATGAAGTGCGGGAGAATTATAAATTTAATCATGATAAAATGGGATTCCTGGTAGAAACCATCGCTAACCCAAGAGTGTGCATGGGTACTCTACTACTCGCCTGCAAGCTATTGCACAAGTGTCGAGCGTCGGTCGTTCCTTCTTATGTAATTCAATTAGTTGGGCAATGTGAGAAAGGGATCTGCTACAACTGGTCACAATACCTCTGCGAAGAGCTGCTAGACAATGTGTGTGAGGTGTAGTACCAGGGGAAAAAAAATTTCTACTCCTGGCTATTGATGTTGATGGAATTGGTGGCATGGTAGATACCTGATGATGTAGTGCTCCCGGAGCTTGAGCCCGATATGTGTGAAGGTGTTCGGTATGTGAACCTTTGGGATTCAAAGGATCAAAAGCACATGGAGGAAAATAAGGTTTTCTAGGTGTTGTTCGACCACGCACTGGCATCAACGACTCATTCCCGGTCGCGCTTGTCACCTGTGGTCTATGAAAAGTATAAAGGTATTGCTGAGTTTCATGTTACCGCACACAATGTGCAGATTCAAGCCCTCAAATATCAAGCTTGGTATAACCTCCCTTATATGGCCATGGAAGCAGAGATCGATCAACTTGTTGCCACTTGGGCACTGGCATGGCAGCTCAGCTTCAAGTCATCTGCTTCAGTTATAGCATGCACCTTCGGCAAAGATGCAGCTCCGAAGGATACTGTCCCGCCGAATCAGTGAAGGAATCAGAGGTGTGCACCACGGAGAAAAATAAGATCAAAGATATCCCCAAGGATGCCACCAAGGGGGTAGAGCAGGATTTCCAATAGGACAAGGAGGTTGATGGGCTTGGTGGGGAGGGTGCAAAGTCCCCACACGGTACGAAGTGCACCGGCAAGCCTCCCAAAGGGCAGAGGAAGAAGCGCAAGGCTACTAAGCCCGTCATGGAAGCAAATGTCACCTTGACAGAGGATTATTGGAGAAAATTGTGGACACTGTCACTGTTGCTTTCGAAGACCGGTGGGCTGCCCTGGAAGAATAACAAAAGGTCTTCATAGAAGCATTGCAATCTGGGCTACACGCCCTTCAGTTAAAGGTAGATACGCTTCAAGCGAGTGTGGATCAAGCAAGTTAGCCCACCCCAGTTACATCTTTGGCCACCATGACAGAGAGTTGGATCTGCCCCCTCCCAGACGCGGCTTTCACTGTGGTCCCTTCGATCTTTTGCGAGCTAGTCCACGCATGCTCTGCGGTAGACCTCGATGTTGCGAGACTAACAGTTGAGCAGTTGCATGCCATTTATGTATTAATCTCTGGTGAGCTTCAACACAGAGAAAAGCAGGCGTAGCAGTAGCTCGACAAGGCCACGCAAACTATTGTGACAAAAACTGTCGAAACTGCCCTGGCCCAAGCAGCACATATCGTAGCAGTCGCACAGCAAGCTGAATTGGAGCTTTCGATAGGTTGGCTCTGTGAGGATATGCCAAAAATAATTCCTAACTCTGATGCGTCACAAGATAAGGTTGAAGGCTTGGTAACTGCCCTGAAGACATCACAGACCGAGGTACAGGTTGTTAAAGTAGACTTAGAGCAACATATAGTTGCACTACAAGCCAAATTGCAGCCTGAAACTACTCCTGAGGTGCGCGCCCAGCGAACCACGTTGGTTAAAGAAGCTACGAGTATCATTACAGGAAATACCATCGAGGGCGCAAAATTTTTGGAAACTACCATGGGGTTATGGTCCACGGTGCAGCGTGATCCCCTCCTTCGCCAATTCAATCAGAAGCTGCGCCAGAAGGAACAATATGTTGAGCAAATGGAAGCTACCATGCCTACCCTCATCCCAGCACAACGCCTAGTGCATCTTCAGACCATCCACGCGCTCCGAGATGAAATTGAGGAGATCTGTCACAAGAAGTAGGTCCTTAGCAACCACCTGAAGCCATGGGTTGATGAAGCTCTCAAGCTATCACAAGACTTGGACATGGTCATGAAGCAGTTTAACCAGACCTTGGAGAGCATCACCGCATCTGTTGAAGGACCAACTTCACAAAATTTGGTTGACATCACACCGAATGCAGCCACGCAAAGAGAAGGTGTCTTGCCCCCTTTTGTCATCATCGTTGCACAGCTCCAGGAGAAGATGAAGGCCCCACTGCTGCTATGACCCACTTCAATTAAATTTCTCTCTCTTAGGGTGCGGAAACCTGCTTCGAGTACCCTCCCATACTACTTCGGGTGAGACCTTGACCTGCACAAGAAGGCTATTGCCGAAAGGGCCAGTAGTACAAGGGTTTGTTGGAAAACCTTAAAACCAAACCCCTCAAGCCAACACACACCATTCTTCATTTATATATTCTGGGGAAGAACGAAAATCCTACAAATTTTTCCTTCATTTTCACACACACGCACAAGTGTGCGTTGTGGAAGCAACCAGAATGAGTAAAATCCAGTGACATGAAAGTTCCTAAAGGACTCTCAAATAATATAAATTCCAACGCCTTGTGGCTTTACAAGTCCAAAATAAAAACAATGATATTGCCACAAGCCAAAGCCCAAAGAGAGAAAACCAAATCTAATGGCTCACTAACAATAATAAAGGTGAATATTAAGACTAAAAAAATAAAAAAATCCCATATTTCCAATAGGGTCACAGTCATTTGGGTGTGGGCCCCACCCATTAATTGGGGTCTCATCCATTAGTAGACAAGGGTTCCATCCAGTCCTATAATTGACATCCAACGAATGTGTTTTTCCCCTTCCGCCCGAAGACATATTTGACATTAATTGGTTGCAAAATTGGCTCTTGGAGCGAGAAGGAACAATTTAAATATGAGGAGGGCATGCAGCTCATGTTCTGATGACCAATTCAGAAGAGTGTTGAACCTCAATTAAAACTATTAGATACTTATTTTTGTTGATATACATTACTACGTTTCAAGTATGCCAATCATAGAGGTGACGTTCATTCTGCCTGATATGTGGAATATGCTAAATTTTCAATGATTTTCATCCCCACGGAAGGAAAAAAAATATGAATCCACGCCTTTGTATATGTTTGAAGAATGGTTGAAGAGCTTGAGCATTGTTCGCAACCATTGGATAGTCCCCAATTTTTTCTCCCTATTGCGCTTTTTCAATTAGGGCTTAAATTCACCAAAAAGTCTGTGACTTGCAAGGATTAGTGGGAGAACCCAAAGAGCATGACTATTACCCAACGGTTGATGGGATTTTAAATGATTTGTCTAGAAAATTGAATACAATATCTGCAATGGAAAAAGAAGCATGGGAAACAACTCAATAATCTATTAAACCTCTAATTGACAAAGAATTAGAAGAATAAGACGAAGTTGCAATATTTGTCGTACCTTTGGTCTCTGTTGAAGTAGATTCGTCGAAGATGCTAGTGAATAAAGTGACCAAACCTAGATCCACTGGAAGGAAGCTGATTGAAAGAAAGATTGAGCTATCGGTAGAAGAGATAATCCTTTAAGAGATCGAAAATGAAATCGCAATTGAGAGACAACTACATGAAGGAATTGTGAGACACGAGCACCAAAAGACTCATTGTGCAGAGGGAGTAGTGAAGCATGTAAGAAGAAGAAAATTGAAGGCCCAAATATCACATCAAAGATGTTGAACAAACCTCGATTATCGAATGGGAGAAACCAAGGTGCATGGGGAAATTGGGAATGATTGGCTTAAATAGGGAACCAGGTCGGATGAATCCCACCCCAATAGTGTCAGAGAGTGCAAACGTAAGAGATAGAGACAATGGAGGTGGATGTGATACATAAAATCAATAAGATCAGGTCAACGTGAATGAACAAGGCAATGAGAAAGATGACTAGGAAAATCCATCGACATAAACAATGACAGGGGTTCCCACAAAATTTGGTCAAGGACAAGCAAGGATATCCAAAGAAATTGGTCAAGGACAAGCCATGATCCCCACCAAAAGCAACAAAATTTCAACGCAGGTCCACTCACTGACAAACAAAGGCATCCTAGGAATGGACAAGAAGACACTCAATAGGGGACCACACCGACAAAGCCTACTGTAAACTAAAAAACAAAGTGGTATAAAGACAAAAATTAGGGAGGATATAAGAAAGAAAAAGGAAAATCCAAAGTCAACTAAGCATAATATTTTTACACCTTCTAGACCTAAGGAGGAGCAAGAAGGAAAAGTAGTAATGTATTTCAATCCCGCATACGCTTCTGACTCTTTAAAAACCCCTATCATATCTTACTTGTGAATGCCATGTACACACTTCCATGTATTTGGATTCCTAAATTGAAACAGGTTGAGTAAGGGACACGGTTTTTGGGGACTGAGTGAGGTTACTTGTTGGGATGGTATAAGTTTCCATAACGTAGGAAACCCCGAATTGTTGGGACAACCATTGAAGATGGTTGTTGCACGTTTAGTAGATTGGTTCTTGAATTTAATAAGATTTCAAGAAAGGTACACAGGCCATGCTGCCTTAGAAAGAAATGTGACAAGTAACAAGGAACAAAAATTAATGGAGGATGTAGTTGTGCGGGCAGCGAGAAGATCAAGGAAATCAACCATGCAAGGGGAATGTTAGAACAACGAGAACCACCGTGGCCTAGAGGGCATCATAGGAAGAAGAAACCGAGGGAAATGGAGGAGAGAAGTGAGATTGGTAATGAGGGAGACCCTAAATTTCAAAACCAGGAAGAAGCATTGGGATAGTCGAATTTCGGTTGGAAAGGCTGGCATATAAAGATCTCTTGGTTGAGTAAAATGGCCTCTCAATTCCCCATTTTCTAGAGGTTGGAGAGGATTTTCTCTAGAGTCCCTTTAAGGGTGGGGGTTGAGGGATTGTTCCTTGTATTCCTAGAGAGATTAATTTTTGAGCCTTTCTTCTTGTGTTTGTGTACAGTGAGTTTTTTATTCCCTTCAGTGGGTAGAACCAATGTGCTGTATATTTTAGGGTGGAGGCAAATCCTCTTGTGTCCCTCGATTTTGTTGGCTATTGAATAGTTTAATGGTGGAGGGGGAAAGCCTCTCGATTTCCTGTGAAGTTATTGGTTGCTAGTTGATTAGTGGGTGGAGGTGAGAGAGCCTCTAGAGTCCTTGTTTCAATCACCAGTGGTGATTAATCCCTAGAGCAGCACCACCTTAGTATTTTGGATCCAGCTTGGGGGTGACAACTGCAAGTGAGAACTGGTTGTCATATGTTTAGGGTTGGGTGGAGAGTTTTCGTCCAAAGCTTCGTTGCCCATTCCAATGTAAATTAAAGGTAAGTGATTGTAAATGCATTATGTGTTGTTAAGTTCTCGTTGAGTTGTTAAATCAAAGTTGTATTCATTGTGTAAATGGTTCATGGGTTCACTGTGTTTGGAATGGTGACTCTATTGAATGTGTATCTTGCGGCTCTAGTACTCCACTAATGTTCTTCATTCACTACCACATATTTAATGTTGTCTATGTGAGTGTTATGTGCACTAAGTATTATCGTTGTATTCAGGCATGATCATCGATGTTCAACTGTAAGGCGAGTGCCTATAATTCGATTGGGAAGGAGCTTTCCTATTGTTGATGTAATGTTGACCCTTTTACAGGCTATTTGGGGGTTGCATGCTCTCATATTGTTTTTACAAGCTTTATTACGCTTATCTCACATCCTCGACATTTTAACCTTATCCATCACTTTGGATGAATTATAAGGTTGTGTGACAGTCGCCTTGGAAGCCGGTTTTCTAGCCCATATCACTGCAACTCATGACCAAGAGTGGGAGCTTGCATTATCAATGACATGAATAAATTAGAGAAATCAATGGAGGATAGGAAGCTTGGGATTACATGTCCCAGATTGTTGTATTCTTGGAATCCCACAAGAGGTCGCACAAGAGAAACATCGGGCTAGCGTGGTAGGCATGATGCCGTGGAGTGGGCCGAGATTATTTCGACACCATGCCTGGGTCGGAGAAGAGCCAATTCCTATGCGAAAAGGCTTATCGCGATGTTAGGAATTGGAAGGCAAGACCCTTTTTGAAGGAAAATATTTTGGCAGATAACGAGAACATTTATGTCACAGAGTCCATCTCTCGGAGGTTAGAAGGCGCAGCGTTCGTAGGGAAGATGGGATGACTCGGCATTGGGCTACCGTGGCAAGAGAAAAGTAATTGAAGCTATCAAAGAGGAACGAGATCACATGGGTCAACTGGTAGCATTGACCGTGTCGATGTGTGAACCCATCAGGCTGACATAAGCCCAGAGGTTGGCCCCTGGTTGTTCAATGATGGAGTTTATTTAAATGGTACGGGGTGATGCAAGGCAAAAAGCAGTGGCATACACATGAGCTCGGTATATTGTTCATTGGGGTAAGGGCGGACCCTCAGACAAGTCAGGCCAAAGGATTTTTCCATGAGCTTTTTGTGAGGGCGCAAGGTGATAAGGGTCGTGGTAATGGGCTTGACTAACGAAATAATTTACAACAATTAGCATCTTGTCCATTAGCTACACACACATATAGAGACATACGCATTAGCGTAAAGGCTGTGTCATGACCATGTCGTGAGCTGACACGTCGTTTCCATGAGGCAGTGGCAGCATGATGTGAACTGCCATGTGAGTGACACGAGGGCATGACGTGAGCATTATGTGGCAAGATTTATGATGTGTCGTCTTTTGATTCATCGGAGATTCAAATGATCATATCTTGTGGTATGGAGGTTGGATCGAAGTAAAATTTGATATCGATGAAACCGTCTTGACGAGACCGACATAAAATTGATGTCTATTTCAGGCTTTAAGCTAGTTGAAAAGATCGAAATTTTCAAACCCCATTTCCACAATGACACCTTGGATATTGGGTCAGTTTATTAAATAGCCTCCTCCCAACTTGTGAGCAAAGGGGTTAGGAGGGGTTGGTGTTACAAACTCAAATATTCAATAATTTTATAACACAACTAGCAAGGAAAGGAGGAGCAAGAGATCAAGGGTAGTAAATCAAAATTCCCTTCTCGGTTCCCATCTATTGAGCAGAAATTGTACAATACCAATGCCTCAAAATTTGTTATAATTTTGATGGGAAATTATTTCCCCGACATAAACGTAATGAGCAGAAACTATTTCAAAAAAATGTCTCTTTCCAATGCCAATCGAAAGACACTCCTGACCTGGAATTCTAGAAACCACCCCACCTCCTCGGAATCAAACAACCTTAGAAGTTTGTTGATAGGATCCCCAAATTTCCCTCCATACTTTATCCAACGTCTTTTTAATCCGAACTTTGATGTTGAATGGCTACATCAAGAACCGCAAGGTGATTGTTTTCACTGATAGCAACAATGCCCACAATTTTGTTTGTGGGAGAGTGGTCGAAGAAAATGATTGATGTGTCCATGCAATGCATAAGCTTCATAGTTTCATAACCAATGGAGGTATAGTGAAATGTGGAGGGCGATTTGAAAATGTGAAAAGTCAAATGCCGGAATGTTAGCTCAAATCTCACATGTTTTCCATTCAAATGGGCGGTTATGATGGAGTTCTCAGTGTGGAATGGTTCCACACTCTGGGTCTTGTTAAAATGGACTTTGAGGAATTATACATGAGCTTCTATAAGGAAGGGCAAAAGAATGCACTCATAAGGCATTACGTTTGGATCCCTTGAAATTATCAACCCCATGGTGTATAGAGAAATGTTTGAGGAAAGACCACTGCTAACTTATTTCCCAATTCAATGTCATTCAAGTTGTGCTTAGTCCCCCCACAACAGATTCCTCGATTAGCAGATGGTCCTAATTAAATATCAATGGTTATTTGAAACACCCTTCGATTACCACCATCACGTGGTGAGCATGGTTGTGTTATCCCCTAGGTTTCAAGTAGACAACCACCCAATGTGTGACCTCAAAGGCACCCATTTTCATAGAAGAATGAAGTAGAGAATATCTTTCCAGAACAATTGGAGGCTGGAGGCATAAATCCCAGTATGAGCCCTTCCTCATTGACTGTGATCTTGGTGTTAAAGATAAAATGTAGCTCAACACCAAACGCCCTTGCTTTTTCACGACGACTTGGAGTAACAATGTTCACTCGCTCCACTTTCTTCTACGATGTGATGCCATCTGATAAGGAAAGTATATAGGCACGTGAGTCGCACATCGATTGAGAAAGTTTCTTCTACCCCAATCTTGTCAAAGGGGCATGCATTGGGCAACGAAAGGCTCTGACACCGTCGATCCATAGTGAGGTGGGAATTTGTGGACACACACTAATCCATGGAAATTAATGTGTATATCAACAATTCATTGCAGGAATAAGTAAATTGAATGAAAAACACACACACACACACTTGTAAGGGAATGCATGCATTACTATCAAATGATTGATTATGCGGTGGTGAAAATCTCTAAGAAGATATGCTTAGCTACTCTCATGTGCAAATCTACCTCCATAAGGCGAGAATACATATGTCGTGTTTACAAGGAGCATCATAAATGGGAAGGCAAGAATGGGATCATACATGACATGGAAGGCCAGGAGCCGTGGGGACTAAGGTGGAAAATTGATGGTCAACTTGTCAGGGCCATAACTATAGTGTACGAAGTGAGAATGAGGTGAAAAGCTCTCAATGAGAAAGGCTACATGAAAAGGTTGCACACTTTAAACAACACGATTCGAGGCCAAGAATGATGTTTTATGCCCGTAAACGACACTAGAAGTGGAAAACCCAAATTCGCAGAGAAGTGTGCAAACTTGCTAGGATGGCTGACAAGGTGCGAATGGTGGCATGGATCGCATGAGTAGTATTAGAATCAGACCTGTGAATGCGGAATTCTATGTTTTTTATCTTTTAGATGGATGAGGGTCGACACATCCTAATTAAGAATCGTTTTCCATGTGTTTGTCTTGCATATTCAATGCCACTTTCTAGGGTAGTGGGAAAAAACATTCTCGCTTCAGATGTTATGTTGTATCTAAGTTCAATTATGTAGAACTCTCCTACCGACATTGCATCAAGATTTTCCTTTGCCTCCAAAGTGCGATAAGCTTATATAATTTCTTCTATTGCTAGCTTCTTCTAAAAGTAAAAAGAGCCTCATACGGCATGACACATCCAATTTCTCATATGGATGGAATTAATGGGTTATTTGGGCACAAAGGTGGATGGACTCCCGAAGATTGTGCATGCGTCCGTCACCACCCAGTGATGTCTATTTGTAAAATAAATGTATCAATTTTTCCTTCTTCTAAGTGCATTGGATGTTTGACAAGGAAGTGAACGACGAAATTTAAGCAGCAAAACCATTGGGTAGCACAAGGAGGAGGTTGATGCAAAGAGAAGGAAGATGGCGAGAATACCGAAGGAATTTTTAGGCTTAAGCTGGATCTTAAAGGGCATGTGCATTTAAACAGCAAGTATTAGGCATAAGTTTGATGTTAAAAGGGAATTTTCTATTTAAATGGCCACAGTATTGGACATAAGTTTGATGTTAAAGGGCATCACCTATTTAAATGGAAAGTATTGGCATGAGTTTGATCTTATAGAGGGCATGCGTATTTGAATGGAAATTATTGGCATATAAGTTCGATGTTAAAAGGCATGCCCATTTAAATGGCAAGTAATGGCATAATTTTGATCTCAAAAGGCATGTCTATCTATTTATTTATTTAAATGCAAGTATCATTGGAAGAGGGGATAAAAATTATTTATACCACATGTATAAATGAGTGAAGAGAGAGGAGGGGGGCAAGGAGAAAAGGGAGTGAAAGAGAATGGAAAGGCATACCTTTCTTGGCCTTCTAATAAGAGAATGTCAAGTTCATTTTTATTGGAAATGATATAGAAGTTGTGCTTATGACTCTATTTTTAAGAAATAAATAAACACAGTGGATTTTCCTTTTTATGTATTAGTTATCTGAGTAATGGAACCAATGTATGTTGTTGTTACAATAGCTAAAACCACAACATAACCAAGTCCTTTTTATCTCGCGAGTCCCATTGATCTGAGTCTCGGTTGGTTGCACCCACATTCAATGTTCAAACTAGCTATCAACGGCTCCTTTTAAAACTAGGAATTATGGTTACCCTGTTTCTGCATTTTCTTCACTCCACAAATATAGTAGGATTGGTGGACTTGTTTTGGGAAAAAGGCAGATGAAACTTTAAACATCATCCAACCCCTATATGAAAATAGGAATGATAATTTGCAACTTTGGTCTTTCCCCTTCTTTTAAGATAGAAAAATCAACTGTGACATTAGATTTTTAGTTTCTAATGCATGAAATATTGTTGAGCCAAATATTTGCAAAACTCTTCTTTGCTCTTCCACACTATTAGCCTTAAAAAGAAGAAAGTGCTTCACTTGACCCACGTTGGCTCAAAACAATATATTTCACAAATCCAATGACACACAATATATATTTCAAGTTGTGAAAGTCTCCATTCTAAATTTGATTTCCATGGTTCAAAAAAATATCTTTCACGCTGTAAAAACCACATTTTACAATCCAATGAAGACAATATGTCCAGTTGTGAAAGTATCCATTCTAAATTCAATTTTGATGGCTCAAAAAAATATGTTTCACGTTGTAAATACCACAAATCCAATGACACGAAATATGTCCAGTTGTGAAATTCTCCATTCTAAATTTGATTTTCATGGGTCAAAAAAATATCTTTCACGCTGCAAAAACCATAATTCCAATGACAGACAATATGTCCAGTTGTGAAAGTCTCCATTCTAAATTCGATTTCGATGGTTCTTCAAGAGGTTGCCCTCATTTGAGTTTGTAATTAGGAATCACATGGAAGACCCAATCCTATGTTGCTATAGGGAATATAGGCTAACCTTCCCATAATTATGTTGACATTGTGGAAGCCAAGAAGGAACTAAAGCATCCATAAATTTTAATGTAGAAGGGTAGACTTGGAAGGGGACTCGAAAATCAACTCTAGTAAATTAAGAAATCAACAATATTCCATGAATCATTGGAGGTCAGAGTCCATTGTCATAAATTAAAAGGGTGGTCTCCCTCATCCCCAATTTGGAACTCAAAAACATAAGGATCATGATGGACGGGTGCAACAAGGTATCCAGATATGGAGCATCATCGAGGGGGATATGAAAATACACACGTCATAGCCTGAATGATGCATACGGGAATAATGTGGGAGGATCAAGGATCTTTAATGATGGAAATTCAAGCCATCAATCCACCTTACCACAAAATGAATAATCGGGAAGGATCCATCCATCATGGCACTTAAAAAGTGCCTCAGAGGCAAGGAAAACTCTTGATCAAATTAACCATCTATGGAGAATGAAACCTAGAGCCAAGTTCAATGAATGGTCTAATGTGTGAATTCCATGGTAAGGAGATAATTAAGATGCACTCCTCACTATCTCCAACAGTCTACAGAAACTCCTAGATTTATTTTTTTAGTATATGGAACTCTACTCGCATGTTCTCTCTCGCTCATAATGTGGTTTATATTTGTCCCTGTTTGAGCCTCTCTTTCGTGGTTGATCCCATGGAGGATCCTCTGCGGGTTTCTTTAGTGCATTAGTAAAAGATTGAGTCTTCCTCCCTATTTGAACGATTTTATTTTATGATAGCTATCATGGAGGATCCTATCTAGGTTTCTTGTGAATGATTGACTCCTCCTCTTCCCCCAAGCATCCACCACATTTGTCTTGCCCTTGGAATCATCCCTTCCTTATTCCTACTTGAGATAGAATTCTATTATTCTCTGCCAACAAACAGAAAGCTGCTACTTCTAAACAGATTTTTGGGATCTCCACCTTCTTGGAGTTGGGGAGGAGTTTTGGGAGCTATACCTTCTCCTTACGGTTGCAGAGGAGCTTTGGCGCTATCCCTTCTGCTTGGGCTTGTCATTCGACAAGACCCAATCTTGATCGTAGTGTTGGGTCTCCTTCCTTTGTTGGGGGTATTTTCCTTTTTCTTTGGCTTTCCAACCAATTCTATATTATCCACTTTTCAAAAATCACTTTTCCCTCTCTGAGTTTGATGTTGATGATCTCGATTTCAAAGATATCAAGCGTTGCTCCAACACTTTTCATTTTAGGTTTTTAACCCAAAAGGTTAAGCCTTCCCCTTCCAAAATTGTCCGGTAGTCTTTCACGTTCTTCCAATTTTTTGTTATGATAATCTTGCTCATCCTACTCAATTCTTCAAGGTTTCTCCAAGTCCAAAAAGGATGGAAATCCCTCGCAAGAGTCCACTCCCACATACAGATCCATTATTGCACCCTAACGCGGAGGTAGTTCTTAACGAGTTCCAAAGTGCCAGTCGCCATTTATGGTTAGCATTTGCAGGCATGACATGGTAGCGATGCCCTTCGTATCCCATCGCCCTCTTGATATCACCTGGCATCATGGCTGCCTTTACATGTGTTTTTTTGTGACCTCAAAACATGCCATCATGTTTGGTGAATTGACTTGACATGTGTTGGTTAGTGAGCTAAGGGCATGCCTTCATGTTCGGTGAATTGACTTGACATGTGTTAGTTGTTGAGCTCGAAGCATGCCTTCATGTTCGGTGAATTGACTTGACATTTGTCGCTTGCTGAGCTAGAAACATGCCTTCGTGTTAGGTGAATTGACTTGACATGGGTTGGTTGTCGAGGTCATGAATTAACTTGGCATGTGTTGGCCTTCATGTTAGGTGAATTAACATGACACGAGTCAGTTTCAAAGCTCGTGAATTGATTTGGCATGTGTTGGCTTCTGAGCTTGAAACATTCCCTTTCTATTTGGTGACTTGACTTGACATGTGTCGGTTGCTGAGCTCGAAATGTGCCTTCATTTTTGGTGAATTGAAAATAAATTGTCTTGATATGTGTTGATTGTTGCTGATCTCGAAACATGCCTTCGCGTTCGGTGAATTGAAAATAAAGTTTTGGTATGGGATAGGAACATAAAACACCAATTTATTTTATTTTCCAAGATCCCCTCATTCAGTGTTGTGCCTCCATTTGCAAGATTGTCACCCTTTCGATTGAGAGCCCTCGAAATCCAAAAGAAGGTAACCCCTTGGAAACGGAGGTCTCTTTTCAAATTCTCGCAATGAGGGATGCAGGCTTGCTATTTATTATTATTCTCAAGATCCTCTTATTCAACATCATCCCTCACTTTGCAACATTGTTGGCTTGTCGCTTGACAAGATTGCTGCGAACTTGTTGTTTATTATTTTTCCCAAGATCCCCTTATTCAGCATCGTGCCTTCGTTTGCAAGATTGTTGGCTTGTCGATTGAGATCCCTCATGGCCTGTAAGAAGTTAACCTCCTGGAAATGAAGGGTCTCTCTTCGAATTCTCATGATGAATGAACAATGCGAAAAGGAAAGGACCACCTTAATTGAACAACATATTCAAACAAAGATAGGTGAAACCCTTAAAAACCCTTATACAAAAAGATGATTTTTATTAATGCCCCACAAATGACCAAAAGGGAGGTCAATGGGGTGTGGAAACCTGGAAAGGTCCTCTCATTCAAGTGATCCTCTAAATTATATTTTCATATAGAGGGGTGTGGAGACCGGGAAACAAAAATCATGCAAGGATAATTGTATACCCGCATATTGACAAAACTCATATGCATGGGAATATTTTGATGAACCTTGTGAAGGAGAGCCACAGAAGTTGGGGCAGAAGGAATTTCATGTTTGCACGAAGATGGAAGGTATTTGTTTCAAAGATGCATTGGGAGAGGGTGCAAATAACTTGGAAACGTTGAAGTGTCTTTGATTGTTGACAAGGGTAACAACAAGAAGGAGGAGCCTACATATTCAGATTTTAAGAGATTCCAACACACCAAGCGTTCTAATTGGTATTGGTATTTTTGCGGTGCCCGTTGGTTGAAATGCACCGGTGCGCCTTAGCATACAAACACACCAGTGCACGGTAACTAACACGCACCGATGTTCATTTTGTATTTTTTAGAAACATCAACTTGTGACAGTGCAATTATTGTGATTTTTTAAATTCATTATTCATCTAAAGTCGACACATATCT